>CM059795.1:7884506-9084506 GCA_030435695.1 Brachymystax lenok tsinlingensis | reverse complement strand
TTTGGATTATTGACTACAATCAATGTAAATGTCTAATTCATAGCATAATTCATAGTATACTTAATATTGGCAATAGGTTGTTTCCCAAATTCACAGTCTACAGAATAATAAACCGCTATCAGCCATCAAAGTAATTTATAAACTACAAACAGATTCCAAATCCATCCAAAGTTGTAGGCCAATATCAGTTCTAATGGGCAGGGTGGTGTAAGCCACCGAAGAACATTCAAAACCAGGAGAAAATTATTCGCTTGATTTAAAAAAAAAAAAAATCGGGATCCAAAACTTTGTTTTCACCCTTGTATTGCCTTGTTCTCAGGTTTTGTAAATATCTACAAAATGTTTTAAAGATTTTGACCATAGTAATATTGATTATTGTTGTGTTATACTTGTTGTTTGTTATCATCGATAACCCATCCAAAGACGTGCCGTTTGATATTTCACACATTTTTCATAAGCCTTGTGTTACATATGGTATCTGTGTTTCTTCTAAAGACCAAGACGTGTACAATATGTTAGACTGATATACACTGAATTATCGCTTTAGCTATGCCCTGCTCCTGATTGGCGCATTAAGACCTTTAAAGAGGTTTCTACCCTATGTTCATATAGTGCTCTTATCTGATCTATGTATAAATATTGCTATTAAGAATTGTTTGAATTGAAATGAAATGGGAAAATATTTTCTTGCTATTTATGCATATTTAAATGAGCCTTGGCTATATTTAGCAAATATGTTGTTTTATAAAGACACTAAATGTTGTACTCCTGTGGGTCTGGGAGTCTCATTATCTGATTTTTCTGTTTAGGAGGATAGATGTAATCTATTAGGATGATAGATGTAATCTACACCTCCATTAGGATGACAGATGTAATCTATACCTCCATTAGGATGACAGATGTAATCTACACCTCCGTTAGGATGATAGATGTAATCTATTCCTCCATTAGGATGATAGATGTAATCTACACCTCCATCAGGATGATAGATGATAGATGTAATCTACACCTCCATTAGGATGACAGATGTAATCTACACCTCCATTAGGATGACAGATGTAATCTCCACCTCCATTAGGATGACAGATGTAATCTACACCTCCATTAGGATGATAGATGTAATCTACACCTCCATTAGGATGATAGATGTAATCTACACCTCCATTAGGAAGATAGATGTAATCTACACCTCCATTAGGATGATAGATGCAATCTACACCTCCATTAGGATGATAGATGATAGATGCAATCTACACCTCCATTAGGATGATAGATGTAATCTACACCTCCATTAGGATGACAGATGTAATCTACACCTCCATTAGGATGATAGATGTAATCTACACCTACATTAGGATGATAGAACCCCTCATTACTTTGTTTAGTGATTTTAAATTTGAGCGTCATTATTTAGTCTTCAATTTCTCATTCTGAACTTGGAACAGGAGTGGCTGCTCATTCTACAGCTCCAATGCAGTTACGGTTTTTATACCTCCGAAACATCAGCTATGCGGGTGCCAAACATCAGCTATGCGGGTTCAAAACATCAGCTATGCGGGTGCCAAACATCAGCTATGCGGGTGCCAAACATCAGCTATGCGGGTGCCAAACATCAGCTATGCGGGTGCCAAACATCCGCTTTGCGGGTGCCAAACATCAGCTATGCGGGTGCCAAACATCAGCTATGCGGGTGCCAAACATCCGCTTTGCGGGTGCCAAACATCAGCTATGCGGGTGCCAAACATCAGCTATGCGGGTGCAAAACATCCGCTTTGCGGGTGCCGTTTATCGCTTATTAACGCTTGATTTGATTGAATCTAGACCTAGTTTAAGTAAATAATGTATTTGCTCTAATCGTTTATAATACTGCAAACCTGTTTATTAAATCACCACATTTCATTAAACACTTTAGTTAATGTTCCGTACGTCAGATCCTCATCTGAATTAGATTTATCTTTATATCTTTGAACTTTCCTCCATTCCTCCCATTTCTCCTCACCCCTTTATTCTCAAAACGCATTGGAGAAGGTCAGGGGGGAGGGATCTTGGACCTTCTATGAGGAATCACCAAAATACAAATTGAAAAATAGTGAAGTGTTTTAAAAAAAACACTTCACTATTCTTAATTACAATGACGGCCTACACCAGCCAAACCCAGATGATGCTGGTCCAATTTTGCACCGCCCTATGGGACTCCCAATCACAGCCGGTTGTGATACAGCCTGGAATCAAACCAGGGTGTCTGTAGTGACGCCTCTAGCACTGAGATGCAGTGCCTTAGACCTCTGCACCACTCAGGAGCCCCACAACAAGTGACCAACAAATTTGGGTTGAAGTGACGGTTAGTTAAATAATCTGCTTTTGGCAACTAGTTACAGTACACTTTCTGGTCTTGTCTTCCTAGCGGACAAGCAAGTAGCGTTTTTACACACAGCCGTAATTTCCTCTCATCAATTTCTAGACTTCATCTATCTCTAGCTCTCCACTGCTCTCTACTGGGGGATTAACTATACTACAGTTTCAGTACACGTTTATAACCTAGACATCACACTGTGGTGCAGCTGTGCCCCATCAGAGGGGGATACTGCATCACTTTTGATTTGAGAATACAAAGCACAGCAAGCACTGCTACGTCATAGGCTACACTCCGCTAAACCCGAAATAAGTTTTGCAAAGAAAAATGGTGTTGATTGAATAACAATCATTTATTAATAAACCATATTACCACTTTAAATTATTTTCTGTTTCTCAATTTTTGAGACATTGATGTTTACTTTACTCTGGCTGTCATTTTCCCGAGAAATATGACAGTCGGCCTCATCTTTAAAAAAACTAATGTATGTAATTTTGTTATATCTTATCATATCATGTGGTACCAGAGAAGACTTTTGTGTATCCGCTATGAAACTAAACAGATACCATATGAATACCAGTAGGCTACATGTTGCTGAGGCTAACCCTAGTGCGCAGAAACCACATCATACTTGTGCTGCAGTTGATGTTGTTTTTTAAAGGCGACGACGGTCTGCATTGGGACTGTCTAGGACATTTTTCCTTGGTATTAAAATTTTCAGTGAGAAAATAGTAATGATGCTATATAGATGAATTACCTTTTTTTCTTGTTTTGCTATCGCGCAACAGCAAGCTCTAGTAGAACTGGAATATATACTGAACAAATACATGTATAAACACAACACGCAACAATTTCAAGGATTTTCCTGAGTTACAGTTCATATAAGGAAATCAGTCAATTTAAATAAATTAATTAGGCCCTAATCTATGAATTTCACATGACTGGGAATACAGATATGCATCTATTGGTCACAGATACCTTAAAAACAAGTAGGGATGGTGGTCAGAAAACCAGTCAGGAAAAGACACCAACATTACACCATTACACAGCTCCCCCAAATTCCCCAAACCTACTTACACATGATAAGATAAGCCCTGTTCACATTCACAACGTGCATAACTAATCCATATCTTTATTGTCAAGGGGTAACCAGGCCAGACACTTAGATTTAGACAAGTATGCCAACTACACAAAGCTTCTCCTTTGATGAAGTGTGTGTTCCAAATGGAACCTTATTCCCTATATAGTGCACTACTTTTGACCAGATCCCTATGCACATAGTGCAATGTAGTGCACTAGGTAGGGAATAGGGTGCCATTTGGGAGGCAACCAAAGTCATAACAACACCATAGCCTGACTGGGAAGACAGACGTCATTGAAAATAGAAACAAATCTGAAAATGTTCAATAACTTGTCTGTTTTTGAGTATACAGTGCATTCGGAAAGTATTCAGACCCCTTGAATTTTTCCACATTTTGTTACGTTACAGCCTTATTCTAAAATTGATGGTTTTTTTCTTCTCTCATCAGTCTACACACAATACCACATAATGACAAAGCAAAAACAGGTTTTTAGACGTTTTTGCAAATGTATTAAAAATAAGAAACTGAAATATCACATTTACATAAGTATTCAGACCCTTTACTCAGTACTTTGTTGAAGCACCTTTGGCAGCGATTACAGCCTTTAGTCTTCTTGGGTATGACGCTACAAGCTTGGCACACCTGTATTTGGGGAGTTTCTCCCATTCTTCTCTGCAGATCCTCTCAAGCTCTGTCAGGTTGGATGGGGAGCGTCGCTGGACAGCTATTTTCAGGTCTCTCCAGAGATCGGGTTCAAGTCCGGGTTCTGGCTGGGCCACTCCAGGACATTCAGAGACTTGTCCCGAAGCCACTCCTGCGTTGTCTTGGCTGTGTGCTAAGGGTCGTTGTCCTGTTGGAAGGTGAACTTTCTCCCCAGTCTGAGGTCCTGAGTGCTCTGGAGCAAGTTTTCATCAAGGGTCTCTTTCTACTTTGCTCCGTTCATCTTTCCCTCGATCCTGACTAGTCTCCCAGTCCTTGCCGCTGAAAAACCTCCCCACAGCAAGATGCTGTCACCACGTGACGTGGCGCTTGGCATTCAGCCCAAAGAGTTAAATATTGGTTTCATCAGACCAGAGAATCTTGTTTATCATGGGCTGAAAGTCCTTTAAGTGCTTTTTGACAAACTTACTGAGGAGTGGTTTCTGTCTGGCCACTCTACCATAAAGGCCTGATTGGTGGAGTGCTGCAGAGATGGTTGTCCTTCTGGAAGGTTCTCCCATCTCCACAGAGGAACTCTGGAGCTCTATCAGAGTGACCATTGGGTTCTTGATCACCCCCCTGACCAAGGCCCTTCTCTCCCGATTGCTCAGTTTGGCCGGGCGGCCAGCTCTAGGAAGAGTCTTAGTGGTTCCAAACTTCTTCCATTTAAGAATGATGGAGGCCACTGTGTTCTTGGGGACCTTCAAAATGTTTTGGAAGAAACAACAGAGGTTGCTTTATACAGGATACGTTTACAATGTGCAGGAATTCTGGCGTTTTTGAGGTAGATATGTACATGAAGGCAGGGTTTAGGATAAATAATAAAAGTAAACAGTATGGCAGCAGCATAAGAGGTGGGTGTGTGTGTGCGTGGTGATGAGTGTGTGTCCGTGGTGGTGAGTGTGTGTCCGTGGTGATAAGTGTGTGTGCGTGGTGATGAGTGTGTGTGCGTGTGATGAGTGTGTGTCCGTGGTGATGAGTGTGTGTCCGTGGTGATGAGTGTGTGTCTGTGGTGATGAGTGTGTGTGCGTGGTGATGAGTGTGTGTGTGCGTGGTGATGAGTGTGTGTGCGTGGTGATGAGTGTGTGTCCAGGGTGATGAGTGTGTGTCCGTGGTGATGAGTGTGTGTGCGTGGTGATGAGTGTGTGTCCGTGGTGATGAGTGTGTGTCCGTGGTGATGAGTGTTTGTGTGTGGGGATGAGTGTGTGTCTGGGGTGATGTGTGTGTGTCTGTGGTGATGAGTGTGTGTCTGTGGTGATGAGTGTGTGTCCGTGGTGATGAGTGTGTGTTCGTGGGGATGAGTGTGTGTGCGTGGTGATGAGAGTGTGTGTCTGTGGTGATGAGTGTGTGTGCGTGGTGATGAGTGTGTGTGTGCGTGGTGATGAGTGTGTGTGCGTGGTGATGAGTGTGTGTCCGGGGTGATGAGTGTGTGTCCGTGGTGATGAGTGTGTGTGCGTGGTGATGAGTGTGTGTCCGTGGTGATGAGTGTGTGTCCGTGGTGATGAGTGTTTGTGCGTGGGGATGAGTGTGTGTCTGGGGTGATGTGTGTGTGTCTGTGGTGATGAGTGTGTGTCTGTGGTGATGAGTGTGTGTCCGTGGTGATGAGTGTGTGTTCGTGGGGATGAGTGTGTGTGCGTGGTGATGAGTGTGTGTGCGTGGGGATGAGTGTGTGTCTGTGGTGATGAGTGTGTGTCTGTGGTGATGAGTGGTTGTCCGTGGTGATGAGTGTGTGTCCGTGGTGATGAGTGTGTGTCCGTGGTGATGAGTGTGTGTATATGTGTCAGTGTAACTGGATGCACAGTGCCATGAGAAAGTATTCACCCCTTGACTTTTTATATTTTCTATTATTCAACCCCCTGAGTCAATACATGTTAGAATCGCCTTTGGCAGCAATTACAGCTGTGAGTCTTTCTGGGTAAGTCTCTGAGAACTTTGAACACCTGGATTGTGCAATATTCTGCAATATTTTCCAAGCTCTGTCAAGTTGGTCGACATTTACATTTGAGTAATTTAACAGATGCTCTTATCCAGAGTGATTTACAGTGTTAAGTGCATACATTTTCATACTTTTTAAATACTGGTTGTTGATCATTGCTAAACAGCCATTTTGAAGTCTGCCATATATTTTCAAGCTGATTTAAACCGATTCAATGTCGTCTTGGTAAGTAACTCCAGTGTATATTTGGCCTGGAGTTGGTGTGTCCGTGGTGATGAGTGTGTGTGCGTGGTGATGAGTGTGTGTCCGTGGTGATGAGTGTGTGTCCGTGGTGATGAGTGTGTGTCCGTGGTGATGAGTGTGTGTGCGTGGTGATGAGTGTGTGTGTGCGTGGTGATGAGTGTGTGTGCGTAGTGATGAGTGTGTGTCCGTGGTGATGAGTGTGTGTCCGTGGTGATGAGTGTGTGTGCGTGGTGATGAGTGTGTGTCCGTGGTGATGAGTGTGTGTCCGTGGTGATGAGTGTGTGTCCGTGGTGATGAGAGTGTGTCCGTGGTGATGAGTGTGTGCGTGGTGATGAGTGTGTGTCCGTGGTGATGTGTGTGTGTGCGTGGTGATGAGTGTGTGTCTGTGGTGATGAGTGTGTGTCCGTGGTGATGAGTGTGTGTGCGTGGTGATGAGTGTGTGTCCGTGGCGATGAGTGTGTGTCCGTGGTGATGAGTGTGTGTCCGTGGTGATGTGTGTGTGTGCGTGGTGATGAGTGTGTGTCCGTGGTGATGAGTGTGTGTCCGTGGTGATGAGTGTGTGTCCGTGGTGATGAGTGTGTGTCCATGGTGATGAGTGGGTGTCCGTGGTGATGAGTGTGTGTGCGTGGTGACGAGTGTCTGTCCGTGGTGATGTGTGTGTGTGCGTGGCGATGAGTGTGTTTGCGTGGTGATGAGTGTGTGTCCGTGGTGATGAGTGTGTGTCCGTGGTGATGAGTGTGTGTGCGTGGTGATGAGTGTGTGTCCGTGGTGATGTGTGTGTGTCCGTGGTGATGTGTGTGTGTCCGTGGTGATGAGTGTGTGTGCGTGGTAAAGAGTGTGTGTCCGTGGTGATGAGTGTGTGTCCGTGGTGATGAGTGTGTGTCCGTGGTGATGTGTGTGTGTGCGTGGTGATGAGTGTGTGTCCGTGGTGATGAGTGTGTGTGCGTAGTGATGAGTGTGTGTGCGTGGTGATGAGTGTGTGTGCGTGGTGATGAGTGTGTGTCTGTGGTGATGAGTGTGTGTCTGTGGTGATGAGTGTGTGTGCGTGGTGATGAGTGTGTGTGCGTGGTGATGAGTGTGTGTGCGTGGTGATGAGTGTGTGTCTGTGGTGATGTGTGTGTGTGCGTGGTGATGAGTGTGTGTCTGTGGTGATGAGTGTGTGTCCGTGGTGATGAGGGTGTGTGCGTGGTGATGAGTGTGTGTCCGTGGCGATGAGTGTGTGTCCGTGGTGATGAGTGTGTGTCCAGCGGTGATGTGTGTGTGTGCGTGGTGATGAGTGTGTGTCCGTGGTGATGAGTGTGTCCGTGGTGATGAGTGTGTGTCCGTGGTGATGAGTGTGTGTCCGTGGTGATGAGTGGGTGTCCGTGGTGATGAGTGTGTGCGTGGTGACGAGTGTCTGTCCGTGGTGATGTGTGTGTGCGTGGTGATGAGTGTGTTTGCGTGGTGATGAGTGTGTGTGCGTGGTGATGAGTGTGTGTCCGTGGTGATGTGTGTGTCCGTGGTGATGTGTGTGTGTCCGTGGTGATGAGTGTGTGTGCGTGGTAAAGAGTGTGTGTCCGTGGTGATGAGTGTGTGTCCGTGGTGATGAGTGTGTGTCCGTGGTGATGAGTGTGTGTGCGTGGTGATGAGTGTGTGTCCGTGGTGATGTGTGTGTGTCCGTGGTGATGTGTGTGTGTCCGTGGTGATGAGTGTGTGTGCGTGGTAAAGAGTGTGTGTCCGTGGTGATGAGTGTGTGTCCGTGGTGATGAGTGTGTATCCGTGGTGATGTGTGTGTGTATGCGTGGTGATGAGTGTGTGTCCGTGGTGATGAGTGTGTGTGCGTGGTGATGAGTGTGTGTGCGTGGTGATGAGTGTGTGTCTGTGGTGATGAGTGTGTGTCTGTGGTGATGAGTGTGTGTGCGTGGTGATGAGTGTGTGTGCGTGGTGATGAGTGTGTGTCTGTGATGATGAGTGTTTGTCCGTGGTGATGAGTGTGTCCGTGGTGATGAGTGTGTGTGCGTGGAGATGAGTGTGTGTGCGTGGTGATGAGTGTGTGTGCGTGGGGATGAGTGTGTGTCTGTAGTGATGAGTGTGTATTCCTGGTGATGAGTGTGTGTCCGTGGTGATGAGTGTGTGTGCGTGGTGATGAGTGTGTGTGCGTGGTGATGAGTGTGTGTGCGTGGTGATGAGTGTGTGTCTGTGATGATGAGTGTGTGTGCGTGGTGATGAGTGTGTGTCCGTGGTGATGAGTGTGTGTCCGTGGTGATGAGTGTGTGTCCGTGGTGATGAGTGTGTGTCCGTGGTGATGAGTGTGTGTGCGTAGTGATGAGTGTGTGTCCGTGGTGATGAGTGTGTGTCCGTGGTGATGAGTGTGTGTGCGTGGTGATGAGTGTGTGTCCGTGGTGATGAGTGTGTGTCCGTGGTGATGAGTGTGTGTCCGTGGTGATGAGAGTGTGTCCGTGGTGATGAGTGTGTGTGCGTGGTGATGAGTGTGTGTCCGTGGTGATGTGTGTGTGTGCGTGGTGATGAGTGTGTGTCTGTGGTGATGAGTGTGTGTCCGTGGTGATGAGTGTGTGTGCGTGGTGATGAGTGTGTGTCCGTGGCGATGAGTGTGTGTCCGTGGTGATGAGTGTGTGTCCTTGGTGATGTGTGTGTGTGCGTGGTGATGAGTGTGTGTCCGTGGTGATGAGTGTGTGTCCGTGGTGATGAGTGTGTGTCCGTGGTGATGAGTGTGTGTCCATGGTGATGAGTGGGTGTCCGTGGTGATGAGTGTGTGCGTGGTGACGAGTGTCTGTCCGTGGTGATGTGTGTGTGTGCGTGGCGATGAGTGTGTTTGCGTGGTGATGAGTGTGTGTCCGTGGTGATGAGTGTGTGTCCGTGGTGATGAGTGTGTGTGCGTGGTGATGAGTGTGTGTCCGTGGTGATGTGTGTGTGTCCGTGGTGATGTGTGTGTCCGTGGTGATGAGTGTGTGTGCGTGGTAAGAGTGTGTCCGTGGTGATGAGTGTGTCCGTGGTGATGAGTGTGTCCGTGGTGATGTGTGTGTGTGTGCGTGGTGATGAGTGTGTGTCCGTGGTGATGAGTGTGTGTGGTGATGAGTGTGTGTGCGTGGTGATGAGTGTGTGTGCGTGGTGATGAGTGTGTGTCTGTGGTGATGAGTGTGTGTCTGTGGTGATGAGTGTGTGTGCGTGGTGATGAGTGTGTGTGCGTGGTGATGAGTGTGTGTGCGTGGTGATGAGTGTGTGTCTGTGGTGATGTGTGTGTGTGCGTGGTGATGAGTGTGTGTCTGTGGTGATGAGTGTGTGTCCGTGGTGATGAGGGTGTGTGCGTGGTGATGAGTGTGGGTCCGTGGCGATGAGTGTGTGTCCGTGGTGATGAGTGTGTGTCCGTGGTGATGAGTGTGTCCGTGGTGATGAGTGTGTGTCCGTGGTGATGAGTGTGTGTCCGTGGTGATGAGTGTGTGTCCGTGGTGATGAGTGTGTCCGTGGTGATGAGTGTGTGTCCGTGGTGATGAGTGTGTGTCCGTGGTGATGAGTGGGTGTCCGTGGTGATGAGTGTGTGTGCGTGGTGACGAGTGTCTGTCCGTGGTGATGTGTGTGTGTGCGTGGTGATGAGTGTGTTTGCGTGGTGATGAGTGTGTGTGCGTGGTGATGAGTGTGTGTCCGTGGTGATGTGTGTGTCCGTGGTGATGTGTGTGTGTCCGTGGTGATGAGTGTGTGTGCGTGGTAAAGAGTGTGTGTCCGTGGTGATGAGTGTGTGTCCGTGGTGATGAGTGTGTGTCCGTGGTGATGAGTGTGTGTGCGTGGTGATGTGTGTGTGTCCGTGGTGATGTGTGTGTGTCCGTGGTGATGAGTGTGTGTGCGTGGTAAAGAGTGTGTGTCCGTGGTGATGAGTGTGTGTCCGTGGTGATGAGTGTGTGTCCGTGGTGATGTGTGTGTGTGCGTGGTGATGAGTGTGTGTCCGTGGTAATGAGTGTGTGTGCGTGGTGATGAGTGTGTGTGCGTGGTGATGAGTGTGTGTCTGTGGTGATGAGTGTGTGTCTGTGGTGATGAGTGTGTGTGCGTGGTGATGAGTGTGTGTGCGTGGTGATGAGTGTGTGTCTGTGATGATGAGTGTGTGTCCGTGGTGATGAGTGTGTCCGTGGTGATGAGTGTGTGTGCGTGGGGATGAGTGTGTGTGCGTGGTGATGAGTGTGTGTCCGTGGTGATGAGTGTGTGTGCGTGGTGATGAGTGTGTGTCTGTGGTGATGAGTGTGTGTCTGTGGTGATGAGTGTGTGTGCGTGGTGATGAGTGTGTGTGCGTGGTGATGAGTGTGTGTGCGTGGTGATGAGTGTGTGTCTGTGATGATGAGTGTGTGTCCGTGGTGATGAGTGTGTCCGTGGTGATGAGTGTGTGTGCGTGGGGATGAGTGTGTGTGCGTGGTGATGAGTGTGTGTGCGTGGGGATGAGTGTGTGTCTGTAGTGATGAGTGTGTATTCCTGGTGATGAGTGTGTGTCCGTGGTGATGAGTGTGTGTGCGTGGTGATGAGTGTGTGTGCGTGGTGATGAGTGTGTGTGCGTGGTGATGAGTGTGTGTCTGTGATGATGAGTGTGTGTGCGTGGTGATGAGTGTGTGTCCGTGGTGATGAGTGTGTGTCCGTGGTGATGAGTGTGTGTCCGTGGTGATGAGTGTGTGTCCGTGGTGATGAGTGTGTGTATATGTGTCAGTGTAACTGGATGCACAGTGCCATGAGAAAGTATTCACCCCTTGACTTTTTATATTTTCTATTATTCAACCCCCTGAGTCAATACATGTTAGAATCGCCTTTGGCAGCAATTACAGCTGTGAGTCTTTCTGGGTAAGTCTCTGAGAACTTTGAACACCTGGATTGTGCAATATTCTGCAATATTTTCCAAGCTCTGTCAAGTTGGTTGACATTTACATTTGAGTAATTTAACAGTTGCTCTTATCCAGAGTGATTTACAGTGTTAAGTGCATACATTTTCATACTTTTTTAATACTGGTTGTTGATCATTGCTAAACAGCCATTTTGAAGTCTTGCCATATATTTTCAAGCTGATTTAAACCGATTCAATGTCGTCTTGGTAAGTAACTCCAGTGTATATTTGGCCTGGAGTTGGTGTGTCCGTGGTGATGAGTGTGTGTGCGTAGTGATGAGTGTGTGTCCGTGGTGATGAGTGTGTGTCCGTGGTGATGAGTGTGTGTGCGTGGTGATGAGTGTGTGTCCGTGGTGATGAGTGTGTGTCCGTGGTGATGAGTGTGTGTCCGTGGTGATGAGTGTGTGTGCGTGGTGATGAGTGTGTGTGTGCGTGGTGATGAGTGTGTGTGCGTAGTGATGAGTGTGTGTCCGTGGTGATGAGTGTGTGTCCGTGGTGATGAGTGTGTGTGCGTGGTGATGAGTGTGTGTCCGTGGTGATGAGTGTGTGTCCGTGGTGATGAGTGTGTGTCCGTGGTGATGAGAGTGTGTCCGTGGTGATGAGTGTGTGTGCGTGGTGATGAGTGTGTGTCCGTGGTGATGTGTGTGTGCGCGTGGTGATGAGTGTGTGTCTGTGGTGATGAGTGTGTGTCCGTGGTGATGAGTGTGTGTGCGTGGTGATGAGTGTGTGTCCGTGGCGATGAGTGTGTGTCCGTGGTGATGAGTGTGTGTCCGTGGTGATGTGTGTGTGTGCGTGGTGATGAGTGTGTGTCCGTGGTGATGAGTGTGTGTCCGTGGTGATGAGTGTGTGTCCGTGGTGATGAGTGTGTGTCCATGGTGATGAGTGGGTGTCCGTGGTGATGAGTGTGTGCGTGGTGGCGAGTGTCTGTCCGTGGTGATGTGTGTGTGTGCGTGGCGATGAGTGTGTTTGCGTGGTGATGAGTGTGTGTCCGTGGTGATGAGTGTGTGTCCGTGGTGATGAGTGTGTGTGCGTGGTGATGAGTGTGTGTCCGTGGTGATGTGTGTGTGTCCGTGGTGATGTGTGTGTGTCCGTGGTGATGAGTGTGTGTGCGTGGTAAAGAGTGTGTGTCCGTGGTGATGAGTGTGTGTCCGTGGTGATGAGTGTGTGTCCGTGGTGATGTGTGTGTGTGTGCGTGGTGATGAGTGTGTGTCCGTGGTGATGAGTGTTTGTGCGTAGTGATGAGTGTGTGTGCGTGGTGATGAGTGTGTGTGCGTGGTGATGAGTGTGTGTCTGTGGTGATGAGTGTGTGTCTGTGGTGATGAGTGTGTGTGCGTGGTGATGAGTGTGTGTGCGTGGTGATGAGTGTGTGTGCGTGGTGATGAGTGTGTGTCTGTGGTGATGTGTGTGTGTGCGTGGTGATGAGTGTGTGTCTGTGGTGATGAGTGTGTGTCCGTGGTGATGAGGGTGTGTGCGTGGTGATGAGTGTGTGTCCGTGGCGATGAGTGTGTGTCCGTGGTGATGAGTGTGTGTCCGCGGTGATGTGTGTGTGTGCGTGGTGATGAGTGTGTGTCCGTGGTGATGAGTGTGTGTCCGTGGTGATGAGTGTGTGTCCGTGGTGATGAGTGTGTGTCCGTGGTGATGAGTGGGTGTCCGTGGTGATGAGTGTGTGTGCGTGGTGACGAGTGTCTGTCCGTGGTGATGTGTGTGTGTGCGTGGTGATGAGTGTGTTTGCGTGGTGATGAGTGTGTGTGCGTGGTGATGAGTGTGTGTCCGTGGTGATGTGTGTGTGTCCGTGGTGATGTGTGTGTGTCCGTGGTGATGAGTGTGTGTGCGTGGTAAAGAGTGTGTGTCCGTGGTGATGAGTGTGTGTCCGTGGTGATGAGTGTGTGTCCGTGGTGATGAGTGTGTGTGCGTGGTGATGAGTGTGTGTCCGTGGTGATGTGTGTGTGTCCGTGGTGATGTGTGTGTGTCCGTGGTGATGAGTGTGTGTGCGTGGTAAAGAGTGTGTGTCCGTGGTGATGAGTGTGTGTCCGTGGTGATGAGTGTGTGTCCGTGGTGATGTGTGTGTGTGTGCGTGGTGATGAGTGTGTGTCCGTGGTGATGAGTGTGTGTCCGTGGTGATGAGTGTGTGTGCGTGGTGATGAGTGTGTGTCTGTGGTGATGAGTGTGTGTCTGTGGTGATGAGTGTGTGTGCGTGGTGATGAGTGTGTGTGCGTGGTGATGAGTGTGTGTGCGTGGTGATGAGTGTGTGTCTGTGATGATGAGTGTGTGTCCGTGGTGATGAGTGTGTCCGTGGTGATGAGTGTGTGTGCGTGGGGATGAGTGTGTGTGCGTGGTGATGAGTGTGTGTGCGTGGGGATGAGTGTGTGTCTGTAGTGATGAGTGTGTATTCCTGGTGATGAGTGTGTGTCCGTGGTGATGAGTGTGTGTGCGTGGTGATGAGTGTGTGTGCGTGGTGATGAGTGTGTGTGCGTGGTGATGAGTGTGTGTCTGTGATGATGAGTGTGTGTGCGTGGTGATGAGTGTGTGTCCGTGGTGATGAGTGTGTGTCCGTGGTGATGAGTGTGTGTCCGTGGTGATGAGTGTGTGTCCGTGGTGATGAGTGTGTGTATATGTGTCAGTGTAACTGGATGCACAGTGCCATGAGAAAGTATTCACCCCTTGACTTTTTATATTTTCTATTATTCAACCCCCTGAGTCAATACATGTTAGAATCGCCTTTGGCAGCAATTACAGCTGTGAGTCTTTCTGGGTAAGTCTCTGAGAACTTTGAACACCTGGATTGTGCAATATTCTGCAATATTTTCCAAGCTCTGTCAAGTTGGTTGACATTTACATTTGAGTAATTTAACAGTTGCTCTTATCCAGAGTGATTTACAGTGTTAAGTGCATACATTTTCATACTTTTTTAATACTGGTTGTTGATCATTGCTAAACAGCCATTTTGAAGTCTTGCCATAGATTTTCAAGCTGATTTAAACCGATTCAATGTTGTCTTGGTAAGTAACTCCAGTGTATATTTGGCCTGGAGTTGTGCTTTAGGTCATTGTCCTGCTGACAGGTGAACTTGTTTCCCAGTGGAAATCAGACTGAACTAGGTTTTCCTCTAGGATTTTGTCTGTGCTTAGCTCTATTCCGTTTCTTTTTATCCTAAAAAAACCTCCCTTGTCCTTTCCGATGACAAGCATACCCATAACATGATGCAGCCATCCACCATGCTTGAAGATAATTCATGAAGAGTGGTAGGTACTCAGTGATGTGTTGTGTTGGATTTGCCTCAAACATAACGCTTTGTATTCAGGACAGAAAGGTCATTTATTTGCCATATTTTTTCAGTATTACTTTAGTGCCTTGCAAACAGGATGTGTGTTTTGGAATATTTTTATTCTATACAGACTTCCTTGTTTTCATTGTCATTAGGTTAGTATTGTGGAGTACCTACAATGTTGTTGATCCATCCATTAAACTCTGTATGTCACATATGCTCCCTCTCTGGCCTCTAGGTGACCAGGCTGCTCGTTATGGCGCACACCTGTCACCATCGTTACGGGCACCTGCACGTCTTCAGACTCACCTGGACTCCATCACTTCCTTGATTACCTTCCCTATATATGTCACTCCCTTTGGTTCTTTCCCCAGGTGTTATTGTTTCTGTTCCGGTATCATATCTGTGCGTTGTTCTTGGTTTGTATTAAGTTGCGTTTATTTAACACTCACTCCCTGAACTTGCTTCCCGACTCTCAGTGCACATCGTTACACTGTAACTGTTTTAAAGTCCCCATTGGCCTCATGGTGAAATCCCAGAGCGGTTTCCTTCCTCTCCGGCAACTGAGTTATTTATTTTATTTAACTAGGAAAGTCAGTTAAGAACAAATTCTTATTTACAATGACGACCTACCAAAAGGCCTCCTGCGGGGACGGGGACTGTGATTAAAAATAAATAAAATATAAATATAGCACATCACGACAAGAGAGACAACACAACACTACATAAAGAGAGACCTAAGACAACAACATAGCAAGGCAGCAACACAACATGACAACAACATGGTAGCAACACAACTTGGCAGCAGCACAAAACATGATACAAATGTTATTGGGCACAGACAACAGCACAAAGGGCAAGAAGGTAGAGACAACAATACATCACGCAAAGCAGCCCCAACTGTCAGTAAGAGTGTCCATGATTGAGTCTTTGAATGAAGAGATGGAGATAAAACTGTCCAGTTTGAGTGTTTGTTGCAGCTTGTTCCAGTCGCTAGCTACAGTGAATTGAAAAGACGAGTGACCCAGGGATGTGTGTGCTTTGGGGACCTTTAACAGAATGTGACTGGCAGAATGGGTGTTGTATGTGGAGGATATGGGCTGCAGTATATATCTCAGATAGGGGGCAGTGAGGCCTAAGAGGGGGTGAGTTATGAAGGATGCCTGTGTCTTTGGTGTGTCTTGGTGTATTGATACACCATCCAAAGTGTAATTAAAAACTTCAACATGCTCGAAGGGAAATTCAATGTCTGCTTTTTTTTTTTTTACCCATCTACCAATAGGTGCCCTTCTTTGCGAGGCATTGGAAAACCTCCCTGGTCTTTGTAGTTGCATCTGTGATTGAAATTCACTGCTCGACTGAGGGACCTTGTAATGAACACGATGGGAGACAGAGAGCTGGTATCAAGCGCAGGGCGCAGCAGGTGTTTATTGGAAAGGACCACAGGAGGAGGCAGGTAGCTGGGTCCAGAGACAGGCAGAAGGTCATACACAGAGGGAGGCAGGTAGCTGGGTCCAGAGACAGACAGAAGGTCATACACAGAGGGTCCAAAAATGCAACAGTACAGGCAGGGAAAAGGCTGGTAACGTAGTCTGGGAGATCAGGCAATAGGTTGATAACAGGACATCCGATATGCTAAAGTCCAGGCAGGGAATAGGCAAAAGGCGTCATTAGTGAGGCAGGCAAAAACTATCATCCACGGGAGGAGAAAATTACAGGAACCCCAGCGCTCCGAATAGAACTGTGTCACAAAACAAACAATACCTCAAATCAAATCAAATGTTATTGGTCACATACACATGGTTAGCAGATGTTAATGCGAGTGCTTCTAGTTCCGACCATGCAGTAATATCTAACAAGTAATCTCACAATGATGGGATGCAAAGAATTGAACTAAAATAGTGTGTGATAATGACGTCAAGGTGTGTGAACAGGTGATCAGAATTCAGGTGATTGGGATCTGGAGAGTGAGCTGCGTTCAGGGGATCTATGTGTTTGAGAGTGTGAGTTGGAAGCAGACGTTACACACTTTACATATAATTGTACGTGTGGGGTACAGAGACGAAGTAGTCATTTAAAAATCATGTTAAACGCTCAGTAGAGGTGCATGGGTAAAATCACAGGGGAAGTCAATCCAATCTAAAACCTGTTAGTTCATATGCCTTGACACCCTGATAAATAGGTCTAAGGCCGAGACAATAAGAAGACACAGTGGCAGAATAAATTCAACCACACCTTTATTTCGTCACAAAGCCTGAGAACAACATCTGTCTGGTGGAGTCCACAAAGCATGTTGCATCTAACAAGCAGTTACATAACCTACAGCATGGCCAAGCAAGTTTCCGGACTCCTGAACAACTATTGATTTAGAACCACAGAGAGTTACCGCTAGTAGCAAAGAAAAAACTAGAGCTTCCTTCACTATTCCAGCACCATTTCAACTTCAACATTTCAACATCATCTAATAACCTATGATTAGCTAACTCCATGTCAATAGACGCACTGTGACCTCCAATAACATGGTCTCTTGTTACTTAACCTCCTGCTCTCTGACCTCTCAACCTTTCATTCTCTCTCACCACATAAGTAAGTATGTTAGTGTTGTTCCTTGTCGTGCCTCTTGCCTTGTGTGCCTCTTGCTCTGTTAATAGGTAAAACACTACAATGTAGTCTATCGTCAGTCTGTGATTGTTTGAGACTGTGGACGGGGTACAAATAGTACTTGAAATATTTCAAATACTTTGAGTTTTCTTGAGCCTGCCTGAAGGGCAATATGGGCAGGTTAGGAAAATGTAGAGCTAATCCATTGGTTCCATTGTGACATGCATGCTCAATCAAGCCCAGTTAAAATATTGGAAGGATTTCAAATACTATTTGAACCCAGGTATTTCTAATAGATGGGGGAGGGGTGGGGGGTCATTTGAAGGTTTGAGCAGCGTTAACATGTCATTCATGAGAGACATCCTCTGAGGAAGCGATATCACAATGTCCCCGAGGGCTGCAGCTAAGGGGCACAAGCCATTTTTAGATGACAAAGTGTAGAACATTTTCTTTGGGTGGTATTCTAGAATGTCACAGAGGAAACACCTTTCACAATGGGCTCTCTGGTTCTCGCTCAGTTCCTCTCTCTGTGTGGTTTCAGAGAGAGGCAACCAGTTTCTGTATCATGCTCATCTACATGTGAAGTATGTACATCTTTCTACTGGGTAAGTACTGGGTAACTTCCTATTAACTATGTTTTGCTTGCTCGCTCGCTCGCTCCCCCGTCTCTGTCTCTGTCTCTGTCTCTGTCTCTGTCTCTGTCTCTCTGTCTCTGTCTCTCTCTCTCTCTCTCTCTCTGACAAAATCAACCACGGATAGGTGCCAGTATTTTTCCACCACGCACTATTTTAAGGCATGAAAACATTTAAGCAAATACATAACTTTAAACCCTGTGAAATTCTGATGGAAAGTACAAAGGAGAATGGGCGGTTCTCTAGGGATTTAATCATTATTAATCTGGACCAATTGTAAGACTGACTGTCTACCATTTCCTGATCCAACTTAGAATAGGTATTACTCAACACTCTCTATTGTTTCAGACAATCATGAGAACAATTTAATAATAGCACGTGAAGATTGGGTCCATTGTTACCCCTCTGGTGTGAGAACAGTATTAATGGCATTTATACACTGGCCTTTCATTAGTTCTGAATAGGGCAATGGAAGAAAAAAAAGTTCAAAGAATGTACAGTACCAGTCAAAAGTTTGGACACCTACCCAAGGGTTATTTTTACTATTTTCTACATTGTAGAATAATAGTGAAGACATCAAAACTATGAAATAAAACATGGAATCATGTAGTAACCAAAAAAGTGTTAAACAAATCAAAATATATTTTATATTTGAGATTCTTCAAAGTAGCCACCCTTTGCCTTGATGACAGCTTTGCACACTCTTGGCATTATCTCAACCAGCTTCATGAGGAATGCTTTTCCAACAGTCTTGAAGGAGTTCCCACATGTGTGGAGCACTTGTTGGCTGCTTTTCCTTCACCCTGTGGTCCAACTCATCCCAAACCATCTCAATTGGGTTGAGGTCTGGTGATTATGGAGCCCAGGTCATCTGATGCAGTACCATCACTCTCATTGGTCAAACTGCTCTAACACAGCCTGGCAGTGTGTTTTGGGTAAATGTCCTGTTGAAAAACAAATGATAGTTCCACTGAGCGCAAACTAGATTGGATGGAGTTTCGCTGCAGAATGCTGTGGTAGCCATGCTTGTCACGTCCAGGCCTGAGATGACAGGCTGGAGTGTTTTGGTTTTGTTTTTGGTGTAGGGTTTTTCTGTTCTAGATTATATATTTCTATGTTGAGGTAATGGTTCCCAATTAGAGGCAGCTGAGTGTCGTTGTCTCTAATTGGGAACCATATATATGTTTGTAGTTTTCACTTGGGGTTTGTGGGTAATTGTTTGAGCATAGCTGTGTTTGTGTTGTCATGTTATGTCAACTTCACGATCTTCGTTTAGTTTTTGTTATTTTTCCCAGTTACATTTGTATTTAATAAAATGTATACAGGAAGCATTGCTGCGTCTTGGTCTGTCCCTACAGAGGATCGTGACAGAATCACCCACCAAAAGAAGACCAAGCAGCGAGAGACCCGGGAGTTAAGGACTTGGGAGGAGGAATTATTCAATGGAGGTGCGTGGACCCAGCCTGGAAAGTATCGTCGTCCTAGAGAGGAACTGGAAGCAGCGGCGGCGGAGCGGCGCAGGTATGAAGATCTATAGAGGGTCCCCAGTCCTGCAAATGGCCCAGGGCCTCCGGTGCGTGACTTCGGACCAGCACGGCCAGCACCGGAGCCGCCACCTGGGACAAAGAAACCCATCCAAGACCCCCATGGACTTTTGGGTGGCGCGGTCGGGGTCCGCGCCTTTGGGTACTGTCACGTCCAGGCCTGAAAAGACAGGCTGGCGTGTTTTTGCTTTGGTTTTGGTGTAGGGTTTTTGTTCTAGGTGTTGTATTTCTATGTTGGGGTAATGGTTCCCAATTAGAGGCAGCTGTGTGTCGTTGTCTCTAATTGGAAACCATATATGTTTGGGGTTTTCATTTAGGTTTTGTGGGTGATTGTTTGATCATAGCTTGTTTTTCGTGTTTAGTTATGTTCAACATTCACGATCTTCGTTACTTTCTGTTTGTTGTTTTACCCAGTTACGTGCGTATTTAAAAATGTATACTGGAAGCATCGCTGCGTCTTGGTCTGTAGGCTTGATTACCAACAACGACGAGACGGCCTACAGAGAGGAGGTGAGGGCCCTCGGAGTGTGGTGTCAGGAAAATAACCTCTCACTCAATGTCAGCAAAACAAAGGAGATGATCGTGGACTTCAGGAAACAGGAGAGGGAGCACCCCCCTATCCACATCGAGGGGACAGTAGTGGAGAAGGTGGAAAGTTTTAAGTTCCTCGGCGTACACATCACGGACAAACTGAATTGGTCCACCCACACAAACAGCGTGGTGAAGAAGGCGCAACAGCGCCTCTTCAACCTCAGGAGGCTGAAGAAATTTGGCTTGTCACCAAAATCACTCACAAACTTTTACAGATGCACAATCGAGAGCATCCTGTCGGGCTGTATCACCGCCTGGTACGGCAACTGCTCCGCCCACAACCGTAAGGCTCTCCAGAGGGTAGTGAGGACTGCACAACGCATCACCGGGGTTAAACTACCTGCCCTTCAGGACACCTATACCACCCGATGTCACAGAAAGGCCAAAGATCATCAAGGACAACAACCACCCGAGCCACTGCCTGTTCACCCCGCTATCATCCAGAAGGCGAGGTCAGTACAGGTGCATCAAAGCTGGGACCGAGAGACTGAAAACAGCTTCTACCTCAAGGCCATCAGACTGTTAAACAGCCATCACTAACATTGAGTGGCTGCTGCCAACATACTGACTTAAATCTCTAGCCACTTTATACATAGGAATTGGATGTAACAAATGTATCACTAGCCACTTTAAACAATTTTGTATATAATGTTTACGTATCCGACATACTCATATCAAATGTATACACTGTACTCTAAACCATCTACTGTATCTTGCCTATGCCGTTTGGCCATCGACCCAAATCTCTAGCCACTTTAATAATTATAAGTGGATGAAATAATGTATCACTAGCCACTTTAAACAATGCCATTTATATAATGTTTACATATCCTACATTACTCATCTCATATATATGTGTATATACTGTACTCCATACCATCTACTGCATCTTGCCTATGCCGGTCAGCCATCGCTCATCCATATATTTATATGTACATACTCGTATTCGTTCCTTTACTCTTGTGTGTATAAGGTAGTTGTTGTGAATTTGTTAGATTACTTGTTAGATACTACTGCATGGTCGGAACTAGAAGCACAAGCATTTCGCTACACTCGCATTAACATCTGCTAACCATGTGTATGTGACAAATAAAATTTGATTTGAATTTGATTTGTCCATTATGAAGATCGTGACAATGCTGGTTAAGTGTGCCTTGAAATCTAAATAAAACACAGACAGTGTCACCAGCAAAGTACCCCCACACCATCACACCTCCTCCTCCAAATTTCACGGTGGGAACCACACAAGCGGAAATCCGTTCACTGTTCACCTACTCTGCTTCTCACAAAGACACAGCGTTTGGAACCAAAAATCTCAAATTTGGACTCATCAGACCAATGGACAGATTTCCACTGGTCTAATGTCCATTGCTCGTATTTCTTGGCCTAAGCAAGTCTCTTCTTATTATTGGTGTCCTTAAGTAATCGTTTCTTTGCAGAAATTTGACCATGAAGGCCTGATTCACGCAGTCTCCTTTGAACAGTTGATGTTGAGAGCGTTGGGCCAGTAACCGCAAAGGTTGCAAGATCATAATCCCGAGCTGACAAGGTAAAAATCTGTCATTCTGCCCCTGAACAAGGCAGTTAACCCACTCT
The DNA here is from genome assembly GCA_030435695.1 of Brachymystax lenok tsinlingensis. Lineage (NCBI taxonomy): Eukaryota > Metazoa > Chordata > Actinopteri > Salmoniformes > Salmonidae > Brachymystax > Brachymystax lenok. Next base: position 9,063,109 of record CM059795.1, on the reverse strand, counting down.
TCCTAGGCTGTCATTGTAAATAAGAATTTGTTATTCACTGACTTGCCTAGTAAAATGAACTTGAACTTATCCTCTGCTGCAGAGGTAACTCTGGGTCTCCCTTTCCTGTGGTGGTCCTCATGAGAGCCAGTTTCATCATAGTGTTTGATGGTTTTTGTGACTGCACTGAAAGAAACTTTAAGTCTTAGTCCCAAATGGTACCCTATTCCCTTTACAATGCTTATAATGCCTTGGAACACACTTAGGGACACAGTTGTATTGATGCAGTTGTTAGACATGCAGCTCAGGCCATTCTCTGACTTCCTGACATTATGCTCCGAGCCGAGCCTCCTACCTCCTACATCCTAACTCCTACCTCCTACCCAGCAAACATTTGCAGACCCTGTGCACCCTATTACCTTAGTGCACTACATTTGTGTTCCAAGTGTGGCCTAATGTGTGTTACAAAGATTGTTCTAAGTGCAGCTAATGTTTGTATTGAGGAACTTTGTATTCTGACCTCCCACTGGACACAATAGGTCTGAGAAGAGTAGCTGTTGCATCATATTGTTACACTTTCACAAACTGTTTCCTTATATGGCTAATATTTCAGTGCTAACAGGAACATAAACACTCGCTGCAACTGAGCATGATGAAAAAAACACGCACCGCACACACACACACACACACACACACACACATACCCCTCCCCGACCACTTAAATTTCCAGTCTACACACAACCAATAAAAGGTTAGATGTACGTGTGTATTGCTGCAAGTATTTGTTTAGAGAATACCACAGCATGAGTAATGTTAACACCAACTGTTACTAACCCTTCTGGGGCTGCTGAGCCAGAAGAAGTTATATTTCTAATTACTGCACAATTTCATATGATTACACAACCTTCTGTTATGTAAATAACAAGTAAGTACCAATGGAAACCGTAAGTGTAGTTTATCCCACTACTGTGTGATCCGGGGTCAGGAGGAGACAGTGAGGAGGATCATATGTTTCTACCTAACATCTTGCAGTCTACGTGCTGAGATGTGATGTAGATTCTTAGATGAGACCAGTGGGTTTCAAGTATTCGTCTCGACTCGCCTCATAGATTTAGTAAACAGACACTTTGAGGTACCTAACTCAGAACATTCTGTTTGATTGTCAACATGTAGCCCAAAGGGTCAGTTTACCGGAATCAGATTGGGTAAACAAAGTCCTGGATTAAAAAGTACGCTCTATGGAAAATCTCCAATTAAGGTGCATTTCAGTTCAGGACTAGGCTTAATCTGGAAAACCAGCCCATTTAACCTTAGTTTTACACCAAAAAATATTCAAAGGCCTTTCGTTTACTGGCCCAACGCTCTTAACCGCAAGGCTACCTGCCGCCCTGTTTTAGGTTTCTATGCTCTACTGTATGTGGGCATTGTTCTGTCCTGGAATTCAACCTCCCCAGCTAGCACATTTGGTTCTTTGGAAGTTGTGGGAACATATATTTTTAGTTTCCCATTGGTTCTGGGAACGAAGCCATAAGTTTCCTGACCGTTGAAACTGAAGTGAAGTGAACATTTAGCCTGTTCTGGGAATGTACATTTTTAGGTTGCAGGTTCTGAGAACGTTTTTCAGGGAGTCAAGAAGCAGGTGCTGTTTGTGATTTTAATAATAACGAACACGGAGCGATACAAAACAAGAGATGCCTCCGGAACCCAACACCGCTCCTCTGGACCGTACCCCTCCCAGTCCACCAGGTACTGCAGCCGACCCCCAAGACATCAGGAGTCCAGGAGTGATCTGACGGCATAGGCGGGGCTCCCCTTGATGTCCAAGAGAAGCGGAGGGGTGTTGTGGGGGACGGCATCAGCCAGGGGACCAGGAACCACCGGCCTGAGGAGGGAAACATGAAAAGATGGTGAGATCCGGTAGTGGGGAGTTGTAATCTGTAAATTACCTTGTTGACCCTTCGGAGTACCTTGAATGGCCCCACAAACCAGGGGCTCTGAGGTTCCTGATGGAAAGCAAGATGTGATCACCAGGATGACGATGAACGGCGCGCTGGAGTCTCACGTGGGCATCGTTCCATACCTCTTCTGCGCGCCTGAACCACTCGTCCACCGCATGAGCTTCAGTCTGGCTTGGAGTCCACAGAGCCAGGGTTGGCTGATAACCCAGAACACACTGAAAGGGAGTCAGCCCGATGGAGGAGTGTCGCAATGAATTCTGGGCATATTCAGCCGAAGGAAGGAATCGGGCCTAATCCCCCTGCCGGTCTAGGCAGTGGCTCCTCGGGAACCTCCCCAGCTCCTGGTTCATCCTCTCCATCTGCCCGTTAGACTGAGGCTGGTACCCGGAAGTGAGGCTGACCGTGACCCTGAGCTTCTACTTGAAAGCCTTCCATACACGTGATGTGAATTGGGCCACGATCAGAAACGATATCCTCTGGAAGGCCATAGTGCCGGAAGAACTGCTAGAACAGTGCCTCAGTGACCTGGAGAGCGGTAGGGAGACCAGAGAGAGGGATGAAATGGCATGGACGTGAGCAATGTGCTCCTCCAAGGTAGCCGAGTAGACCAGGATGTCAATATACACGACCAACTGGCATGTACCAAGTACTTGTAGTGACCAGACATCGTGCTAAAGGCCGTCTTCCCTCCCGGATGCGGATCAGATTGTAGGCGCTCCGCATGTCCAACTTGGTGAAAAACCGGGTCCCGCGGAGTTGTTTGGCCGGCACCAACAGCACTTGCGGTACTTGGTATTGATGGAATTCAGATTTCTGTAATCGATGCACAGGCGCAATCCTCCGTCCTTCTTGGCCATGAAGAAGAAGCCTGCCGACGCAGGGGAGATGGACGTGCTGGAGAGCCTCCTGGATGTACTCCACCATAGTCTTGGTTTCGGCCACCGACAGAGGGTAGTTGAGGCCGCGCGGAGGCGCAGAGCTTGCAAGCATGTCGATGGAGGGAGACAGGTGGCGCGGGTCTTGGAAAAAATCTCCAGAAGATCTTGGTATACTTCCGAGATGTTGGGCTGCAGGGCAACCACAGGACTCTCAACCGACCTGGAACCACAGAGAAAGGGTAAGCAGGTCTTCCTGCATGTGGGTGCCCTGTCTGTGATTTTCATCCTCGGCCATGAGATTGTGGAGTTATGACGTTTAAGCCATGGGAGGCCGAGGAGAATCTTGTGTATGGGTGCACTGATGATGAGGAAGGGAAGGCTTTCTTGATGTATGGATTCCACGGTGAGGGTGAGTGGTGCTGTATTGTTTGTGATTGTCCCAGATCCCGGTGGTTTGACTATCCAGTGCTTGAACCGAACAAGGAGAGGAGAATGGGTATGAGATTATGTTTTAAGGGAGGAGGCGAGGGCCTGGTCACTAAAATTCCCAGCGGCACCGGAATTCACTAGAGCTGTAGAAACGAAACCCGTTTTTGTTGGTTATGTTGTCTTAGTTGTGCCTAGGGGGGGCATATGCTGTCACCACCAAGCAGGTGTTTGTCCCCCTGTGTGCTGAAGGTGTCAGGTTCTTGTCCGGTTCTGGCATTTAGGTCGCGACAGACTAGTACATGTCCCTGGGCCTGGAAATGATTGATTTCCCCCTCCAGGATGGAGTAGCTGTCTTCATTAAATAGTCCACAGGAGGACATTTTTCTCTGTTCAGATAATTTCCTTTTGATTTTCTAGCCAAATTAAAACATTTCCTGTTTTGATTAATTTAATAGAGTGAGTTAGGTCTGCTCTCTCTTCTCTCTTTCCTCTCCTCTCTCTGTATTCTCCAGTCCCATCTCTCTCCTCTCTGTCTCTGTGTTTTCTACTCCCCTCTCTCGCTCTCCTCCCTCTCCTCTCTCTGTATTCTCCAGTCCCATCTCTCTCCTCTCTGTCTCTGTGTTCTCTCTCTCTCTCTCTCTCTCTCTCTCTCTCTCTCTCTCTCTCTCTCTCTCTCTTCTCTCTTTCCTCTCCTCTCTGTCTCTGTGTTTTCTACTCCCCTCTCTCGCTCTCCTCCCTCTCCTCTCTCTGTATTCTCCAGTCCCATCTCTCTCCTCTCTGTCTCTGTGTTCTCTACTCCCCCCTCTCTCTCTCTCTCTCTTCTCTCTTTCCTCTCCTCTCTGTCTCTGTGTTTTCTACTCCCCTCTCTCACTCTCCTCCCTCTCCTCTCTCTGTATTCTCCAGTCCCATCTCTCTCCTCTCTGTCTCTGTGTTCTCTACTCCTCTCTCTCGCTCTCCTCCCTCTCCTCTCTCTGTATTCTCCAGTCCCATCTCTCTCTCTCTCTCTCTCTCTTCTTCTCTCCTCTCTCTTCTCTCCTCTTCTTTCACTCTCACTGTATTCTCCACTCCCACTCTCTCTCCTCTTGTCACGTCCTGGCCATAGATAGCCCTTTTGGCTGCTCTATGGTGGTTTTGGTCAGGACGTGAGCAGGGGTGGTTTTTGTTCTATGTTTTATTTTCTAGGTTTGGTTTGTGGATGGTTCCCAATTAGAGGCAGCTGAGTGTCGTTACCTCTAATTGGGGACCATATATATGTTTGTTCTTTCCCCCACTTGCGGTGTGGGTCATTGTTTATTGTGTGAGCACCTGTATGTGCGTCACGGTCGGTTTGTTCTTTGTTTTCACCAGTTACGTATAAATAAATTATGTATACCGGTTACCTCGCTGCACCTTGGTCCGTTCTTCACGACGATCGTGACACCTCTCTCTCTGTTCGGTCCATGACTTCCTCTCAGTGATGTTATGATGCTATATACACACACACACCACCACACCACGTTAAAAAACCAAAAGCCACTATGAGACTCCACCTAACAACTGTGTGCATGCACACAGTTGTGTGTGTCTGTTGAGATCAGGCTGTGTAGTTTGGCTTTAAAATGTTGTTTTATCAAACATACACATAGAGGACTGAGGGCTTTAGCCATCATAGATGTGCATAACAGATGTCTGTCCTAGAATAACCTTGTTCGTACTTCACTCACTACACCATGGAAGTGGTCTGAAGTGTTGTTGATATCCTGTCTGGGCACAGTAAGTATATTGATCTTCTTCTTTAATAAGTACCTTCAATGTCATCCCCTTCCTCTTTCCTCAGATACAGGACCAGATCACTCGTCTCATGGCTATGGGGTGTATAGTAGCTTACCCTGGGGTTTGGCTTTTTCTTTACTGTAAAGTGAGTTTGTAGATGGCCTATATGCTCCCACAAGGAGCAAGGGCTTTAGTAATGAAGTATGCAGTGTATGCAGTGGAATGAAAAATATCAAATTGCAACGCGTTGCATGTCTTTGTAGAGATATGTAACACAGCAGATAAACATTTACTTTTTTAGTTTAAAAGAGAAAACCTCAAAATATTGGTATCAGTGCTCCATAAACTTTGGATTGTGCTCTTGTGGTAATACCAAACACCTAAGGAAATACATGGAACGGACAGCATTTTAACATTACATTTTATTAAAAAATCTGTTCATATACACCGCCAGGAAGAATATGACACTTAAAAACACATGTTTTTACATTTTCGGGACAAGCCAGAACTTAGATATGGTCATTTTCACATTTTCAGAAATTCAAAGAATGCTAGGGAATGACATATAGTAAGGTATTTGTGAAAATTCTATAGCAATATAGAACTGGAAAGCAGCCATGCGTTTGGACAATTAAAAGACACTGCAGAAAATACCAGGACCGGAGTCTACGCAGCCTGGTGCACCACAGCCAATCAGAGCTACAGTAGACGTCTATGCAAATAAGCCATTTGCCACATGGCCCTGCCATCATTCACTTTCAACTGGACTGTGTGCTTACAGGCAGTTGGGCCTGCCATCGTTAACTTAGAACTGGACTGAGTGTTTACAGGCAGTTGGCACTGCCATCATTCACTTTGAACTGGACTGTGTATTTACAGGCAGTTGGCCCTGCCATCATTCACTTTGACCTGGACTGTGTTTACAGGCAGTTGGCACTGTCATCATTCATTCTGAACTGGACTGTGTGTTTACAGGCAGAAGGGCCTGCCATTATTCACTTTGAACTGGACTGTGTGTTTACAGGCAGTTAGCCCTGTCATCATTCATTCTGAACTGGAATGTGTGTTTACAGGCAGTTGGGCCTGCCATCATTCACATTGAACTGGACTGTGTGTTTACAGGCAGCAGCACCTGCCATCATTGACTTTGAACTGGACTGTGTGTTTACAGGCAGAAGGGCCTGCCATCATTCACTTTGAACTGGACTGTGTGTTTACAGGCAGTTGGGCCTGTCATCATTCATTCTGAACTGGACTGTGTGTTTACAGGCAGAAGGGCCTGCCATTATTCACTTTGAACTGGACTGTGTGTTTACAGGCAGTTGGCCCTGTCATCATTCATTCTGAACTGGAATGTGTGTTTACAGGCAGTAGGGCCTGCCATCATTTACTTTAAACTGGATTATGTGTTTACAGGCAGTTGGGCCTGTCATCATTCATTCTGAACTGGACTGTGTGTTTACAGGCAGAAGGGCCTGCCATTATTAACTTTGAACTGGACTGTGTGTTTACAGGCAGTTGGGACTGCCATCATTCACTTTGAACTGGACTGTGTGTTTACAGGCAGAAGGGCCTGCCATTATTCACTTTGAACTGGACTGTGTGTTTACAGGCAGTTGGGCCTGCTATCATTCACTTTGAACTGGACTGTGTGTTTACAGGCAGCAGCACCTGCCATCATTCACTTTGAACTGGACAGTGTGTTTACAGGCAGAAGGGCCTGCCATTATTCACTTTGAACTGGACTGTGTGTTTACAGGCAGTTGGGACTGCCATCATTCACTTTGAACTGGACTGTGTGTTTACAGGCAGAAGGGCCTGCCATTATTCACTTTGAACTGGACTGTGTGTTTACAGGCAGTTGGGCCTGCTATCATTCACTTTGAACTGGACTGTGTGTTTACAGGCAGCAGCACCTGCCATCATTCACTTTGAACTGGACAGTTTGTTTACAGGCAGAAGGGCCTGCCATTATTCACTTTGAACTGGAATGTGTGTTTACAGGCAGGTGGCCCTGTAATCATTCATTCTGAACTGGACTGTGTGTTTACAGGCAGAAGGGCATGCCATCATTCACTTTGAACTGGACTGTGTGTTTACAGGCAGGTGGCCCTGTCATCATTCATTCTGAACTGGAATTTGTGTTTACAGGCAGCAGGGCCTGCCATCATTCACTTTAAACTGGACTATGTGTTTACAGGCAGTTGGGCCTGCCATAATTCATTTTGATCTGGACTGTGTGTTTACAGGCAGTAGGGCCTGCCGACATTCACTTTGAACTGGACTGTGTATTAACAGGCAGTTGGCACTGCCATCATTCACTTTGAACTGGACTGTGTATTTACAGGCAGTTGGGCCTACATCATTCACTTTGATCTGGACTGTGTGTTTACAGGCAGAAGGGACTTCCATCATTCACTTTGAACTGGACTGTGTGTTTACAGGCAGTTGGCCCTGTCATCATTCCTTTTGAACTGGACTATGTGTTTACAGGCAGTTGGGCCTGCCATCATTCACTTTGAACTGGACTGTGTATTTACAGGCAGTTGGCCCTGCCATCATTCACTTTGAAATAGGCTGTGTGTTTACCGGCAGTTGGCCTGCCATCATTCATTCTGATCTGGACTGTGTGTTTACATGCAGTTGGGCCTGCCATCATTCACTTTGAACTGGAATGTGTGTTTACAGGCAGCAGCACCTGCCATCATTCACTTTGAACTGGACTGTGTGTTTACAGGCAGAAGGGCCTGCCATTATTCACTTTGAACTGGACTGTGTGTTTACAGGCAGGTGGCCCTGTAATCATTCATTCTGAACTGGACTGTGTGTTTACAGGCAAAAGGGCCTGCAATCATTCACTTTGAACTGGACTGTGTGTTTACAGGCAGGTGGCCCTGTAATCATTCATTCTGAAATGGACTGTGTGTTTACAGGCAGTAGGGCCTGCCATCATTCACTTTGAACTGGACTGTGTATTTACAGGCAGTTGGCCCTGCCATCATTCACTTTGAACTGGACTGTGTGTTTACAGGCAGTTGGCCTGCCATCATTCATTCTGAACTGGACTGTGTGTTTACAGGCAGTAGGGCCTGCCATCATTCACTTTGAACTGGACTGTGTGTTTACAGGCAGGTGGCCCTGTCATCATTCACTTTGAACTGGACTGTGTGTTTACGGCAGTTGGCCCTGCCATCATTCACTTTGACCTTGACTGTGTGTTTACAGGCAGTTGGGCCTGTCATCATTCATTCTGAACTGGACTATGTGTTTACAGGCAGTTGGCCCTGACATCATTCACTTTGAACTGGACTGTGTGTTTACAGGCAGTTGGGCCTGCCATCATTCACTTTGAACTGGACTGTGTGTTTACAGGCAGTTGGGCCTGCCATCATTCATTTTGATCTGGACTGTGTGTTTACAGGCAGTAGGGCCTGCCATCATTCACTTTGAACTGGACTGTGTCTTTACAGGCAGTTGGCACTGCCATCATTCACTTTGAACTGGACTGTGTATTTACAGGCAGTTGGGCCTACATCATTCACTTTGAACTGGACTGTGTGTTTACAGGCAGGTGGCCCTGTAATCATTCATTCTGAACTGGACTGTGTGTTTACAGGCAGTAGGGCCTGCCATCATTCACTTTGAACTGGACTGTGTATTTACAGGCAGTTGGCCCTGCCATCATTCACTTTGAACTAGGCTGTGTGTTTACAGGCAGTTGGCCTGCCATCATTCATTCTGAACTGGACTGTGTGTTTACAGGCAGTAGGGCCTGCCATCATTCACTTCGAACTGGACCTTGTGTTTACAGGCAGGTGGCCCTGTCATCATTCACTTTGAACTGGACTGTGTGTTTACGGCAGTTGGCCCTGCCATCATTCACTTTGACCTTGACTGTGTGTTTACAGGCAGTTGGGCCTGTCATCATTCATTCTGAACTGGTATGTGTGTTTACAGGCAGAAGGGCCTGCCATTATTCACTTTGAACTGGACTGTGTGTTTACAGGCAGTTGGGCCTGCCATCATTCACTTTGATCTGGACTGTGTGTTTACAGGCAGTTGGGCCTGCCATCATTCACTTTGAACTGGACTGTGTATTAACAGGCAGTTGGCCCTGCCATCATTCACTTTGAACTGGACTGTGTGCTTACAGGCAGTTGGTCCTGCCATCATTCACTTTGATCTGGACTGTGTGTTTACAGGCAGAAGGGACTGCCATCATTCACTTTGAACTGGACTGTGTGTTTACAGGCAGTTGGCCCTGCCATCATTCCTTTTGAACTGGACTATGTGTTTACAGGCAGTTGGCCCTGACATCATTCACTTTGAACTGGACTGTGTGTTTACAGGCAGTTGGGCCTGCCATCATTCACTTTGATCCTGACTGTTTGATTACAGGCAGTAGGGCCTGCCATATTCACTTTAACCTGGACCGTGTATTTACAGGTAGATCGCCTTGCCATCATTCACGTTGAACTGGACCTAGAAATTACAGGCAGTTGGCCCTGTCATCATTCGCTATGATCTGGACTGTGTGTTTACAGGCAGTAGGGCCTGCCATCATTCACTTTGAATTGGACTGTGTATTTACAGGCAGTTGGCCCGGTCATCATTTGGTATGATCTGGACTGTGTGTTTACAGGCAGTAGGGCCTGCCATCATTCACTTTGAACTGGACTGTGTATTTACAGGCAGTTGGCCCTGCCATCATTCACTTTGAACTAGGCTGTGTGTTTACAGGCAGTTGGCCTGCCATCATTCATTCTGAACTGGACTGTGTGTTTACAGGCAGTAGGGCCTGCCATCATTCACTTTGAACTGGAATGTGTGTTTACAGGCAGCAGCACCTGCCATCATTCACTTTGAACTGGACTGTGTGTTTACAGGCAGAAGGGCCTGCCATTATTCACTTTGAACTGGACTGTGTGTTTACAGGCAGGTGGCCCTGTAATCATTCATTCTGAACTGGACTGTGTGTTTACAGGCAAAAGGGCCTGCAATTATTCACTTTGAACTGGACTGTGTGTTTACAGGCAGGTGGCCCTGTAATCATTCATTCTGAACTGGACTGTGTGTTTACAGGCAGTAGGGCCTGCCATCATTCACTTTGAACTGGACTGTGTATTTACAGGCAGTTGGCCCTGCCATCATTCACTTTGAACTAGGCTGTGTGTTTACAGGCAGTTGGCCTGCCATCATTCATTCTGAACTGGACTGTGTGTTTACAGGCAGTAGGGCCTGCCATCATTCACTTCGAACTGGACCTTGTGTTTACAGGCAGGTGGCCCTGTCATCGTTCACTTTGAACTGGACTGTGTGTTTACAGGCAGTTGGCCCTGCCATCATTCACTTTGACCTTGACTGTGTGTTTACAGGCAGTTGGGCCTGTCATCATTCATTCTGAACTGGACTGTGTGTTTACAGGCAGAAGGGCCTGCCATCATTCACTTTGAACTGGACTGTGTGTTTACAGGCAGTTGGGCCTGCCATCATTCATTTTGATCTGGACTGTGTGTTTACAGGCAGTAGGGCCTGCCATCATTCACTTTGAACTGGACTGTGTATTAACAGGCAGTTGGCCCTGCCATCATTCACTTTGAACTGGACTGTGTGCTTACAGGCAGTTGGTCCTGCCATCATTCACTTTGATCTGGACTGTGTGTTTACAGGCAGAAGGGACTGCCATCATTCACTTTGAACTGGACTGTGTGTTTACAGGCAGTTGGCCCTGCCATCATTCACTTTGAACTGGACTGTGTGTTTACAGGCAGTTGGGCCTGCCATCATTCACTTTGATCTGGACTGTGTGTTTACAGGCAGTAGGGCCTGCCATATTCACTTTAACCTGGACCGTGTATTTACAGGTAGATCGCCTTGCCATCATTCACGTTGAACTGGACCTAGTGTTTACAGGCAGTTGGCCCTGTCATCATTCGCTATGATCTGGACTGTGTGTTTACAGGCAGTAGGGCCTGCCATCATTCACTTTGAATTGGACTGTGTATTTACAGGCAGTTGGCCCGGTCATCATTTGTTATGATCTGGACTGTGTGTTTACAGGCAGTAGGGCCTGCCATCATTCACTTTGAACTGGACTGTGTATTTACAGGCAGTTGGCCCTGCCATCATTCACTTTGAACTAGGCTGTGTGTTTACAGGCAGTTGGCCTGCCATCATTCATTCTGAACTGGACTGTGTGTTTACAGGCAGTAGGGCCTGTCATCATTCACTTCGAACTGGACCTTGTGCTTACAGGCAGGTGGCCCTGTCATATTTCACTTTGAACTGGACTGTGTGCTTACAGGCAGTTGGACCTGCCATCATTCACTTTGATCTAGACTGTGTGTTTAGAGGCAGTTGGCCCTGCTATCATTCCTTTTGAATTGGACTATGTGTTTACAGGCAGTTGGCCCTGCCATCATTCACTTGGATCTGGACTGTGTGTTTACAGGCAGTAGGGCCTGCCATATTCACTTCAACCTGGACTGTGTATTTACAGGTAGATCGCCTTGCCATCATTCACTTTGAACTGGGCTGTGTGTTTACAGGCAGGTGGCCCAGTCATCATTCATTCTGAACTGGACTGTGTGTTTACAGGCAGTAGGGCATGCCATCATTCACTTTGAATTGGACTGTGTGTTTACAGGCAGTTGGGCCTGCCATCATTCACTTTGAACTGGACTGTGTATTAACAGGCAGTTGGCACTGCCATCATTCACTTTGAACTGGACTGTGTATTTACAGGCAGTTGGGCCTACATCATTCACTTTGAACTGGACTGTGTGTTTACAGGCAGTTGGCCCTGTAATCATTCACTTTGAACTGGACTGTGTGTTTACAGGCAGTTGGGCCTGCCATCATTCACTTTGAACTGGACTGTGTGTTTACAGGCAGTTGGCCCTGCCATCATTCACTTTGAACTAGGCTGTGTGTTTACAGGCAGTTGGCCTGCCATCATTCATTCTGAACTGGACTGTGTGTTTACAGGCAGTTGGGCCTGCCATCATTCACTTTGAACTGGACTATGTGTTTACAGGCAGTTGGCCCTGACATCATTCACTTTGAACTGGACTGTGTGTTTACGGCAGTTGGCCCTGCCATCATTCACTTTGAACTTGACTGTGTGTTTACAGGCAGTTGGGCCTGTCATCATTCATTCTGAACTGGTATGTGTGTTTACAGGCAGAAGGGCCTGCCATTATTCACTTTGAACTGGACTGTGTGTTTACAGGCAGTTGGGCCTGCCATAATTCATTTTGATCTGGACTGTGTGTTTACAGGCAGTAGGGCCTGCCATCATTCACTTTGAACTGGACTGTGTATTAACAGGCAGTTGGCCCTGCCATCATTCACTTTGAACTGGACTGTGTGCTTACAGGCAGTTGGTCCTGCCATCATTCACTTTGATCTGGACTGTGTGTTTACAGGCAGAAGGGACTGCCATCATTCACTTTGAACTGGACTGTGTGTTTACAGGCAGTTGGCCCTGCCATCATTCATTTTGAACTGGACTGTGTGTTTACAGGCAGTTGGCCCTGTCATCATTCACTTTGAACTGGACTGTGTGTTTACAGGCAGTTGGGCCTGCCATCATTCACTTTGATCCTGACTGTGTGTTTACAGGCAGTAGGGCCTGCCATCATTCACTTTGAACTGGACTGTGTGTTTACAGGCAGTTGGCCTTGCCATCATTCACTTTGAACTGGACTTAGTGTTTACAGGCAGTTGGCCCTGTCATCATTCACTTTGATCTGGACTGTGTGTTTACAGGCAGTTGGGCCTGCCATCATTCACTTTGAACTGGACTGTGTATTTACAGGCAGTTGGCCCTGTCATCATTCACTTTGAACTGGACTGTGTGTTTACAGGCAGTTGGGCCTGCCATCATTCACTTTGAACTGGACTGTGTGTTTACAGGCAGTTGGCCCTGCCATCATTCACTTTGAACTAGGCTGTGTGTTTACAGGCAGTTGGCCTGCCATCATTCATTCTGAACTGGACTGTGTGTTTACAGGCAGTTGGGCCTGCCATCATTCACTTTGAACTGGGCTGTGTGTTTACAGGCAGCAGCACCTGCCATCATTCACTTTGAACTGGACTGTGTGTTTACAGGCAGAAGGGCCTGCCATTATTCACTTTAAACTGGACTATGTGTTTACAGGCAGTTGGCCCTGTCATCATTCACTTTGAACTGGACTGTGTGTTTACAGGCAGTTGGGCCTGCCATCATTCACTTTGAACTGGACTGTGTGTTTACAGGCAGTTGGCCCTGCCATCATTCACTTTGAACTGGACTGTGTGTTTACAGGCAGTTGGGCCTGCCATCATTCACTTTGAACTGGACTGTGTGTTTACAGGCAGTTGGCCCTGCCATCATTCACTTTGAACTGGACTGTGTGTTTACAGGCAGTTGGCCTGCCATCATTCACTTTGAACTGGACTGTGTGTTTACAGGCAGTTGGGCCTGCCATCATTCACTTTGAACTGGACTGTGTGTTTACAGGCAGTTGGCCCTGTCATCATTCACTTTGAACTGGACTGTGTGTTTACAGGCAGTTGGCCCTGCCATCATTCACTTTGAACTGGACTGTGTGTTTACAGGCAGTTGGGCCTGTCATCATTCACTTTGAACTGGTATGTGTGTTTACAGGCAGTTGGGCCTGCCATCATTCACTTTGAACTGGACTGTGTGTTTACAGGCAGTTGGGCCTGCCATCATTCACTTTAAACTGGACTATGTGTTTACAGGCAGTTGGGCCTGCCATCATTCACTTTGAACTGGACTGTGTGTTTACAGGCAGTTGGCCCTGCCATCATTCACTTTGAACTGGACTGTGTGTTTACAGGCAGTTGGCCCTGCCATCATTCACTTTGATCTGGACTGTGTGTTTACAGGCAGTTGGGACTGCCATCATTCACTTTGAACTGGACTGTGTGTTTACAGGCAGTTGGCCCTGCCATCATTCACTTTGAACTGGACTGTGTGTTTACAGGCAGTTGGCCCTGCCATCATTCACTTTGAACTGGACTGTGTGTTTACAGGCAGTTGGGCCTGCCATCATTCACTTTGATCTGGACTGTGTGTTTACAGGCAGTTGGGCCTGCCATCATTCACTTTGAACTGGACTGTGTGTTTACAGGCAGTTGGCCTTGCCATCATTCACTTTGAACTGGACTGTGTGTTTACAGGCAGTTGGCCCTGTCATCATTCACTTTGAACTGGACTGTGTGTTTACAGGCAGTTGGGCCTGCCATCATTCACTTTGAATTAGACTGTGTGTTTACAGGCAGTTGGCCCTGTCATCATTCACTTTGAACTGGACTGTGTGTTTACAGGCAGTTGGGCCTGCCATCATTCACTTTGAACTGGACTGTGTATTTACAGGCAGTTGGCCCTGCCATCATTCACTTTGAACTGGACTGTGTGTTTACAGGCAGTTGGCCTGCCATCATTCACTTTGAACTGGACTGTGTGTTTACAGGCAGTTGGGCCTGTCATCATTCACTTTGAACTGGACTGTGTGTTTACAGGCAGTTGGCCCTGTCATCATTCACTTTGAACTGGACTGTGTGTTTACAGGCAGTTGGACCTGCCATCATTCACTTTGATCTAGACTGTGTGTTTAGAGGCAGTTGGCCCTGCTATCATTCCTTTTGAATTGGACTATGTGTTTACAGGCAGTTGGCCCTGCCATCATTCACTTTGATCTGGACTGTGTGTTTACAGGCAGTTGGGCCTGCCATCATTCACTTTGAACTGGACTGTGTGTTTACAGGCAGTTGGCCTTGCCATCATTCACTTTGAACTGGACTGTGTGTTTACAGGCAGTTGGCCCTGTCATCATTCACTTTGAACTGGACTGTGTGTTTACAGGCAGTTGGGCATGCCATCATTCACTTTGAACTGGACTGTGTGTTTACAGGCAGTTGGCCCTGTCATCATTCATTCTGAACTGGAATGTGTGTTTACAGGCAGCAGCACCTGCCATCATTCACATTAAACTGGACTGTGTGTTTACAGGCAGAAGGGCCTGCCATTAGTCACTTTGAACTGGACTGTGTGTTTACAGGCAGGTGGCCCTGTAATCATTCATTCTGAACTGGACTGTGTGTTTACAGGCAGTAGGGCATGCCATCATTCACTTTGAACTTGACTGTGTGTTTACAGGCAGTTGGCCCTGTCATCATTCACTTTGAACTGGACTGTGTGTTTACAGGCAGTAGGGCCTGCCATCATTCACTTTAAACTGGACTTTGTGTTTACAGGCAGTTGGGCCTGCCATAATTCATTTTGATCTGGACTGTGTGTTTACAGGCAGTAGGGCCTGCCATCATTCACTTTGAACTGGACTGTGTATTAACACGCAGTTGGCCCTGCCATCATTCACTTTGAACTTGACTGTGTGCTAACAGGCAGTTGGTCCTGCCATCATTCACTTTGATCTAGACTGTGTGTTTACAGGCAGTAGGGCCTGCCATCATTCACTTTGAACTGGACTGTGTCTTTACAGGCAGTTGGCACTGCCATCATTCACTTTGAACTGGACTGTGTGTTTACAGGCAGTTGGGCCTGTCATCATTCACTTTGAACTGGACTGTGTGTTTACAGGCAGTTGGGACTGCCATCATTCACTTTGAACTGGACTGTGTGTTTACAGGCAGTTGGCCCTGCCATCATTCACTTTGAACTGGACTGTGTGTTTACAGGCAGTTGGGCCTGCCATCATTCACTTTGAACTGGACTGTGTGTTTACAGGCAGTTGGCCCTGCCATCATTCACTTTGAACTGGACTGTGTGTTTACAGGCAGTTGGGCCTGCCATCATTCACTTTGAACTGGACTGTGTGTTTACAGGCAGTTGGCCCTGCCATCATTCACTTTGAACTGGACTGTGTGTTTACAGGCAGTTGGCCTGCCATCATTCATTCTGAACTGGACTGTGTGTTTACAGGCAGTTGGGCCTGCCATCATTCACTTTGAACTAGGCTGTGTGTTTACAGGCAGTTGGCCTGCCATCATTCATTCTGAACTGGACTGTGTGTTTACAGGCAGTTGGCCCTGCCATCATTCATTTTGAACTGGACTATGTGTTTACAGGCAGTTGGCCCTGCCATCATTCACTTTGAACTGGACTGTGTGTTTACAGGCAGTTGGGCCTGCCATCATTCACTTTGAACTTGACTGTGTGTTTACAGGCAGTTGGGCCTGTCATCATTCATTCTGAACTGGACTATGTGTTTACAGGCAGTTGGGCCTGCCATCATTCACTTTGAACTGGACTGTGTGTTTACAGGCAGTTGGCCCTGCCATCATTCACTTTGAACTGGACTGTGTGTTTACAGGCAGTTGGGCCTGCCATCATTCACTTTGAACTGGACTGTGTGTTTACAGGCAGTTGGCCCTGCCATCATTCACTTTGAACTGGACTGTGTGTTTACAGGCAGTTGGCCCTGCCATCATTCACTTTGAACTGGACTGTGTGTTTACAGGCAGTTGGCCCTGTCATCATTCACTTTGAACTGGACTGTGTGTTTACAGGCAGTTGGGCCTGCCATCATTCACTTTGAACTGGACTGTGTGTTTACAGGCAGTTGGCCATGTCATCATTCACTTTGAACTGGACTGTGTGTTTACAGGCAGTTGGCCCTGCCATCATTCACTTTGAACTGGACTGTGTGTTTACAGGCAGTTGGGACTGCCATCATTCACTTTGAACTGGACTGTGTGTTTACAGGCAGTTGGCCATGTCATCATTCACTTTGAACTGGACTGTGTGTTTACAGGCAGCAGCACCTGCCATCATTCACTTTGAACTGGACTGTGTGTTTACAGGCAGTTGGGCCTGCCATCATTCACTTTGAACTGGACTGTGTGTTTACAGGCAGTTGGGCCTGCCATAATTCATTTTGATCTGGACTGTGTGTTTACAGGCAGTAGGGCCTGCCATTATTCACTTTGAACTGGACTGTGTGTTTACAGGCAGTTGGCCCTGCCATCATTCACTTTGAACTGGACTGTGTGTTTACAGGCAGTTGGCCCTGCCATCATTCACTTTGAACTGGACTGTGTGTTTACAGGCAGTTGGCCCTGTCATCATTCACTTTGAACTGGACTGTGTGTTTACAGGCAGTTGGCCCTGTCATCATTCACTTTGAACTGGACTGTGTGTTTACAGGCAGTTGGCCATGTCATCATTCACTTTGAACTGGACTGTGTGTTTACAGGCAGTTGGCCCTGCCATCATTCACTTTGAACTGGACTGTGTGTTTACAGGCAGTTGGGACTGCCATCATTCACTTTGAACTGGACTGTGTGTTTACAGGCAGTTGGCCATGTCATCATTCACTTTGAACTGGACTGTGTGTTTACAGGCAGCAGCACCTGCCATCATTCACTTTGAACTGGACTGTGTGTTTACAGGCAGTTGGCCATGTCATCATTCACTTTGAACTGGACTGTGTGTTTACAGGCAGTTGGCCCTGCCATCATTCACTTTGAACTGGACTGTGTGTTTACAGGCAGTTGGCCCTGTCATCATTCACTTTGAACTGGACTGTGTGTTTACAGGCAGCAGCACCTGCCATCATTCACTTTGAACTGGACTGTGTGTTTACAGGCAGTTGGGCCTGCCATCATTCACTTTGAACTGGACTGTGTGTTTACAGGCAGTTGGCCCTGTAATCATTCATTCTGAACTGGACTGTGTGTTTACAGGCAGTAGGGCATGCCATCATTCACTTTGAACTGGACTGTGTGTTTACAGGCAGTTGGCCCTGTCATCATTCACTTTGAACTGGACTGTGTGTTTACAGGCAGTTGGGCCTGCCATCATTCACTTTGAACTGGACTGTGTGTTTACAGGCAGTTGGGCCTGCCATCATTCACTTTGATCTGGACTGTGTGTTTACAGGCAGTTGGGCCTGCCATCATTCACTTTGAACTGGACTGTGTGTTTACAGGCAGTTGGCCCTGCCATCATTCACTTTGAACTTGACTGTGTGCTAACAGGCAGTTGGTCCTGCCATCATTCACTTTGATCTAGACTGTGTGTTTACAGGCAGTAGGGCCTGCCATCATTCACTTTGAACTGGACTGTGTGTTTACAGGCAGTTGGCACTGTCATCATTCACTTTGAACTGGACTGTGTGTTTACAGGCAGTTGGCCCTGTCATCATTCACTTTGAACTGGACTGTGTGTTTACAGGCAGTTGGGACTGCCATCATTCACTTTGAACTGGACTGTGTGTTTACAGGCAGTTGGCCCTGCCATCATTCACTTTGAACTGGACTGTGTGTTTACAGGCAGTTGGGCCTGCCATCATTCACTTTGAACTGGACTGTGTGTTTACAGGCAGTTGGCCCTGTCATCATTCACTTTGAACTGGACTGTGTGTTTACAGGCAGTTGGGCCTGCCATCATTCACTTTGAACTGGACTGTGTGTTTACAGGCAGTTGGCCCTGCCATCATTCACTTTGAACTGGACTGTGTGTTTACAGGCAGTTGGCCTGCCATCATTCATTCTGAACTGGACTGTGTGTTTACAGGCAGTTGGGCCTGCCATCATTCACTTTGAACTAGGCTGTGTGTTTACAGGCAGTTGGCCTGCCATCATTCACTTTGAACTGGACTGTGTGTTTACAGGCAGTTGGCCCTGCCATCATTCACTTTGAACTGGACTGTGTGTTTACAGGCAGTTGGCCCTGACATCATTCACTTTGAACTGGACTGTGTGTTTACAGGCAGTTGGGCCTGCCATCATTCACTTTGACCTTGACTGTGTGTTTACAGGCAGTTGGGCCTGTCATCATTCATTCTGAACTGGACTATGTGTTTACAGGCAGTTGGGCCTGCCATCATTCACTTTAAACTGGACTGTGTGTTTACAGGCATTTGGGCCTGCCATAATTCATTTTGATCTGGACTGTGTGTTTACAGGCAGTAGGGCCTGCCATTATTCACTTTGAACTGGACTGTGTGTTTACAGGCAGTTGGCCCTGCCATCATTCCTTTTGAACTGGACTGTGTCTTTACAGGCAGTTGGCCCTGCCATCATTCACTTTGAACTGGACTGTGTGTTTACAGGCAGTTGGCCCTGTCATCATTCACTTTGAACTGGACTGTGTGTTTACAGGCAGTTGGGCCTGCCATCATTCACTTCGAACTGGACTGTGTGTTTACAGGCAGTTGGCCATGTCATCATTCACTTTGAACTGGAATTTGTGTTTACAGGCAGTTGGCCCTGCCATCATTCACTTTGAACTGGACTGTGTGTTTACAGGCAGTTGGGACTGCCATCATTCACTTTGAACTGAACTTTGAAGTTACAGGCAGTTGGCCATGTCATCATTCACTTTGAACTGGACTGTGTGTTTACAGGCAGCAGCACCTGCCATCATTCACTTTGAACTGGACTATGTGTTTACAGGCAGTTGGGCCTGCCATAATTCACTTTAAACTGGACCTTGTGCTTACAGGCAGTTGGGCCTGCCATAATTCATTTTGATCTGGACTGTGTGTTTACAGGCAGTAGGGCCTGCCATTATTCACTTTGAACTGGACTGTGTGTTTACAGGCAGTTGGCCCTGCCATCATTCACTTTGAACTGGACTGTGTGTTTACAGGCAGTTGGCCCTGCCATCATTCACTTTGAACTGGACTGTGTGTTTACAGGCAGTTGGCCCTGTCATCATTCACTTTGAACTGGACTGTGTGTTTACAGGCAGTTGGCCCTGTCATCATTCACTTTGAACTGGACTGTGTGTTTACAGGCAGTTGGCCATGTCATCATTCACTTTGAACTGGACTGTGTGTTTACAGGCAGTTGGCCCTGCCATCATTCACTTTGAACTGGACTGTGTGTTTACAGGCAGTTGGCACTGCCATCATTCACTTTGAACTGGACTGTGTGTTTACAGGCAGTTGGCCATGTCATCATTCACTTTGAACTGGACTGTGTGTTTACAGGCAGCAGCACCTGCCATCATTCACTTTGAACTGGACTGTGTGTTTACAGGCAGTTGGCCATGTCATCATTCACTTTGAACTGGACTGTGTGTTTACAGGCAGTTGGCCCTGCCATCATTCACTTTGATCTGGACTGTGTGTTTACAGGCATTTTGCCCTGCCATCATTCACTTTGAACTGGACTGTGTGTTTACAGGCAGTTGGCCCTGCCATCATTCACTTTGAACTGGACTGTGTGTTTACAGGCAGTTGGGCCTGTCATCATTCACTTTGAACTGGACTGTGTGTTTACAGGCAGTTGGGCCTGCCATCATTCACTTTGAACTGGACTGTGTGTTTACAGGCAGTTGGGCCTGCCATCATTCACTTTGAACTGGACTGTGTGTTTACAGGCAGTTGGGCCTGCCATCATTCACTTTGATCTGGACTGTGTGTTTACAGGCAGTTGGCCCTGCCATCATTCACTTTGAACTGGACTGTGTGTTTACAGGCAGTTGGCCCTGCCATCATTCACTTTGAACTGGACTGTGTGTTTACAGGCAGTTGGCCCTGCCATCATTCACTTTGAACTGGACTGTGTGTTTACAGGCAGTTGGCCATGTCATCATTCACTTTGAACTGGACTGTGTGTTTACAGGCAGTTGGCCCTGCCATCATTCACTTTGAACTGGACTGTGTGTTTACAGGCAGTTGGCACTGCCATCATTCACTTTGAACTGGACTGTGTGTTTACAGGCAGTTGGCCCTGTCATCATTCACTTTGAACTGGACTGTGTGTTTACAGGCAGCAGCACCTGCCATCATTCACTTTGAACTGGACTGTGTGTTTACAGGCAGTTGGCCATGTCATCATTCACTTTGAACTGGACTGTGTGTTTACAGGCAGTTGGCCCTGCCATCATTCACTTTGATCTGGACTGTGTGTTTACAGGCATTTTGCCCTGCCATCATTCACTTTGAACTGGACTGTGTGTTTACAGGCAGTTGGCCCTGCCATCATTCACTTTGAACTGGACTGTGTGTTTACAGGCAGTTGGCCATGTCATCATTCACTTTGAACTGGACTGTGTGTTTACAGGCAGTTGGCCATGTCATCATTCACTTTGAACTGGACTGTGTGTTTACAGGCAGTTGGCCCTGCCATCATTCACTTTGATCTGGACTGTGTGTTTACAGGCATTTTGCCCTGCCATCATTCACTTTGAACTGGACTGTGTGTTTACAGGCAGTTGGCCCTGCCATCATTCACTTTGAACTGGACTGTGTGTTTACAGGCAGTTGGGCCTGTCATCATTCACTTTGAACTGGACTGTGTGTTTACAGGCAGTTGGCCCTGTCATCATTCACTTTGAACTGGACTGTGTGTTTACAGGCAGTTGGCCCTGCCATCATTCACTTTGATCTGGACTGTGTGTTTACAGGCATTTTGCCCTGCCATCATTCACTTTGAACTGGACTGTGTGTTTACAGGCAGTTGGCCCTGTCGTCATTCACTTTGAACTGGACTGTGTGTTTACAGGTAGTAGAGCCTGCCATCATTCACTTTGAACTGAATTTTGTGTTTACAGGCAGTTGGCCCAGCCATCATTCACAATGACCTGGACTGTGTGTTTACAGGCAGTCGGCCCTGTCATCATTAATTCTGAACAGGACTGTGTATTTACAGGCAGTTGGCCCTGTCGTCATTCATTCTGAACTGGACTGTGTGTTTACAGGCAGCAGCACCTGCCATCATTCACTTTGAACTGGACTGTGTGTGTACAGGCAGTTGGCCATGTCATCATTCACTTTGAACTGGACTGTGTGTTTACAGGCAGTTGGCCCTGCCATCATTCACTTTGAACTGGACTGTGTGTTTACAGGCATTTTGCCCTGCCATCATTCACTTTGAACTGGACTGTGTGTTTACAGGCAGTTGGCCCTGTCATCATTCATTCTGAACTGGACTGTGTGTTTACAGGCAGTAGGGCCTGCCATCATTCACTTTGAACTAGGCAGTGTGTTTACAGGCAGTTGGCCTGCCATCATTCATTCTGAACTGGACTGTGTGTTTACAGGCAGTAGGGCCTGCCATCATTCACTTTGAACTAGGCTGTGTGTTTACAGGCATTTTGCCCTGCCATCATTCACTTTGAACTGGACTGTGTGTTTACAGGCAGTTGGCCCTGCCATCATTCACTTTGAACTGGACTGTGTGTTTACAGGCAGTTGGCCCTGCCATCATTCACTTTGAACTGGACTGTGTGTTTACAGGCAGTTGGCCATGTCATCATTCACTTTGAACTGGACTGTGTGTTTACAGGCAGTTGGCCCTGCCATCATTCACTTTGATCTGGACTGTGTGTTTACAGGCATTTTGCCCTGCCATCATTCACTTTGAACTGGACTGTGTGTTTACAGGCAGTTGGCCCTGCCATCATTCACTTTGAACTGGACTGTGTGTTTACAGGCAGTTGGGCCTGTCATCATTCATTCTGAACTGGTACGTGTGTTTACAGGCAGTTGGCCCTGTCATCATTCACTTTTAACTGGACTGTGTGTTTACAGGCAATTGGCCCTGCCATCATTCACTTTGATCTGGACTGTGTGTTTACAGGCATTTTGCCCTGCCATCATTCACTTTGAACTGGACTGTGTGTTTACAGGCAGTTGGCCCTGCCATCATTCACTTTGAACTGGACTGTGTGTTTACAGGCAGTTGGCCTGCCATCATTCACTTTGAACTGGACTGTGTGTTTACAGGCAGTTGGCCCTGCCATCATTCACTTTGAACTGGACTGTGTGTTTACAGGCAGTTGGCCCTGTCATCATTCACTTTGAACTGGACTGTGTGTTTACAGGCAGTTGGCCCTGTCATCATTCACTTTGAACTGGACTGTGTGTTTACAGGCAGCAGCACCTGCCATCATTCACTTTGAACTGGACTGTGTGTTTACAGGCAGTTGGCCATGTCATCATTCACTTTGAACTGGACTGTGTGTTTACAGGCAGTTGGCCCTGCCATCATTCACTTTGAACTGGACTGTGTGTTTACAGGCAGTTTGCCCTGCCATCATTCACTTTGAACTGGACTGTGTGTTTACAGGCAGTTGGCCCTGCCATCATTCACTTTGAACTGGACTGTGTGTTTACAGGCAGTTGGCCTGCCATCATTCACTTTGAACTGGACTGTGTGTTTACAGGCAGTTGGCCCTGCCATCATTCACTTTGAACTGGACTGTGTGTTTACAGGCAGTTGGCCCTGTCATCATTCACTTTGAACTGGACTGTGTGTTTACAGGCAGTTGGCCCTGTCATCATTCACTTTGAACTGGACTGTGTGTTTACAGGCAGCAGCACCTGCCATCATTCACTTTGAACTGGACTGTGTGTTTACAGGCAGTTGGCCATGTCATCATTCACTTTGAACTGGACTGTGTGTTTACAGGCAGTTGGCCCTGCCATCATTCACTTTGAACTGGACTGTGTGTTTACAGGCAGTTTGCCCTGCCATCATTCACTTTGAACTGGACTGTGTGTTTACAGGCAGTTGGCCCTGTCATCATTCATTCTGAACTGGACTGTGTGTTTACAGGCAGTAGGGCCTGCCATCATTCACTTTGAA
Source organism: Brachymystax lenok tsinlingensis (assembly GCA_030435695.1). NCBI lineage: Eukaryota > Metazoa > Chordata > Actinopteri > Salmoniformes > Salmonidae > Brachymystax > Brachymystax lenok. Next base: position 9,039,543 of record CM059795.1, on the reverse strand, counting down.
CTAGGCAGTGTGTTTACAGGCAGTTGGCCTGCCATCATTCATTCTGAACTGGACTGTGTGTTTACAGGCAGTTGGGCCTGCCATCATTCACTTTGAACTGGACTGTGTGTTTACAGGCAGTTGGCCCTGCCATCATTCACTTTGAACTGGACTGTGTGTTTACAGGCAGTTGGCCCTGCCATCATTCACTTTGAACTGGACTGTGTGTTTACAGGCAGTTGGCCATGTCATCATTCACTTTGAACTGGACTTTGTATTTACAGGCAGTTGGCCATGTCATCATTCACTTTGAACTGGACTGTGTGTTTACAGGCAGTTGGCCCTGCCATCATTCACTTTGATCTGGACTGTGTGTTTACAGGCATTTTGCCCTGCCATCATTCACTTTGAACTGGACTGTGTGTTTACAGGCAGTTGGCCCTGCCATCATTCACTTTGAACTGGACTGTGTGTTTACAGGCAGTTGGCCCTGTCATCATTCACTTTGAACTGGACTGTGTGTTTACAGGCAGTTGGCCCTGTCATCATTCACTTTGAACTGGACTGTGTGTTTACAGGCAGTTGGCCCTGCCATCATTCACTTTGATCTGGACTGTGTGTTTACAGGCATTTTGCCCTGCCATCATTCACTTTGAACTGGACTGTGTGTTTACAGGCAGTTGGCCCTGTCATCATTCACTTTGAACTGGACTGTGTGTTTACAGGCAGTTGGGCCTGCCATCATTCACTTTGAACTGGACTGTGTGTTTACAGGCAGTTGGCCCTGCCATCATTCACTTTGAACTGGACTGTGTGTTTACAGGCAGTTGGCCCTGTCATCATTCACTTTGAACTGGACTGTGTGTTTACAGGCAGTTGGCCCTGTCATCATTCACTTTGAACTGGACTGTGTGTTTACAGGCAGCAGCACCTGCCATCATTCACTTTGAACTGGACTGTGTGTTTACAGGCAGTTGGCCATGTCATCATTCACTTTGAACTGGACTGTGTGTTTACAGGCAGTTGGCCCTGCCATCATTCACTTTGAACTGGACTGTGTGTTTACAGGCAGTTTGCCCTGCCATCATTCACTTTGAACTGGACTGTGTGTTTACAGGCAGTTGGTCCTGTCATCATTCACTTTGAACTGGACTGTGTGTTTACAGGCAGTTGGGCCTGCCATCATTCACTTTGAACTGGACTGTGTGTTTACAGGCAGTTGGGCCTGCCATCATTCACTTTGAACTGGACTGTGTGTTTACAGGCAGTTGGCCCTGTCATCATTCACTTTGAACTGGACTGTGTGTTTACAGGCAGTTGGGCCTGCCATCATTCACTTTGAACTGGACTGTGTGTTTACAGGCAGTTGGCCATGTCATCATTCACTTTGAACTGGACTGTGTGTTTACAGGCAGTTGGCCCTGCCATCATTCACTTTGAACTGGACTGTGTGTTTACAGGCAGTTTGCCCTGCCATCATTCACTTTGAACTGGACTGTGTGTTTACAGGCAGTTGGCCCTGTCATCATTCACTTTCAACTGGACTGTGTGTTTACAGGCAGTTGGGCCTGCCATCATTCACTTTGAACTGGACTGTGTGTTTACAAGCAGTTGGGCCTGCCATCATTCACTTTGAACTGGACTGTGTGTTTACAGGCAGTTGGCCCTGTCATCATTCACTTCGAACTGGACTGTGTGTTTACAGGCAGCTGGGCCTGCCATCATTCACTTTGAACTGGACTGTGTGTGTACAGGCAGTTGGCCATGTCATCATTCACTTTGAACTGGACTGTGTGTTTACAGGCAGTTGGCCCTGCCATCATTCACTTTGAACTGGACTGTGTGTTTACAGGCAGTTGGGCCTGCCATCATTCACTTTGAACTGGACTGTGTGTTTACAGGCAGTTGGCCCTGCCATCATTCACTTTGAACTGGACTGTGTGTTTACAGGCAGTTGGCCTGCCATCATTCACTTTGAACTGGACTGTGTGTTTACAGGCAGTTGGCCCTGCCATCATTCACTTTGAACTGGACTGTGTGTTTACAGGCAGTTGGCCCTGTCATCATTCACTTTGAACTGGACTGTGTGTTTACAGGCAGTTGGCCCTGTCATCATTCACTTTGATCTGGACTGTGTGTTTACAGGCAGCAGCACCTGCCATCATTCACTTTGAACTGGACTGTGTGTTTACAGGCAGTTGGCCATGTCATCATTCACTTTGAACTGGACTGTGTGTTTACAGGCAGTTGGCCCTGCCATCATTCACTTTGAACTGGACTGTGTGTTTACAGGCAGTTGGCCCTGCCATCATTCACTTTGAACTGGACTGTGTGTCTACAGGCAGTTGGCCTGTCATCATTCACTTTGAACTGGACTGTGTGTTTACAGGCAGTTGGGCCTGCCATCATTCACTTTGAACTGGACTGTGTGTTTACAGGCAGTTGGCCCTGTCATCATTCACTTTGAACTGGACTGTGTGTTTACAGGCAGTTGAGCCTGCCATCATTCACTTTGAACTGGACTGTGTGTTTACAGGCAGTTGGCCCTGCCATCATTCACTTTGAACTGGACTGTGTGTTTACAGGCAGTTGGCCCTGCCATCATTCACTTTGAACTGGACTGTGTGTTTACAGGCAGTTGGCCCTGTCATCATTCACTTTGAACTGGACTGTGTGTTTACAGGCAGCAGCACCTGCCATCATTCACTTTGAACTGGACTGTGTGTTTACAGGCAGTTGGCCCTGTCATCATTCACTTTGAACTGGACTGTGTGTTTACAGGCAGTTGGCCCTGCCATCATTCACTTTGAACTGGACTGTGTGTTTACAGGCATTTTGCCCTGCCATCATTCACTTTGAACTGGACTGTGTGTTTACAGGCAGTTGGCCCTGTCATCATTCACTTTGAACTGGACTGTGTGTTTACAGGCAGTTGGGCCTGCCATCATTCACTTTGAACTGGACTGTGTGTTTACAGGCAGTTGGCCTGCCATCATTCACTTTGAACTGGACTGTGTGTTTACAGGCAGTTGGGCCTGCCATCATTCACTTTGAACTGGACTGTGTGTTTACAGGCAGTTGGCCCTGCCATCATTCACTTTGAACTGGACTGTGTGTTTACAGGCAGTTGGCCCTGCCATCATTCACTTTGAACTGGACTGTGTGTTTACAGGCAGTTGGCCTGTCATCATTCACTTTGAACTGGACTGTGTGTTTACAGGCAGTTGGCCATGTCATCATTCACTTTGAACTGGACTGTGTGTTTACAGGCAGTTGGCCCTGCCATCATTCACTTTGAACTGGACTGTGTGTTTACAGGCATTTTGCCCTGCCATCATTCACTTTGAACTGGACTGTGTGTTTACAGGCAGTTGGCCCTGCCATCATTCACTTTGAACTGGACTGTGTGTTTACAGGCAGTTGGGCCTGCCATCATTCACTTTGAACTGGACTGTGTGTTTACAGGCAGTTGGCCCTGTCATCATTCACTTTGAACTGGACTGTGTGTTTACAGGCAGTTGGCCCTGCCATCATTCACTTTGATCTGGACTGTGTGTTTACAGGCATTTTTCCCTGCCATCATTCACTTTGAACTGGACTGTGTGTTTACAGGCAGTTGGGCCTGCCATCATTCACTTTGAACTGGACTGTGTGTTTACAGGCAGTAGAGCCTGCCATCATTCACTTTGAACTGGACTGTGTGTTTACAGGCAGTTGGCCCTGCCATCATTCACTTTGAACTGGACTGTGTGTTTACAGGCAGTTGGCACTGTCATCATTCACTTTGAACTGGACTGTGTGTTTACAGGCAGTTGGCCCTGTCATCATTCACTTTGATCTGGACTGTGTGTTTACAGGCAGCAGCACCTGCCATCATTCACTTTGAACTGGACTGTGTGTTTACAGGCAGTTGGCCATGTCATCATTCACTTTGAACTGGACTGTGTGTTTACAGGCAGTTGGCCCTGCCATCATTCACTTTGAACTGGACTGTGTGTTTACAGGCATTTTGCCCTGCCATCATTCACTTTGAACTGGACTGTGTGTTTACAGGCAGTTGGCCCTGTCATCATTCACTTTGAACTGGACTGTGTGTTTACAGGCAGTTGGGCCTGCCATCATTCACTTTGAACTGGACTGTGTGTTTACAGGCAGTTGGGCCTGCCATCATTCACTTTGAACTGGACTGTGTGTTTACAGGCAGTTGGCCCTGTCATCATTCACTTTGAACTGGACTGTGTGTTTACAGGCAGTTGGGCCTGCCATCATTCACTTTGAACTGGACTGTGTGTTTACAGGCAGTTGGCCATGTCATCATTCACTTTGAACTGGACTGTGTGTTTACAGGCAGTTGGCCCTGCCATCATTCACTTTGAACTGGACTGTGTGTTTACAGGCATTTTGCCCTGCCATCATTCACTTTGAACTGGACTGTGTGTTTACAGGCAGTTGGCCCTGTCATCATTCACTTTGAACTGGACTGTGTGTTTACAGGCAGTTGGGCCTGCCATCATTCACTTTGAACTGGACTGTGTGTTTACAAGCAGTTGGGCCTGCCATCATTCACTTTGAACTGGACTGTGTGTTTACAGGCAGTTGGCCCTGTCATCATTCACTTCGAACTGGACTGTGTGTTTACAGGCAGCTGGGCCTGCCATCATTCACTTTGAACTGGACTTTGTATTTACAGGCAGTTGGCCATGTCATCATTCACTTTTAACTGGACTGTGTGTTTACAGGCAGTTGGCCCTGCCATCATTCACTTCGAACTGGACTGTGTGTTTACAGGCAGTTGGGCTTGCCATCATTCACTTTGAACTGGACTGTGTGTTTACAGGCAGTTGGCCCTGCCATCATTCACTTTGAACTGGACTGTGTGTTTACAGGCAGTTGGCCCTGTCATCATTTATTCTGAACTGGACTGTGTGTTTACAGGCAGTTGGCCTGCCATCATTCACTTTGAACTAGGCTGTGTGTTTACAGGCATTTGGCCCTTCCATCATTCACATTGAACTGGACTGTGTCTTTACAGGCAGTTGGCACTGCCATCATTCACTTTGAACTGGACTGTGTATTTACAGGCAGTTGGGCCTACATCATTCACTTTCATCTGGACTGTGTGTTTACAGGCAGAAGGGACTGCCATCATTCACTTTGAACTGGATTGTGTGTTTACAGGCAGTTGGCCCTGCCATCATTCCTTTTGAACTGGACTATGTGTTTACAGGCAGAAGGGCCTGCCATTATTCACTTTGAACTGGACTGTGTGTTTACAGGCAGTTGGCCCTGCCATCATTCACTTTGAACTGGACTGTGTGTTTACAGGCAGTTGGGCCTGCCATCATTCACTTTGAACTGGACTGTGTGTTTACAGGCAGTTGGCCTGCCATCATTCACTTTGAACTGGACTGTGTGTTTACAGGCAGTTGGGCCTGCCATCATTCACTTTGAACTGGACTGTGTGTTTACAGGCAGTTGGCCCTGCCATCATTCACTTTGAACTGGACTGTGTGTTTACAGGCAGTTGGGCCTGCCATCATTCACTTTGATCTGGACTGTGTGTTTACAGGCAGTAGGGCCTGCCATATTCACTTTAACCTGGACAGTGTATTTACAGATAGATAGCCATGTCATCATTCACTTTGAACTGGACTGTGTGTTTACGGCAGTTGGCCCTGCCATCATTCACTTTGACCTTGACTGTGTGTTTACAGGCAGTTGGGCCTGTCATCATTCACTTTGAACTGGACTGTGTGTTTACAGGCAGATGGGCCTGCCATTATTCACTTTAAACTGGACTATGTGTTTACAGGCAGTTGGGCCTGCCATCATTCACTTTAAACTGGACTATGTGTTTACAGGCAGTTGGGCCTGCCATAATTCATTTTGATCTGGACTGTGTGTTTACAGGCAGTAGGACCTGCCATTATTCACTTTGAACTGGACTGTGTGTTTACAAGCAGTTGGCCATGTCATCATTCACTTTGAACTGGACTGTGTGTTTACAGGCAGTTGGCCCTGCCATCATTCACTTTGAACTGGACTGTGTGTTTACAGGCATTTTGCCCTGCCATCATTCACTTTGAACTGGACTGTGTGTTTACAGGCAGTTGGCCCTGTCATCATTCACTTTGAACTGGACTGTGTGTTTACAGGCAGTTGGCCCTGCCATCATTCACTTTGAACTGGACTGTGTGTTTACAGGCAGTTGGCCCTGCCATCATTCACTTTGAACTGGACTGTGTGTTTACAGGCAGTTGGCCCTGTCATCATTCACTTTGAACTGGACTGTGTGTTTACAGGCAGTTGGGCCTGCCATCATTCACTTTGAACTGGACTTTGTGTTTACAGGCAGTTGGCCATGTCATCATTCACTTTGAACTGGACTGTGTGTTTACAGGCAGTTGGCCCTGCCATCATTCACTTTGAACTGGACTGTGTGTTTACAGGCAGTTGGCCCTGCCATCATTCACTTTGAACTGGACTGTGTGTTTACAGGCAGTTGGCCCTGTCATCATTCACTTTGAACTGGACTGTGTGTTTACAGGCAGTTGGCCCTGTCATCATTCATTCTGAACTGGACTGTGTGTTTACAGGCAGTTGGCCTGCCATCATTCACTTTGAACTAGGCTGTGTGTTTACAGGCATTTGGCCCTTCCATCATTCACATTGAACTGGACTGTGTCTTTACAGGCAGTTGGCACTGCCATCATTCACTTTGAACTGGACTGTGTGTTTACAGGCAGTTGGGCCTGTCATCATTCACTTTGAACTGGACTGTGTGTTTACAGGCAGTTGGCACTGCCATCATTCACTTTGATCTGGACTGTGTGTTTACAGGCAGTTGGCCCTGCCATCATTCACTTTGAACTGGACTGTGTGTTTACAGGCAGTTGGGCCTGCCATCATTCACTTTGAACTGGACTGTGTGTTTACAGGCAGTTGGCCCTGTCATCATTCACTTTGAACTGGACTGTGTGTTTACAGGCAGTTGGGCCTGCCATCATTCACTTTGAACTGGATTGTGTGTTTACAGGCAGTTGGCCCTGCCAACATTCACTTCGAACTGGACTGTGTGTTTACAGGCATTTGGCCTGCCATCATTCACTTTGAACTGGACTGTGTGTTTACAGGCAGTTGGGCCTGCCATCATTCACTTTGAACTAGACTGTGTGTTTACAGGCAGTTGGCCCTGTCATCATTCACTTTGAACTGGACTGTGTGTTTACAGGCAGTTGGGCCTGCCATCATTCACTTTGATCTGGACTGTGTGTTTACAGGCAGTAGGGCCTGCCATCATTCACTTTGAACTGGACTGTGTGTTTACAGGCAGTTGGCCATGTCATCATTCACTTTGAACTGGACTGTGTGTTTACAGGCAGTTGGCCCTGCCATCATTCACTTTGAACTGGACTGTGTGTTTACAGGCAGTTGGCCCTGTCATCATTCACTTTGAACTGGACTGTGTGTTTACAGGCAGTTGGCCCTGCCATCATTCACTTTGAACTGGACTGTGTGTTTACAGGCAGTTGGGCCTGCCATCATTCACTTTGAACTGGACTGTGTGTTTACAGGCAGTTGGGCCTGCCATCATTCACTTTGATCTGGACTGTGTGTTTACAGGCAGTTGGCCCTGCCATCATTCACTTTGAACTGGACTGTGTGTTTACAGGCAGTTGGGCCTGCCATCATTCACTTTGAACTGGACTGTGTGTTTACAGGCAGTTGGCCCTGTCATCATTCACTTCGAACTGGACTGTGTGTTTACAGGCAGCTGGGCCTGCCATCATTCACTTTGAACTGGACTTTGTATTTACAGGCAGTTGGCCATGTCATCATTCACTTTGAACTGGACTGTGTGTTTACAGGCAGTTGGCCTGCCATCATTCACTTTGAACTGGGCTGTGTGTTTACAGGCATTTGGCCCTTCCATCATTCACATTGAACTGGACTGTGTCTTTACAGGCAGTTGGCACTGCCATCATTCACTTTGAACTGGACTGTGTATTTACAGGCAGTTGGGCCTACATCATTCACTTTGAACTGGACTGTGTGTTTACAGGCAGTTGGGACTGCCATCATTCACTTTGAACTGGACTGTGTGTTTACAGGCAGTTGGCCCTGTCATCATTCACTTTGAACTGGACTGTGTGTTTACAGGCAGTTGGGCCTGCCATCATTCACTTTGAACTGGACTGTGTGTTTACAGGCAGTTGGCCCTGCCATCATTCACTTTGAACTGGACTGTGTGTTTACAGGCAGTTGGCCTGCCATCATTCACTTTGAACTGGACTGTGTGTTTACAGGCAGTTGGGCCTGCCATCATTCACTTTGAACTAGGCTGTGTGTTTACAGGCAGTTGGCCTGCCATCATTCATTCTGAACTGGACTGTGTGTTTACAGGCAGTTGGCCCTGCCATCATTCCTTTTGAACTGGACTATGTGTTTACAGGCAGTTGGGCCTGCCATCATTCACTTTGATCTGGACTGTGTGTTTACAGGCAGTAGGGCCTGCCATATTCACTTTGAACTGGACTGTGTGTTTACAGGCAGTTGGCCATGTCATCATTCACTTTGAACTGGACTGTGTGTTTACGGCAGTTGGCCCTGCCATCATTCACTTTGAACTGGACTGTGTGTTTACAGGCAGTTGGGCCTGTCATCATTCACTTTGAACTGGACTGTGTGTTTACAGGCAGTTGGGCCTGCCATCATTCACTTTGAACTGGACTGTGTGTTTACAGGCAGTTGGGCCTGCCATCATTCACTTTGAACTGGACTGTGTGTTTACAGGCAGTTGGCCCTGCCATCATTCACTTTGAACTGGACTGTGTGTTTACAGGCAGTTGGGCCTGCCATCATTCACTTTGAACTGGACTGTGTGTTTACAGGCAGTTGGCCCTGCCATCATTCACTTTGAACTGGACTGTGTGTTTACAGGCAGTTGGCCCTGCCATCATTCACTTTGAACTGGACTGTGTGTTTACAGGCAGTTGGCCCTGCCATCATTCACTTTGAACTGGACTGTGTGTTTACAGGCAGTTGGGACTGCCATCATTCACTTTGAACTGAACTTTGTATTTACAGGCAGTTGGCCATGTCATCATTCACTTTGAACTGGACTGTGTGTTTACAGGCAGCAGCACCTGCCATCATTCACTTTGAACTGGACTTTGTATTTACAGGCAGTTGGCCATGTCATCATTCACTTTGAACTGGACTGTGTGTTTACAGGCAGTTGGCCCTGCCATCATTCACTTTGATCTGGACTGTGTGTTTACAGGCATTTTGCCCTGCCATCATTCACTTTGAACTGGACTGTGTGTTTACAGGCAGTTGGCCCTGCCATCATTCACTTTGAACTGGACTGTGTGTTTACAGGCAGTTGGCACTGTCATCATTCACTTTGAACTGGACTGTGTGTTTACAGGCAGTTGGCCCTGCCATCATTCACTTTGAACTGGACTGTGTGTTTACAGGCAGTTGGCACTGTCATCATTCACTTTGAACTGGACTGTGTGTTTACAGGCAGTTGGGCCTTTCATCATTCACTTTGAACTGGACTTTGTGTTTACAGGCAGTTGGACTGGACTGTGTGTTTACAGGCAGTTGGCCCTGCCATCATTCACTTTGAACTGGACTGTGTGTTTACAGGCAGCAGCACCTGCCATCATTCACTTTGAACTGGACTGTGTGTTTACAGGCAGTTGGGCCTGCCATCATTCACTTTGAACTGGACTGTGTGTTTACAGGCAGTTGGCCATGTCATCATTCACTTTGAACTGGACTGTGTGTTTACAGGCAGTTGGCCCTGCCATCATTCACTTTGAACTGGACTGTGTGTTTTCAGGCAGTTGGGACTGCCATCATTCACTTTGAACTGAACTTTGAGTTTACAGGCAGTTGGCCATGTCATCATTCACTTTGAACTGGACTGTGTGTTTACAGGCAGCAGCACCTGCCATCATTCACTTTGAACTGGACTGTGTATTTACAGGCAGTTGGCCATGTCATCATTCACTTTGAACTGGACTGTGTGTTTACAGGCAGTTGGCCCTGCCATCATTCACTTTGATCTGGACTGTGTGTTTACAGGCATTTTGCCCTGCCATCATTCACTTTGAACTGGACTGTGTGTTTACAGGCAGTTGGCCCTGTCATCATTCACTTTGAACTGGACTGTGTGTTTACAGGCAGTTGGGCCTGCCATCATTCACTTTGAACTGGACTGTGTGTTTACAGGCAGTTGGGCCTGCCATCATTCACTTTGATCTGGACTGTGTGTTTACAGGCAGTTGGCCCTGCCATCATTCACTTTGAACTGGACTGTGTGTTTACAGGCAGTTGGCCCTGCCATCATTCACTTTGAACTGGACTGTGTGTTTACAGGCAGTTGGCCCTGCCATCATTCACTTTGAACTGGACTGTGTGTTTACAGGCAGTTGGGCCTGCCATCATTCACTTCGAACTGGACTGTGTGTTTACAGGCAGTTGGCCATGTCATCATTCACTTTGAACTGGACTGTGTGTTTACAGGCAGTTGGCCCTGCCATCATTCACTTTGAACTGGACTGTGTGTTTACAGGCAGTTGGGACTGCCATCATTCACTTTGAACTGGACTGTGTGTTTACAGGCAGTTGGCCCTGTCATCATTCACTTTGAACTGGACTGTGTGTTTACAGGCAGCAGCACCTGCCATCATTCACTTTGAACTGGACTGTGTGTTTACAGGCAGTTGGCCATGTCATCATTCACTTTGAACTGGACTGTGTGTTTACAGGCAGTTGGCCCTGCCATCATTCACTTTGATCTGGACTGTGTGTTTACAGGCATTTTGCCCTGCCATCATTCACTTTGAACTGGACTGTGTGTTTACAGGCAGTTGGCCCTGCCATCATTCACTTTGAACTGGACTGTGTGTTTACAGGCAGTTGGCCCTGTCATCATTCACTTTGAACTGGACTGTGTGTTTACAGGCAGTTGGGTCTGCCATCATTCACTTTAAACTGGACTATGTGTTTACAGGCAGTTGGGCCTGCCATCATTCACTTTGAACTGGACTGTGTGTTTACAGGCAGCAGCACCTGCCATCATTCACTTTGAACTGGACTTTGTATTTACAGGCAGTTGGCCATGTCATCATTCACTTTGAACTGGACTGTGTGTTTACAGGCAGCAGCACCTGCCATCATTCACTTTGAACTGGACTTTGTATTTACAGGCAGTTGGCCATGTCATCATTCACTTTGAACTGGACTGTGTGTTTACAGGCAGTTGGCCCTGTCATCATTCACTTTGAACTGGACTGTGTGTTTACAGGCAGTTGGCCCTGTCATCATTCACTTTGAACTGGACTGTGTGTTTACAGGCAGTTGGGCCTGCCATCATTCACTTTGAACTGGACTGTGTGTTTACAGGCAGTTGGCCATGTCATCATTCACTTTGAACTGGACTGTGTGTTTACAGGCAGTTGGCCCTGCCATCATTCACTTTGAACTGGACTGTGTGTTTACAGGCATTTTGCCCTGCCATCATTCACTTTGAACTGGACTGTGTGTTTACAGGCAGTTGGCCCTGTCATCATTCACTTTGAACTGGACTGTGTGTTTACAGGCAGTTGGCCCTGCCATCATTCACTTTGAACTGGACTGTGTGTTTACAGGCAGTTGGGCCTGCCATCATTCACTTTGAACTGGACTGTGTGTTTACAGGCAGTTGGCCCTGCCATCATTCACTTTGAACTGGACTGTGTGTTTACAGGCAGTTGGCCCTGTCATCATTCACTTTGAACTGGACTGTGTGTTTACAGGCAGTTGGCCATGTCATCATTCACTTTGAACTGGACTGTGTGTTTACAGGCAGTTGGCCTGCCATCATTCACTTTGAACTGGACTGTGTGTTTACAGGCATTTGGCCCTGCCATCATTCACTTTGAACTGGACTGTGTGTTTACAGGCAGTTGGCCCTGCCATCATTCACTTTGAACTGGACTGTGTGTTTACAGGCAGTTGGCCCTGTCATCATTCACTTTGAACTGGACTGTGTGTTTACAGGCAGTTGGCCTGCCATCATTCACTTTGAACTGGACTGTGTGTTTACAGGCAGTTGGGCCTGCCATCATTCACTTTGAACTGGACTGTGTGTTTACAGGCAGTTGGCCATGTCATCATTTATTCTGAACTGGACTGTGTGTTTACAGGCAGTTGGCCTGCCATCATTCACTTTGAACTGGACTGTGTGTTTACAGGCAGTTGGCCCTGTCATCATTCACTTTGAACTGGACTGTGTGTTTACAGGCAGTTGGGCCTGCCATCATTCACTTTGAACTGGACTGTGTGTTTACAGGCAGTTGGCCCTGTCATCATTCACTTTGAACTGGACTGTGTGTTTACAGGCAGTTGGCCCTGCCATCATTCACTTTGATCTGGACTGTGTGTTTACAGGCATTTGGCCCTGCCATCATTCACTTTGAACTGGACTGTGTGTTTACAGGCAGTTGGCCCTGCCATCATTCACTTTGAACTGGACTGTGTGTTTACAGGCAGTTGGCCCTGTCATCATTCACTTTGAACTGGACTGTGTGTTTACAGGCAGTTGGCCCTGCCATCATTCACTTTGAACTGGACTGTGTGTTTACAGGCAGTTGGCCATGTCATCATTCACTTTGAACTGGACTGTGTGTTTACAGGCAGTTGGGCCTGCCATCATTCACTTTGAACTGGACTGTGTGTTTACAGGCAGTTGGGCCTGCCATCATTCACTTTGAACTGGACTGTGTGTTTACAGGCAGTTGGCCCTGTCATCATTCACTTTGAACTGGACTGTGTGTTTACAGGCAGTTGGCCATGTCATCATTCACTTTGAACTGGACTGTGTGTTTACAGGCAGGTGGCCTGCCATCATTCACTTTGAACTGGACTGTGTGTTTACAGGCATTTGGCCCTGCCATCATTCACTTCGAACTGGACTGTGTGTTTACAGGCAGTTGGCCCTGCCATCATTCACTTTGAACTGGACTGTGTGTTTACAGGCAGTTGGCCCTGTCATCATTCACTTTGAACTGGACTGTGTGTTTACAGGCAGTTGGGCCTGCCATCATTCACTTTGAACTGGACTGTGTGTTTACAGGCAGTTGGGCCTGCCATCATTCACTTTGAACTGGACTTTGTATTTACAGGCAGTTGGCCATGTCATCATTCATTCTGAACTGGACTGTGTGTTTACAGGCAGTTGGCCTGCCATCATTCACTTTGAACTGGACTGTGTGTCTACAGGCAGTTGGCCCTGTCATCATTCACTTTGAACTGGACTGTGTGTTTACAGGCAGTTGGGCCTGCCATCATTCACTTTGAACTGGACTGTGTGTTTACAGGCAGTTGGCCCTGTCATCATTCACTTTGAACTGGACTGTGTGTTTACAGGCAGTTGGCCCTGTCATCATTCACTTTGATCTGGACTGTGTGTTTACAGGCAGTTGGCCCTGCCATCATTCACTTTGAACTGGACTGTGTGTTTACAGGCAGTTGGCCATGTCATCATTCACTTTGAACTGGACTGTGTGTTTACAGGCAGTTGGGCCTGCCATCATTCACTTTGAACTGGACTGTGTGTTTACAGGCAGTTGGGCCTGCCATCATTCACTTTGAACTGGACTTTGTATTTACAGGCAGTTGGCCATGTCATCATTCACTTTGAACTGGACTGTGTGTTTACAGGCAGTTGGCCTGCCATCATTCACTTTGAACTGGACTGTGTGTTTACAGGCAGTTGGCCCTGCCATCATTCACTTCGAACTGGACTGTGTGTTTACAGGCAGTTGGCCCTGCCATCATTCACTTTGAACTGGACTGTGTGTTTACAGGCAGTTGGCCCTGTCATCATTCACTTCGAACTGGACTGTGTGTTTACAGGCAGTTGGGCCTGCCATCATTCACTTTGAACTGGACTGTGTGTTTACAGGCAGTTTGGCCTGCCATCATTCACTTTGAACTGGACTTTGTATTTACAGGCAGTTGGCCATGTCATCATTCACTTTGAACTGGACTGTGTGTTTACAGGCAGTTGGCCCTGCCATCATTCACTTTGATCTGGACTGTGTGTTTACAGGCAGTTGGCCCTGTCATCATTCACTTTGAACTGGACTGTGTGTTTACAGGCAGTTGGCCTGCCATCATTCACTTTGAACTGGACTGTGTGTTTACAGGCAGTTGGCCCTGTCATCATTCACTTTGAACTGGACTGTGTGTTTACAGGCAGTTGGCCCTGCCATCATTCACTTTGAACTGGACTGTGTGTTTACAGGCAGTTGGGCCTGCCATCATTCACTTTGAACTGGACTGTGTGTTTACAGGCAGTTGGGCCTGTCATCATTCACTTTGAACTGGACTGTGTGTTTACAGGCAGTTGGCCCTGTCATCATTCACTTTGAACTGGACTGTGTGTTTACAGGCAGTTGGGCCTGCCATCATTCACTTTGAACTGGACTGTGTGTTTACAGGCAGTTGGGCCTGCCATCATTCACTTTGAACTGGACTGTGTGTTTACAGGCAGTTGGCCATGTCATCATTCACTTTGAACTGGACTGTGTGTTTACAGGCAGTTGGCCCTGCCATCATTCACTTTGAACTGGACTGTGTGTTTACAGGCAGTTGGCACTGTCATCATTCACTTTGAACTGGACTGTGTGTTTACAGGCAGTTGGCCCTGTCATCATTCACTTTGATCTGGACTGTGTGTTTACAGGCAGTTGGCCATGTCATCATTCACTTTGAACTGGACTGTGTGTTTACAGGCAGTTGGGCCTGCCATCATTCACTTTGAACTGGACTGTGTGTTTACAGGCAGTTGGCCCTGTCATCATTCACTTTGAACTGGACTGTGTGTTTACAGGCAGTTGGGCCTGCCATCATTCACTTTGAACTGGACTGTGTGTTTACAGGCAGTTGGCCCTGTCATCATTCACTTTGAACTGGACTGTGTGTTTACAGGCAGTTGGCCCTGCCATCATTCACTTTGAACTGGACTGTGTGTTTACAGGCAGTTGGCCCTGCCATCATTCACTTTGAACTGGACTGTGTGTTTACAGGCAGTTGGCCATGTCATCATTCACTTTGAACTGGACTGTGTGTTTACAGGCAGTTGGGCCTGCCATCATTCACTTTGAACTGGACTGTGTGTTTACAGGCAGTTGGGCCTGCCATCATTCACTTTGAACTGGACTGTGTGTTTACAGGCAGTTGGCCCTGCCATCATTCACTTTGAACTGGACTGTGTGTTTACAGGCAGTTGGCCATTTCATCATTCACTTTGAACTGGACTGTGTGTTTACAGGCAGTTGGCCCTGCCATCATTCACTTTGAACTAGACTGTGTGTTTACAGGCAGTTGGCCCTGTCATCATTCACTTTGAACTGGACTGTGTGTTTACAGGCAGTTGGCCCTGTCATCATTCACTTTGATCTGGACTGTGTGTTTACAGGCAGTTGGCCCTGCCATCATTCACTTTGAACTGGACTGTGTGTTTACAGGCAGTTGGCCCTGCCATCATTCACTTTGAACTGGACTGTGTGTTTACAGGCAGTTGGGCCTGCCATCATTCACTTTGAACTGGACTGTGTGTTTACAGGCAGTTGGGCCTGCCATCATTCACTTTGAACTGGACTTTGTATTTACAGGCAGTTGGCCATGTCATAATTTATTCTGAACTGGACTGTGTGTTTACAGGCAGTTGGCCTGCCATCATTCACTTTGAACTGGACTGTGTGTTTACAGGCAGTTTGGCCTGCCATCATTCACTTTGAACTGGACTTTGTATTTACAGGCAGTTGGCCATTTCATCATTCACTTTGAACTGGACTGTGTGTTTACAGGCAGTTGGCCCTGTCATCATTCACTTTGATCTGGACTGCGTGTTTACAGGCAGTTGGCCATGTCATCATTTATTCTGACCTGGACTGTGTGTTTACAGGCAGTTGGCCTGCCATCATTCACTTTGAACTGGACTGTGTGTTTACAGGCAGTTGGCCCTGTCATCATTCACTTTGAACTGGACTGTGTGTTTACAGGCAGTTGGTCCTGCCATCATTCACTTCGAACTGGACTGTGTGTTTACAGGCAGTTGGGCCTGCCATCATTCACTCTGAACTGGACTGTGTGTTTACAGGCAGTTGGGCCTGTCCATCATTCACTTTGAACTGGACTGTGTGTTTACAGGCAGTTGGCCCTGTCATCATTCACTTTGAACTGGACTGTGTGTTTACAGGCAGTTGGGCCTGCCATCATTCACTTTGAACTGGACTGTGTGTTTACAGGCAGTTGGGCCTGCCATCATTCACTTTGAACTGGACTTTGTATTTACAGGCAGTTGGCCATGTCATCATTCACTTTGAACTGGACTGTGTGTTTACAGGCAGTTGGCCCTGCCATCATTCACTTTGAACTGGACTGTGTGTTTACAGGCAGTTGGCCCTGCCATCATTCACTTTGAACTGGACTGTGTGTTTACAGGCAGTTGGCCCTGTCATCATTCACTTTGATCTGGACTGTGTGTTTACAGGCAGTTGGCCATGTCATCATTCACTTTGAACTGGACTGTGTGTTTACAGGCAGTTGGCCCTGCCATCATTCACTTTGAACTGGACTGTGTGTTTACAGGCAGTTGGCCCTGTCATCATTCACTTTGAACTGGACTGTGTGTTTACAGGCAGTTGGCCCTGCCATCATTCACTTTGAACTGGACTGTGTGTTTACAGGCAGTTGGCCCTGCCATCATTCACTTTGAACTGGACTGTGTGTTTACAGGCAGTTGGCCCTGCCATCATTCACTTTGAACTGGACTGTGTGTTTACAGGCAGTTGGCCCTGCCATCATTCACTTTGAACTGGACTGTGTGTTTACAGGCAGTTGGCCATGTCATCATTCACTTTGAACTGGACTGTGTGTTTACAGGCAGTTGGGCCTGCCATCATTCACTTTGAACTGGACTGTGTGTTTACAGGCAGTTGGGCCTGCCATCATTCACTTTGAACTGGACTGTGTGTTTACAGGCAGTTGGCCCTGCCATCATTCACTTTGAACTGGACTGTGTGTTTACAGGCAGTTGGCCATGTCATCATTCACTTTGAACTGGACTGTGTGTTTACAGGCAGTTGGCCCTGCCATCATTCACTTTGAACTGGACTGTGTGTTTACAGGCAGTTGGCCCTGTCATCATTCACTTTGAACTGGACTGTGTGTTTACAGGCAGTTGGCCCTGTCATCATTCACTTTGATCTGGACTGTGTGTTTACAGGCAGTTGGCCCTGTCATCATTCACTTTGAACTGGACTGTGTGTTTACAGGCAGTTGGCCCTGCCATCATTCACTTTGAACTGGACTGTGTGTTTACAGGCAGTTGGCCCTGCCATCATTCACTTTGAACTGGACTGTGTGTTTACAGGCAGTTGGGCCTGCCATCATTCACTTTGAACTGGACTTTGTATTTACAGGCAGTTGGCCATGTCATCATTCACTTTGAACTGGACTGTGTGTTTACAGGCAGTTGGCCCTGCCATCATTCACTTTGAACTGGACTGTGTGTTTACAGGCATTTGGCCCTGCCATCATTCACTTTGAACTGGACTGTGTGTTTACAGGCAGTTGGCCCTGCCATCATTCACTTTGAACTGGACTGTGTGTTTACAGGCAGTTGGCCCTGTCATCATTCACTTCGAACTGGACTGTGTGTTTACAGGCAGTTGGGCCTGCCATCATTCACTTTGAACTGGACTGTGTGTTTACAGGCAGTTGGGACTGCCATCATTCACTTTGAACTGGACTTTGTTTTTACAGGCAGTTGGCCATGTCATCATTTATTCTGACCTGGACTGTGTGTTTACAGGCAGTTGGCCTGCCATCATTCACTTTGAACTGGACTCTGTGTCTACAGGCAGTTGGCCCTGTCATCATTCACTTTGAACTGGACTGTGTGTTTACAGGCAGTTGGGCCTGCCATCATTCACTTTGAACTGGACTGTGTGTTTACAGGCAGTTGGCCCTGTCATCATTCACTTTGAACTGGACTGTGTGTTTACAGGCAGTTGGCCATGTCATCATTCACTTTGAACTGGACTGTGTGTTTACAGGCAGTTGGGCCTGCCATCATTCACTTTGAACTGGACTGTGTGTTTACAGGCAGTTGGGCCTGTCCATCATTCACTTTGAACTGGACTGTGTGTTTACAGGCAGTTGGCCCTGTCATCATTCACTTTGAACTGGACTGTGTGTTTACAGGCAGTTGGCCTGCCATCATTCACTTTGAACTGGACTGTGTGTTTACAGGCAGTTGGCCCTGCCATCATTCACTTTGAACTGGACTGTGTGTTTACAGGCAGTTGGCCCTGCCATCATTCACTTTGAACTGGACTGTGTGTTTACAGGCAGTTGGCCCTGCCATCATTCACTTTGAACTGGACTGTGTGTTTACAGGCAGTTGGCCCTGCCATCATTCACTTTGAACTGGACTGTGTGTTTACAGGCAGTTGGCCCTGTCATCATTCACTTTGAACTGGACTGTGTGTTTACAGGCAGTTGGGCCTGCCATCATTCACTTTGAACTGGACTGTGTGTTTACAGGCAGTTGGCCCTCATCATTCACTTTGAACTGGACTGTGTGTTTACAGGCAGTTGGCCCTGCCATCATTCACTTTGAACTGGACTGTGTGTTTACAGGCAGTTGGCCCTGCCATCATTCACTTTGAACTGGACTGTGTGTTTACAGGCAGTTGGCCCTGTCATCATTCACTTTGAACTGGACTGTGTGTTTACAGGCAGTTGGCCCTGCCATCATTCACTTTGAACTGGACTGTGTGTTTACAGGCAGTTGGCCCTGCCATCATTCACTTTGAACTGGACTGTGTGTTTACAGGCAGTTGGCCCTGCCATCATTCACTTTGAACTGGACTGTGTGTTTACAGGCAGTTGGCACTGCCATCATTCACTTTGAACTGGACTTTGTGTTTACAGGCAGTTGGCCATGTCATCATTCACTTTGAACTGGACTGTGTGTTTACAGGCAGTTGGCCCTGCCATCATTCACTTTGAACTGGACTGTGTGTTTACAGGCAGTTGGCCCTGTCATCATTCACTTTGAACTGGACTGTGTGTTTACAGGCAGTTGGCCCTGTCATCATTCACTTTGAACTGGACTGTGTGTTTACAGGCAGTTGGGCCTGCCATCATTCACTTTGAACTGGATTGTGTGTTTACATGCAGTTGGCCCGTCCAACATTCACTTTGAACTGGACTGTGTGTTTACAGGCAGTTGGCCCTGCCATCATTCACTTTGAACTGGACTGTGTGTTTACAGGCAGTTGGCCCTGCCATCATTCACTTTGAACTGGACTGTGTGTTTACAGGCAGTTGGCCCTGTCATCATTCACTTTGAACTGGACTGTGTGTTTACAGGCAGTTGGGCCTGCCATCATTCACTTTGAACTGGACTGTGTGTTTACAGGCAGTTGGGCCTGCCATCATTCACTTTGAACTGGACTGTGTGTTTACAGGCAGTTGGCCCTGTCATCATTCACTTTGATCTGGACTGTGTGTTTACAGGCAGCAGCACCTGCCATCATTCACTTTGATCTGGACTGTGTGTTTACAGGCATTTTGCCCTGCCATCATTCACTTTGAACTGGACTGTGTGTTTACAGGCAGTTGGCACTGTCATCATTCACTTTGAACTGGACTGTGTGTTTACAGGCAGTTGGCCCTGCCATCATTCACTTTGAACTGGACTGTGTGTTTACAGGCAGTTGCACCTGCCATCATTCACTTTGAACTGGACTGTGTGTTTACAGGCAGTTGGCCCTGCCATCATTCACTTTGAACTGGACTGTGTGTTTACAGGCAGTTGGCCCTGTGCCATCATTCACTTTGAACTGGACTGTGTGTTTACAGGCAGTTGGCCTGCCATCATTCAGTTTGAACTGGACTGTGTGTTTACAGGCAGTTTGCACCTGCCATCATTCACTTTGAACTGGACTGTGTGTTTACAGGCAGTTGGCACTGTCATCATTCACTTTGAACTGGACTGTGTGTTTACAGGCAGTTGGCCCTGCCATCATTCACTTTGAACTGGACTGTGTGTTTACAGGCAGTTGGGCCTGCCATCATTCACTTTGAACTGGACTGTGTGTTTACAGGCAGTTGGCCCTGCCATCATTCACTTTGAACTGGACTGTGTGTTTACAGGCAGTTGGCCCTGTCATCATTCACTTTGAACTGGACTGTGTGTTTACAGGCAGCTGCACCTGCCATCATTCACTTTGAACTGGACTGTGTGTTTACAGGCAGTTGGCCCTGCCATCATTCACTTTGAACTGGACTGTGTGTTTACAGGCAGTTGGCCCTGTCATCATTCACTTTGAACTGGACTGTGTGTTTACAGGCAGTTGGCCCTGCCATCATTCACTTTGAACTGGACTGTGTGTTTACAGGCAGCAGCACCTGCCATCATTCACTTTGATCTGGACTGTGTGTTTACAGGCATTTTGCCCTGCCATCATTCACTTTGAACTGGACTGTGTGTTTACAGGCAGTTGGCCCTGTCATCATTCACTTTGAACTGGACTGTGTGTTTACAGGCAGTTGGGCCTGCCATCATTCACTTTGAACTGGACTGTGTGTTTACAGGCAGTTGGCCATGTCATCATTCACTTTGAACTGGACTGTGTGTTTACAGGCAGTTGGCCATTTCATCATTCACTTTGAACTGGACTGTGTGTTTACAGGCAGTTGGGCCTGCCATCATTCACTTTGAACTGGACTGTGTGTTTACAGGCAGTTGGCCCTGCCATCATTCACTTTGAACTGGACTGTGTGTTTACAGGCAGTTGGCCCTGTCATCATTCACTTTGAACTGGACTGTGTGTTTACAGGCAGTTGGCCTGTCATCATTCACTTTGAACTGGACTGTGTGTTTACAGGCAGTTGGCCCTGTCATCATTCACTTTGAACTGGACTGTGTGTTTACAGGCAGTTGGCCCTGCCATCATTCACTTTGAACTGGACTGTGTGTTTACAGGCAGCAGCACCTGCCATCATTCACTTTGATCTGGACTGTGTGTTTACAGGCATTTTGCCCTGCCATCATTCACTTTGAACTGGACTGTGTGTTTACAGGCAGTTGGCACTGTCATCATTCACTTTGAACTGGACTTTGTGTTTACAGGCAGTTGGCCCTGCCATCATTCACTTTGAACTGGACTGTGTGTTTACAGGCAGTTGGGCCTGCCATCATTCACTTTGTATTTACAGGCAGTTGGACTTTGTATTTACAGGCAGTTGGCCATGTCATCATTCACTTTGAACTGGACTGTGTGTTTACAGGCAGCAGCACCTGCCATCATTCACTTTGAACTGGACTGTGTGTTTACAGGCAGTTGGCCCTGTCATCATTCACTTTGAACTGGACTGTGTGTTTACAGGCAGTTGGCCCTGCCATCATTCACTTTGATCTGGACTGTGTGTTTACAGGCATTTTGCCCTGCCTTCATTCACTTTGAACTGGACTGTGTGTTTACAGGCAGTTGGCCCTGCCATCATTCACTTTGAACTGGACTGTGTGTTTACAGGCAGTTGGCCCTGCCATCATTCACTTTGAACTGGACTGTGTGTTTACAGGCAGTTGGCACTGTCATCATTCACTTTGAACTGGACTGTGTGTTTACAGGCAGTTGGCCCTGCCATCATTCACTTCGAACTGGACTGTGTGTTTACAGGCAGTTGGGCCTGCCATCATTCACTTTGAACTGGACTGTGTGTTTACAGGCAGTTGGCCCTGCCATCATTCACTTTGAACTGGACTGTGTGTTTACAGGCAGTTGGCCCTGTCATCATTCACTTTGATCTGGACTGTGTGTTTACAGGCAGCAGCACCTGCCATCATTCACTTTGATCTGGACTGTGTGTTTACAGGCAGTTTGCCCTGCCATCATTCACTTTGAACTGGACTGTGTGTTTACAGGCAGTTGGCCCTGTCATCATTCACTTTGAACTGGACTGTGTGTTTACAGGCAGTTGGCCCTGTCATCATTCACTTTGATCTGGACTGTGTGTTTACAGGCAGCACCTGCCATCATTCACTTTGAACTGGACTGTGTGTTTACAGGCAGTTGGCCCTGTCATCATTCACTTTGATCTGGACTGTGTGTTTACAGGCAGCAGCACCTGCCATCATTCACTTTGAACTGGACTGTGTGTTTACAGGCAGTTGGCCCTGCCATCATTCACTTTGAACTGGACTGTGTGTTTACAGGCAGTTGGCCCTGCCATCATTCACTTTGAACTGGACTTTGTGTTTACAGGCAGTTGGCCATGTCATCATTCACTTTGAACTGGACTGTGTGTTTACAGGCAGCAGCACCTGCCATCATTCACTTTGAACTGGACTGTGTGTTTACAGGCAGTTGGCCATGTCATCATTCACTTTGAACTGGACTGTGTGTTTACAGGCAGTTGGCCCTGTCATCATTCACTTTGAACTGGACTGTGTGTTTACAGGCAGTTGGGACTGCCATCATTCACTTTGAACTGGACTTTGTATTTACAGGCAGTTGGCCCTGCCATCATTCACTTTGAACTGGACTGTGTGTTTACAGGCAGTTGGCCCTGCCATCATTCACTTTGAACTGGACTGTGTGTTTACAGGCAGTTGGGCCTGCCATCATTCACTTTGATCTGGACTTTGTATTTACAGGCAGTTGGCCCTGCCATCACTCACTTTGAATTGGACTGTGTGTTTACAGGCAGCAGCACCTGCCATCATTCACTTTGATCTGGACTGTGTGTTTACAGGCATTTGGCCCTGCCATCATTCACTTTGAACTGGACTGTGTGTTTACAGGCAGTTGGCCATGTCATCATTCACTTTGAACTGGACTTTGTGTTTACAGGCAGTTGGCCCTGCCATCATTCACTTTGAACTGGACTGTGTGTTTACAGGCAGTTGGGACTGCCATCATTCACTTTGAACTGGACTTTGTATTTACAGGCAGTTGGCCATGTCATCATTCACTTTGAACTGGACTGTGTGTTTACAGGCAGCAGCACCTGCCATCATTCACTTTGATCTGGACTGTGTGTTTACAGGCATTTGGCCCTGCCATCACTCACTTTGAATTGGACTGTGTGTTTACAGGCAGTTGGCCATGTCATCATTCACTTTGAACTGGACTGTGTGTTTACAGGCAGTTGGCCCTATCATCATTCACTTTGAACTGGACTGTGTGTTTACAGGCAGTTGGCACTGCCATCATTCACTTTGAACTGGACTTTGTATTTACAGGCAGTTGGCCATGTCATCATTCACTTTGAACTGGACTGTGTGTTTACAGGCAGCAGCACCTGCCATCATTCACTTTGATCTGGACTGTGTGTTTACAGGCATTTTGCCCTGCCATCATTCACTTTGAACTGGACTGTGTGTTTACAGGCAGTTGGCCCTGTCATCATTCACTTTGAACTGGACTGTGTGTTTACAGGCAGTTGGCCCTGTCATCATTCACTTTGAACTGGACTGTGTGTTTACAGGCAGTTGGCCCTGCCATCATTCACTTTGAACTGGACTTTGTATTTACAGGCAGTTGGCCATGTCATCATTCACTTTGAACTGGACTGTGTGTTTACAGGCAGCAGCACCTGCCATCATTCACTTTGAACTGGACTGTGTGTTTACAGGCAGTTGGCCCTGCCATCATTCACTTTGAACTGGACTGTGTGTTTACAGGCAGTTGGGCCTGCCATCATTCACTTTGAACTGGACTTTGTATTTACAGGCAGTTGGCCATGTCATCATTCACTTTGAACTGGACTGTGTGTTTACAGGCAGTTGGGCCTGCCATCATTCACTTTGAACTGGACTGTGTGTTTACAGGCAGTTGGCCCTGTCATCATTCATTCTGAACTGGACTGTGTGTCTACAGGCAGTTGGCCCTGTCATCATTCACTTTGATCTGGACTGTGTGTTTACAGGCAGTTGGCCATGTCATCATTCACTTTGATCTGGACTGTGTGTTTACAGGCAGTTGGCCTGCCATCATTCACTTTGAACTGGACTGTGTGTTTACAGGCAGTTGGCCCTGCCATCATTCACTTTGAACTGGACTGTGTGTTTACAGGCAGTTGGCCCTGCCATCATTCACTTTGAACTGGACTGTGTGTTTACAGGCAGTTGGCCCTGCCATCATTCACTTTGAACTGGACTGTGTGTTTACAGGCAGTTGGGCCTGCCATCATTCACTTTGAACTGGACTGTGTGTTTACAGGCAGTTGGGCCTGCCATCATTCACTTTGATCTGGACTGTGTGTTTACAGGCAGTTGGCCCTGCCATCATTCACTTTGAACTGGACTGTGTGTTTACAGGCAGCAGCACCTGCCATCATTCACT
Source organism: Brachymystax lenok tsinlingensis (assembly GCA_030435695.1). NCBI lineage: Eukaryota > Metazoa > Chordata > Actinopteri > Salmoniformes > Salmonidae > Brachymystax > Brachymystax lenok. The sequence goes on along the minus strand of CM059795.1, from coordinate 9,015,139 downwards.
TTGATCTGGACTGTGTGTTTACAGGCATTTGGCCCTGCCATCACTCACTTTGAATTGGACTGTGTGTTTACAGGCAGTTGGCCATGTCATCATTCACTTTGAACTGGACTGTGTGTTTACAGGCAGTTGGCCCTGCCATCATTCACTTTGAACTGGACTGTGTGTTTACAGGCAGTTGGGACTGCCATCATTCACTTTGAACTGGACTTTGTATTTACAGGCAGTTGGCCATGTCATCATTCACTTTGAACTGGACTGTGTGTTTACAGGCAGCAGCACCTGCCATCATTCACTTTGAACTGGACTGTGTGTTTACAGGCAGTTGGCCATGTCATCATTCACTTTGAACTGGACTGTGTGTTTACAGGCAGTTGGCCCTGTCATCATTCACTTCGAACTGGACTGTGTGTTTACAGGCAGTTGGGACTGCCATCATTCACTTTGAACTGGACTTTGTGTTTACAGGCAGTTGGCCATGTCATCATTCACTTTGAACTGGACTGTGTGTTTACAGGCAGCAGCACCTGCCATCATTCACTTTGATCTGGACTGTGTGTTTACAGGCAGTTGGCCCTGTCATCATTCACTTTGAACTGGACTGTGTGTTTACAGGCAGTTGGCCCTGTCATCATTCACTTTGAACTGGACTGTGTGTTTACAGGCAGTTGGCCTCGCCATCATTCACTTCGAACTGGACTGTGTGTTTACAGGCAGTTGGGCCTGCCATCATTCACTTTGAACTGGACTGTGTGTTTACAGGCAGTTGGGCCTGCCATCATTCACTTTGAACTGGACTGTGTGTTTACAGGCAGTTGGCCCTGCCATCATTCACTTCGAACTGGACTGTGTGTTTACAGGCAGTTGGGCCTGCCATCATTCACTTTGAACTGGACTGTGTGTTTACAGGCAGTTGGCCCTGCCATCATTCACTTTGAACTGGACTGTGTGTTTACAGGCAGTTGGGACTGCCATCATTCACTTTAAACTGGACTTTGTATTTACAGGCAGTTGACCATGTCATCATTCACTTTGAACTGGACTGTGTGTTTACAGGCAGCAGCACCTGCCATCATTCACTTTGAACTGGACTGTGTGTTTACAGGCATTTGGCCCTGCCATCATTCACTTTGAACTGGACTGTGTGTTTACAGGCAGTTGGCCATGTCATCATTCACTTTGAACTGGACTGTGTGTTTACAGGCAGTTGGCCCTGTCATCATTCACTTTGAACTGGACTTTGTGTTTACAGGCAGTTGGCCCTGTCATCATTCACTTTGAACTGGACTGTGTGTTTACAGGCAGTTGGCCCTGTCATCATTCACTTTGATCTGGACTGTGTGTTTACAGGCAGCAGCACCTGCCATCATTCACTTTGAACTGGACTGTGTGTTTACAGGCAGTTGGCACTGTCATCATTCACTTTGAACTGGACTGTGTGTTTACAGGCAGTTGGCCCTGCCATCATTCACTTTGAACTGGACTGTGTGTTTACAGGCAGTTGGGCCTGCCATCATTCACTTTGAACTGGACTTTGTATTTACAGGCAGTTGGCCATGTCATCATTCACTTTGAACTGGACTGTGTGTTTACAGGCAGTTGGGCCTGCCATCATTCACTTTGAACTGGACTGTGTGTTTACAGGCAGTTGGCCCTGTCATCATTCATTCTGAACTGGACTGTGTGTCTACAGGCAGTTGGCCCTGTCATCATTCACTTTGATCTGGACTGTGTGTTTACAGGCAGTTGGCCATGTCATCATTTATTCTGAACTGGACTGTGTGTTTACAGGCAGTTGGCCTGCCATCATTCACTTTGAACTGGACTGTGTGTTTACAGGCATTTGGCCCTGCCATCATTCACTTCGAACTGGACTGTGTGTTTACAGGCAGTTGGCCCTGCCATCATTCACTTTGAACTGGACTGTGTGTTTACAGGCAGTTGGCCCTGCCATCATTCACTTTGAACTGGACTGTGTGTTTACAGGCAGTTGGGCCTGCCATCATTCACTTTGAACTGGACTGTGTGTTTACAGGCAGTTGGGCCTGCCATCATTCACTTTGAACTGGACTTTGTATTTACAGGCAGTTGGCCATGTCATCATTCACTTTGAACTGGACTGTGTGTTTACAGGCAGCAGCACCTGCCATCATTCACTTTGATCTGGACTGTGTGTTTACAGGCATTTGGCCCTGCCATCATTCACTTTGAACTGGACTGTGTGTTTACAGGCAGTTGGCCATGTCATCATTCACTTTGAACTGGACTGTGTGTTTACAGGCAGTTGGCCCTGTCATCATTCACTTTGAACTGGACTGTGTGTTTACAGGCAGTTGGGACTGCCATCATTCACTTTGAACTGGACTTTGTGTTTACAGGCAGTTGGCCATGTCATCATTCACTTTGAACTGGACTGTGTGTTTACAGGCAGCAGCACCTGCCATCATTCACTTTGATCTGGACTGTGTGTTTACAGGCATTTTGCCCTGCCATCATTCACTTTGAACTGGACTGTGTGTTTACAGGCAGTTGGCCATGTCATCATTCACTTTGAACTGGACTGTGTGTTTACAGGCAGCAGCACCTGCCATCATTCACTTTGATCTGGACTGTGTGTTTACAGGCATTTGGCCCTGCCATCATTCACTTTGAACTGGACTGTGTGTTTACAGGCAGTTGGGCCAGCCATCATTCACTTTGAACTGGACTTTGTATTTACAGGCAGTTGGCCATGTCATCATTCACTTTGAACTGGACTGTGTGTTTACAGGCAGCAGCACCTGCCATCATTCACTTTGATCTGGACTGTGTGTTTACAGGCATTTTGCCCTGCCATCATTCACTTTGAACTGGACTGTGTGTTTACAGGCAGTTGGCCCTGTCATCATTCACTTTGAACTGGACTGTGTGTTTACAGGCAGTTGGCCCTGTCATCATTCACTTTGAACTGGACTGTGTGTTTACAGGCAGTTGGCCCTGCCATCATTCACTTTGAACTGGACTGTGTGTTTACAGGCAGTTGGGCTTGCCATCATTCACTTTGAACTCGACTGTGCGTTTACAGGTAGTTGGGCTTGCCATCATTCACTTTGAACTGGACTGTGTGTTTACAGGCAGTTGGCCCTGCCATCATTCACTTTGAACTGGACTGTGTGTTTACAGGCAGTTGGGCCTGCCATCATTCACTTTGAACTGGACTGTGTGTTTACAGGCAGTTGGGCCTGCCATCATTCACTTTGATCTGGACTGTGTGTTTACAGGCATTTGGCCCTGCCATCACTCACTTTGAATTGGACTGTGTGTTTACAGGCAGCAGCACCTGCCATCATTCACTTTGATCTGGACTGTGTGTTTACAGGCAGTTGGCCCTGCCATCACTCACTTTGAATTGGACTGTGTGTTTACAGGCAGTTGGCCATGTCATCATTCACTTTGAACTGGACTGTGTGTTTACAGGCAGTTGGCCCTGCCATCATTCACTTCGAACTGGACTGTGTGTTTACAGGCAGTTGGGACTGCCATCATTCACTTTGAACTGGACTTTGTATTTACAGGCAGTTGACCATGTCATCATTCACTTTGAACTGGACTGTGTGTTTACAGGCAGCAGCACCTGCCATCATTCACTTTGATCTGGACTGTGTGTGTTTACAGGCATTTGGCCCTGCCATCATTCACTTTGAACTGGACTTTGTATTTACAGGCAGTTGGCCATGTCATCATTCACTTTGAACTGGACTGTGTGTTTACAGGCAGCAGCACCTGCCATCATTCACTTTGATCTGGACTGTGTGTTTACAGGCATTTGGCCCTGCCATCACTCACTTTGAATTGGACTGTGTGTTTACAGGCAGTTGGCCCTGCCATCATTCACTTCGAACTGGACTGTGTGTTTACAGGCAGTTGGGCTTGCCATCATTCACTTTGAACTCGACTGTGTGTTTACAGGCAGTTGGGCCTGCCATCATTCACTTCGAACTGGACTGTGTGTTTACAGGCAGTTGGCCCTGTCATTATTCATTCTGATCTGGACTGTGTGTCTACAGGCAGTTGGCCCTGTCATCATTCACCTTTATCTGGACTGTGTGTTTACAGGCATTTGGCCCTGCCATCTTTCACTTTGAACTGGACTGTGTGTTTACAGTCAGTAGCAACAGCGTGACTTTAGATCATTTGAAAGGATTTGCCAATATACGTTAATACCAGCGGAGTCCTCTTACGTTTGGGAACTTTACATTCTTATTTATCAAACAATCATGAAAAGATATGCTATCTCTCCCTCAGTTATGCACATTAACAAAAACAAATCAACAGCTAATGTGCTAGCCAGAGCCAGATGAGCTAAAAATCTAATGAGGGAACATTAGATAAACCCTCAAAGTTTTCATCTAGTTGGCTGTCAAAATTGCACTGATAAAAAATGGGGAATAGTTGCCTGTTCATCCTTCTGCAGCTTGCCTGCCAATGCCTGCTTGTCCCAACCCACGTTTTGACAAATGAATGGGATTTCCCTTCCTGTTCTCCCACTTGATCGATGCTAAAATATATTTTATTGACAACTAATAGTGTGGTCATGAATTGCATCCAGTGTGTCAGAGTATGCTATGGGTTGTTCCTAAATTCAGAGTGTTGTCAGATCGTCTGTTCGTAAATTCACACTGCACCGTTGACACTGGACACTCTTGCTGAAGAGTAGGGTTGATCCGAGCGTCAAGCACCCAAGCTAACTGGCTAAAGTTGGCTAGCTACTTCCAGACACAAATGAAAGCATATCTCACTCTGGCCATTTTACTCGCCCTACCAGATCTGGTTAGGCAGTTTTCATGTTATGTAGAGCGTTAGTGACTGTAACTGTGCTGCTGGCAACATATTTTTGTTTTTACAAATATACGTTCTCTGACACGGTCATATTAAGCGGGTATTGTGCGTTCTGGTACACTCAGACAAGTTAGCTCTGAAATCGGAGTAGATAGCCAGAGTGAATTTAAGAACTCAAGAGATAGGCTGACTGGATAACAGTGATTCAAGTTCAGCACAGCTAGCTAGCTAGCAAAGCGATTCACATTTCTTGCTAGCTAACCAAATGACACCTGCATCTCTAGCTCTTGCTACCAAAAACTATATGAAGGGGAAAGTAGGTCACTCACCCACTCCTCCAATGACATGACATCCTCCCAGCAGCTAGCTAGCTAACATTAGGCTCTGTGTTTTTAGCTTGCTAAATGAATAGCTAAATAAATAGATAAGTAGCACATTAGCCATGTTATGACTGACTGACCATTGCCCTTAAAAGTTTGATTGTATTGACATTCCCCGCCTTAGTTAAATTTTGTCATTTTTTTCTCCAAAATATTGAGCCATTGAAACTAAAGCAGTGCATGGGTAGAGTCGGCAAAAAATGTAGCAGGCCAGCTGTGATTTACAACCTGATAGCAATGTTTTTTTGGACTACCAAGAAATGTATTGGTGAATTATATTAATCATGCACTGAACTGTATCCATCTATTCTGCCAACAATGCCTTAGTGTACGTCTTGGAAATATAACCTATTTTTAAAACCTCTTATGAAGTTGGTTTTGTAGCATAAACTGGGAATTTTATATTTTTGACTGATTTTATGATTGTCTGTTTGTTTCATATCTGCAAAGTAGTTAAAACATTGTCAGTTCCACTTTAAAGATGTTTCGTCAGTAACACTGTTGAAAATAACAGAAGTAGCCTCTTGAGTGGCGCAGTGGTCTAAGACACTGCATCGCAGTGCTAGCTGTGCCACTAGAGATTCAAATCAAATCAAATTTTATAGGTTTGAGTCCAGGCTCTGTCGCAGCCGGCCCGCGACCGGGAGACCCATTGGGCGGCGCACAATTGGCCCAGCGTCGTCCGGGTTAGGGGATGGTTTGGCCGGCTGGGATGTCCTTGCCCCATCACACTCTAGTGACTCCTTGTGGCGGCCGGGCGCAATGCATGCTGACTTCGGTCGCCAGGTGCACAGTGTTTCCTCCGACACAATGGTGCGGCTGGCTTCCAGGTTAAGTGGGCATTGTGTCAACAAGCAGTACGGCTTGGTTGGGTTGTGTTTCGGAGGACGCACGGCTCTCGACCTTCGCCTCTGTACGGGAGTTGCAGTGATGAGACAAGACTGTAACTACCAATTGGAAATAGGGGAGAAAATGGGTTAAAAAAATTGAAATAACGGAAGTGGTCAACATCTTCTGATATCACATCTGGTATAGAAACTGTTGACCTATAATATTTGGACTATACAATATATGAAAATGAATCCCGCCCTTATTAACACAGCATCCTGAACATATTTCAAAGTTGACAGATGAGAGCTTCTGATATCCATAATGATATCTCTAAATGTCCACTTCTTGGATTAATGATCTTCTATTTCTATCTTTTTAATTTGGGTTTAATGGACTCTTAATGTACAAGTTGTAATGGACTCTTAATGTACAAGTTGTAATGGATTCTTAAAGTACAAGTTGTAATGGACTCTTAAAGTACAAGTTGTAATGGACTCTTAATGTACAAGTTGTAATGGACTCTTAAAGTACAAGTTGTATTGGAGCCTCCCCCGCTACTCTCTGTTTATTATCTATGCATAGTCACTTTAGTCCTACTTACATGTACATATTACCTCGATTGCGTCAACCCCCTGTGTATAACCTCGCTACTGTTATTTTACTGCTGCTCTTTAAATATTTGTTATTTAATCAATTTTTTGACTTAACAATAATTTTTCTGAAAACTGCATTGTTGGTTAAGGGCTTGTAAGTAAGCATTTCACTGTAAGATCTACACCTGTTGTATTCGGCATGTGAAAAATACAATTGGATTTGATTTGATTTAAAGTACACATTGTAATAGTCCCAGTCGGTATTAGATAGAAGGCTGTAAGATCTACACCTGTTGTAGATCATGCCAAAATAACCTGTGGTTATCTAACAGCAAAAACTGTACCTTTTTCAAATGCAATTTTCTTGTTGTCTGCTTGTTTTAGTCCATTACAAAACTACACTTAAGACAAGTACAACAAGTCTAAAGATGACTTTTCAACGCTCCTGAGCGTTCTCACTACTTAGAAACACATACTATTGTAGGGCTTCCCTCATGCCCTTTTTCATAACGCTGCTACACATTTTGACTGGAGTTACAAATACCATGCTAAAAAAGTTAAATGTCTTACCTGTAATTAAATGTTTTCCACACACATAGCTCCGAGTAGCCTACTTGGACACAGGGTCCCCACATTTCCCTCTCTCCCACGCCGAATAGCCCAAAGCCACAGGGCTCTTCTTGCATTGCGAGGTCGGGATTTTTGACCTGGTTACATGTACATTGAACAACACAGCGGCTTTTCGGCATGTTTCGTTATTTAAGTATAACAAAAAACGTTTTTTCCCCAATTTTCCCCAACACTCTATTTAGTATGATATGTTACGTTTCGTATGGTATTTTGTATATGTTACAAATTACAATTCGTACTATGTTACGAATTTGTAAACTGTACATTATGTTACGAATTTTCTAAATGTTCGATTCTTACGAATTCTAGCTAGGTTGTTAACGTTAGCTAGGCGTTAAGGTTAAAGTTTGAAAATAAAGAAGAGCCGCACACTCTAGGAGCTCAGATGCAGAAAATATTTTATGTCCAACGTTTCGACAGGCAAGCTGTCTTCATCAGGGTTAGGGTTAAAGTTAACTTACATTTACATTCTACAGACGCTCTTATCCAGAGCAACTACGGGTTGCAGTGCATTCGGAAAGTATTCAGACCCCTTGACTTTTTACACGTTTTGTTACATTACAGCCTTCCTCTAAAATTGATAAATATTTGTTTTTCCTCATCAATCTACACATCATACCCCATAATGACATCACAATACCTCATAATGACATCACAATACCCCACAATGACAAAGCAAAGCAAAGCGAATATTTACATAAGTATTCAGACCCTTTACTCAGTACTTTGTTGAAGCACCTTTGGCAGCAATTACAGCCTTGAGTCTTCTTGGGTATGACGCTTTGCTAAGAGACTTGAAATTGAGTTCAGGTGCATCCTGTTTCCATTGATCATCCTGGAGATGTTTCTACCACTTGATTGGAGTACCAGAAAAATTCTGCAGCATTGAATATCCCCAAGAACACGGTGGCCTCCATCATTCTTAAATGTTTGGAACCACCAAGACCCTTCCTAGAGCTGGCCCCCCAGCCAAACTGAGCAATCGCAGGAGAAGGTCCTTGGTCAGGAAGGTGGCCAAGAACACAATGGCTAGAGAACCTTCCAGAAGGATAATCATCTCTGCAGCACTCCACCAATCAGGCCTTTATGGTAGAGTGGCCAGGTGGAAGCCACTCCTCAGTAAAAGGCACATGACAGCCCACTTGGAGTTTGCTAAAAGGCACCTAAAGACTCTCGGACAATGAGAAACAAGATTCTATAGTCTAATGACACCAAGATTGAACTATTTGGCCTGAATGCCAAGCGCCACGTTTGGAGGAAACCAGGCATCGCTCATCACCTGGCCAATACCATCCCTACGGTGAAGCATGGTGGTGGCAGCATCATATTGTGGGGATGTCTTTTGGTGGCAGGGACTGGGAGACCAGTCAGGATCGAGGGAAAGATGAACATAGCAAAGTACAGAGAGATCCTTGATGAAAACCTGCTCCAGAACGCTCAGGACCTCAGACTGGGGAGAAGGTTCACCTTCCAACAGCTTAATGACCCTAAGCACACAGCCAAGACAATGCAGAAGTGGCTTTGGGACAAGTCTCTGAATGTCTTTGAGTGGCCCAGCCACAGCCCAGACGTGAACCCGATCGAACATCTCTGGAGAGACCTGAAAATAGCTGTGCAGCGATGCTCCCCATCCAACCTGACAGAGCTGCAGAGAAGAATGGGAGAAATTCCCCAAATACAGGTGTGCCAGGCTTGTAGCGTCATACCCAAGAAGACTCAAGGCTGTAACTGTGCCAAAGGTGCTTCAACAAAGTACTGAGTAAAGGGTCTGAATACTTAAGTAAATGTGATATTTCAGTTGATTATTTTTTGTTAATTTGCAAAAATTACTAAAAACCTTTTTTTCCTTTGCTATTATGGGGTATTGTGTGTAGATTCAATTTTTAATCAATTTTAAAATAAGGCGGTAATGTAACAAAATCAAGGGGTCTGAATACTTTCTGTAAGTGCCTTGCTCAAAGGCACATCGACAGATTTGTCACCTAGTCTTAAGTAAGCATCCATACCAAACTCAACACATCATACTAAAGGAGTGTCTCGGATTTACGTACAGAATAATATGAAAAGCTCTTAGACCAGGTTGGGATACTATGTAGTCCTGATGGAGGGACAATAGAGACCTGAGTACCAGGCCATTAGGACCTGATGGAGGGACAATAGAGCCCCTAGTACCAGGCCATTAGGACCTGATGGAGGGACAGTAGAGCCCCGAGTACCAGGTCATTAGGACCTGATGGAGGGACAGTAGAGCCCCTGGAACAGACAATGTTTTAACTACCCCGGTACTAGGGGCTCTATTGTCCCTCCATCAGGTCCTAATGGCCTGGTACTCAGGTCTCTATTGTCCCTCCATCAGGTCCTAATGGCCTGGTACTCAGGACTCTATTGTTCATCTAACCACTCTGACATCAATGCAAATGAAATGGAAAATCACATCAAACACTTATCATCAAAACAGAATGTGCTTTTAAAACTCACATCACTGTGATGATCAATTTGAAGAAGTTTGAAGAAGCAATGTAAAACATTGTTGTTGTGGATGTTGTTTCAAAGCCGAAACACAACGAAATGGACAGCGCTTTCTAAGGGGGTGATTAATTAAAAACTCCCATAAGCATACTGTAGCTTATGCATAAACTTAGGAGGCCAGGCCCATACTGTAGACCACAACCCCAAAGGTGCCTTTTTGCTGTTATAAACTGGTTACCAACGTAATTAGAGCAGTAAAAATAAATGTTTTGTCATACCCGTGGTATACCACGGCTGTCAGACAATCAGCCTTCAGGGCTTGAACCACCCAGTATATAATTATCAATACTTAGCCTACCGCATATTACGCATGGTAGAAAAACCTAAATCAAAACTGATATGATGTCTTTGGTCCATAATTGGTCTAGCCTATACTTCAAAAGGCCTTTGAGTGTGGACTGTATTATTGTGCATATTTCACAGTTTAGTGAAATATGTTTTGTTTGCAAAAACATGTTAACTTTACTGTCGATGTTCCCGAACAGATTTCACTTGGTTTCCCAAATGAAGCCCTGGGTAGCTGCAGGAACAGGGTTGGAGAGCCCATGGCATACAGAGTTTGGGCGAGAGCATGCTCCTCAAACAGTGGTTGATGCGTGGAGGCCGGTAGGAAAGCGCGCGGCCTCCATTCGCTAATGGAGTGCATACAGATGACATGTATTTTCTTCCCCTGCCCATCAGTGGAGGTTCTAGACCCTTTCAACTGGGGGGGCCAAGCTGGGGCCAGATGTACTGTTAGAGGGGCCAGTTACATTAGACGTTATTGTTGTCATATCGTTTTCTTCACTTCATTGCAGGCATTAGTAGGCAAAAGACCATGTCCCTCTAGTAAATGTGTGGGTTTAATTAGTGTTCCACGTTGCCACTGTCTAATAACGGATGTAAAAAAAGAACGATAGCAAAAAAAAATTATGCAAAAATTATTTCATACTCCACATTTAGGGGGGCCACAAGGGGGTCCAAAATTGTTGTCACAGGGCACTGGCCCCCTGGCCCCAGAACCGCCAGTGCTGCCCATTTGATAATGCGCCATTCCAAATCTAAACAAATGTTACATATTAAATAAATAAAGGTGAAATAAAATAAATATTAGTAAAGACAAAATTTAATTGAGAATAGTCTGATGTGTGAAAATATGATCACTTGATGAGAGAACAGCGTGTGCAGCCTGAGGCAAGGAACAGAGCAAGCTTTTTTTGCGACTTTCTCAAATCATCAATAGCCTGTAGTCGCATCATGCAGCCGATATAGAAATCAAAACCTAAGACATTCTAAGGTTTGTATCAATCACACAACTAAAGTTCCCAAATAAGTCCAAATCTAGTATATAGGACCTGTATCAAATGTTAACTTTTTTACACTCAACTTCATATGCTCACTCGCTCCGTAATGATCGGTAAACTACCTTTTCTATTTTATTCAGCTAAGTTCAACTCATATTATTCTTACTATATAATCATATAAAATTAAATAATAATAAATAATACCACAGGACTTAAATCTTGTTAGCTAAATGAACAAACCGACAGACTATGGCATGCAGCATAGCCAGATAACATAGGCTAACAGCATTATTGCTATTCGGCTCTTCTGAAATACATTTTCTTCATATCATAATGTTTCTTTAGACCTGACTAAAATAAATAATGGATTTATTGATAAGGTGTAAATTAAATTGATTTATTAGACTTTTGTAAATGTAGATGTTCCAAAGGGGCGCATCAGCGGTTTGTAGGCCTGGAGATGATAAACGTGTTTATGTTAGTTAATGGTCAATTACCGTGAGGCTGGTAGTCTTTTGCGTGACAATAACTGTCTGACAAAATTTTATGACCGCAACAGCCCTACCTGGGGTTCAAATATTTTAAATATTTCCGATACTTTAGCTATGCTTGGTGCATAGCTTGATTGGTGCATAGCCCACACACACACACACACACACACACACACACACACACACACACACACACACACACACACACACACACACACACACACACACACACACACGCCATGCTAACGAATCACAGGGCCTCCGTGAGATCATCACCACTAAGCCACAGGCCAGGACGTCTCCTCCTATTTGTAGCCCAAATTCACAGGCTGTGTTGGAGGGGCAGAAATTAAAAGCAAAAGCCTACTCCTAATTGTACATTTCTATCCCACTGACCCCAATGAGGGGTTACAGTACAAACAGAAGTGCAGCATCAAGTTGTAACTCAATTGAATTGGCTCGAAGTACACAGCTAGCTGGTCTTTATGCCAAATGGATTTGTAGGGTGATGGTACGGTGGATGTTTTTAGTGGAAGGGAATTTCAAGGCTGCAGTAGAATTTGACAATGCTGATATTGCACACAGCTAATCATCACAGTTGAGTTGACCTACAGTAATTGCTGGTCCAGAGTCAGGAATTGACTTGGCCGAGGTACCACTGCACTGAGTGAGCACTTACTGTAGGAAGGGCTACAGGTTTGCATGCCAAATGGCTCCCTATATTCCCTACACAGTGCACTAAATAGAGGAAGAGGGTGCTATTTGGGGCGAACCCACTAAAGGGATGAAGAAAACATTCAATGAGGGATTGAATTCACAGCTGTGAGAGGAGCTGCTACTGTGGAAGGAAGAGGCAAGGGTCTGCACTAAGTTAAATGAGAGACTGCAGGTCTGAGGTTTTGGTTCAAAAATACTATCCAGAAGGAGAAAAAACACAACTGTATGGACCAAAGCATTGATGACGATGCAAGAAGACGCCAGCCACAGACTTATAACTCCAGTCCAGTTGGTACACTGCAGCGGACTGGAGACTAATTATTATCTTGCTGACGAAGATGACAAGGAAATGTAATCCCAGAAACCACATCTATGGTTGACTACAAAATAACATTTTGCGAGGGTGGTCCTTGCAGAACTGCAACTCTTAGCAACCCACAAGAGTACTAACACACGGCACAGTAGTTCTGGTTCCATATTTTGCTGAGAGTTCTAAATCTCGCCAGACAGAGTTTTCATCCTTGCAACTCTTCTAACTTGTCATCTATTGTAAACCAACCAAGGCTCTCTGCACAGCACATCTCAAGGGTTTCCGTCTATGCTTGCAACCAGACCTGGGTTCAAATACTAATTTAAATCATTTAAAATACTTTATCTCTGCTGGATTGAGTTCGTGTGGCTTAATGAACTAATAGAATAGTCCCAAAACGGCAAACCCCGCCCATCTGGCACTCCAGGCAGGCTAGAGCAAACGCTCAAGTATTTTAAAGATTTGAAGTAGTACTTGAACCCAGGTCTGCTTGCAACAACATGTGCTAACTAACATCTTGACTCAAGTCTTGATTGCTCCCAGATTGGGGCTGACTACAGATAAACGGTTGGGCATTTTCCTCTGAACAGAGAGATATTTTCCCATTGCTGCCTGGCACAGTGAGCACACAGTGACCTCCAGGTCCAGGAAATAGCTTTGATTGTAACCGTAACAAAGAGAGTGGAGCCTGACCAGACCACACCATTAACTAGCCTGGATCCAGATGATAGCAGTTGGCAAGACAGCAAAACCAGATCTGGAACCAGGCTACACCACTACTACTCAACCACGGAACACATTACAAAGCATTCCTTACAGTTAATGACCATATCACACATAAGTAGATAAACAATTTATTGGCCAATGTGATTGACCCACACTTCCTTAAATTGGGAAATTGAAAGGAGGAATTTAGTGGCGATATTTATTACAAATGCTTAGGCTACATAATTTTTGACCATTATTTATGTGTTATTGTTTGGTGTAAATCTGCATACTTTGCCTTTCAAGAGCATCTATGCTTAGATGACGCTTAAAAACCTGCATTATAGTTAAGTTACTACTGTATCATTCCATGTTGAAACCGCCAGTCTCTTCCCAAAGGTGTCGTGGAGTGTCTTGAGTCTGGCAAGCGAGATGACCTTTTCACTAAACCAGGCATCCTTCAGCTCAGAGGTTCTCACACAGTAATAAACATCCCCATCCCGTGTGTTCTGGTGTTCCCTCTCTACATCACTGGTGCTGTTACATCACCATGTTGCCTGCCCTTCCCATCCTTCCTGTAGCCTGCAGGTCAGGTCCTCAAAGCCAGGAGAATCACAGGCGTAGTACGCTGCAGCTGGACACTGTAGTCCGTATTCACAAGGCGTCTCAGGGTAAGAGTGCTGATCTAGGATCAGGCCCTTCCCCCTTTTATTCATTATGATTTAAGAACCAAACTGATTTTGCCATGGGGTTTAGAGCTAATGTTGCAGTTTAAAAGCATGTTGGCTGCAATTCTTCTCATTTTGTCATGGGGTGGAGAGAAATGTAAGCTGTTTTTAATATATCTTAGTGAGGCTGACTTACAAAATCAATAGGGGCCCTCCGGCTGGTAATTCGACCATGATAACAAGTTTAAATAGCAGACCGCAAAACTAACTTAACAATCTAAAAATGTTAGCAGACATGGGCTAATTGACTGACTATCAGTGACTGACATGACAAGAGTAAAACTACTGATGCACAACCAAATTCAAAAATTGCACCTTGTGTAGTCTACTATTCTAACTCTCAACAGAGTGAATGAGTTAAAAAAAAAAAAAATACATTACCGTTCAAAAGTTTGGGGCCACTTAGAAATGTCCTTGTTTTTGAAAGAAAATGACATTTTTGTCCATTAAAATAACATCAAATTTATCTGAAATACAGTGTAGACATTGTTAATGTTGTAAATGACTATTGTAGCTGGAAACGGCTGATTTCTGAAGTCAACCACCATTTACACGGTTTTGTTTGTTTTGAGTTCCAGGTTATTGCAACTGCACCAGGCCACTAGCTGGTCGATCTCTGCATGGTATATGGACTCATCGCCTTTGGTGACGAGACCAACCAGACTGGTGTCATCTGCAAACCTGAGTAGTTTGACAGATGCGTTGCTGTAGAGTGAGTAGTGTATAGGTGAGAGCATGCATCCTTGTTGCGCTCCGGTGCTGAAAAGTGTTTTCCCAGCTTCACGTGTTGCATCCTGTTGGTCAGGAAGTCAGTGATCCACTGACAGATGGAGCTGGGAGAGTTCGTCTTGTAGCAGTTCTGGGATGATGGTATTGAACACAGAGCTAAAGTCCACAAGCAATATCCTTGCTTATGTCTTTGGGTTATCGAGGTGTTTGAGGATGCAGTATAGGCCCATGTTGACAGTGTTGCCCACAGACCTGTTAACTCTGTAGGTGAACTGCAGTGGGTCAAGGGAGGTGTCAGGGATGGTTTTGAGTAGGGACAGTACCTGTTAGCTCTGTAGGTGAACTGCAGTGGGTCAAGGGAGGCGTCAGGGATGGTTTTGAGTAGGGACAGTACCTGTTAACTCTGTAGGTGAACTGCAGTGGGTCAAGGGAGGCGTCAGGGATGGTTTTGAGTAGGGACAGTACCTGTTAGCTCTGTAGGTGAACTGCAGTGGGTCAAGGGAGGCGTCAGGGATGGTTTTGAGTAGGGACAGTACCTGTTAGCTCTGTAGGTGAACTGCAGGGGAAAGTGAGGGCAGCCTGGGACAGGCTGGGGGAGGGAGGGAGGGGGGTTCCTGGGATGGCAGAAGGGTAAATGAGAGGGGAGCCTGGAGAGAAATGGCAAAGGGAGGAGTAGATTCCTGCTGCAAAATCATCTACACTATGGACTGCGTTAACTGATTTGCTGTGCTTAGGGAGCGATCACTGTAGGTGACATTTCAGTTCATCAATGAGAGGAAGCAGTAAATGTCACCAAACTTTCAGCCAGACTCTTCCTTTCTCTCTCTCTCTCTCTCTCTCTCTCTCTCGCTCTCGCTCTCGCTCTCTCTCGCTCTCTCTCAATTCAATTCAATTCAAAGGGCTTTATTGGCATGGGAAACATATGTGTGCATTGCCAAAGCAAATGGAATAGACAATAAACAAAAGGGAAATAAACAAGTGAAACTTTACTAAACATTACACTCACAAAAGTTTTAAAAGAATATAGACATTTCAAATGTATTATTATTGGCTATGTACAGTGTTGTAACAATGTGCAAGTAGTTGAAGTATGAAAGGGAAAATAAATAAACAGATAAATATAAGTTTCATTTACAATGTTGTTTGTGCTCCACTGGTTGCCCTTTTCTAATGGCAACGGGCCACACATCTTGCTGCTGTTACTGCACACTGCAGTATTTTGCCTAACAGATATTTCTCTCTCTCTGTTTCTCTCAATTTTTTTCTTTCTTCCTTTTCTTTTTTTGTTTCTCTCTCTCTCTCTTTATCTGCCGGTCCCCCTCTCTTAGCATACCATAGCCCTCCGATTTGCCAAAGGTACACGCCTTTACCACAAGGCAGAGCAGAACCTGCTGTTGCAGCACAGTATGAGGGCTATTTTAAAGTCACACTATATGATGTTTATAACATTGGCCTTTGTGGTTCTTCTCTAGTTTTCTCTGTTTGGTAAAACAGTTGCAGCTGTTCAGGGTTCAGGAACATTAATTATAACACAAACAGTTTAAAGTGAGTAGGTAATCTAAGAGTCATGTAAGACATTATTTTAAATTGAGATTTTGGAGAGTTTATAATCAGTTATGATTCTGGAGAGTTTATAATCAGTTATGATTCTGGGGAGTTTATAATCAGTTATGATTCTGGAGAGTTTATAATCAGTTATGATTCTGGAGAGTTTATAATCAGTTATGATTCTGGAGAGTTTATAATCAGTTATGATTCTGGAGAGTTTATAATCAGTTATGACTCTGGAGAGTTTATAATCAGTTATGATTCTGGAGAGTTTATAATCAGTTATGATTCTGGAGAGTTTATAATCTGGCTGAGGTGGCTAACACTACTGTTAGGGGTTATGGTTTGGGTTAGCTAACATGCTAAGTAGTTGCAAAGTTGCTAATTAACATATCATACTAATTTGAGTTTCCTGAATTTAATTTACTATGTTACGTCTAGTCTATGAGACCAGGCTGTGAAAAGGGGTGCATGGTCACCTATATTGTAGCCTACTGGCAAGGATTCGCCGCTCATTCCATGCACCAGTTCCGGAGGAGGTCTACGTCACCGGCCTCTATTACGCACACCTGGTTCCAATCCCCTGATTAGTAATTGCATATATGTGCCCTCTGTTCATCATTGTCTTGTTGGTTATTGTTCCCATGTCCTTTGGTCTGAGTACCTGTGCTTTATTGTTTCGTGCTGAGTATGTTGTGTACTCGTTATTACGGGTCTCATTCCGTGTACTGTTGTGTACTCATTATAACGGGTCTCGTCCAGTGTATTGTTGTGCACTTGTTATTACGGGTCTCGTCCGTGTATTTATTAGAGGTTTAACCTCGCTCTTTTGTTTGTGTTACATCCCTGTCTTTGTATACGTGTTTTTGTTTTGGGCTTCTTCCCCGTGCCTTTCATGGCATGTTGTATTTTCGGGTGGAGTATTAAAACCCCCAGTTACGTATTCTTGCGCCTGTCTCCAAACCTTTATACAATGTGATACCTACCACGTTGTATTTTGAGCTGTTTTTTTTTAATATTTATTTTATTGAACCTTTATTTAACTAGGCAAGTCAGTTAGGAACTAATTCTTATTTACAACGACGCCTATATTGTATCATGGTAACTGTATCCTACCATGATAAAATAACTGGACTCAATATTGATCCAAATTACTTTGAGTAATGCATGTCTTTTGTAATGTCTGCAGTCCTCTTGTCAATGCAGCCCTCCCAAGTTTTCCCGTCAGTCCCTCTCTAGAAGGGAGGGGTCTGCCTTCAGCCATTAGTCAGAAATGAAAGAGAGGGGTAGGCTACTTCAGTACAGATGTAGAGAAGTGTGTAAAGAAAAATACTGAAACTTCTGCAAGAGGAACTTGGGTGTGAAGGAATAACGTTGTAGATTATTACTAAATGAAGAGGATTGATCACCACCACTTTAAGAAATGTAAAAGTATGAAACTGTATGAAAGAAGCTTGGATGAAATCGAGTAACTTTCGCGCGCCGCTGGAAAGGATCTCCGAAATCGGCTCTAGATTAGAGCATTTGACGGTGTCTTTACTATTTTAATCTAGAGCTGTACGGGATTCTAATTCGTTTCAATAGACTATAATACAACTATGATTAAAAAAAATATTTTGTTGGCTATAGTCGCCAGTATAAACTATAGACAAAAATAAAATGTGATTTTAAGATGGTTATCTTTATTTGAAATGTAACATAATTCAGTGAAATTACATTAATTACATGACTTGTATTTTTTCTGGTTGTATGCTATTTTGTGGTTAAACACATTGAGAACAAAGGGTGTGCTCGTCGAGAGCCTTTGGCACTACGATTTAAATTACAGCATACTTCAATCATAGACTAAATCAAATATTTTTCTAGGGCAGCAACTCTGGATAATAAACGTCTCAATTCCGGATAGATCCTACCCAGATGCACTCATTCATTTTCGATCAAGAGAGAGCGATAAAAAAAAACTAAAAAGTGTTAATAATCCCCTTTTTTTTTTATCTAGCTGGTCCATCACTTTCAACTCGGCTGTAAAAAGGTGGGATATTCGTCGATCTCACTCAAAACAGGACTTTGAGACGCATCTTTACTCATCTTTGCTGGACATTTGTGGAATAACATTGTGAAAACCAGAGACTATGAACAAGCAGATTTATATCCACTATAACTACACAGGGAAGCTGGAAAACCGTCAGAATGGAACAATCACCGGTGGTGGCGTCACCTTGGATGCTAAAACCATCGTGTTCCTCATCATCTGTTGCTTCATAATCCTGGAGAACCTGATTGTTCTAGGTGCAATATGGAAAAACCACAAGTTCCACAACCGCATGTACTTCTTCATAGCCAACCTGGCGTTGTGTGACCTTCTGGCTGGGGTGGCTTATATCGTCAACCTCCTCATGTCAGGGGAGAAGACCCTTTACCTGTCCCCAGTTTTGTGGTTTGTGAGGGAAGGGAGCATGTTTGTAGCCCTGGGGGCTTCCACATTCAGTCTCCTGGCTATAGCTATAGAGAGACATCTGACCATGATTAAAATGAGGCCCTACGACGCCAATAAGAATTACAGGGTGTTTTTGCTCATAGGGACCTGCTGGCTCATAGCGATATCCTTGGGAGCGTTGCCCATACTGGGGTGGAACTGCTTGGACAACCTCCCTGACTGCTCCACAGTCCTACCGCTCTATACCAAGAAGTACGTGGCCTTCTGCATCATCATCTTCATGGCCTTGCTGCTAGCCATGTCCGTCCTGTACATACGCATCTACATGTTGGTGAGGACCAGGTATGCATTAATGCTATCTTATGGTGATCGATTGGCCTCTCTGTCTGTCTGTCTGTCTGTCTGTATACGCATCTACAGTGGCTTGCAAAAGTATTCACCCACCTTGGCATTTTACCTATTTTGTTGCCTTACAACCTGGAATTAAAATGTTTTTTTGGGGGGGGTTGTATCATTTGATTTACACAACATGCATACCACTTTGAAGTTGCAAAATATATTTTTTTGTGAAACAAACAAGAAATAAGACAAAAAAGCTGAACTTGAGCGTGCATAACTATTCACCCCCCAAAGTCAATACTTTGTAGAGTCACCTTTTGCAGCAATTACAGCTGCAAGTCTCTTGAGGTATGTCTCTATGAGCTTGGCACATCTATCCACTGGGATTTTTGCCTTTTTTTCAAGGCAAAACTGCTCCAACTCCTTCAAAAGGGATGGGGTTCTGCTGGTGTACAGCAAAGATTAAGTCATACCACAGACTCTCAATTGGATTGAGGTCTGGTCTTTGACTAGGCCATTCCAAGACATTTAAATGTTTCCCCTTAAACCACTTGAGTGTTAGCAGTATGCTTAGGGTCATTGTCCTGCTGGAAGGTGAACCTCCATCTCAGTCTCAAATCTCTGGAAGACTGAAACAGGTTTCCCTCAAGAATTTCCCTGTATTTAGCCATCCATCATTCCTTCAATTCTGACCAGTTTCCCAGTCCCTGCCGATGAAAAACATCCCCACAGCATGATGCTGCCACCACCATGCTTCACTGTGGGGATGGTGTTCTCGGGGTGATGAGAGGTGTTGGGTTTGCCCCAGACATAGTGTTTTCCTTGATTGCCAAAAAGCTACATTTTAGTCCCATCTGACCAGAGTATCTTCTTCCATATGTTTGGGGAGTCTCCCACATGCCTTCTGAAGGTAATTGGTTGCACCAGATCTTATTTAGGGGCTTCATAGCAAAGGGGGTGAATACATATGCACGCACCACTTTTCAGTTTTTCTTGTTCATTTTTTTTTAACAAGTTATTTTTAAAATTTCATTTTGTGTACAGTGAGGGAAAAAAGTATTTGATCCCCTGCTGATTTTGTACGTTTGCCTACTGACAAAGAAATGATCAGTCTATAATTTTAATGGTAGGTTTATTTGAACAGTGACAGACAGAATAACAACAAAAAAATCCAGAAAAACGTGTGTGAAAAATATTATACATTGATTTGCATTTTAATGAGGGAAATAAGTATTTGACCCCTCTGCAAAACATGACTTAGTACTTGGTGGCAAAACCCTTGTTAGCAATCACAGAGGTCAGACGTTTCTTGTAGTTGGCCACCAGGTTTGCACACATCTCAGGAGGGATTTTGTCCCACTCCTCTTTGCAGATCTTCTCCAAGTCATTAAGGTTTTGAGGCTGAAGTTTGGCAACTCGAACCTTCAGCTCCCTCCACAGATTTTCTATGGGATTAAGGTCTGGAGACTGGCTAGGCCACTCCAGGACCTTAATGTGCTTCTTCTTGAGCCACTCCTTTGTTGCCTTGGCCGTGTGTTTTGGGTCATTGTCATGCTGGAATACCCATCCACGACCCATTTTCAATGCCCTGGCTGAGGGAAAGAGGTTCTCGCCCAAGATTTGACGGTACATGGCCCCGTCCATCGTCCCTTTGATGCGGTGAAGTTGTCCTGTCCCCTTAGCAGAAAAACACCCCCAAAGCATAATGTTTCCACCTCCATGTTTGACGGTGGGGATGGTGTTCTTGAGGTCATAGGCAGCATTCCTCCTCCTCCAAACACGGCGAGTTGAGTTGATGCCAGAAAGCTCCATTTTGGTCTCATCTGACCACAACACTTTCACCCAGTTGCCCTCTGAATCTTTCAGATGTTCATTGGCAAACTTCAGACGGGCATGTATATGTGCTTTCTTGAGCAGGGGGACCTTGCGGGCGCTGCAGGATTTCAGTCCTTCACGGCGTAGTGTGTTACCAATTGTTTTCTTGGTGACTATGGTCCCAGCTGCCTTGAGATCATTGACAAGATCCTCCCGTGTAGTTCTGGGCTGATTCCTCACCGTTCTCATGATCATTACAACTCCACGAGGTGAGATCTTGCATGGAGCCCCAGGCCGAGGGAGATTGACAGTTCTTTTGTGTTTCTTCCATTTGCGAATAATCGCACCAACTGTTGTCACCTTCTCACCAAACTACTTGGCGATGGTCTTGTAGCCCATTCCAGTCTTGTGTAGGTCTACAATCTTGTCCCTGACATCCTTGGAGAGCTCTTTGGTCTTGGCCATGGTGGAGAGTTTGGAATCTGATTGATTGATTGCTTCTGTGGACAGGTGTCTTTTATACAGGTAACAAACTGCGATTAGGAGCACTCCCTTTAAGAGTGTGCTCCTAATCTCAGCTTGTTATCTGTATAAAAGACACCTGGGAGCCAGAAATCTTTCTGATTGAGAGGGGGTCAAATACTTATTTCCCTCATTAAAATGAAAATCAATTTATAAAAATGTTCACATGCGTTTTTCTGGATTTTTTTTGTTATTCTGTCTTTCACTGTTCAAATAAACCTACCATTAAAATTATAGACTGATCATTTCTTTGTCAGTGGGCAAACGTACAAAATCAGCAGGGGATCAAATACTTTTTTCCCTCACTGTATGTCCATTACATGCAATCCAAATAAAAATCCATTTAAATTACAGGTTGTAATGCAACAAAATAGGATAAAGGCACTGTACATGTTGGTGAGGACCAGGTGTGTATTGATGCTATCTACATGTTGGTAAGGACCAGGTGTGTATTAATGCTATCTACATGTTGGTGAGGACCAGATGTGTATTGATGCTATCTACATGTTGGTGAGGACCAGGTGTGTATTGATGCTATCTACATGTTGGTGAGGACCAGGTGTGTATTGATGCTATCTACATGTTGGTGAGGACCAGGTGTGTATTGATGCTATCTACATGTTGGTGAGGACCAGGTGTGTATTGATGCTATCTACATGTTGGTGAGGACCAGGTGTGTATTGATGCTATCTACATGTTGGTGAGGACCAGGTGTGTATTGATGCTATCTACATGTTGGTGAGGACCAGGTGTGTATTGATGCTATCTACATGTTGGTGAGGACCAGGTGTGTATTGATACTATCTACATGTTGGTGAGGACCAGGTGTGTATTGATACTATCTACATGTTGGTGAGGACCAGGTGTGTATTGATACTATCTACATGTTGGTGAGGACCAGGTGTGTATTGATGCTATCTACATGTTGGTTACTTGTTTTTTTGTCTACTGTCTTGGATGGATGGATGGCCGGTGTCCGTCCATCCATCCATCCATCGTTGTATGTATGGTTCTATTTATCACTCTGTTGTTGTGTCTATCCAGCAGTCGCAAGGTGACGAAACATTCGAACTCAGAGCACTCCATGACCCTCCTCCGTACTGTCATCATCGTGGTCGGCGTCTTCATTGCATGCTGGACGCCCATCTTCGTCCTCCTCCTCATCGATGTGGCCTGCGAGCACCACTGCTGCGCCATTCTCTACAAGGCCGACTACTTCATAGCCCTGGCCGTGCTCAACTCTGCCATGAACCCTGTTATCTACACCTTGGCCAGCAGGGAGATGAGGAGAGCCTTCTTTAGCTTGGTCTGTGGCTGTCTGATGAAGGGGAAGGTCTCCAGCAGCGGTGAGCCCAATAAGCCCAGTAACCTGGAGCACAGCAGGAGCACAGCAGGAGCACAGCAGGAGCACAGCCCACAATAATCCTAACAACCACAGCAGGGCAGATGAGCAGCAGAAGGACAGGGACAGTAGTCTGAATATTATAGTGGCACAGACCTTGATAAAGAGTCCAACATCATTGTGCGCCAATGTGGCCAATGGAGAGGAAGGTTGAGGTTTTCTGCTGGGCCCTGAACCTCCATATCCGACTCATTCTGAGTGAACACAAGAGACTACGAAGTGTGGCAATGCGAGACATTGTAGCCCTATGCTGTGCATAGGATGGAGAGACATTGTAAGCCTATAATGTAACTATACTGAAAAATATATAAACGCAACATGTTGGTTTATTTCAGCCCATGTTTCATGAGCTGAAATAAGAGGCAAAAAATTTCCATGCGCACAAAAAGCTTATTTCTCATAAAGTTTGCGTACAAATTTGTTTACGTCCCTGTTAGTGAGCATTTATCCTTTGCCAAGATAATCCATCCACCTGACAGGTGTGGCATACCAAGAAGCTGATTAAACAGCATGATAATTACACAGGTGCACCTTGTGCTGGGGACACTAAAAGGCCACTCTAAAATGTGCAGTTTTGTCACAACACAATGCCACAGATGTCTCAAGTTTTGAGGGTAGCGTGCACCAGAGCTGTTGCCAGACAATTGAATGTTAATTTCTCTACCATAAGCCGCCTCCAACGTCGTCATAGAGAATTTGGCAGTACTTATGTTGCGTTTAAATTTTTGTTCAGTATATTTAGCCAAATAACTTCATAACCACAAACAAGCACTTGGCTCTCCCTCTCTGTGAGGGTAGAGGGTCCAGAAACAGTCTCTCTCTCTGTGAGGGTAGAGGGTCCAGAAACTGTCCAGACCAGATAAAGACTGTGCAGTCGAGATATAGGGCTAAATTAAATTTGCCACTTTATAAAGGTAACGTTTTCTGCATTCGCAGAGACTGCATTCATGGTAAAAGCTGCATATGTTTAATTACCTTTCAATGTCTAATTTTACTCTATAACGCAGATATTCCGCAGTCCGAATTGAATCTAGACCATAAACTGTGCAGCAGAGATATAGACTGCCACTATACTGTAGGCCATGTAAAGCACGCATGGTGGGCTGGGATGGTAAACAGATGGCTATTTTACATGAATTGTAAATGTAACTCTTGAAGAAAGCTATTTATTATTTTTTTGTTTGTCATACTTTGAGATATGTATAATTTTTTTCCTAAATACTGTTACTCTACGTTATAAACTGGGTAGTTCGAGCCCTGAATGCTGATTGGTTGACAGCCGTGGTATATCAGATATACCACGGGTATGACAAAACATTTATTTTTACAAAACCAGTGTATAATAGCAATAAGGCACCTTGGGAGTTTGTGGTATATGGCCAATATACCACAGCTAAGGGCTGTATCCAAGCACTCGTCGTGCCTAAGAACAGCCCTTAGCCGTGGTATATTGACCATATACCACACCCCCTTGGGCCTTATTGCTTAATTATACACTGGTAGCTTGCTATTTGTTTTATTGTACGATTCTATTTAACCAGATGATTTTCTCAACATTATGCTACTACCTGTACTGTAGCATCATTTAACTGTTAATATGTCTGAGCTCAAGGAAGCTTCCCTGTAGCGGTGCTAAACCAGGTTGAAGTGAAGCTTCCCTGTAGCTGTGCTAAACCAGGTTGAAGTGAAGCTTCCCTGTAGCTGTGCTAAACCAGGTTGAAGTGAAGCTTCCCTGTAGCAGTGCTAAACCAGGTTGAAGTGAAGCTTTCCTGTAGCAGTGCTAAACCAGGTTGAAGTGAAGCTTGTCTGTATCAGTGCTAAACAAGGTTGAAGTGAAGCTTCCCTGTAGCAGTGCTAAACCAGGTTGAAGTGAAGCTTCCCTGTAGCAGTGCTAAACCAGGTTGAAGTGAAGCTTCCCTGTAGCAGTGCTAAACCAGGTTGAAGTGTTGACTGGAGGTTGCAGGGCACCACCTTCTGCTGCTAAGTGGTCACCAACCTTTTCTGAGTCAAGACCAATTTCTGAGTCCAAAACCAAACCGCTCTGATTTTTTATTAACATGACTTAAAAAACATAAGCCTATGCAACATTAACCAATTAGAAACAGTTCTGTAGCAATGAGGTTTGTGTAGTGGCTATAGGCCCATTACATTATCACTGCATATTGGCTATGCTTGTCTTGCCCTGCCAATGTTGTTTTTCGCAGAACATTCTGAAATAATTCAACATTGTTTGTCTATGATCAGATTGGTAATAGATCATTTGATGTATTACTTGTGAGGCACAGCTGAGTGACATAATAATTATCTTTTTTGATTTTACTGGACTGATGGCCTGCATCTGAAGGCCAGTCTGAGGGGAGGGAGCAGCAGGGAGGCTGCCTCTCACCCGACTGAACCGTCCCTCCTCTCTCCCTCTCTCCGCTGAGAAAAGGAGACAGTCTTCCAGCTGATGGCGAAACTCAAGTTGCACTGCATTATTTCTGCCTTATGCACCAATTCATGTTGTTACTCCTATGACCAGAGAAAGTGAAATATTCCTCGATATTAAAAAAGACATAAGCTGCTAATAATAACAACACAAGCTTATTGAAACACTTTGCTACTCATTCATTGCAGCTGCAGTGCTGGTTGTAGCGTGATTGGAAGTAGGGAGAACGCGCATTTTATGGTTTATAAAAGTGTTGAACAAAGTGTTGACATTGCTGAATAACAACTTAAACATGAACTTAATCATAAAAACAGCAGCTCTTTGCTGTATTCATCAAGTCTCTCTCTATTCATGGTTTAAAGCGTTTTGAAATCTCACAGTATCAACTTTGCATATGCGTTTTATGATTTTTTTTACAGCCTATGCCTTGAGGAAACTTCAGACACGGTTCGCTGAGCTATCTGATTGGCCAGTGGTAGGCCTATAGGTCCACTTGATTTGCTCTCTGGGCCTGCCGGGTATGTGGAGTTCCACCTTCAGACACATGAAACGGTTCAAAATGGAAACACTTTTCCTTTCCGGCGCTAGGGCTGCCAGAAATGTTTGGTGATCGACTATGAATGCCTTGGAGATCGACCACTGAACTAAAGAGACTTTCAGTTCATCTATTCAGCTGACAATTGCTCAAGACAAACAAACATAAACTTATCTCAACTAAGACAAATATTTTTCAACAATACAGTAAATTAACACATTAAGTGGTTCAGTTGGAATGCAATTTATCGGAATACTGTATGTAGAAAACTGCATTTGATATAAAACAATCAATTGATGTTATCACTACCCTACGTGTGCTGTGCATTGAGGCACATATACAGCATGCTGCGTAAAGGGAGTCAGTGGAACTGCATGGAAAATAGTATAACTGTTCATCAAACAAAAAAGAACATTCACGGTTTTATTGCCAACAGTCATACAGAATGATGATAACTCATACAACCAAAGACTAAATCTGTAAACATTGTTTGGACTCATTTCTTTGTTTTTATTTTTTTTTACTTGTTCCAAAATGTGTTTTTGTGGTCCTTCTGACAAAAAGACTCATCATGTTCAGAATTTGGAAACTAGAGAGAGAGAGAGAGAGAGAGAGAGAGAAAAACGTTGAATCTCAAGCAGCAACACTCAAGCAGTACTGCGAAACACAACTCTTAGAATGCGTCCCAAATGGCACCCTCTTCTCTATAGTGCAATACTTTTAACCAGGGCCCCTGGTCAAAAGTAGTGCTTTATATAAGGATTAGGGTGGCAATGGGACGCACGCTAATGAACGGCAGGGCATGCCCATGAAGAAGTTCCAGCTATTGCACTTTGAAGAAGAAAAACACCATTGGTACAAATAAAAGGCACATTTTCATCAACAGAAATCTGAAAAAGCCATGTTCTAGTTTGACTCCCTACTGTATACATGGGGATGTTGAGTTGACTCACAATTCTTTGTTGAGCTAACATAACATTATTTATGCCAAGCTATTACTGTGTAAGATTGATTCATGTAAGATTATTTGTTAAAAGTTTGAATAACATGCGTGGACCTCCAGTCAGGATTTGTCCCTAAGAGTTTTGGGAATCTATTCTTCAATTTGGTCCTTTCCAAAAAAGTCTGTACAGATCGGCCAAACAAAATGTATTACTATTCTATTTTGTCTGTTCATAAACTGCCACAAGCAGTGGGCTGTCTGGAAATGTACACAATCTAGACTAAAAGTACATGAAACTGCTTTAGGCTAGACAGCAACTGTATCATATTTTGATGGGGAGGTTATCAAATCATATCATAACATTGCTATGATCCCCTTTACAAATCAGAGTAAGACTTATTTAAAAGAGTTGTGAGAGTAGTTCCACGTACACTTCCTCTTGCTGCAAAATACAGGTAGCCTACAGTATCATAAATAACTGTCTTCCTGTCAATGAAATGAACTGGAAACACAGGTTCTGTTTTGGTTCAATCCTATACACATTATTATCTAACAGTGAAATACATCAGTGTCCCATTTGTGTCACACGTTTTGTTAATGGTCATAGTATTCAGTTTCTGTACTTAAAACATATTTTATTTTCAGCTTCTGTAACCATTTAGATGAATGGCTGTTTTACCTATGCAATTACGGTAACAAAAACAAACAAAAAAATATGTTCTAAATATGTATTGTAAATTATTTAATGTATAGATTTCAAGTGGTAGAATTAAAATAAGTTGTACCATACAACTCCAATATTCATTATTTTTATTTTATTACAATGTTATTACAATAGTTAAATAACAAATATGTAACATATGCTATATAACATGATACATATAATTGAATTATTCCTAGTTATGTAAATTCAGTCTAAATGCATAGGTAAAAGGCCAATTTCAGCTTTTCTGTACTTGATGACCATTCTGTGATGTCAATAGACCTATCGAAATCCATACATTGAGAAATGAGAATTAATTTATAATCAATATTGTTACACAAGAGAAAGTGATCTAATATCGTTATTATCTAATTAAGAGTGCGCTAGGTGAAATCGAGAGCATTTTTCTAAACCTCCCGTCAGTACAGTGATTTACGTTAAAACACGTTGGTGAATTGTTCTCAATACAATTAACACAGATAATCTTTTAAACTTCTGATTGTGCTATACATTTGTGATAATAATTTGTCAAATAATACACTTTTAAAAGTTCACTATAAAGCCATAAAAGCTAGAAATGATGTGAAGAATATTCATTTGCATGATCGAAGCTCCAAACTAGTTGATTTACTACACACCTAGTTTAAAGAAGGATCCAGAAACCAATTATGAAATAATATTTTGAAAAGCAATAAATAGTTTTTTTTTTTTTTTTTTTAACAGTGTGAGCATACACAAGTACCTCCCAAGGGGGTTCAAGGTCTATGAACAATGTCCACAGGAACAGTTAGATTTGCCAAGTCATGCGACTGCAGTGACACAAGAAGAGTACTTCATTATAAAAAAATGTCAGTGGGTCAATCTCAATAGTAATAACTTGATTCCTCATGCCCCTCCCTCCTTGTCTCCTTCTCAAAGCACATTGGAGCAGAAGATGTGAGGGTCCTCCCCTCGGATCTATATAGCCTCATTAAACCAGACTGACCACTGAGCTTACGTTTCGTGAAGTGAAACAGAATGTGACATTGTCACATTTTGACATTTACATTTGAGTCATTTAGCAGACGGTTTTATCCAGAGAGACTTACAGTTAGATCAGTCTGGTTTCATAAGGCTATCGGAAGGTTTTGAGAAGGGGGGGCAAGGAGAGAGGATGCAAGGAATCAAGGGAGTACAACTGAGATTCACCCAGTATCTTTAAAGCCATGTTGACAGCACTATGAGGGGCCAAAGGTTGCGACCCCTGACCCCAACACACTGTGACTACTGTAAAGCAAAACACATTCACGTCTTTAGTTCTTATAAAGCAGATTCATTATAGCCTGGTCACAGACCCATTTGTGCTGTCTTACCAACACCTATGGGCTATGGTCATTGTCCCACCCTCAGGTGTTGGCAAGACAGCACAAACAGGTCTGGGACCAGGACAGATTCATTAGTAACCCCAAGTGAAGATGTCGTCGCGCTATAGCTGCGATAAAGGACAAATAATCCTAAAATAGTTTCAATATAAACAACAGCATTTTCAAATAGTTGTTCTCCTCTATGTAACTCCTACTTACCAATGACTGTGTAAATCTGGTTGTGCTTGATAGACAAAACTAAAATTCAGGGTTTTATTCTAAAATACTATTTTCTTTCCCCTCTTTGATGTCGATTTGCGCTTCGTCATCTAAACTACTAACAGTTGTTTTTGTTTGTTTTTAAAACACCAAATCAACATATATGTCCCAAATGCACCTATATGTCTTCTCAAAAATATAGCATTTCAATCATCACAACAAAATAATAACAGTTCTATAAATATTTTTTTTATCAGCAAACCTCTTCTTTCTCATCCACCTTTTTGCGGCCCAGGAGTTTGCTCAGCCACAGACCGCTTCCAAGACACTGTCATCATCGTTAAGTAACCTTTTTCAACAATAATATATTCTCTATTTTCATCTTCAAGTTTCAGGTTTTCAGGAGAGATTGGAGGTTTTAGTTTCAGAACTCCATCTCCCATCAGGTTTAGTGAGTGGATCGTCACTATTTCTTGTTGCCCACAGGCTGCTTCAGACAAAGTTCACTTCCTGCAGACACTATGGGCAAGCTGTTGTCACGGTGATGGCCTATCAGGTGACTGATGCTGTCAAATATGTGATCTTTTGTCCGCACCTTTTCAAAAGAAAAAGGGAGTGAGTGACATGGGGGATAATATGAATATTATTTACAGGTAAACATATTTCTCGCTCTAGCACACTGTATCTCTCTCTCTCTCTCTCTCTCTCTCTCTCTCTCTCTCTCTCTCTCTTTGTCTCACAATTACTTACCCACTGGGCACACAGTAGTTGAATCAATGTTGTTTCCACGTCATTTCAACAAAATTACATTGACCCAATGAAGAATAGACGTTGAATTGACCTCTGTGCCCAGTGGGTATTCACTCAATCACTCACCCTTTCTCTTATTCGCCTTCTCACACTACTGTAACTCTCGTCAGTCTCTATCTCTCTCTCTTTCTCCCCTGCATCTCGCTCCCTGCTCACCGTGCCCTCAGGATTCACCAGCAGTAGGTGTTTGGCCAGTCCATTGTGCATGCCCGTCAGTACGTACGACCCAGGGTTGGTGGTGCTCTTCCTAACCAGGAAGTCTCCGTCATCTACTAGTAGTTTCTCTGCGTCTCGTCGGCTCATCTCTCCATGGTACCAGGCCTGGCCTTCCAGCTCCTCCTGGGCCTTGAAGGCAGCAGAGCGCACCAACAAGGGGCTGGAGTTATCCACAGATCCAGCCTTGTGAAGGGCAGGGACCGCTGACTGGGTCAGGATGGCATCCTCAAAAGGCTCTGTGTTTGTGGGATAAAGAATACATGTAAGCAGGGAGCACAATATGGCGAAAATATCCCTATGCAGGTACAAAGGGGAGCATGGACAATGTAAGTTGTGTAATCTATGTTACACCATGGCATTGTTGAAAACTAGTTTCTGATTGGCTTGAAAAGCATTCTAGAGCGTGCATTACTTAAGTGATAATGCAGAAGAAGCCGGTGTTTTGTGGATATATTGGCACGGGTGTTGTTAGGCCCGAGACGAAGTTCCAGTAACAGACACATCTCAACATCGCCTGTTCAGAGGAGACTGCGTGAATCGGGCCTTCATGGTCGAATTGCTGCAAAGAAACCACTACTAAAGGACACCAACGCACCGTGGAACACACCTTCCATGTCATTCAGATTTTATTTATTTTTTTGGAACACATAGCCCCTGGTTGATTATAACTTACATAATGTATGGTGAGATGTGCTACTATGCTATATGTCTGTATAGTCATACATTAATACTTCCCTAGTTTTATTTCTGGAAATAATTACACTCTGTAGGCACTTGGTAGTAATTGAAATATTATTCAGTAAATTGTTCACATACTGTAAAGAAGGAGGAAGAACCTGGATAAAGGAACCTATTATAACCAAGATGTCACCTCATCCCCCGCCTCCATTAAGACACACATGGTTCTTCATTCACCTCTACGCTATATTCATAAGGAGCAACATGTAATTTGTTTGTCAGATATATCACCTATATCTGAATAACATGCAGCATACATGTAACCCTCAAGTTGGTGGGAGGGTGTGGGAAGCCACGACAATCATAGTGTCTACAGCACAGGAGGCTGCTGAGGGGAGGACAGCTCATAATTATGGCAAGAACAGATCTAATGGAATGGCATCAAATACATGGAAGCCATGTGTTTGATGTATTTGATAACACTCCACTTACTCTGTTCCAGCCACTACCACGAGCCCATCCTCCCAAGTTAAGGTTCCACCAGCCTCCTGTGGCCTACAGTGATATCTCCATTTTGTCTTGGACCTGACACAATGTAATTATAGCACAAAAAACAACCCCCTGGAAACAATAGCCAGATCACCTCTATAATTATAATCATGTCTCGTGGTTGGACTAGGATAGTGTTATTACTGTTAACAATTAGCGATTAACGGTAAGATTCTTCTTATACAGGTTCAATAGGAATTAGGCTAGTGTTATTAGCATAAACATTTTAGCAGTGAATTTCTTCTTTTTATAAGTATGTTCAGCCCGTCCTAAATCACTCCCTGTCCACCCCCCTTGTTCCCTTACACCTCTATGTTAGTATGTCTAAGGATAAGTATAAGCAGTGTAGTGGTAAAGCTTCAGATCTGTAAACATTGAAGGGCTAGGGCCAAGGGGAGGGGTAGAAATCGTAATGGGACCGGATCATTGGATAGGATTATGCTAGTGTAATTAGCGTTTAGCAGTTAGTTTCTTCTTGTTGATGTTGAATGGGAATATTCTAGTGTAATTAGAGATTAGCGGTTAGTTTCTTCTTCTCATAGATGTTGAATGGGAATATTCTAGTGTAATTAGCGATTAGCGGTTAGTTTCTTCTTCTCATAGATGTTGAATGGGAATATTCTAGTGTAATTAGCGTTTAGCAGTTAGTTTCTTCTTGTCAATGTTGAATGGGAATATTCTTGTGTAATTAGCGATTAGCGGTTAGTTTCTTCTTCTCATAGATGTTGAATGGGAATATTCTAGAGTTATTAGCGATTAGATTCTTCTTCTCATAGATGTTGAATGGGAATATGCTAGAGTTATTAGCAATTAGCGGTTAGTTTCTTCTTCTTATAGATGTTGAATGGGAATATTCTAGTGTAATTAGCGATTAGCGGTTAGTTTCTTCTTCTCATAGATGTTGAATGGGAATATTCTAGTGTAATTAGCGATTAGCAGTTAGTTTCTTCTTGTTGATGTTGAATGGGAATATTCTAGTGTAATTAGCGGTTAGTTTCTTCTTCTCATAGATGTTGAATGGGAATATTCTAGTGTAATTAGCGTTTAGCAGTTAGTTTCTTCTTGTTGATGTTGAATGGGAATATTCTAGTGTAATTAGCGGTTAGTTTCTTCTTCTCATAGATGTTGAATGGGAATATTCTAGTGTAATTAGCGATTAGCGGTTAGTTTCTTCTTCTCATAGATGTTGAATGGGAATATGCTAGAGTTATTAGCGATTAGCAGTTAGTTTCTTCTTCTCATAGATGTTGAATGGGAATATTCTAGTGTAATTAGCGTTTAGCAGTTAGTTTCTTCTTGTTGATGTTGAATGGGAATATTCTAGTGTAATTAGCGATTAGCGGTTAGTTTCTTCTTCTCATAGATGTTGAATGGGAATATTCTAGTGTAATTAGCATTTAGCAGTTAGTTTCTTCTTGTCAATGTTGAATGGGAATATTCTTGTGTAATTAGCGATTAGCGGTTAGTTTCTTCTTCTCATAGATGTTGAATGGGAATATTCTAGAGTTATTAGCGATTAGCGGTTAGTTTCTTCTTCTTATAGATTTTGAATGGGAATATGCTAGAGTTATTAGCGATTAGCGGTTAGTTTCTTCTTCTCATAGATGTTGAATGGGAATATGCTAGAGTTATTAGCAATTAGCGGTTAGTTTCTTCTTCTCATAGATGTTGAATGGGAATATTCTAGTGTAATTAGCGATTAGAGGTTAGTTTCTTCTTCTCATAGATGTTGAATGGGAATATGCTAGAGTTATTAGCGATTAGCGGTTAGTTTCTTCTTCTCATAGATGTTGAAAGGGAATATTCTAGTGTAATTAGCGATTAGCGGTTAGTTTCTTCTTCTCATAGATGTTGAGTGGGAATATGCTACAGTTATTAGCATTAGCCATGTCAGCGTTTGGTTAGTTCTTCTTACTCATGTCAAACAGGTCTTTCCTGGGACTGTCTTTTGCTACGCCTGCTGCCCCCTCTGCCATGCTGTACAATAATGTGAATATTACTTACAGGCAAACAAATCTCTCTCTCTCGTTACTGTTAGCAATAAGCAGTTAGAGGTAGGTATTCTTACTCATGTCGAACAGGTCTTTCCTTGGACTTTCTTTGGCTGCTGTGCCCGCTGCCCCTCCTGCTGCCATGCTGTCCTGTTCAGCCTGCAGCGCTGCCAGCACCTGGGCATCGATCTGCTGGGTGTTCACGTACGTAGGCACATCCCCCGTTTTTGGTACTGTACTCTTGCCCTCGGGCAGACTGTAGATGTCACATGATCCTAGATGTCAAAGCAAAAGTTAAAAGCAAGAGAGACTCATTTATATTTGTAATCTGAAAAGAAAATAGACAATACATGGGGGGAGTTTTGAGTTAGTAGAAACGAGAGATGCATATCTTTCTCTTTCAAGACGATTAGATACGTATCTACATGGGCTCTGACACCATACAGGAATGATACGTATCTAAACCCTGTCTTTCAAAGAAAATTCGTAAAAATCCAAATAACTTCAAAGATTTTCATTGTAAAGGGTTTAAACACTGTTTCCCATGCTTGTTCAATGAACCATAAACAATTAATGAACATGCACCTGTGGAACGGTTGTTAAGACACTAACAGCTTACAGACAGTTAAGGTCACAGTTATGAAAACTTAGGCCACTAAAGAGGCCTTTCTACTGACTCTGAAAAACACCAAAAGAAAGATGCCCAGGGTCCCTGCTCATCTGCGTGAATGTGCCTTAGGCATACTGCAAGGAGACATAAGGACTGCAGATGTGGTCAGGGCAATAAATAGCAATGTCCGTACTGTGAGACACCTAAGACAGCACTACAGGGAGATAAGATGGACAGCTGATCGTCCTCGCAGTGGCAGACCACGTGTAACAACACCTGCACAGGATCGGTACATCCGAACATCACACCTGCGGGACAGGTACAGGATGGCAACAACAACTGCCCGAGTTACACCAGGAACGCACAATCTCTCCATCAGTGCTCAGACTGTCCGCAATAGGCTGAGAGAGGCTGGACTGAGGGCTTGTAGGCCTGTTGTAAGGCAGGTCCTCACCAGACATCACCGGCAACAACGTCACCTATGGGCACAAACCCACCGTCGCTGGATCAGACAGGACTGGGAGACAGGACTCGTCTTCACTGACAAGTTGCGGTTTTGTCTCACCAGGGGGTGATGGTCGGATTCGCGTTTATTGTCGAAGGAATGACTGTTACACCGAGGCCTGTACTCTGGAGCAGGATCGATTTGGATGTGGATGGTCCGTCATGGTCTGGGGTGGTGTGTCACAGCATCATCGGACTGAGCTTGTTGTCATTGCAGGGAATCTCAACGCTGTGCGTTACAGGGAAGACATCCTCCTCCCTCATGTGGCACCCTTCTTGCAGGCTCATCCTCCAGCATGACATTGCCACCAGCCATACTGCTCGCTCTTTGCGTGATTTCCTGCAAGACAGGAATGTCAGTGTTCTGCCATGGCCAGCGAATAGCCCGGATCTCAATCCCATTGAGCACATCTGGGACCTGTTGGATCGGAGGGTGAGGACTAGGGCCATTCCCACCAGAAATGTCCTGGAACTTGCAGGTGCCTTGGTGGAAGAGTGGGGTAACATCTCACAGCAAGAACTGGCAAATCTGGTGCAGTCCATGAGGAGAAGATGCACTGCAGTACTTAATGCAACTGGTGGCCACACCAGATACTGACTGTTACTTTTGAGTTTGACCCCCACTTTGTTCAAGGACACATTATTCAATTTCAATTTCAATTTCTGAACTTGTTCAGTTCATGTCTCAGTTGTTGAATTTTGTTATGTTCATACAAATATTTACACATTTTAAGTTTGCTGAAAATAAACGCAGTTGACAGTGAGAGGACGTTTATTTTTTTGCTGAGTTTAGATGCATGGGATACGATACATGAACGACACGTTTTAGTTTGAAACGATTCGGTGCGATTCTGTTTGATTAGAGTAATGAAACGATTTGGTTCGATGCATACAATTCAATGCACACATTTATTGAAAAAACACATTCATTTTCCATTCTAAATTCAAATCTGCTGCTGATGGAGCTCATGAGCTGGGCCAATCTAAGCAGGATCTGTCTGAGCTGACTTGTGTTTGTGTGTCAAGATTTGCCTTAGCCCGGTAATAGCCGGCTTTTGACCGATAAAAAAATAGAAAAGCCGATGAATAAAATTGGTGCAGGCCAATTGTCCAGGAAAAGAAGAAAAAAAGTCTCATTGTGAAATAACACTTTTTAGCCTCTTCATTGATGGAAATACCAGTCGATGGAAATACATTTGACTGGTCATGCTTATCCGTCTATAGGTTAATTTGCATAATTTAGTGTACTTAAATTGGCACTTGTGTACAGTATATTAGTTATGTATTTTATCACATGCGTACAGCATACAGATACAGTCTTTGAGTGTAAAATCTGACAGACAGCGCGCGAGAGCTGCTGCTACAACATCTCAAACAGCAAAGGCAATGGAAGGCAGGCTTCATCAGCGAGTCACACACCACTTTGCAATGAGCTGGAGGCAGTATGCATTTTGAAACCTGAAAGTTTTACTACATATTTTGAGGGCATGTCTTAGCTTGCTTCAAAGTAGCCTAGCCAAAATCAGACCATATCTGTGGAGGCAATTATTTTATATAAACTTTCTTATTTTGATCATATTTGTACTGTGTACTTGAGCTTGTGTCCTGAAAAGTGACTACACCTCAGCAATTTATTTTAAAAAATGACCAGAAAGGTGAGATTTTGACCTTTTTGGAGTATTCAGCATTACTAGTTATTGTTTATGGCCTTCTCATGATAAATAATTAATTTTGGGGATTACGTAGATTACATTTTAGATTAAAATCAAATAACGCTTTATTTATACAGAACATTTCAGACATGGAATGCAACAGAATGTGCTTCACAGGAAAAAATATTTGCTACACAACAAACGTAAGAGGATAAAAAACCGAAAGAATAACAATAAAAACTGGATGACTAAAAAGCACCACAACGAAAAGCAAAGCTAAAAAGGTGTGTTTTAAGATCTTTTTAAATATCTCCACAGTTTAGTCTCTCCCTCAGGTTCTCTGGCAGGCTATTCCAGAGGCTGGGGGCATAGTAACTAAAGGCTGCCTCTCCATGCCTCTTGGTCCTAGGCTTTGGGATAGTTAAAAGGCCAGAGTATTTAAGGGACCTACTGGGTACATAACTTAAAAGCATGTCTGACATGTATTTGGGTGCACAATTGTGGATTGATTTAGAACAATCTTAAAATGAATTCTAAAATTCACAGGCAGCCAGTGCAGAGACTTTAAAACCGGTGTAATGTGTTCTCTCTGTCTGGTCTTGGTCAGTACCCGTGCTGCAGCATTCTGTATGTTTTACAGTTGACCAATGGCTTTCTTCGGTAGACCAGACAGGAAAGCATTACAGTAGTCAAGCCTGCTTGTAATATAAGCATGGATGAGTCTCTCTTTATGAGCCTGAGAGAGAAACGGCCACACCGTGGCAATGTTCCTCAGGTGGTAAAAAGCTATTTTGGTCCTAAGATTACATTTAGTTAAATTTAACTGGGACCAATACGTAATGGTCAATCGTAATGGTGAGCGAGAGAGACGGTGAGACGGAGAGAAAGAGACAGAGAAAGACAGAGAGAGATAGAAAGCGCCAGAGAGAGAGAGCACCTGCGATAGACATGCAGAAAGATATCCAAAGAGAGAGAGAGAAAGAGAGACCAGGGACAGATAGATCCTCTTTTACCCTGTTGGACGAGTATCCCAGTAGGCCTCCTGTCCGCTCCCCAGATCTCGCCACAGTGTCTACCCTGGTAGTAAGTCTGGTCCACCCCAGCCCCTGGGGCCTGCTGCTCGAGGGACAGACACAGGAACAACAACAGAATGAGTCAGAGAAAAATAAAGATTAAAAAACAGCAACTCTTCTGCAAGGTCTGTATTCCTTCCTTCCTCTGTCAGCAGTATCCATCTCATTCATGATTGGGAAGCAAATCAAATCCCAGAGGCTAACAGGATGTATTTCTAGACTGTGGTGACGTATGTAGGCCCTGTCTACCGTAGGAAGAGGTAGCATGGATGAGGTAGGAAAGATAAGGTAGGATGGATGAGGTTGGTGAGGCTGAGGTAGAATGGATGAGGTAGGTGTGGATGAGGTAGGATGGATGAGGTAGGTTGGATGGATGAGGTAGGTGTGGATGAGATAGGATGGATGAGGTAGGTTGGATGGATGAGGTAGGTGTGGATGAGATAGGATGGATGAGGTAGGTTGGATGGATGAGGTAGGTGTGGATGAGGTAGGATGGATGAGGTTGGTGTGGGTGAGGTAAGTGTGGAATGGACATCCTGGAAATTGTGAATACTTAAACAACACAATGTAACTCCAAGTCAATCACACTTCTGTGAAATCAAACTGTCCACTTAGGAAGCAACACTGATTGACAATAAATTTCACATGCTGTTGTGCAAATGGAATAGACAACAGGTGGAAATTATAGGCAATTAGCAAGACACCCCCAATAAAGGACTGGTTCTGAAGGTGGTGACCACAGACCACTTCTCAGTTCCTATGCTTCCTGGCTGATGTTTTGGTCACTTTTGAATGCTGGCGGTGCTTTCACTCTAGTGGTAGCATGAGACGGAGTCTACAACCCACACAAGTGGCTCGGGTAGTGCAGCTCATCCAGGATGGCACATCAATGCGAGCTGTGGCAAGAAGGTTTGCTGTGTCTGTCAGCGTAG
Source organism: Brachymystax lenok tsinlingensis (assembly GCA_030435695.1). Taxonomy (NCBI): domain Eukaryota; kingdom Metazoa; phylum Chordata; class Actinopteri; order Salmoniformes; family Salmonidae; genus Brachymystax; species Brachymystax lenok. Next base: position 8,977,149 of record CM059795.1, on the reverse strand, counting down.
TGTCCAGAGCATGGAGGCGCTACCAGGAGACAGGCCAGTACATCAGGAGACGTGGAGGAGGCCGTAGGAGGGCAACAACCCAGCAGCAGGACCACTACCTCCGCCTTTGTGCAAGGAGGAGCACCGCCAGAGCCCTGCAAAATGACCTCCAGCAGGCCACAAATGTGCATGTGTCTGCTCAAACGGTCAGAAACAGACTCCATGAGGGTGGTATGAGGGCCCAACGTCCACAGGTGGGGGTTGTGTTTACAGCCCAACACCGTGCAGGACGTTTGGCATTTGACAGAGAACACCAAGATTGGCAAATTCGCCACTGGCGCCCTGTGCTCTTCACAGATGAAAGCAGGTTCACACTGAGCACGTGACAGACGTGACAGAGTCTGGAGACGCCGTGGAGAAGCGTTCTGCTGCCTGCAACATCCTCCAGCATGACCGGTTTGGCGGTGGGTCAGTCATGGTGTGGGGTGGCATTTCTTTGGGGGGCCGCACAGCCCTCCATGTGATCGCCAGAGGTAGCCTGACTGCCATTAGGTACCGAGATGAGATCCTCAGACCCCTTGTGAGACCATATGCTGGTGCGGTTGGCCCTGGGTTTCTCCTAATGCAAGACAATGCTAGACCTCATGTGGCTGGAGTGTGTCAGCAGTTCCTGCAAGAGGAAGGCATTGATGCTAAGGACTGGCCCGCCTGTTCCCCAGACCTGAATCCAATTGAGCACATCTGGGACATCATGTCTCGCTCCATCCACCAACGCCACGTTGCACCACAGACTGTCCAGGAGTTGGCGGATGCTTTAGTCCAGGTCTGGGAAGAGATCCTCAGGAGACCATCCGCCACCTCATCAGGAGCATGCCCAGGCGTTGTAGGGAGGTCATTCAGGCACGTGGAGGCCACACACACTACTGAGCCTCATTTTGACTTGTTTTAAGGACATTACATCAAAGTTGGATCAGCCTGTAGTGTGGTTTTCCACTTTAATTTTGAGTGTGACTCCAAATCCAGACCTCCATGGGTTGATAAATTTGATTTCCATTGATAATTTTTGTGTGATTTTGTTGTCAGCACATTCAACTATGTAAAGAAAAAAGTATTTAATAAGATTATTTCATTCATTCAGATCTATGATGTGTTATTTTAGTGTTCCCTTTATTTTTTTGAGCAGTGTATTTCTAACTGGTGATGTATTTCTATCATGTTGATTTGTAGTACTGTGTGGCTCAGTTGGTGCAACGCCAGCGAAGCCAAGATAGTGGGTTCATGTCCCACAGTGATCACATAAAACATGTATGTGGTCACTGTTCAGAAGTCTTTGCACTGCTAAGTGGTGTATATATTATTATAGCTAGGTGGATGGTGAGGTAGGTCTGGCCTAGCCTGCTATTTATTAACCATCCTGGGTGCATATCTTATTATGATATTACTATAGGGAGATTTGTATAAATGTGATACAGCCTGGATTCGAACCAGGGGCTGTAGTGACGCCTCTTGCACTGAGATGCAGTGCCTTAGACTGCTGCACCACTCGGGAGCCCTAAAGTGTAGCACTCTGTACTGGCTATTGCTACTGCATATGGTGAGCTGTGGCGAGGGAACTGTCCTGTACCTCAGCCTGGATGCTCTGGCCTAGCCGGGTGTCTATGAACCCTCCAGGTGGTGGCATCTTGCCGGGGATGTTGTTGTAGTATGGATGTTCAACAGGCTCCTCCTCCTCCTCTGTCCAGACTGACTCCTCCATATTGAGAACCCTGTCATCACACAGAGTGTCGATCAGCTGTGAATTGCTGCTCACTAGAAAGCAGGATTAATGCGTGCATCGTGAAGCTCTTCCTGCAGACATTACAGCATGTGTCTAGCAGGGTGGATGGGAAGGACATACCGCATGTGTCTAGCAGGGTGGATGGGAAGGACATACAGCATATGTCTAGCAGGGGGCACACACACACACACACAAAACATAGGAAATAATGCCACAAGTCTGTCGCCTATGATGGCAGATGGGCTCACCTATCGTGTACAGAGGTCATCTTGCTGGAGGGACACTGGAGGTACTGCTGGAAGCGAAGGTCAAAGGCCTGGCCGATGGTGCTGATCACATCCTGGGCCAGACCATCAGAACACTCCAGAATATGACACGCTGGGTTAGGAGAGGAGGTGCAGAGGTCAACTACCAGCAGGAGAAAGGTGAAGTAGAAGAAGAAGAAGAAGAAGAAGAAGAAGAAGGAGGGAAATACAGGTAGGGCCTACCTCTTCGGTTGACAGGATCTTTTGCTACATAGGCAACATAATGAGTCGTGTCCTGGACCAAGGAAAGGAAAAAATAGTCAACAGAGAAGTCGAAGGAAAAGTAAACCAAGAAGATATTCATACATTGACATCTACAGCAGTCCTAAGGAGAGTCTGCATACTTATGTATAGATGTGTTAATACACTGGATTGACATGAGTGATACACAAAATAAACCGATATGGGGCGGCAGATAGCCTAGTGGTTAGAGAGTTGGGCCAGTAACAGAAAGGTTGCTGGATTGAATCCCTGTGCTGACAAGGTAAAAAATCTGTTGTTCTGCCCTTGAACAAGGCAGTTAACCCACTGTTCCCTGGTAGGCCATCATTGTAAATAAGAATTTCTTCTTAACTGACTTGCCTAGTTAAATAAAGGTTCAAATAAAAAAAAATGGTTCTTACTGGATCACTCACTGGATCTCCTCCCGATGCAAAGGAAATGGACTGCATATGATGATTGGCTATGATCTGGCAGAGGTAAAATAATAAAGACACACATTGATCAGGAAATGAAATAACACAGTAGCCTAACTGTTCTTGACATCTCTTACAGAAAGATATTTTCTTAACTAAAGGAACTTTACATTGTTTCTAAACTGACCTGTTTGGAGTCTGGGGTCATCAGGTTGAGACTGCTGGTGGAGATATTCAAGTTGATGCTCATCCCAGCAAACTGGAGGTTACTCTTCCCCAAGATACTGGACAGGGCTTTAGATGGAGGCTGGGGGGGGGGAGAGGAGAGGCAGGTAGGAGATGAGTTGTACATCATTCACAAATAGAGAAATAATAATATTATTCATAATAATAATACGTTTTGTTCGTAATTTTATTCAAAACCCCAAAGTGCCAGGACACTGAAGCAGCTGCTATACTATGATAGTCTACAGCAGTAGTCACCAACCTTTTCTGAGTCAAGATCACTTCCTGAGTCAGAATTCATGCCGAGATCTACTGCTCTGGTTTTTTATTAACATGACTTAAAAAACATAAGCCTATGCAACATTAACCAATTAAAAACAGTTCTGTAGCAATGAGGTTTGTGCAGTAAGATATAGGCCCAGTACATGATCACCGCATACTGGCTTTGCTTGGATTTACCTGCCATTGCATTGTTGTTCGGGATATAAAAAAAAGGTAGGATACACGATCACACCGGTAATAGATCCATTGTTGTATTACTTGTGAGGCACAGCTGAGTGAGCATACATTAAATAATTTGCTTTTTATTTTACTGGGCTGATGGTGCCTGCATCTGATGGTCAGTCTCAGCGGAGGGAGAGAGCAGCAGACTGATATTCCGTCTCTCAACATCCCTCCACTCTCCCTTTCCTCCACTGACACTGACATCTACTTCCAGCTGATGGCGAAACTCGAGTCGCACCGCAATATTTCTGCCTCATGCACAAATTCATGGTGTTACTCCTATGAACAGAGAAAGTGAAATATTTATTGATATAAAAAAAAACACCCAAGCCGCTAATAATAACTACGCAAGCCTGCAGATACACTTTCCTACTCATTCATTACTGCTGCACTGTTAGTTGTAGCGCTGAGTGGAAATAGGAAGGATGCGCATTTTATGGGTTATAAAAGTGTTGAATACAAAGTGCTACCAGTGCTGAGTAAGAACTTAAACATGAACTCACTCATAAAAACAGCAGCTCTTTGCTGTATTCGTTGACAGTCTCTCTCTAGTCATGGTTTTAAACGTTTTGAAATCTCACAGTATACATTTTGCCGTAGATTTCTTTTATGCCTGCTACGTTACTGCAAACTCGGTCATCTGAGCAATCTGATTGGCCAGAGAAGGGGTAGTGCACTTGATTTCCTCTCCAGGCCCACCGGGAAGTCAGAGTTTGTACCTTCAGACACAAGAAATTGCAAAGGTTTGCCTACCCGGCGCGCAGGGCAGCTGAATTGGCTGCACCTACCACCAACAGCCCGAGACTGATAAAAAAAAAAATAGGAACACAAGGCTTTATCGTTTTTTACAGAAATGTTTGGCGATCGACTAGACCACTGGTCTACAATTAAACGACATCAGATTGTTATATTATTCTATTCTCTCAGACAGAGCCAGTTGTGATCTGTGTTAGACACGGATATACACTGGAAAGGCTAGCATGGAATCCAACCTGAATATTGCTCTGATTCAATTTATTGTAAGAGGACACACGCTCCTCTCAGGCACATAGCTAGCTAGCATGGCTCACCATATCCAGCTCATTAATACCCCCACCCCCACACACAAACTACACCATATCCAGCTCATTAATACCCCCACCCCCACACACAAACTACACCATATCCAGCTCCTTAATACCCCCACCCCCCACACACAATCTACACCATATCCAGCTCATTAATACCCCCACCCCCCACACACAAACTACACCATATCCAGCTCATTAATACCCCCACCCCCCCACACACAAACTATCTCTCTCCCCTTCTCTCTATTCAATTTACAATGACACATACCCCATAGTATGTAGGTAAACTTCTCTAAGACAGTAACATGGATCCACACAGTAACACACATATAATGGCTCTCCATCTACAGGTCAAACACATAGCATGGATAAACACCCCACACTACGAGGACACAGACACATTGCATGGCTCCCCATCTCCAGCTCAGCCTCCTGATTAGTGATATTCTGCTCTACATGAGTCACTGAGCAGAGCTGACCATAGCTGAGTGCTCACTGTGCATCGTGGGCTGGATCTATGCCCACGCACACATAGAACACAGTCCCACACCCCCATCTCTTCCCCTTTTCTTCTCTCTCTCTCTCTCTCTCTCTCTCTCTCTCTCTCTCTCTCTCTCTCTCTCTCTCTCTCTCTCTCTCTCTCTCTCTCTCTCTCTCTCTCTCTCTCCCTCTGTGCCCAGATATGGGGAGTAAGTTAGGGGGTACCTTTCTCTTCCGCAGCGCTCCTTTGGCCCCCGGGACTGCCTCACACACCAAGCTGATGGCCTCTCTGGTGGTACAGAGATAGAAGTACACAAGGACAGGATGGTGACTCTTCAATGCCAAAGAAAATAGAGCCGGTTAACAACGGGTAAGCTTAGCTATCATCAGTCTTATAGAGAAATACAGTGCCTTTCGGAAAGTATTAACATTTACATAAGTATTCATACCCTTCGCTCCTGAGTGGTGCAGCAGTCTAAGGCACTGCATCTCAGTGCTAGAGGCGTCACTACCCTGGTCCGATCCCGGGCTGTATCACAACCGGCCGTGATCGGGAGTCCCATAGGGCAGCGCACAATTGTCCCAGCGTCATCCGGGTTAGGGGAGGGTTTGGCCGGGGTAGGCCGTCATTGTAAAATAAGAATTTGTTCCTAACTGACTTGCCTAGTTAAATAAAGGTTAAATAAAAAATAAATAAAATAAAAAATTACTCAGTGCTTTGTAGAAGCACCTTTCGCAGCAACTACAGCCTGGGGCGGCAGGTAGCCTAGTGGTTAGAGTGTTGGACTTGTAACCGGAGGGTTGCAAGTTTGAATCCCCGAGCTGACAAAGTAAAAATCTATTGTTCTGCCCCTGAACAAGGCAGTTAACCAACTGTTCCCCGGGTGCTGAAGACGTGGATGTTGATTAAGGCAGCCCCCTGCACCTCTCTGATTCAGAGGGGTTGGGTTAAATGCGGAAGACACATTTCAGTTGAAGGCATTTGGTTGTACAACTGACTAATAATGGTGACTTTGAAGTCTTCTAAGCTATGACGCTACAAGCTTGGCACACCTGTATTTTGGGAGTTTCTCCCATTCTTCCCTGCAGATCTTCTGTCAGGTTGGCTGGGGAGCTGCACAGCTATTTCCAGGTCTCTCCAGAGATGTTCGATCGGGTTCAAGTCCGGGCTCTGGCTACTCAAGGACATTCAGACACTTGTACCGAAGCCACTCCTATGTTGTCTTTGTCACATCTGCTCTTGCAACGCCCTCTGGTGTTCATCCGGTGTCGTCTTAACCTGCAGTCACTTCCCCAGTACACTCTCTCTCTCCCCTAATCTGCACTCCATATCTCTCAGATTCACTATAAATAGTTTGGTTCATTCATCCTTGTTTCCTCATCTGAGTCCGCTCTTGGGTTCCCCTGTTCGCTCCGCTTAACAGTACGTACTGGCCAAGAGATGAACCCAGCAGACTCCACTACTCTTCACCAAATTCTTGTTGGACAAGGCACACTTCTTGAGCAACATGACCAAGCCCTGAAAACCCTGCTGGAGAACATCAAGGATTTTTCACAGAGCCTGTCTGACCTACAGGTCCGAACCTCCGCCCAGAGTTCACAACCAATCTCAAGTCCCTCTTCTCTGCTCCGGGAGCCTTTTGTTCCGACTCCTGAGCGCTATGATGGTAATCTTGGCGCTTGCAGAGCCTTTCTTGTGCAATGTTCATTAGTATTTGAGCAACAGCCCTACTCTTATGCTAGTGAACGAGCCAAGATGTATTTTTTGATTGGCTGCCTTCGGGGAGCAGCGCTTTCCTGGGCTACTGCGGTGTGGGAGAGACAGTCACCTATCTGCTTCTCCTACAGCGGATTTACAGATGAGATGAGGAATGTCTTCGACCACCCGGTCTGTGGAAAGGATGCTGCTAAACGACTTCTGTCCCTTCGTCAAGGCAAACTCATTTCTCTCACTATCCGCATTGACAACCGTCTCCGTGAGTGTCGGAGGGAGATGGGAGGTAGGGTTGCATGTCCCATAACATCTGCTTCAGTGCCTTACTCACTTTCTCCGACTGCATTACATCTCCAGGCATGTTCTAAGCCTGAACCTATGCAGCTCGGCCGGACCCGTCTATCTCCAGAAGAGAGGCAGCGGCGTATCAGTACTAGGAGCTGTCTATATTGTGGCCAGGTTGGTCACCTAGTCTCCACTTGTTCCCTATGTCCGGCAAAAGAGGGGGCTCAGCAGTAGTGGGGGATATACTGTTGAGCCAAATCGCCTGCCCATCATCTCCCAGACCCCTGCTTGAGGCCAACCTTGTGTGGCAGAGCCAGGCTTTTCCTCTGCCTGCTCTCATCGACTCAAGCGCCGCCGAGAGCTTTCTGGACCGAGGGGTTGTTAATCAGTTGGGTCTGGACACTGTTTCGCTCAATTCACCTCTGGATGCCAACGCTCTCAATGGAAAGCTACTTTTCCATGTTTTGGAGAGAACTGTTCCTGTTATCCTGCGTCTCTCTGGAAATCACCAGGAAAATATCAGTTTCCACATAATTGACTGTTCTCACTCACCTCTGGTTCTGGGCCATCCATGGTTAAAGCTACACAACCCACAGATTGACTGGTCCACCGGAGGGGTAACTACATGGAGTACATTTTGTCATTCTAATTGTCTACATTCTGCCCTTACACCTGCCTTATCTGCACCCCAGTCCATTCCTGAACCCCCAGACCTGTCCTCTGTTCCTCCTGAGTATCACGGTCTAGCTCCTGTATTCAGTAAGCACCATACCCCATCTCTGCCACCTCATCGGCCGTACGACTGTGCTATCGAGCTTCAGCCTGGAGTTCCTCTTCCTAGTAGCAGGTTGTATAACCTCTCTCGCCCAAAGCAAGAGGCCATGGAAGAATACATCCAGGACTCCTTGGCTGTCAGACATGTCAGGCCTTCTTCCTCTCCGGTGGGAGCTGGGTTTTTCTTCATCAAGAAAAAGGATGGATCACTGAGGCCATGCATAGACTTCCGTGGGTTGAATAGTATCACAGTAAGGAACAAGTATCCCTTGCCACTCATCAGTGCTGCTTTTGCCCCCCGCCATGGGGCCACAGTGTTTACTAAACTGGACCTCCGGAATGCCTACCACCTTGTCCGCATCAGAGAGGGGAAACGACATTCAACACACCACTGGGACATTTCGAGTATTTGGTCATGCCTTTTGGCCTCACTAACGCCCCTGCTGTTTTTCAGAGCCTTGTTAATGATGTCCTGAGGGATGTCATTGGGTGTTTGGTTTTTGTCTATGTGGATGACATTTAACATTTTTCAAAGGACCTTGAGGCTCACAAGCAACACGTCCACCAAGTTCTCCAAAGGCTGTTGGAGAATAAGCTGTTTTTTAAGGCGGAGAAATGTGAGTTTCATGTTCCCTCTGTGTCCTTCTTGGGTTACATTATTGCTCAAGGACAGCTACGAATGGACCCTGCCAAGGTTAGGGCAGTCACAGAGTGGCCTGTACCCGCTAATCTGAAGCAGTTACAGCGTTTCCTGGGGTTTGCCAATTTTTATAGACAATTCATCCGTGACTACAGTCGTTTGGCAGCTCCTCTCACCACTCTCACCTCCACTCCATTCCACTGGTCCCCTGAGGCAGAGTTCCGGGAACTCAAGCACTGCTTCACTTCTGCTCCAATCCTTACCCAGCCAGACCCAAAGCTCCAGTTCGTCCTTGAGGTGGACGCTTCCGACACTGGAGTAGGTGCAGTCCTGTCTCAACGTTCTCCCTCGGGTCAGAAGCTCCATCGTTGTGCCTTCTTGTCCCGCAAGCTCTCCCCTGCAGAGAGAAATTTTGACATAGGTTTCCGGGAACTTCTGGCTGTTAAGTTGGCCCTCGAGGAGTGGCGTCACTGGTTAGAGGGTTCGGTCCTTCCCTTCATTGTGTGGACGGATCACAAAAATCTAGCCTACATCCAGACCGCCAAACGTCTGAACTCTCGGCAGGCCAGGTGGGCATTGTTTTTTGGAAGATTCAACTTCACACTCACTTATCGCCCCGGATCTAAGAATACTAAGCCTGACGCTCTCTCCCGTCAGTTCACCGCAGACAACACAGGTTCCGAGCCAGAAACCATTATGCCTTCCTCCTGCATTGTTGCTGCTGTCTCCTGGGAGATTGAGTCCTGTGTTCGTCAGGCTCAGCTAAACCAGCCTGATCCTAGAAAGGGTCCTTGTAAGGCTATGTTTGTGCCAGATTCAGTACGTTCTGATGTTCTTCAACTGGCCCATTCTACTCACCTCACCTGTCACCCTGGCATGAACCGGACTGACGCCTTTCTACGTAAGGGATTTTGGTGGCCCACCATGGAGAAAGATGCTCAGGAATTCATCTCAGCCTGCTCGGTCTGTCCCCGGAACAAAACCTCCACCAAACCCACATCTGGTCTGCTTTGCCCTCTTCCCATACCCAGTCGCCCCTGGTCACACATTGCTCTGGACTTCGTCACTGGCCTTCCCCCATCGAATGGTAACTCAGTCATCCTCACTATTGTTGACCGATTTTCCAAAGCGGCTCACTTCATTCCCCTCTCCAAGCTTCCTTCCTCCCGGGAAACTGCGGACCTGCTGGTATCCCATGTTTTGCGGCTGCATGGCATCCCTGTTGACATTGTTTCTGACAGATGACCCCAGTTTACTTCCCAAGTATGGAGAGCCTTCTGCACAGCTCTGGGTATTAATGTTAGCCTTTCGTCTGGATATCACCCCCAGACCAACGGCCAGACCGAGCGGGCCAACCAGGAGTTGGAAACTGCCCTACGCTGTGTGACTTCGGCTAACCCTTCCTCCTGGAGTTCTCAGCTACCCTGGGTGGAATATGCCCACAATACCCTCATTGATGCCTCATCAGGTATGTCACCCTTTGAGTGTGCTCTGGGTTACCAACCTCCCTTGTTCCCTGCCCAAGAGGTCGATGTAGCGGTGCCCTCAGTCCAGGACCACATGCGCTGTTGTCATCGCACCTGGAGGAGGGCCCGGGCTGCTCTTCTTTGTGCCTCCGCCAGAACCCAATCCCAAGCTAACCGTCGTCATGCTTCCGCCCCAGTCTACACTCCAGGCCAAAAGGTATGGCTTTCATCTAAGGACTTGCCCTTGAAAGTCATTTCCAAAAAACTAGCTACCCGTTTCATTGGCCCCTTTGAGATTGTTCGTGTCATAAACCCCTCTGCTGTGCATCTGAAACTTTCAGACTCTCTCAAAATTCACCCCACCTTCCATGTGTCCTTAATTAAACCAGTCTCCTCCAGTCCCCTGGCCCCTCCAGCAGCTGCTCCTCCACCCCCTCGGCTCATCGACGGCCATCCTGCCTATACCGTCCAGCGGCTTTTGGATTTGCGCAGTCGGGGTCGCGGTTGGCAGTATCTGGTGGACTGGGAGGGATATGGTCCTGAGGAGCGCTGCTGGGTGCCCCGTCGTCACATTCTGGATCCCTCCCTTGTACAGGATTTTCATACCCCACACCCTGACAAGCCGGGTTATGCGCCATGTGGCGTCCGTAGAGGGGGGGGTACTGTCACATCTGCTCCTGCTATGCTCTCTGGTGTTCATCTGGTGTCGTCTTAACCTGCAGTCACTCCCCCAGTACACCCTCTCCCTCTCCCTCTCCCTCTCTGTGTGGTTGTGTGGTTGGAGACAGGTGTGCTGGAGTCAGAGCAAATCCCTTCCAGCTGCAACTCGTTCCATATCAAGACCTCTACAAATACTCAGTCCTGCCACTTCTACTCTGCCAAGTCGTAATCTCTACTCAATACCGCTCTGTCTCTGGCTCCTGTCTCCTGTCTCACATCTCACCACCACTACCTTGGACTCCCCTCATGACCTGTTTACCCTGTCCAACTCAGCCAACTCCAACCTCAGTCTCCATATCTGGTTTTCCTGCAACTCATCCGAGCTTCCCCTGATCTGCACTCCATATCTCTCAGATTCACTATAAATAGTTTGGTTCATTCATCCCTGTTTCCTCATCTGAGTCCGCTCTTGGGTTCCCCTGTTCGCTCCGCTTAACAGTCTTGGCTGTGTGCTTAGGGTCATTGTCCTGTTGGAAGATGAACCTTCGCCCCAGTCTGAGTTTCTGAGCGCTCTGGAGCAGGTTTTCATCAAGGATCTCTCTGTCCTTTGCTCTGTTCATCTTTCCAACGATTCTGACTAGTCTCCCAGGCCCTGCCCCTGAAAAACATTCCCACTGAATGATGCTGCCACCACCATGCTTCACAGTAGGGATAGTTCCAGGTTTCTTCCAGACGTGACGCTTGGCATTCAGGCCAAAGAGTTCAATCTTGGTTTCATCAGACCAGAGAATCTTGTTTCTCATGGTCTGAAAGTCCATTAGGTGCCTTTTGGCAAACTCCAAGCGGGCTGTAATGTGCTTTTTACTGAGGAGTGGCTTCCGTCTGGCCACTACCATAAAGGCCTGATTGGTGGAGTGCTGCAGAGATGGTTGTCCTTCTGGAAGGTTCTCCCATCTCCACAGAGGAAATCTGGAGCTCTGTCAGAGTGACCATCGGGTTCTTGGTCACCTCCCTGACCAAGGCCCTTCTGAGCCAACACTCCTAACTGCTAGGCTACCTGCATTCTTCTACAGCAGATAGAGGCAAGGGAAATATGTGTTTGAATCCTGGCCATCTGTTATTAGACAGCTTCCTTCTAGATTCTAGACTGGTATCATGTCCAATCAATGGAATTTACCACAGGTGGACTCCAATCAAGTTGTAAAAACATCTCAAGGATGTTCGATGGAAGCAGGATGCACCTGAGCTCAATTTCGAGTTTCATAGCAAAGGTTCTGAATACTTATGTAAATAAGGTATTTCTGTTTTTATTTGTAATACATTTGCTGGTTTCTAAAAACCTGTTTTCACTTTGTCATGATGGGGTTTTGTGTGTAGATTGCTGAAGAATTTGTTTTATTTAATCCATTTTAGAATAAGGCTGTAACGTAACAAAATGTGAAAGAAGTCAAGGGGTCTGAATACTTTCCGAAGGCACTGTATGTCTATGGATTCTGGAGGAGCTAGAGGAACACAAGGACAGAGAAAATACAGCCGGTTAACAAACGGTAGCATTTAACATTTTAGTCATTTAGCAGACACTCTTATCAAGAGTGACTTACAGGAGCAATGAGGGTTAAGTGCCTTGCTCAAGGGCACATCGGCAGATTTCGGTTACTAGCCCAACACTCCTAACTGCTAGGCTACCTGCATTATTCTACAGCAGATAGAGGCAAGGGAAATATGTGTTTGAATCCTGGCCCTCTGTTATAAGACAGCTTCCTTCTAGATTCTAGATAATGCACCTAATAATCCAACAAGCAACAGAAGAACAGTGTTATGCTACAGTACATTTATAGCAGTGGCTTTGGTGGTGATGAGACAGAAATTTGTTTATCTTATTTTTATCACTGTCTTTAAATACATGCTCTCAATTCTTTTAGAATAGGAAGTCTATTTATAGTATACCAAAAGTTGACTCTCTCTCTACATTTCTCCCTCCCACCTCTCCATCTCTCTCTCTCTCTCTCTCTCTCTCTCTCTCTCTCTCTCTCTCTCTCTCTCTCTCTCTCTCTCTCTCTCTCTCTCTCTCTCTCTCTCTCTCTCTCTCTCTCTCTCTCTCTCCCTCTTGTCAATGGATAGTACAATATCATGTGGCCCTTGCCCTGCACTAATGTGAATGCTGCTGGTTAAACCAGACAGAATGCTAGGCGCACAATGAAGAGTGGCTCTGAGCACAGCTTTCACTCTGGTTTAAACCAGCTAGCTGACTCCATAAAGTTGTGAACGTGACACAGACATGCCATATTCACAGTACAGGCTCCACGTCTCTCACAGTCACAGCTCTACTGGCAGCCATGGCCTTGTCATTCAATAAACAACCATAGAAAATACAGGCTTATTCTAATGTTTCTATTTGTTGGGGACAATGGAGATGCATTTAAATAAACAGGGGCAGTTAGGTGAGTATAAGTATATTTTCCACATTTTGTTACGTTACAGCCTTATTCTAAAATGGATTAAATAAAACAAATTATTAATCTACACACAATCTATACCCCATAATGACAAAGCGAAAACTGTTTTTTTTTTACATTTTAGCAAATGTATGTATTACAAATAAAAAACAGAAATACCATATTTACATAAGTATTCAGACCCTTTTCTATGAGACTCCAAATTGAGCTCAGGTGCATCCTGTTCCATTGATCATCCTTAAGATGTTTCAACAACTTGATTGGAGTAAATTAAATTGATTTGACATGATATGTAAAGGCACACACCGGTCTATATAAGGTCCTGAGTGTCAAGTGTCACATCTGGAGGAAACATGGCACCATCCCTATGGTAGGCATGGTGGTGGCAGCATCATGCTGTGGGGATGTTTTTCAGGAGTGGCTTCGGGACAAGTCTCTGAATGTCCTTGAGTGGCCCAGCCAGAGTCCGGACTTGAACCTATTCGAACATCTCTGGAGAGACCTGAAAATAGCTGTGCAGCAACGCTCCCCATCCAACCTGACAGAGCTTGAGAGGATCTGCAGAAAATAATGTGAAAAACTCTCCAAATACAGGTGTGCCAAGCTTGTAGTGTCATACCCAAGAAGATTCTAGGCTGTAATCGCTGCCAAAGGTGCTTCAACAAAGTACTGAATAAAGGGTCTGAATACTTATGTAAATGTGATATATCCGTTTTTATTTTTTATAAACCTGTTTTTGCTTTGTCATTATGGGGTACTGTGTGTAGATTGATGAGGGGGAAAAAACTATTTTATACATTTTAGAATAAGCCTGTAGCGTACCAAAATGTGGAAAAAGTCAAAGAGTCTGAATACTTTCCTAACGCAGTGTAGGTAAGTAAGTAAACATTGTCTTGGTAAAACATGAGTAAAATGGTGGTAAAATAGGGGTACGTTTGGGTAAAACATGGGTAAAGTATGGGTAAGACATGGGTAAAATATGGGTGAAATGGATAACACAACACCTAATACATTTCCTTCAACAAAATAAATGAATCTCTTACCTGGTTATTTGCGATCTCGTGTTGAAATCCAGGGATTTCATCGATCGAAGCACTTCGATGCAACCTAAATACTAGAAGAGAGAGAGAAGAGATTCAGTTTTTTAATGGATGAACGTTACGACGTGAAGCATTTAATTATATCAAAACAATGTGACTTTAACACACAGGATATTTGCAATTCTACCTCTTATAATAGAAGCAGCCATTGTAGTCTGAGACCAGGACACAGATGACACAGTTATTTATACCTGTGCCTCTTCAGTGCAGCAGGCCATTCGTGACCTTCAGCATGATTTTGACTCAATCCAAAAATCACTTTCTGATGTTAAATTAGTGTTAAATGTAAGTAAAACCAGGTTTATGCTGTTCTCTAGGTCTTGTAACGTTGACCCAGAGGACTTGGAGCCCAAATTGAGCATGTTTCTTTTTTATAAGTACTTCGGTATCTGGATCAATGACAAGTTTGCCTTTTGAAACACACATTGAAAACGACAAAGAAGCTGAGATCTATGATTGTTTTTTATATAGAAATATATCCTGCCTCAGTTCCGAAAATAGAAGGAAGATTCTCCCTATAATAGACTATGGTGACATTATGGTGATGGTGATATATATATTCACGCGGCAGCCTCTGTTTTGAAGCCATTGGACTCAGTATTCCATTCAGTAATACGTTTTATCACTGCGATACGTTTTGGACCTCATCATTGTATTCTTTACAAACACGTGGGAAAGACCTCTCCAGTGGCAAAAAATGTTTTTTTCGGGCTTGCCTCTTTTGCATGTAATTTTGGGATTAATACGTGTCACATATCAGTTTGCAAACAACGCAAAAAAATATATATATCATTGAGTTAAAGCCGCATACAAACATGGTCTCATTTTTGTTTTCTTGAGTAAGGCAGCTCCAAAATGCAGGTGTTTCAGCCTAGCTCAGTGCTTTCTGTGGTGGTGGGGCAAGTCAGCAGAAAATACGGAGCGTTGCGCCGTGATTGGCTCAGTGTTCTGTCACTAGAGTTACATTAGAAGTGCCCATCCAAGAAGGCTCATGGTCATTGGCCACAGATAAAATGGTCATTGGCCACAGATAAAATGATGTCAAAACACGTTATATCTACAGTAGCTTTGATTGGACTGTCCAACATCATACTTTCAAAATAAATCTTAGCTAGCAGTCTTCATCATGAATCAAGTCGACAATCTACTGGCAAATCATTTTTAATCCTTGTCATATTAAGATAAATTATGAAGAGAAATTATAGATAAATTGGAAATCGCAAATTCAACAATGAGTGGTTTGGAAGGAATAAGTGTCTAACTGCAAGCATCGCAAAGCAGTCATTAGCCTGCTATTGTCACGACTTCCGCCGAAGTCGATGCCACTCCTTGTTCGGGTGGTGTTTGGCGGTCGACGTCACCGGTCTTCTAGCCATAACTGATCCACTTTTCATTTTCCATTTGTTTTGTCTTGTTTCCCCACACACTTGGTTGTCATTCCCTCATTACTTGTCATGTATTTAACCCTCTGGTTTCCCCCATGTCTGTGTGTGTGATTGTTTATTTGTCAGTGGCACGTTTCCGGCTGGTTTGCGCCAGACTGGTAATTTTGTACTTTGTGCTGCCGCACTTTTCCCTGTAGGCATTTGTTTTTGTAACGCTATTTTGCGTTCAGTTTGTACTGTGCCACAGTAAAGTGCTTTCGTTTCACTATCTCTGCTCTCCTACGCCTGACTCTCACGCACCAACTACACACACGGATCCTGACAGAATCACACACCCACGATGGAGTCAGCAGGAGCAGGTACCCCCGGATAGAGAGGTCGAGGAGCATGTCCAGGAGCACACGGCGATGCTTCACCATCTCGGCGCCGTCATGGACCGCGTCCTTCAGACCATGGATCGCTAGGAGAGACGGAGCGTTCCTCCAGCGCCTCCGCCAGTCCGACCCGGGTCTCCACTACCCCTTCATCCGGTCCCAGTGGGATCGTCTCGCCCTTCCCCGGGAGTAGGAGGGGAGGGCTGCACACTGCCAGGGGTTCCTGCTACAGCTGGAGCTATACCTGACAACTGTCCACCCGGCTCCTTCGGACCGTGAGAAGGTGTCTGCACTCGTCTCATGCCTCTCGGGGAAAGCCTTGGCGTGGGCCAAATTCGAGCAGTTCACTCGCCGCTTTCGGGGCAGTCTTCGACCACCCACCCGAGGGTAGAGAGGCGGGTGAACGCCTTTTCCATTTGAGGCAGGGGACGAGGATCGCTCAGGAGTTCGCCATGGACTTTCGGACTCTAACGGTGGCGCGGGATGGAACGACGGGGCCCTCATCGACCACTATCGTTGCAGTCTGTGCGAGGACGTCCCATCGGGAGTTGGCCTGCAGGGACACCACCCTAAACTTCGACCAGCTGGTGGACCTGTCCATTTGGTTGGATAACCTGCTGGCTACCCGCGGACGTTCAGATGAGGGTCTGTCGGTTCCATTCCCCAGCACCACCGCTCCGATGCCCATGGAGCTGGGAGGTGCTGCGTGCAGGGAGACTGGAGGAGGTTCCGGTTCGTGCACCATCTGTGGCGGCAGAGGTCACACTGCCGGTTGGTGTCGGGTTGGTTCCTCTGGGAGTCGAGGCAGCAGGCAGGGTACTCTCACGTCACCCCAGGTGAGCGGGCACCATGCTCACCCAGAGCCCTCTGTTGCACACATGTTTTTGCATGTTGTTTTCCCTAAATTTTCCCCGCATTCCCAGCATAAGGCGCTCGTCGATTCAGGCGCAGGGAATTTTATAGATAGATCATTAGCCCGTAGTTTAGAGACAGCCATTGTTCCTGTTAATATGCCCTTCCCTGTTCACGCCCTAGATAGTCGACCATTAGGGTCAGGGTTAATTAGGGAGGCCACCACTCCCCTGGACATGGTGACGCAGCGAGGTCACAAGGAGAGAATCAGCTTCTTTCTCATTGACTCTCCTGCGTTTCCCGTGGTACTAGGCCTACCCTGGTTAGCTTGTCATGAACCCACTGTTTCGTAGCAACGGAGGGCTCTCACAGGGTGGTCGCGAGAGTGCTCGGGGAGGTGTTTAGGGGTTTCCGTTGGTGCTACCACGGTGGAAAGTCCAGACCAGGTCTCCACCGTGCGCATTCCCCCCGACGATGCCGATTTGGCTCTTGCCTTCTGTAAAAAGAAGGCAACTCAATTACCACCCCATCGACGGTAGACGCCGCACTTCCCAGGAGTCACGTGTATCCCCTGTCGCAGGCGGAGACGGCGGCTATGGAAACATATGTCTCCGAATCTCTGCGTCAGGGGTACATTCGGTCCTCCACTTCACCTGCCTCCTTGAGTTTCTTTTTTGTGAAGAAGAAGGAGGGAGGTCTGCGCCCGTGTATTGACAATCGAGGTCTTAACCAGATCACTGTGAGGTACAGTTACCTGCTACCTCTCATAGCCAGTGCGATTGAGTCAATGCACGGGGCGCGCTTCTTCACCAAATTAGATCTCAGGAGCGCTTACAACCTGGTGCGTATCCGGGAGGGAGACGAGTGGAAGACGGCTTTCAGTACCACCTCAGGGCATTATGAGTACCTCGTCATGCCGTATGGGTTTATGAATGCTCCATCAGTCTTCCAGGCCTTTGTAGACGAGATTTTCAGGGATATGCACGGGCAGGGTGTAGTGGTGTATATTGATGACATTCTGATATACTGCGCTACACGCGCCGAGCACGTGTCCCTGGTGCGCAGGGTCATTGGTCGACTGTTGGAGCATGACCTGTACGTCAAGGCGGTCTGTCTGAGGTATATAGCAGCAGGCCAGGGCAGGTTAGTGTCTGTCTGAGCTATAGCAGCAGGCCAGGTTAGTGTCTGTCTGAGCTATAGCAGCAGACCAGGGCAGGTTAGTGTATGTCTGAGCTATAGCAGCAGGCCAGAGAAGGTTGGTGTCTGTCTGAGCAATAGCAGCAGGCCAGGGCAGGTTAGTGTCTGTCTGAGCTATAGCAGCAGGCCAGGTTAGTGTCTGTCTGCTATAGCAGCATTTCAGGATTGTGTCTGTCTGAGCTATAGCACCAGGCCAGGCCAGGTTAGTGTCTGTCTGAAATATAGCAGCAGGCCAGGGAAGGTTAGTGTCTGTCTGAGCTATAGCAGCAGGCCAGGGCAGTTTAGTTTCTGTCTGACCCATAGCTGCAGGCCAGGTTATTGTCTATCTGAGCTATAGCAGCAGGCCAGGCCAGGTTAGTGTTTGTCTGAGCTATAGCAGCAGGCCAGGGAAGGTTAGTGTCTGTCTGAGTTATAGCAGCAGGCCAGGATAGTGTCTGTCTGAGCTATAGCATCAGGCCAGGTTAGAGTCTGTCTGAGTTATAGCAGCAGGCCAGCACAGGTTAGTGTCTGTCTGAGCTATAGCAGCAGGACAGGTTAGTGTCTGTCTGAGCTATAGCAGCAGGCCAGGTTAGTGTCTGTCTGAGCTATAGCAGCAGGCCAGGGTACGTTAGTGTCTGTCTGAGCTATAGAAGCAAGCCAGGTTAGTGTCTGATTTATAGCAGCAGGCCAGGGCAGGTTGGTGTCTGTCTGAGCTATAGCAGCAGGCCAGGGTAGGTAAATGTCTGTCTGAGCTATAGAAGCAGGCCAGGTTAATGTCTGATTTATACCAGCAGGCAAGGGCAGGTTAGTGTCTGTCTGAGCTAGAGCAGCAGGCCAGGGGAGGTTAGTGTCTGTCTGAGCTATAGAAGCAAGCCAGGTTAGTGTCTGATTTATAGCAGCAGGCCAGGGCAGGTTGGTGTCTGTCTGAGCTATAGCAGCAGGCCAGGGTAGGTAAATGTCTGTCTGAGCTATAGAAGCAGGCCAGGTTAATGTCTGATTTATACCAGCAGGCAAGGGCAGGTCAGTGTCTGTCTGAGCTATAGCAGCAGGCCAGGTTAGTGTCTGATTTATACCAGCAGGCCAGGGAAGGTTAGTGTTTTTCTGAGCTATAGCAGCAGGCCAGGTTAGTGTATGTCTGAGGTATACAGCAGCAGGCCAGGTTAGTGTCTGTCTGAGCTTTAGCATCAGGCCAGGTTAGTGTCTGTCTGAGCTATAGCAGCAGGCCAGGGAAGGTTAGTGGCTGTCTGAGCTATAGCAGCAGGCCAGGGAAGGTTAGTGTCTGTCTGAGCCATAGCAGCAGGCCAGGTTAGTGTCTGTCTGAGAGATAGCAGCAGGCCAGGGGAGGTTAGTGTCTGTCTGTGCTATAGAAGCAGGCCATGTTAGTGTATGTCTGAGCTATAGCAGCAGGCTAGGCCAGTATAGTGTCTGTCTGAGCCATAGCAGCAGGCCAGGGTAGGTTAGTTTCTGTCTGAGCTTTAGCATCAGGCCAGGTAAGTGTCTGTCTGAGCTATAGGAGCAGGCCAGGGCAGATTAGTGTCTGTCTGAGCTATAGCAGCAGGCCAGGGAAGGTTAGTGTCTGTCTGAGCCATAGCAGCAGGCCAGGTTAGTGTCTGTCTGAGAGATAGCAGCAGGCCAGGTTAGTGTCTGTCTGAGCTATAGCATCACGCCAGGTTAGTGTCTGTCTGAGCTATAGCAGCAGGCCAGGGTAGGTTAGTGTCTGTCTGAGCGAAAGCAGCAGGCCAGGTTAGTGTCTGTCTGAGCTATAGCAGCAGGCCAGGTTAGTGTCTGTCTGAGCTATAGCATCACGCCAGGTTAGTGTATGTCTGAGCCATAGCAGCAGGCCAGGTTAGTGTCTGTCTGAGCTATAGCAGCAGGCCATGGCAGGTTAGTGTCTATCTGAGCTATAGCATCACGCCAGGTTAGTGTCTGTCTGAGCTATAGCAGCAGGCCAGGGGAGGTTAGTGTCTGTCTGTGCTATAGAAGCAGGCCATGTTAGTGTATGTCTGAGCTATAGCAGCAGGCTAGGCCAGTATAGTGTCTGTCTGAGCCATAGCAGCAGGCCAGGTTAGTGTCTGCCTGAGCTATAGCAGAAGGCCAGGGCAGGTTACGGTCTGTCTGAGCTATAGCACCAGGCTAGGCCAGGTTAGTGTCTGTCTGAGCTATAGCATCAGGCCAGGTTAGAGTCTGTCTGAGCTATAGGAGCAGGCCAGGGAAGGTTAGTGTATGTCTGAGCCATAGCAGCAGGCCAGGTTAGTGTCTGTCTGAGCTATAGCAGCAGGCCAGGTTAGTGTCTGTCTAAGCTATAGTAGCAGGCCAGGAAAGGTTAGTGTCTATCTGAGCTATAGCAGCAGGGCAGGTTAGTGTCTGTTTGCGCTATAGCAGCAGGCCAGGGCAGGTTAGTGTCTGTCTGAGCGAAAGCAGCAGGCCAGGTTAGTGTCTGTCTGAGTTAAAGCAGCAGGACAGGGCAAGTTAGTGTATGTCTGAGCTATAGCAGCAGGCCATGTTAGTGTATGTCTGAGCTATAGCAGCAGGCTAGGCCAGGATAGTGTCTGTCTGAGCTATAGCACCAGGCTAGGCCAGGTTAGTGTCTGTCTGAGCTATAGCAGCAGGCCAGGTTAGTGTCTGTCTGAGCTATAGCATCAGGCCAGGTTAGAGTCTGTCTAAGCTATAGAAGCAGGCCAGGTTAGTGTCTGATTTATAGCAGCAGGCCAGGGCAGGTTAATGTCTGTCTGAGCTATAGCAGCAGGTCAGGGCAGGTTAGTGTCTGTCTGAGCTATAGCAGCAGGCCAGGGGAGGTTAGTGTCTGTCTGTGCTATAGAAGCAGGCCATGTTAGTGTATGTCTGAGCTATAGCAGCAGGCTAGGCCAGTATAGTGTCTGTCTGAGCTATAGCACCAGGCTAGGCCAGGTTAGTGTCTGTATGAGCTATAGCAGAAGGCAAGGTTAGAGTCTGTCTGAGCTATAGCAGCAGGCCAGGCCAGGTTAGTGGCTGTCTGAGCTATAGCAGCAGGTCAGGGTAGGTTAGTGTCTGTCTGAGCTATAGAAGCAGGCCAGGTTAGTGTCTGATTTATAGCAGCAGGCCAGGGCAGGTTAGTGTCTGTCTGAGCTATAGCAGCAGGCCAGGGCAGGTTAGTGTCTGTCTTAGCCATAGCAGCAGGCCAGGTTAGTGTCTGTCTGAGCTATAGCAGCAGGCCAGGGCAGGTTAGTGTCTATCTGAGCTATAGCACCAGGCTAGGCCAGGTTAGTGTCTGTCTGAGCTATTGCAGCAGGCCAGGTTAGTGTCTGTCTGAGCTATAGCATCAGGCCAGGTTAGAGTCTGTCTGAGCTATAGCAGCAGGCCAGAGAAGGTTAGTGTCTGTCTGAGTTATAGCAGCAGGCCAGGGTAGGTTAGTGTCTGTCTGAGCTATAGCAGCAAGCCAGGTTAATGTCTGTCTGAGCTATAGAAGCAGGCCAGGTTAGTGTCTGATTTATAGCAGCAGGCCAGGGCAGGTTAGTGTCTGTCTGAGCTATAGAAGCAGGCCAGGTTAGTGTCTGATTTGTACCAGCAGGCCAGGGCAGGTTAGTGTCTGTCTGAGCTATAGCAGCAGGCCAGGGTAGGTTAGTGTCTGTCTGAGCTATAGAAGCAGGCCAGGTTAATGTCTGATTTATACCAGCAGGCAAGGGCAGGTTAGTGTGTGTCTGAGCTATAGGAGCAGGCCAGGTTAGTGTATGTCTGAGGTATACAGCAGCAGGCCAGGTTAGTGTCTGTCTGAGCTTTAGCATCAGGCCAGGTTAGTGTCTGTCTGAGCTATAGCAGCAGGCCAGGGAAGGTTAGTGGCTGTCTGAGCTATAGCAGCAGGCCAGGGTAGGTTAGTTTCTGTCTGAGCTTTAGCATCAGGCCAGGTTAGTGTCTGTCTGAGCTATAGGAGCAGGCCAGGGAAGATTAGTGTCTGTCTGAGCTATAGCAGCAGGCCAGGGAAGGTTAGTGTCTGTCTGAGCCATAGCAGCAGGCCAGGTTAGTGTCTGTCTGAGAGATAGCAGCAGGCCAGGTTAGTGTCTGTCTGAGCTATAGCATCACGCCAGGTTAGTGTCTGTCTGAGCTATAGCAGCAGGCCAGGGTAGGTTAGTGTCTGTCTGAGCGAAAGCAGCAGGCCAGGTTAGTGTCTGTCTGAGCTATAGCAGCAGGCCAGGGCAGGTCAGTGTCTGTCTGAGCTATAGCAGCATGCCAGGGCAGGTTAGTGTCTGTCTGAGTTAAAGCAGCAGGCCAGGGCAAGTTAGTGTATGTCTGAGCTATAGCAGCAGGCCAGGACAGGTTAGTGTCAGTCTGAGCTATAGCAGCAGGCCAGGTTAGTGTCTGTTTGAGCTATAGCAGCAGGCCAGGATAGTGTCTGTCTGAGCTATAGCAGCATTTCAGGTTAGTGTCTGTCTGAGCTATAGCACCAGGCCAGGGCAGGTTAGTGTCTGTCTGAGCTATAGCAGCATTTCAGGTTAGTGTCTGTCTGAGCTATAGCACCAGGCCAGGCCAGGTTAGTGTCTGTCTGAGTTATAGCAGCAGGCCAGGGCAGGTTAGTGTCTGTCTGAGCTATAGCAGCAGGCCAGGACAGGTTAGTGTCAGTCTGAGCTATAGCAGCAGGCCAGGTTAGTGTCTGTCTGAGCTATAGCAGCAGGCCAGGATAGTGTCTGTCTGAGCTATAGCAGCAGGCCATGTTAGTGTCTGTCTGAGCTATAGCAGCAGGCCAGGGTAGGTTAGTGTCTGTCTGAGCGAAAGCAGCAGGCCAGGTTAGTGTCTGTCTGAGCTATAGCAGCAGGCCAGGGCAGGTCAGTGTCTGTCTGAGCTATAGCAGCATGCCAGGGCAGGTTAGTGTCTGTCTGAGTTAAAGCAGCAGGCCAGGGCAAGTTAGTGTATGTCTGAGCTATAGCAGCAGGCCAGGACAGGTTAGTGTCAGTCTGAGCTATAGCAGCAGGCCAGGTTAGTGTCTGTCTGAGCTATAGCAGCAGGCCAGGATAGTGTCTGTCTGAGCTATAGCAGCATTTCAGGTTAGTGTCTGTCTGAGCTATAGCACCAGGCCAGGGCAGGTTAGTGTCTGTCTGAGCTATAGCAGCATTTCAGGTTAGTGTCTGTCTGAGCTATAGCACCAGGCCAGGCCAGGTTAGTGTCTGTCTGAGTTATAGCAGCAGGCCAGGACAGGTTAGTGTCTGTCTGAGCTATAGCAGCAGGCCAGGACAGGTTAGTGTCAGTCTGAGCTATAGCAGCAGGCCAGGTTAGTGTCTGTCTGAGCTATAGCAGCAGGCCAGGATAGTGTCTGTCTGAGCTATAGCAGCATTTCAGGTTAGTGTCTGTCTGAGCTATAGCACCAGGCCAGGGCAGGTTAGTGTCTGTCTGAGCTATAGCAGCATTTCAGGTTAGTGTCTGTCTGAGCTATAGCACCAGGCCAGGCCAGGTTAGTGTCTGTCTGAGCTATAGCAGCAGGCCAGGGAGGGTTAGTGTCTGTCTGAGCTATAGCAGCAGGCCAGGAGAGGTTACTGTCTGTCTGAGCAATAGCAGCAGGCCAGGTTACTGTCTGTCTGAGCTATAAATCAGCAGGCCAGGGAAGGTTAGTGTCTGTCTGAGCTATTACAGCAGGCCAGGGCAGGATAGTGTCTGTCTGAGCTATAGCATCAGGCCAGGTTAGTGTCTGTCTGAGTTATAGCCGCAGGCCAGGCCAGGTTAGTGTCTGTAAGCACGGTGACCTACACTATCCAGGGGACTAATTTCCTCTCACAGAGAGACACCTGTTAGTGCAGTATGATCCAATGAATGTAATTGTCTTCCAATCCCATGCAGTATAACATCCACCCACATACCCTCCTCTCTTCTAGCTGGCTAATGCCACAGGCAGGGAACATTTTGTCCCTAGTATAAAAAAAGAGCGAGATGGAGTTTCTCTCCTCATCTTCACTCAGACAGACTCATAAAGAAGTGGCTCTAAACAAAACAGGGCAAAAGGAGGAAATGAATGAAAAACACTTAATAATAATCATGCACAGTGCAGTGTGTTTCCTGGCTGGTTGGTTAACCTCTGTAGCCTTTTGGTCAAAGGTGATACAGAATGCTATGGATATATTACGTGCACAGAAACTATGATATTTAGAGCCAGAATAGAATAGAATAGAAACAGATCTTTATTTATCGATTTGCACTTGAAAGTACATGTTTTTGCTTTCACAGTACCCAAAGTGAGTACCCACAGTTGATCAAGTGAGGTGTCTGTCAATGTGTGAGGTTTTGTACCCACAATGCAGGACCATATAAAGGTGGTGGAAGGTAAATGAACAGTAGAGGGTTGTGAAGGGGTGGTTACAGGCTACGGGACCTGCAGTGTTGCTATACTGTTTAGATGCCATGTTATGCCGGTAAATAACAATGCCGGTAAATAACAATGCCGGTAAATAACAAACCATGTTATTTGAATCATGGAAAGAGTGAAAGAGTCCAACTTACTTCAGGCAGTTGAGAGAGAGATGAGTGGAGAGAGGGGAGAACTCTAAAATATAGTCTAAATAATATATAGCTAGCCAGGACATGTAAATAGCTATAAATATTGTTCAAAATGCAATGGGCCTACAATATTTCAACCAGAGGCCCCATTTTTACAGTGCATTTTCAATGTACGCATCACTGTTTATCGAATTACCACATTTATTATACATAACAGAAACAAAGGCAGGTGCAGAGAGATAATCTTATTTTAATCTAATCTGACACTGAACCATCATTGCATGTTGCAAGCAAAGTATCAACAGAAAGAGAAAGACTGTAATACCAAGCAACTATTGAACTCACCAGAGACACAGTAGCAAATGTAATCAGAACATTTAAGCAAGAATAACAAAAATGCAACATCCCACACTATTTACCAATCAAGGCATATCTGGTATATTATAGCCCTACCTACATGTATCCACTGGCTATCCCCACTAGACCACACCTGAAGCTGTATATGAATAGCCTATTCACTGTGTTGTAAGCTACGGAAATTGCATTTAATATGTAGCTACACCTTTAGTCAAGAATCAAACACTAACTTGGCCAGGGAGAGACACGAGGAGGATTGCTATGGTTACCGAGAAGTATGGAGAACAGTGTGATAAAGGATTACTGGGTTCAGTTGCTCGTAAACTGAATTCAAAGTGCAATTTCTAATAAATATATATTTTTCATTGTTATTACACATTATCAACCAAACTAAACTGGTCACACAGAGTGTACCAGTATATCACAATAAATATTTCCGCGTTGCGTCCAGAACACGGTTAGCATAGCCTATGTGTCAGTGACAATACACACAAAAGACACAATATAGCATCATAACACAACACACTATCAACAGACATGAGCAAATTAACTACTGGTGTGGCGTTAAAATAGACCTCCGTGTCTAGAATGTTCACCACGGCAACACGTCTAGAATAAGTGTCAGTCAAAACCCCCGGCTGTGTGTCAATGCCAACCACTGCTCTGTTAACCTAATGGAGCATGGTGTGTAACCACGACCACATGACATTAATTAAAAGGCCCAAGAGCAGAATAGCACCAATAACTCAATAAACAGGCACAGCAGATAGGGGTCTGCATCCTAAATTGCACCCTATCCTTTACATAGTGCTAGGGCTCTGGTCAAAAGTAGTGCACTATATAGGGAATAGGGTTCCATTTGGAACTCATAAAGACCGGGGAAAAGTGCATGGGGGAGATGAGAGAGACCTATTTCCCCCTTTCCCCTCTGTGGACACTTTCAATGTATTGATTCAACTGGCTCTGTGTGTCGGTCAAACTAACTCACTCTGACCTCACTGCTGCCTATTTGGTAATGGACTAACACCCAGACAGGAAATGTGTCATTGGACATGGACATACCTGATTCAGATATGTCAGACTCTATGAAATTCTGATCATACATTATGTGTTTGCTTCGTGTTCTTTCACCTGACAAAACTGTTATGCTGCATTTCTCAAAATCAATTCAAACATAGAAATGAGCAGATATGTATTCATTCAATGTACAGCGGAAAGTGCCATATAGGCTCCCAGTGATCAGCATTGCTAATTATTGTATTGGAAAGAATCTGCAGATTCTGTTGTGGGTTTCATTTGTTCTAACCACACCTTGTACAGGTCCTCTTCATTCATATTTCCTCCATTCATTTTCAGAATCTGTTACTTACAACAACGATAGCCTACATTTGGTTAAACTTTGGGCAAATCTGTATTGCCTAAATGGTGTAAATTCTTGGTGATTGAATACACTTGTGGAGGTACACTGATATGGTCTGAGAACAGTAGGTGAGGACAAGCATTTTGCTGCCTGTCTGATTCTCTTCCTTGTATCACTAGCTAGAGCCACAGCAGTATTTAGTCTCCACATATACAGTACAGTACATATACAGTACAGTACATATACAGTACATATACATATACAGTACATATACATATACAGTACATATACAGTACATACAAGGTACAGTACATACACAGTACAGTACAGTACAGTACAGTACAGTACAGTACAGTACAGTACATACACAGTACAATATAGTACATATACAGTACAGTACATATACAGTACATATACAATACAGTACATATACAATACAGTACAGTACATATACAGTACAGTACACACACAGTACAATACAGTACATATACAATACAGTACATATACAATACAGTACATCTACAGTACAGTACATATACAGCACAGTACATATACAGTACATATACATATACAGTACATACACAGTACAGTACATACACAGTACAGTACATACACAGTACAATATAGTACATATACAATACAGTACATATACAATAAAGTACATATACAGTACAGTACAGTACATATACATATACAGTACATATACAGTAAATACACAGTACAGTACATACACAGTACAATATAGTACATATACAGTACAGTACATATACAGTACAGTACATATACAATACAGTACATATACAGTACAGTACATATACAATACAGTACATATACAGTATAGTACATATACAGTACATATACAGTACAGTACAACATGTTGACTGAATACACTTGTGGAGGTACACTGATATGGTCTGAGAACAGTAGGTGAGGAAAAGCATTTTGCTGCCTGTCTGATTCTCTTCCTTGTATCACTAGCTAGAGCCACAGCAGTATTTAGTCTCCACATATACAGTACAGTACATATACAGTACAGTACATATACAGTACATATACATATACAGTACATATACAGTACAGTACATACACAGTAGAGTACATCCACAGTACAGTACATACACAGTACAATATAGTACATATACAGTACAATACATATACAGTACATATACAATACAGTACATATACAGTACAGTACATATACATATACATATACAGTACAGTACATATACAGTACAGTACAAACACAGTACAGTACATACACAGTACAATATCGTACATATACAATACAGTACATATACAATACAGTACATATACAGTACAGTACATATACAATACAGTACATATACAGTACAGTACAACATGTTGAAACCTAACCTGCGCCAAAACATATAAAGGCATAAAAGGCTCAAACAAGGCAAGGAAAAGAAAACGTAAAAATTAAAGGATGAAGATGAACGTAAACATAAAACCATAAACACATCGATAAACATAAAAACATCCGGACGGTGTAGGCATGTTAGATGGCCTTTTGTTATGGGATCAAAGGATTTTCTCTAGTTTTATCAATGATGACCTTCTCTGTTTGTCTGAATTATTCAATGATTATTTGCTGGTCTTTCTCTTCACAATAATCCCTGCTGTTTCTATCTACGCCCACACTAGGGCAAGATGATGATCACGATCTGGCAGTTAGGCTACCGTACATTTTCCCCTTTTCAGATCTGGCGGTTAGGCTACCATACATTTTCCCCTTTTCAGATCTGGCAGTTAGGCTACCGTACATTTTCCCCTTTTCAGATCTGGCGGTTAGGCTACTGTACATTTTCTCCTTTTCAGTCATTGAGAGAAAAGAGAGAATGGGGAGAGGAGAGAGAAAAAGGGGAAAAAAATTGATGGATGAAGGGAGAGAGAGAGAGAGAGAGAGAGAGAGAGAGAGAGAGAGAGAGAGAGAGAGAGAGAGAGAGAGAGAGAGAGAAAACCAAGAATCAACACCAACCTTTACAATGTACGTCACTCCGGGTCCAGAGATCTTCTCACTGGAATGCAGCCATCCTCTAGAACAGGGTTTATTCACCAGTCCACTGTTACCTCCTCCTCCTCCACTAGGTCCCCAGTCCTCCCCTCCATGTCCCTGTCTCTGCCCAGCCTCCCTCTCTTCCAGCCCCAACCTGCTGCCTTTCTTTCCCCCTGCGTTGCTCATGGTGCCTGGCTCTTGCTGGGAGGAGTGGGAGTGGGAGCAGGGGGGGTGGTGGTGGTGGGAGATGCTGGAGGCTGAGCCACAGAAGGAGCAGTTACCGACACTGCCACCACCGTTACCACCACCGGAGGCTGCCAACGACACACTGGAGCCAGAGCCGCTACCAATGCAGCTGGAGCCACCGCTGGATCCACCGCCGGAGCCCCCACCGGAGCCTCCAGCACCTTGCAGCTTGGAGAGGGTCAGATCCTTGACGTGGGAGGGGAGGCTCTTGATACCCAGCAGGCTGGAGCCTGAGTTGGTGAATTTCAGGTTGGACACCTTGTTGATCAGGGTGCACAGGGTGGTGGCTCCATCGTCTGAGGGGTCGGCAGCGGGGTTGTGGTGGTGGTGGTGGTGGT
Organism: Brachymystax lenok tsinlingensis; assembly: GCA_030435695.1. Lineage (NCBI taxonomy): Eukaryota > Metazoa > Chordata > Actinopteri > Salmoniformes > Salmonidae > Brachymystax > Brachymystax lenok. The sequence goes on along the minus strand of CM059795.1, from coordinate 8,948,521 downwards.
GGTTCACGCTGCCCTCGGATGGCGCTGCAGGAGGGGTGTACGGGGGCTCGGCGGAGGACGCAGGGGCTGCCGAGACCTTGGGGTTCATGGTGAGGCCGTGTAGATCATCGACGGACGTCACCGACTCATTCCTGAATCTGTTGTATTTGGTACGGTGAAGCATTCCCCTCTTCTCTGCCTCTGCCCCCTCCTCTGCCTTACAAACGCACCGGCAGATGTAACGCCGCCAAGTAAATTATCCTTCTCTCCTTAAACATAGCAAATGCCTTATAGTAACCCCAGCAGGCCCTATACGATGGTTGACTAGAATTTTCTCTGCTGCTGAGGAAGTTAGAGAGCTGGGTTAGTGCTGCTGCTACTGCTGTTATTGATGCTGAGGCTGAGGTTGCTGTTAGGAAAATCCAACGCCGCGATGATCCAATCCGTTGGTAGAAAATAAACAGAAAAGAAGAACACAATCCATGGAAATAGAACATGGAGGAAGGGTGAAAAAAAGGTTCCAGAAGCTTCCAGAATGCAGAGAGAGATGGATGTGGTAGAGAAGGATATAGTTATATGGCGCTGCTGCTCTCCTCTCACTGTTGCCTACCGGCTCAAAGCAGAAGCATGACTCACAGATCTGAACAGAGACCTTCTCAACAAAAGGCTCACTGAACACTGAAAATCACTTCCTGTTACAAAAAAAAAATCCTCCCACTTACAGCACACTAGAACCAATCAATTCTCAAATTTCCCAGACGGATATTTCCTCTTCAACGCAGGAATGCTTTTCTATTTTATTCTGTGGTACGGTCGGTTGTGGGAAAAAGGGAAAGAGAATCGCAAAGACAAAAATATATCCTGATGATAAAAGATAATAAATGATTATCAACTTGTCTCCCTTCATACTCCCTTCCCTCATTATCTGGTTATAACATTCTCCTCTACAGACTGGGATTAAAAGAGGTTATGTTCCTGTGAAGTGGAAAATCTAAGTAATTGATGCTGAATATAGCCTACTGATGACAGGTGATGACAAATAAATAGGAAACAAGGAAAAACAACATTCGTGTGAGTGATAGGCATGCCGCTTGCAATGAGTCTACAGTACTTCAGAAGAGGAGGACAATCTTACTAGTGTCTGTATTTGCAACAAAATGTACAAGTAGAATGTTACATTAACATACTGTTCTCATTGGAGCGTGCAAAAAAAATGCAATGACACAGACAAGGACATCAATACATATCTTCTATAACATCATAAAGGTAAATATTATATTCTACCATGATGATGACACATGCATGAGATTAAGAAGAATGTGTTAAACAAACACAAAAACAGACCCTAATCTTGTATTAAAATACATCTAGATAACACATCTACGTATTTAAACGCATCAGTACACTTACACAGTACATAATCTATCACTCAAAAAATATTGAACAATGTAGAATAGATATTTTCCTTCCTCTGTTGAATTTGCATTATCACTATTCTATTTACATTCTGAGACAAAGGATCAGTAGAATGATACTTCACCTCTCTGATAACAACCTGCCTGTTCTGAATTATCCCAGTGAATAATTCATAAACAGAATAAAAACCAGTTTTCAAATGAAACAGATAACACTGACTCAGCGCAGAACAGAAACACAAGAAGACAGGCTCATCCAAAACAGCAAGGCAAGGCATCAGTAGAGCAGCAGTCTAGATCAGCAGTCTTTCTACATGAAGCCAAAAAACCATTCATGTAAAATGTCCACAGGAGCGACACAAACCAAGAAGACTGACAGTCATTCATAAGCTTCCGCTCTCTCTCATCCTGCTGCTGCAGATTTCGCACTGCACTGCAGTCCCTCCCAACATCTCTCTCTCTCTCTCTGTCTATCTGTCGCTCTCTCTCTCTCTCTCTCTCTCTCTCTCTCTCTCTCTCTCTCTCTTGCCTTCCTGCCTGGCAAATACAGAAAAAAAAAGGAAAGCACGTTTGCTTTCTCCTCAGAAACAAAAGCAAACAAAAAAAGGAAGGAGAGATGAAAGAAGCTTCTCTTAAATCAGAGAGGACAAGAGAAAGAAGACGCTAGAAGAATCAGAACGATGAAGGCAAATATTATTTAGTCTTTATGTGAATGAAACAGCTAGGCTCGCATACCAATGTTTCTGTGAATGGAGCAAGGCCTTTCTATCTCTCTCTCTGCAAGGAAGGCAGTCCCTCGGGATGGAATGGTCTTATCCAATAAGAGACGAGCTGGATGACTCATTCAGGGTAGGCTTGCAGAATAGTGGAAGAATCCATTCTGAACGCAGGTGCCGATTCTTCCGGTTTTAATAACGCTATACAAACTGTAATTTGATCAGTGAGGTATGTTATAATTTCGATTTTAATATTGATATACATGGTGCAATGCAAATTTTTAAATAACATGAGAGGAAATTTGAAATATACATTTTTACAAAGGAAAATGTACCGCCCCCCCTTTTGAGATGATTTGTCACGAGGGCTATTTTTCTACATTCATATGAATGGTGGTCAGCTACACATTCAGTTAATATGTCAAATGGCACCTACTGCAAAATTAACATGTATTATTGTGTTTCTGTCTAAATGTAACACTGTAGACATGTATTCTATTATAATAAACTACTACAATAGTCCTCTGTAGCTCAGTTGAAAGGCCTTGCAACGCCAGGGTTGTGGGTTCGATTCCCACGGGGGACCAGTACTAAAAAAAACGATGAAAATGTATGCGCTTACTACTGTAAGTCGCTCTGAATAAGAGCGTCTGCTAAATGACTAGAATGTAAATGTAATGTAACGGCTGGTGGTAGATTATCACGTTTAAGGTAAGACCCAGATGCAGAACGTGTCGAAGTAACAATGTTTATTACAACAACAGGGGCAAAGGTGCAGGCAGGCTCAGGGTCAGGTCAGGCAGAGGTCGGTAATCCAGAGTAGTGGGGCAAAGGTCAGGACGGCAGGCAGGGTCAGGGCAGGCAGAAGGGTCAAAGCCGGGATAAACTAGAAAACAGGAACTTAGACAAGACAGGAGCAAGGGGGAAAAACGCTGGTAGGTTCAACGAACAAAACAAACTGTCAACAGACAAACAGAGAACACGTATAAATACACAGGGGATAATGGGGAGGATGGGCGTCACCTGGACGGGGGTGGAGGCAATCAGAGTGTGACAGTAGACGATGACTCGTATGTTCACACACGTGTTGGTATTCAGCAAAATGCCATATGTGGACTGCAAGTTTATTTGATTTTTAACAGTAATTGTATTAATACAGGGACGTCTGTACCTTATTCTAGTGTCTGTGCTGCGTACAGTACAATGTGTTGTTGTTGTTGTTTTGACTATGGAGTAAAACTCACATCATCATCATCAGCTGAAGGCCCGAGTCAATTTGTCCATGATGGTTTAGCTACAGAAACAAGACATTAAAGTAATATAGAAGTTACATATAATATAATGAAACCTAATGTTGGTTGAAATGGTGAAAAAACTGTTTAGCTTGTGTTTAGTTTGTGTGCCATGAGATTTCACACAGAACCTAGTAGCCTAAACGACTGTGGTCCCAGTGGAGTATCAGTCAATCCATACAGAATAATTAAACTGTATGTTGTTTTGTTATGTTGTTACAAAACTGGACTGGAAAATGGTATACACAGAGACCATTCAATGGCCACTAAGAGAGAGAGAGAGAGAGTGAAAGAGAGAGCGTGAGAGAGAAAGAGAAAGAGAGAGAGAGTGAAAGAGAGAGCGTGAGAGAGAAAGAGAAAGAGAGAGAGAGAGAGAGAGAGAGAGAGAGAGAGAGAGTGAAAGAGAGCGTGAGAGAGAAAGAGAGAGAGAGAGAGAGAAAGAGAAGAATTTCCTGTTGACTATAATAGTCCACACAACCCTGACAGATCATCTCCATAATCATGACTCGAGTGTGTCAAGCCCTCTCTCAGACTGGTTCATCAAGACAGGAGCAACAGGAAGTGGAGAAGAGGAAATCGAGGCTGTGTGTGTGTGTGTGTGTGTGTGTGTGTGTGTGTGTGTGTGTGTGTGTGTGTGTGTGTGTGTGTGTGTGTGTGTGTGTGTGTGTGTGTGTGTGTGTGTGTGTGTGTGTGTGTGTGTGTGTGTGTGTGTGTGTGTGTGTGTGTGTGTGTGTGTGTGTGCGCGTGAGGATGATAGAGTTAAAATATCCATATCAACTCACGATGGAGAAACAGGCAATACAATTCTAGTTGATTTCATCCTGTGAAATACTGTATATGTTACAGTTGTAATGACATTCATTTAATTCAAGATGGAACATGGTATTTAGAAAAGCTTTTCATTTGTTATTTTAACAAATAGATTTTATAGGAATCATAATAATACACATTTTAAAAACACAATAATTATTTATCTCTCAGGTACTGTATTTGTTCTCTGCTTTTGTAAACGCAGTGCTATCCGAACACAGTTACAAGGTCATCATCTATTTGCTAGTCAAAGAAGCAGAATTATATTTGGATCAAATAATTTTCCTAGCCCCTTTAACTAACAGTCATAAAATAACTGTTCATTTGTTTCCGTATTGAAATAGCCAGTCAGTAAGACAGTCAGCCAACCATGATTGGCCATATAAACGAGGTAAGTCAGCACAGGATGATCACTCCCTAAAGGCACCTTTACCGTAACCATAGTTTCAAAGACAGCATAGCAACAAGAATGGGGTGAGGGGGCTGGCTAAAGAGATTGACAGCTCTAATCCAGCAAATGCCATGGCTGCCTGCCTGGCGGTGAGTTGTACATGTGAGGGGAGAGATGCTCCACTGTATACTGGCAGGGATGGGGAGGGCATGCCTGTGCACACATGCCATCACAAATGTCACATTGCCAAAGGCCAATGAATGAGTTGTAGTAGGGTAGGGGGAATTTGGTGGATGCATTTGGAGGATAATGTTCCTACAGGGTTATTATAATATTGTCATATGAGGGCTGTAATCGATTGACGGATAGATGATTTAGTATTATTTAAAACATTTACTAAAGAAAAGTGTGCACGTTATTTTCAATTGTGTTTAAACTTTACAGTATTTCTTCTTGACAGTATTATCTCTTGACATTAACTGTACCTTTTTGTACAAAATGTTTTATTCACTGAAAATAAGTTGCAAAACTATGTTGCAAAACTTACATTTGTGCAAAAAGGAATCAAGCATAGTGTTAATTACTAATTCAATGTCCTTGTACCTTTATTTAGTTCGATTTCCGAGTCAAAACGGAGAGTGAAAAATAGGTAAAATGGCTTGTTTTTCGTTTCAGAATTTAAAAAATGAAAATCAGAAATCAACTTTTTTTCTAAGTTATTGTGTCAAAATTGGACTTGGAATAACAGAAAAGAAATAACAACAAAGAAATGCATTGTTTTTTTAGTTTTTAGTTTTGTTCATACCCAGAAGTACAAGGCCCCTCATAGAATATTCACAGGGTTTAGGGGGGTGTTTTTAGCCTAGGTTGGCAGCACAAAAAAAGAGGATTAGACTGTGTGAGTGTGACAGGAAGATAAAATACTCATCAAATGAAATATCAAGTTCAAGAAACATTTGGAAACGGCGGCACACCAAAACGTTTTTAAAAAGACGTCACCTCATTTCACCTTTTAATTTTCGGCCGGGAAGGCTAATGCATTTCGGCATGATAATTACAATTGCCTACACCTGTGTGAGGGTGGTACATAGTGGTAATAAAAACATTAGTGAACCAACAATTATTGCAATATACAGTGCATTCAGAAAGTATTCAGACCCCTTGACTTTTTCCAAATTCTGTTACGTTACAGCCGTATTCTAACATTGATTAAATCTTTTTTTCTCATCAATCTACACACAATACACCATACCCCATAATGACAAAGTGAAAACAGGTTTTTAGACATTTTTACAAATGTATTAAAAATAAAAACAGAATTACTTTATTTACATAAGTATTCAGACCCTTTGCTATGAGACTCGAAATTGAGCTAAAATCTCTTTGCTTGGTCATTATGGGGTATTGTGTGTAGATTGATCAGGGGAAACAAATATTTTAGAATAAGGCTGTAACATAACAAAATGTAGAAAACGTTAATGGGGTCTGAATACCTTCCCGAATGCACTGTATGTGTCATGTCTTTTGCCTGAGCATCAAACTCTTTGAGTGTAGAATAGTTGCGTCTCAGGCATAGAAACTGACCAGTCGGGATATTGGTTTTGAGATGTCGCGGATAATTACTGTTGAAGTGGCGGACAGTATTCCTTTCTTTTGGTATCCGATAGATGGTAGTTTTGATTTTGTTAGCATCTGTTGGAGTCACTTGAAGGAAAGTCATTGAGTTGTTCAGGTCACAGACAAAGTCATCAAGATTGTCCTTCCTCTCTAAATAGATCCAGTACACGCTACATATTGAAAGACCCTACAAAGAATGAGGAACCCCAATCCACCGTCCCCTCCGCTCCCCACATACCTTACAAGCCCAGTTGTCACCACGTTTGGCAGACTGGTTGAAAAGGAATTGGAAACTATATCAAAAAATGACCATGGACCCCAATATCACAATCTTCCTCCAGCCGAAAGATGAGCACTAAAATAAGGAGAATAAGGACATTGTCACAAAACCTGCGGATAAAGACAGGGCAATAGTTGTTATGGACAACAATTCTGAAATTGAAAAACATCTGAACCTGTATTGTTCCTATCGACTTTTGCAAAGTGACCCTTTGCCTCTATAAAATCAGAAATTGATAGCTTGTTACAACATGCGTCACCTCAGTCATTTATTCCCTTCCGAAAGTGCATAAGAACCCTACTCAGCCTCCACCCAGACCTATTTTCGGTGGCATAGGATCAGTCATAGAGCCCCTTTAGAAATGAATAGATTTTTTTCTGAAAGATTTCCTTTTTAAGTTGCCATCCATTTTAAAAGACACAAAAGATCTACTCAACTGCTTAAATGACTGTCAACTTGAATCAGATGTACTGCTCATTACACTAGATGTGGCCAGTCTGTACATCTACATTCCCCATGCTACAATCAATTGCCAAATTCCTAAAGTCATGTGACGACTCGGTGCATCCGCCTAATAACTTTCTGTCGGAGCTGTTGAACTTGGTACTTACAAATAACAATTTCAAGTATGATGACAAATTCTACCTACAAACCAAAGGCAAAGCAATGGGCACATCAGTAGGCCCGAATTATGCAAACCTTGTCATTGGAGATTGGGAGGCAGTTATTTTCAAAATAAAGACAATAACCCTTTTCTTCCTTAAATTAAGTTCTGGATGGTGTTCCTAATGTTTTGCGCACTCAGTGTATGTTAACATTGCCAAAGCAAGTGGAATAAACAATCACAAATCAACAATTAACCCTCTCTCTCTCGCTCTCTATAACTATCTATATCTCTTGACAATCAAAGTTCACTCACAGAGCGAATGTAGGCTGGTTGATGGTACCTGTTTGAGGGTCAACTGGACAGAACATGTCAGAATTGTAGGAATTGTAGGACCCTCCTCTCCTTCCCCGTCCTTCAAGGAAAGACCCTTCTTTACACTTCCTGTTAGCAGGGCTCGACATTAACTGTTTTCCGCTTGCCCTGGGCAAGTTTTTAAAAAGCCAGACAAGCAAATTCTAGATTTAAGTTGTCCGAATGGACAAGTAAAATAAAATCACAATATCAAATCCTTTTAGGCTATTACGATCAGAATTGGATCAAAGTGTCCTCCGGATGCGATGTGTTGCACCCTGTCCTCCCAATCGAAGTATAATTATTGTAGGCCTGCATTGACAGTGCACAAGCATTCTTTCAATCATGCAGTCGCGAGATGTGTTTTTGAGATCAAAGCGGATCTACCCGCTTGTGCACATTTGTTGATATTCATTGCTAGTTTAGATCGTTATTTGCCCAGTTATAGCTCATTTTTTGGTCAGCAATGAAAATCCTGGAAAAGTAACGGTGTGTGCAGAAGTTAAAATAATGATATATAACATGCTAATTAGATAGCCAATTCAAAACATATTGTGTCGTTTTCGCTGATTGTCTCGCTAGTTAACTATTTAGCTATTAGCATGTATTAATGTCATTGTTATGTCCGATGTCCTAAAATAACTTCCCACCGGAACTCATGTGTAAGCGCAAATAGCCAACACACAGTTCATACGAGTGAAACCAATGCTGCATATGTAGCAGTGTGATGTTGTTCTCCTAGATTATGCACCAAGTTGCACACAAGGACCAGTTCAAATAGGCCAGGTCAAGAGGGGATGTTAATAATTTGATAATAATAATTCAATGTATTTTTTTAATTTAATTATAGCTGCATAGCTAATGTTATTTTTTTGTGTACAAACACTTTTTCACATCTATATTGTAAATACACCTGATTGTAAAAGTTTTGCATATTTTGGTTTGGTCCATCGCGGGTTATCTGTATTTACGTACCCCCTTATTGTTCTCTTTTGCCTGACCTTCAACTAGCAAGGTATGTTGTCCTTGGCTACGTAATTTGTCAATATAAAACCGTGGTAAGGTTACACAATGTGCTGTTATGCAACCATAAGTTTTGTTACAATGTGGACAATATAAAGATTTATGTTAACAAGTTTCACCGAGCTCACCAACTAGGGTACCTATTGTAACTTGTGAGTACTTGGGACAGTGTTTGAGTGAGTTTCCATGTGCTCACGCAGGTGTCCGAGAGCGGTAACGGTACCAAGGGCTGACATATTGTTTGTTGTCACTTCGTGTGCAGGTATGTCTTTTATTTTGTTCGAATTATGTTGTATATCATTTTATTTGTATTGTATGGTGCTGTTGTGCACTGAATGTGTGCACGCAGCACCTGCTATTTCCTTTTGGTTCGCGCTCTTTTGCCTGACCTTCAACTAGCAAGGTGTCCGAGAGCGGTAACGGTACCAAGGGCTAACATATTGTTTGTTGTCACTTCGTGTGCAGGGCAATTAAAGAGAATCCAACCAGCAGACCTCCAGTTATGGCAGTGTCCTAAATAAAAATACACAACGCAGAACGAACAACGCTACACATTCTCCGGTTGTAAAACCGTCTCTCAAACGCTCAAAATTGTCTAGGATTCTCCTCTATTCAATACTGGCCATGTAATTCTGAAACAGGTAAAAAAATATACAAGTAGCCTAACTCTTAAGCTGTCAAGATGTCCCCTGCACACTGAAATGGTTAGCCTTACCAATAGATTATCTTATTAGTTAGCTACACTACCGTTCAAAAGTTTGGGGTCACTTAGAAATTTCCTTGTTTTTGTCTATTAAAATAACATCAAATTGATCAGAAATACAGTGTAGACATTGTTAATGTTGTAAATGACTATTGTAGCTGGAAACTACAGATTTGTAATGGAATATCTACAGTGAAGAGGCGACTCCGGGATGCTGGCCTTCTAGGCAAAGTTGCACAGAAAAAGCCATCTCCAACTGGCCAATAAAAATAAAATATTAAGATGGGCAAAAGAACACAGACACTGGACAGAGGAACTCTGCCTAGAAGACCAGCATCCCGGAGTCGCCTATTCAATGTTGACGTTGAGACTGGTGTTTTGCAGGTACTATTTAATGAAGCTGCCAGTTGAAGACTTGTGAGGCATCTGTTTCTCAAACTAGACAATCTAATGTGGGGTGGCAGGTAGCCTAGTGGTTAGAGTGTTGGACTAGTAACTGAAAGGTTGCAAGTTCAAATCCCCGAGCTGATAAGGTACAATCTGTTAACCCACTGTTCCTAGGCCGTCATTGAAAATAATAATTTGTTCTTAACTGACTTGCCTAGTAAAATAATTTATTTGTCCTCTTGCTCAGTTGTGCACCGGGGCCTCCCACTCCTCAGCCTGCTGTACGCTGGGAGTCGGGAAGCAAGTTCAAGGAGTGACTTTTAATAATAAATAACACATGGAACAAAACAAGAAACACGAGTAGCGTACAGACATGAAACAACCGAACAGAAACCATAACGCCTTGAGAAAGAACCTAAGGGAGTGACATATATAGGGAAGGTAATCAGGCAGGTGATTGAGTCCAAGTGAGTCTGATGAGGCTCGTATGTTTGCCTGTGAGTTGTTGTCCACGTAATCAGGCTATTTACTTGTTACCTGTGTGTTTAAATACTGCGTCCCTCTCACGGAATTTGAATGATTCCTCAACTGCCCCATGCTCGCTTTCTCGCTCCAGGATACATTGGGGGAACTTGTTTGCTGTTGGCACCAATCCCATGCTGCCAGGATGCCAAATTAACTACTTTATCCCCCTCATACTAAACTTTGTTCGCTCTTGTTCAACTGCCCTTTGATTAAATCGGTTTAATTCAATGTCTAAATTGTTTTTTATTTATCTAGGCATGCCAGTTTAGAACAAATTCTTATTTACAATGACGGCCTACCAAAAGGCCTCCTGAGGGGACGAGGCTGGGATTAAAAATACAAAATAAAATACAAATATAGGACAAAACACACATCACGACAAGAGAGACACCACAACACTACATAAAGAGAGACCTAAGACAACAACATAGCATGGCAGCAACACATGAAAACATAGCATGGTAGCAACACAATATGAAAACAACATGGCAGCAGCACAACATGGTAGCAGCACAAAACATGGTACAAACATTATTGGGCACAGACAACAGCACAACGGGCAAAAAGGTAGAGACAATAATACATCACGCGAAGCAGCCACAACTGTCCGTAAGAGTGTCCATGATTGAGTCTTTGAATGAAGAGATGGAGATAAAACTGTCCAGCTTGAGTGTTTTCTTGCAACTTGTTCCAGGCGCTAGCTACAGCGAACTGAAAAGAGGAGCGACCCAGGGATGTGTGTGCTTTGGGGACCTTTAACAGAATGTGACTGGCAGAACGGGTGTTGTATGTGGAGGATGAGGGCTGCAGTAGGTGTCTCAGATAGGGGGGAGTGAGGCCTAAGAGGGTTTTATAAATAAGCATCAAGTGTGTTTTTTACTGAGAGTTTTACTGACAGATGGCACTTGTGTGGAAGGATGTGGGTGGAGAGAGTGGATAGATGGGTGTAGATGGGTTTGGTTGAAGAAAGTCCCACTTCCCTTACCCCCTCCCCCCAAAAATGTAATGTAATTGCTGCATTTTCCCTGTCATCCAAAATCAAATAAAATTGAATATTTTATAAGTGAGAAGCTAAGACAAAATAAGATTGCATGATATTAATTTGTCTTTACAGATATTTTCACTACTGGCCATATGTAGTCAACATCCACTTAAGCCAGCATTCCCTGTTTTTAGGCCTGTTTCAAGAATTTCAGGTAAAGCACTTTGGATGAAGTGTCAGAAATGTGACGCAGGATGTATTATTGTGGTTATTTATGTGTTTGTACTGTACGTACAATAAGGTATCCAATATTCTTAAATCTGATATGGGTTGAAGTCACTACAGACCCTGGTTCGATTCCCGGCTGTATCACAACCGGCCGTGATTGGGAGTCCCATAGGGCAGTGCACAATTGGCCCAGTGTCGTCCGAGTTAGGGTTTGGCCGGAGTAGGCCGTCATTGTAAATAAGAAATTGTTCTTAACTGACTTGCCTAGTTAAATAAAAAAAAGTCTTAAATATGGCTGAATAGTAGTGTATCTACAGAATAACCCGTTGAGCACCCACCTCCTGTCTGTCACTCAATCCATTAAATACCGTAAACATATACAGTTGAAGGTGTGGTCTGTACCATGTGAATATTCCCTTTTGATTGCACAAAAATTCCCATTTGTTCTCTCTGGTATAAAATAAAGATGAATTTTTACTCAAAAAATTAAGATTTGCCACAGACATATGTTAATTACTCAGGCACTGGCTCATTGGAAGAGAGGGGTGGGGTCAGAGAATTAAGAGGCAAAGGCCCGAGGCTACAGCCCACTAGTCAGATCTTCAACCATAACCTAATATTAGATAAAGGGAACCCGAGTGAACAAATAACACAATTACATACTGATTTAATTTATTTCATAAAAGTTATGCAACACCCAATGTTCCTGTGTGGAAAAAGTAATTGCCACTTTACAGTCAATAACTGGTTGTGCCACCATTAGCTGCAACGACTCCAACCAAACGCTTCCTGTAGTTGTTGATCAGTCTCTCACGTCGCTGTGGAGGAATTTTGGCCCACTCTTCCATGCAGAACTGCTTTAACTCAGCAACATTTGTGGGTTTTCAAGCATGAACTGCTCGTTTCAAGTCCTACCACAACATCTCAATTGGGATTAGGTCTGGACTTTGACTAGGCCAGTCAAAAACCTCAGATATGTTGCTTTTTAGCCATTTTCATGTATCCTTGATTGTGTGTTTTGGATCATTTTCTTGCTGCATAACCCAGCTGCTCGTCGGCTTCTGCTAACAGACAGATGGTTTGACATTCTCCTGTAGAAGTCTCTGATACAGAGCAGAATTCATAGTTCCTTCTATTGAGGCAATATTAATATATTTTTGTTGAATATGTAATATAATGATACAAGTTTTTTATATATATATGCATCAAGGGCATTGAAGTGGTAAACACAATGGCATAAAAAGGCAAAATGCTTTAAAGAGGATAAAATACATGTACAATGGTTATCTCTGTATTAGCATTACCCACATCAGCCCATTAAAACACCTTGGTAGACCAGAGAGGACTTAGAGCATGTGGCTTTGCAGCATGTTTCATCTCTACACTGGGATAATACTGGTCATGAAGAGACTGGTGAGGAAGGTAGACTGGTCATCAAGAGACTGGTCAGGAAGGTAGACTGGTCATCAAGGTATTTGGTATTTTATTAGGATCCCCATTAGCTGTTACAAAAGCAGCAGCTACTCTTCCTGGGGTCCACACAAAACATGAAACATAATACAGATTGACGTAACACAGAACATCAATAGACAAGAACAGCTCAAGGACAGAACTACATACATTTTTTTAAAGGCATACGCCTACATATCAATGCATACACAGAAACTATCTACAGTGGGGCAAAAAAGTATTTAGTCAGCCACCAATTGTGCAAGTTCTCCAACTTAAAAAGATGAGAGAGGCCTGTAATTTTCATCATAGGTACACTTCAACTATGACAGACGAAATGAGAAAAAGAAATCCAGAAAATCACATTGTAGGATTTTTAATTTATTTATTTGCAAATTATGGTGGAAAATAAGTATTTGGTCAATAACAAAAGTTTATCTCAATACTTTGTTATATACCCTTTGTTGGCAATGACAGAGGTCAAACGTTTTCTGTAAGTCTTCACAAGGTTTTCACACACTGTTGCTGGTATTTTGGCCCATTCCTCCATGCAGATCTCCTCTAGAGCAGTGATGTTTTGGGGCTGTCGCTGGGCAATACGGACTTTCAACTCCCTCCAAAGATTTTCTATGGGGTTGAGATCTGGAGACTGGCTAGGCCACTCCAGGACCTTGAAATGCTTCTTCACGAAGCCACTATTTCGTTGTTCGGCGGTGTGTTTGGGATCATTGTCATGCTGAAAGACCCAGCCACGTTTCATCTTCAATGCCCTTGCTGATGGAAGGAGGTTTTCACTCAAAATCTCACGATACATGGCCCCATTCATTCTTTCCTTTACACAGATCAGTCGTCCTGGTCCCTTTGCAGAAAAACAGCCCCAAAGCATGATGTTTCCACCCCCATGCTTCACAGTAGGTATGGTGTTCTTTGGATGCAACTCAGCATTCTTTGTCCTCCAAACACGACGAGTTGAGTTTTTACTATTTTGGTTTCATCTGACCATATGACATTCTCCCAATCCTCATCTGGATCATCCAAATGCTCTCTAGCAAACTTCAGACGGGCCTGAACATGTACTGGCTTAAGCAGGGGGACACGTCTGGCACTGCAGGATTTGAGTCCCTGGCGGCGTAGTGTGTTACTGATGGTAGGCTTTGTTACTTTGGTCCCAGCTCTCTGCAGGTCATTCACTAGGTCCCCGTGTGGTTCTGGGATTTTTGCTCACCGTTCTTGTGATCATTTTGACCCCACGGGTGAGATCTTGCGTGGAGCCTCAGATCGAGGAAGATTATCAGTGGTCTTGTATGTCTTCCATTTCCTAATAATTGCTCCCACAGTTGATTTCTTCAAACCAAGCTGCTTACCTATTGCAGATTCAGTCTTCCCAACCTGGTGCAGGTCTACAATTTTGTTTCTGGTGTCCTTTGACAGCTCTTTGGTCTTGGCCATAGTGGAGTTTGGAGTGTGACTGTTTGAGGTTGTGGACAGGTGTCTTTTATACTGATAACAAGTTCAAACAGGTGCCATTAATACAGGTAACGAGTGGAGGACAGAGGAGCCTCTTAAAGCAGAAGTTACAGGTCTGTGAGAGCCAGAAATCTTGCTTGTTTGTATGTGACCAAATACTTATTTTCCACCATAATTTGCAAATAAATTCATTAAAAATCCTACAATGTGATTTTCTGGATTTTTTTCCCTCATTTTGTCTGTCATAGTTGAAGTGTACCTATGATGAAAATTACAGGCCTCTCTCATCTTTTTAAGTGAGAGAACTTGCACAATTGGTGGCTGACTAAGTACTTTTTTGCCCCACTGTAGGTCAAATAGGGGAGAGTCGTTGTTCCGTGAGGTGTTGCTTTATCTGTTTTTTGAAACAAGGTTTGCTGTGTATTTGAGCAATATGAGATGGAAGGAAGTTCCATGCAATAAGGGCTCTATATAATACTGTACGCTTTCTTGAATTTGTTATGGATTTGGGGACTGTGAAAAGACCCCTGGTGGCATGTCTGGTGGGGTAAGTGTGTGTGCCAGAGCTGTGTGTAAGTTGACTATGCAAACAATTTGGGATTTCCAACACATTAATGTTTCTTATAAAAAAAATAAGTGCAGTCAGTCTCTCCTCAACTCTTAGCCAAGAGAGACTGGCATGCATAGTTTTTATATCAGCCCTCTTCATTGTAATCAGAGGAAAACGTGCTACTCTGTTCTGGGCCAGCTGCAGCTTAACTAGGTCTTTCCTTGCAGTACTGGACCACACGACTAGACAATAATCAAGACAGACCTCTCCCCATCTTTACAAACATTGAATCTATATGTTTTGACCATAACAGTTTACAATCTAAGGTAACGCCAAGTAATTTAGTCTCCTCAAATTGTTCAACAGCCACACCATTCATTACCAGATTCAGCTGAGGTCTAGAACTTATGGAATGATTTGTACCAAATACAATGCTCTTAGTTTTAGAGATGTTCAGGACCAGTTTATTACTGGTCACCCATTCCAAAACAGACTGCAACTCTTTGTTAAGGGTTTCAGTGACTTCAAAGGATGTGGTTGCTGATGAATATATGGTTGAATCATCAGCATACATGGACACACATGCTTTGTTTAATGCCAATGGCAGGTCATTGGTAAAAATAGGAACGAGTAGAGAGCCTAGAGAGCTGCCTTGCGGTACACCACACTTTACATTTTTGACATTAGATAAGCTTCCATTAAAGAAAACCCTTTGAGTTATATTAGATGGATGTCGATTATGGCAGCCTCCCTGCACCTCTCTGATTCAGAGGGGTTGGGTTAAATGCGGAAGACACATTTCAGTTGAAGGCATTCAGTTATACAACTGAATAGGTATCCCCTTTCCCTTTTCCTTTCCCCCCTTGCTTAGAAGCTGAGTTGACCTTGGTTAAAAAATATTAGGTATTTACTTAGATTGTAAATGTTAATTACACATTAATAATAACTTAATTACTTTTTTGTTTCTTTAGGAATCATTATACAAGCACCCTTAGGCAAATTATCTATGTAACAGTTTGCTGTCATCTCGTCTGGGTACTGCAACACCCCGATTGAAGAAACTGCACATCTAATCTTCTCCCCCAGCCCCTCTTGATTCTACACGGAGCTAGCCTGTTCAACTCAAAACATCGCTAGCAAGCTAGCTAACATTAGCCAACAGCATTAGCCAACAGATCTCTGTTTGCTAACTAGCGAAGCCAACCAACTACACACCAATTATAAACATAGCAAACAAAAATATTTTAAACTAATGTTTTTCTCAAACAAATGACAAGTAGTTACATAGCGAGCTAGACCTTTTGCTCTGTTACATTCCCTCAAGATACAGGCTAGCCAGAGAAGGCTCTAATGCTAGCTAGCATCAGCTTTGTAGCGGTTATGCTATGTGTAAACATTCTTTTTAATTATTTATATAACCAACGCCTTGCTATCGCTTTCAAATTCTGTGAATATCATTTAGTAATTTCAACACATTTTATCCATATTTAGCACAGTGGAAAGTATGCTTGCCTAGTTAAATAAAGGTAAAATTATTTATTTACTTTTTAAATCCTTGAATTGTATGTGAGGGAGAGGAGTGTACTGCAGGTGTGTGTGGTGGCCTGGTTGGTCATTTGTTAGTGGGTTGTAGCCTAGGGCCTTTGCCTCTTAATTCTCTGACCCCTCCCCTCTCATCCAATGAGCCAGTGAGTATTAACATACAGAAAGTATTCATACCCCTTGACGTATTCCACATTTTGTTGTGTTACAGCCTGAATTCAAAATGGATTAAAATAGATTTTTTTTCGTCACCCATCTACACACATGAACTCATAATGACAAAATGCTTGCAAATATATTGAAAATGAAAAACATGAATATAATTTACATAAGTATTCACACCCCTGAGTAAATACTTTGCAGAAGCACCTTTGACAGTGATTACAGCTACTAGCACACAGCTCAGACACTCATGCATACCCCACAAGACATGCCACCAGAGGTCTCTTCACAATCCTCAAGTCCAGAACAGACTATGGGAGGCGCACAGTACTACATAGAGCCATGACTACACGGAACTCTATTCCACATCAGGTAACTGATGCAGTAGAATCAGATTTTAAAAACCATGAAAAAACACCTTATGGAACAGTGCGGACTGTGAAGACATACAGACATACGCAGAGGCACACAAACGCTATCACATGTACAATGTAACGTTGTTTGGTAATATTATACATTTTGTATTATAGATATGTTTTAATAATGTTATATGATGTACTGTTTTAACTTTTGTTTTATATGTCATGTAAGTGCCATAATATGTTTGGACACCAGGAAGAGTAGCTTCTGCCTTGGCAGGAACTAATGGGGAGATATAATACACCCCAGGAAGAGTAGCTGCTGCCTTGGCAGGAACTAATGGGGAGATATAATAAACCCCAGGAAGAGTAGCTGTGTCACGTCCTGGCCTGGGATAGCTGGCTGGCTAATCATTTATGTTTTGGTCAGGAGGGGTTTTTGGTTCTAGGTTGTTGTATTTCTATGTTTCGTTTTGATGGTTCCCAATTAGAGGCAGCTGATTGTCGTTACCTCTAATTGGGGACCATATATATGTTTGTTCTT
This sequence comes from Brachymystax lenok tsinlingensis, assembly GCA_030435695.1. Taxonomy (NCBI): domain Eukaryota; kingdom Metazoa; phylum Chordata; class Actinopteri; order Salmoniformes; family Salmonidae; genus Brachymystax; species Brachymystax lenok. The sequence continues at coordinate 8,931,142 of CM059795.1, read as the reverse complement.
TTCACCACTTGGATTGTGGGTTATTGAATGTATGTTTGACTGTGTGTTGTGGTCTACACAGTTTATATCGATCGTTGTGTTTTCTTTATTTTGTTTATTGCATATTTGTACGTTCCACTTCGTCCTATTAAACATGTGGAATGGCACCCGCGCTGCACTTTGGTCTGCTCATTCCGACGGTCGTGACAGAATAACCCACCAACCAAGGACCAAGCAGCGCACCCCGCAGCAGGAGAAAACGTTCTGGACCTGGGAGGAGATAATGGGGGGCAGCGAGACCCTTCCATGGCGGCACTCACCAGGGAGAGAGAAGGAGCAGCCAGGACATCGGGGGTCCAGGGCCACAGCAACGGCGCCAGGGACCGTGTCGTAAATCCGGAGAGAGCTACGCCGGATCCACGCACCCTGGTTCCAGTGCGCCTCCACAACCCTGTACGTACAGTGCCAGCTCTCCGCATTAGCTTTGAAGGGAGTGTCAGCAGTCCGGTGGGACCTACGCCGGAGAGGGGAGGTTTAATGGAGTTTTGGGAGAAGTGCAAAAGAGAGATGCGTGCAGTGTGCTCTTCCAGTCCGGTGCATCCTGGACCATCTTTCTGCACTCCCACAGAGGTTCGTGAGACCAGTCCGGTACGTCCTGTTCCTGCTCCACGCACCAGGTCCCTCGTGCGCCTTCAGAGCCCGGCACGACCTGTTCCTGCTCCACGCACCAAGTCCCCTGTGCGCCTTCAGAACCCAGCACGTCCTGTTCCTGCTCCACGCCTCAGGTCCCCCGTGCGCCTTCAGAGCCCAGAACGTCCTGTTCCTGCTCCACGCATCAGGTCCTCTGTGTGTCTTCAGAGCCCGGCACGACCTGTTCCTGCTCCACGCATCAGGTTCCCTGTGTGTCTTCAGAGCCCGGCACGACCTGTTCCTGCTTCACGCATCAGGTCCACTGTCCGTCTCCCGAGTCCGATGACTCCTGTTCCGGCTCCAAGCCCCGGGTGCATCTTCTCGGGCCAGCACGGCCCGCACCGGAGCTGCCGCCGAAAGCGAAGACCCGCCCGAAAACTCTCCCTATTGATTTTTTGTTGCGGTCGGAGTCCACACCTTTGGGGAGGAGGGGGTACTGTCACCACGTCCTGGCCTGGGATAGCCGGCTGGCTAATCATTTGTGTTTTGGTCAGGAGGGGTTTTTTGGTTCTAGGTTGTTGTATTTCTATGTTTGGTTTTGATGGTTCCCAATTAGAGGCAGCTGATTGTCGTTACCTCTAATTGGGGACCATATATATGTTTGTTCTTTTCACCACTTGGATTGTGGGTTATTGAATGTATGATTGTATGTTTGACCCTGTGTTGTGGTCTACACAGTTTATATCGATCGTCGTGACAAGCTGCTGCCTTGACAGGAACTAATGGGGAGATATAATAAACCCCAGGAAGAGTAGCTGCTGCCTTGGCAGGAACTAATGGGGAGATATAATAAACCCCAGGAAGAGTAGCTGCTGCCTTGGCAGGAACTAATGGGGATCCATAATAAACCCCAGGAAGAGTAGCTGCTGCCTTGGCAGGAACTAATGGGGAGATATAATAAACCCCAGGAAGAGTAGCTGCTGCCTTGGCAGGAACTAATGGGGAGATATAATAAACCCCTGGAAGAGTAGCTGCTGATGTATCAATATAAACATTTGCTTGAGAGTGTGTGTAAATGTACGCACAGCCATTACCATGCGTAAGCACCATGCCAAGTGGTGCAAGAAGAGAACTGCTTGTCAGCTGTAGAATGGGGAAAATATATGTTGACAATGCATGAAACTGTGAGAGTAATAATAATTATATTGTGAATTTAAGCAACATATCTTGGCATGCTTTATAATTTGACCACATCAGTGCATTTGTTTTGATAATAATCCATATATAGTAAAGTAATTTGTTAAATGATAGGTACGTGTGAAAGTGATACCATTGTGTAAATATTATAAAAGACAGATAATGGGAAATGGAATGAGAAATGGCTCATCTTGCTCTGTTGGAAGATTTGGCACAAGCTGCATTTAGCAGATAATGCATTTTTAGAGACAGGTGGGACTTTTCTGCAGAAAGTACAGATTGGCTCATTAGATATCGTTTCCAAAAAACAATTTATAGAATTTTTGCGAGGATTTACTTTAGACAGGCAATCACATGCCATCCCAGCGCACATCCGAGTGCTATCCACCCTCGGGTTTTTGTCAACTGGCACTTTTCAGTGGGAGCTTGTCAATCGGTATCTCACAGCCCTCGATGAGACAATGTTTAGGATGCAATCATCAGCTAAACGAACTGTAACATACAATTTCCATACACCATCTCACAACAGGTTGAAGTTTAGAGGGGTTTCTTTGCCATGATGCCATCATCACCATAAAAGCACCATCCCAGAACGAGTTCAACCATGTGAACAGAAAAGTCTTCCACTCTTTATGTGCAGGTGATAGCTTATGTGATGCGCAAAAGACGCTGCTGAATGTGGTGGAAAGGTGGAACCATCTACACCTATTTATCCACTCTCTCCCCCCATACCCACATCCCTCCAACCAAGTGCCATCTGTCAACTTTCAGTAAAAAACACACTTGAAGCTAATTTAAACATTGAATTAAACCGCGTTAATGTTTAATGAGAGAGAGAGAGAGAGAGAGAGAGAGAGAGAGAGAGAGAGAGAGAGGGAGAGGGAGAGAGAGAGCATGTGGTAGTTGAGGAATCATTCGAATTCTGTGAGAGGGACGCAGTATTTAAAACACACAGGTAACAACTAAACAGTCTGAATATGTGGACAACCATTCAGAGGCAAACTATTTGAAAGTATCAAGGGGTCATCTATAGGTAATACCACACGACATGAGAGAGCTGGAGAGACACACCTTGAGAGCATCATGAAGGGTCTTTCCTTGAAGGACGGGGAAGGAGAGGAGGGTTTCAGCTGAAGTCCAACAATTCTGACATGCTCTGTCCAGTTGACCCTCAAACAGCCCTGCAGGTACCATCAACCAGCCTACAATCTGTGAGTGAACTGTGAGGATTGTCAAGACACAGAGAGAGAACGAGAGAAAGAGCGAGGAAGAGCGAGAGAGCGAGAGAGAGAGGGTTAACTGTTATTTTGTGATTGTCTATTCATTGCACTTGCCATAGCAATGTTAACATGTTTCCCATGCCAGTAAAGCCTATTTGATATTGTCTCAGCACAGTAGGGTACAACAGGGTTAGAGAGATATGCAGATTTACAGTCATGGGGACAGGATTATTGCTTCTCATCGGGGTGTTGTAGGAGGTGGTTGTAGGAGGTGCCGTGTCCATTGGATAGGGCTGCGTGTCGAAACTGTGAATGGGGGTGAATCAGTAACCATGAAATAGTAGACTGGTTCTGTATCATTGATCAGGAAATGTGAATTATTGTGTGGATTATAATTGATTGTAATTTTTGTAAGCGTTGATACATTTTTAGTATGACATTTTAAAGTGGAAATTACAAAGCCTTTTTTAAACTTTGAATACACTACAAGTTAGCATTTCCTGATGTGCAGGAAATTTCCTGCAACAACAGAGTGATCAAATTAAAATCTTACACCGGTACACATTCAGAGAAGTTGGCCAATTGTCGCTTTCACAACTGAAGAGTATAGCCTCCGTCTTGCCTTTCGGTGTTGACGAAGTATATACCCACACCAATAAAAATGCTTATTTTAATTGACTGTATTGGCTGATGTAACTACATGAAGTTCACGATGATCAGCTGAGATGCCATACTGTGTTTTTCTCCTGCGGGGACATTCAGAACGTACACAGACGCACACACACATCACCATTGACTATATATGAATTGGATATTGTTGTACGTGTAAGCAATAGCTAAGTTAGCTATGCAAAGTGCCAGATAGGTAACCATTTACAGTAACTGCAGTTCATTAGAGAGTCAATAAACACCATCAATCAACAGAAGATCTCGTTAGCTACAGAAAGTAATGGAGAAATCGGACCTTTCTGTAGACCTTACAGTGCAATGCTTACTTACGAGCCCCTAACCAACAATGCAGTTTACAAACATACGGATAAGAATAAGAAATAAAAGTAACAAGTAATTAAAGAGCAGCAGTAAAATAACAATAGCGAGACTATATACAGGGGGGTACCAGTACAGAGTCAATGTGCGGGGGGCACTGGTTAGTTGAGGTAATATGTACATGTAGGTAGAGTTATTAAAGTGACTATGCATAGATGATAACAACAGAGGTTAGAGTCCCACTCCTTGAAAGCAGCAGCTCTAGCCTTTAGCTCAGTGCGGATGTTGCCTGTAATCCATGGCTTCTGGTAGGGGTATGTACGTACGGTCACTGTGGGGACGATGTCGTCGATGCACTTATTGATGAAGCCAATGACTGATGTGGTGTACTCCTCAATGCCATCGGAGGAATCCCGGAACATATTCCAGTCTGTGCTAGCAAAACAGTCCTGTAGCTTAGCATCAGCTTCATCTGACCACTTTTTTTATTGATCTGGTCACTGGTGCTTCCTGCATAAATTTTTGCTTGTAAGCAGGAATCAGGGGGATAGAATTATGGTCAGATTTGCCAAATGGAGGGTGAGGGAGAGCTTTGTACGCGCCTCTGTGTGTGGAGTAAAGGTGGTCCAGAGTTTTTTCCCCTCTTGTTGCACATTTAACATGCTGATAGAAATTTGGTAAAACAGATTTAAGTTTCCCTGCATTAAAGTCCACGGCTACTAGGAGCGCCGCCTCTGGGTGAGCGTTTTCTTGTTTGCTTACGGCGGAATGAAGATCATTCAATGCTATCTTATTGCCAGCCTCTGACTGTGGTGATATGCAAACAGCTACGAAAAATACAGATGAAAACTCTCTAGGTAGGTAGTGTGGTCTACAGCTTATCATGAGATACTCTACCTCAGGCGAGCAATAGCTCGAGACTTCCTTAGATATCGTGCACCAGCAGTTATTTACAAAAATACATAGTCCACCGCCCCTTGTCTTACCAGACGCCGCTGTTCTATCCTGCCGGTGCAGCGTATAACCAGCCAGTTGTATGTTGATAGTGTCGTCGTTCAACCACGACTCCGTGAAGCATAAGATATTATAATTTGGAATGTCCCGTTGGTAGTTTAATCTTTCGCGTAGGTCATCAATTTTATTCTCCAAAGATTGCACGTTTGCTAGCAGAATGGAAGGAAGTGGGGGTATATTCGATCGCCTTTGAATTCTCAGAAGGCATCCCGTACTCCGTCCCCTTTTTCCCCACCTCCTCTTCACGCAAATCACAGGGATCTGTTCCCGAGAAAGCAGTATATCGTTCGCGTCAGCCTCGTCAGACTTGTTAAAGGAAAAAAAGGATTCTGCCAGTCCGTGGTGAGTAATCGCAGTCCTGATGTCCAGAAGTTATTTTCGGTCATAAGAGACGGTATTATGCAACGTTATGCACAGAATACGTAAAAAAACAAGTTACAAACAACGCAAATAAATGAACAAAAAAACACAATCGGTTGGGGGCACGTAAAAGCAGATTGTGGGACTAACTTACTTCCACTAGCTACTACTAGCTAGCATGACTATAGCCAGTAACAAGGTAGAGCTAGCTAGCCAGCCCGCTAGCTAGTCAGTAGCCAGACAGTTAGTTATATTTATTCAGCTAGTGCAAGCCAACTTTGTTCAGTTGTTGAGTTTGTTCTATTGGCATGTTAATTACATAATAAGTTATGCATCTTAGCTAACATTAGTAGTTTTATCTTCCTGTCACACTCACAGTCTAATCCTTTCTTTGTGCTGCCAACCTACGCTGTAACCCCCCTGAATTGTTCATCCAGGTATGGACAAAATGAAAAACAAAAATCTAACAATTTATAAATGTTGTTATTTATTTTTCCATTATACCATGTCCAATTTTGATACAATAAATGGGAAAACAAGATTGCAGATTTCAGAAATGAAAAATCAGCCGTTTTCTGTTTTTCCACTCCGTTTTGAATCAATTCAAAATATCAAAAGATATATGGACCATGGGCCTACATGGATTTCCTTTTTGTTTTGGCCTTGCAGTACCACTGACATCTGGAAATGATCTGGTACATGGCGAAAGGCAGCCAAACAACCACTGATATTGTTGTTGATGACAATGAATATGATCAAAGATTTTGTATTTTCATGGACAAAATAAGAGTGACCGCACTAACAATGGAAAGTATCAGGCGACCATTCTAGCTACGTGTGTGAGCAACAGGCACCACTCCGATATACAGTCTGTTTCATAGCAGCCGAAATGCCACGTGTCCACTTATATCGGTGCATTTGCAACAACCCAACCATAACCATGGACAGAACAGCTGGCAAGCATATTCACTGTCATTTACAACCTCTCCTTGTCCCAGTCTGTAATCCCACGTCTAAAACTGATCACCATCATTCCTGTTCGTAAGAACTCTAAGGCTTCATGCCACAATGACTAGCGCCCCAACAGATCCATAGACGATGCAATCTCAATTGCACTCCACACTGCCCTGGTGGTTCTCACAACTCAATCTTGTGTTATATAAGGAGTGTGCCCACTCTGGTATTTGCAAGTACGCTCTAGCCAACAGCACTATCTGCGCTCCGTTGGATAACGCACGTATAGCCTATGTAACCGGTGTGACAGGGCTAGCTTGTTAGCGGGGTGCGCGCTAATAGCGTTTCAATCAGTGACGTCACTCGCTCTGAGGGCTGCGGTTTTTGGTTGAGCGATAGGTAACGATGCTTCGAGGGTGTCAGTAGGTTGATGTGTGGGGGCGAGGAGAGGGACGGAATCAAAATGTTACACTTACATCAGTGGTTCCCGAACTTTTTATAGTCCCGTACCCCTTCAAATATTCAACCTCCAGCTGCGTTCTCCTAGCACCAGGGTCAGCGCACTCTCAAATGTTGTTTTTTTGCCATCATTGTAAGCCTGCTACACACACACACACACTATACAATACATTTATTAAACCAGGGCACAAATAATAGCAATCAATAATTGTGCTTTTTATTTAACCATCTTACATATAAAACCTTATTTGTTCATCGAAAATTGTGAATAACTCACCACAGGTTAATGAGAAGGGTGTGCTTGAAAGGATGCACATAACTCTGCAATGTTGGCTTGTTTTGGAGTCTTAAATCATTTCCCCATATTAAGTTTTCATGCTAGTGAGGGCCGAGAATCCACTCTCACATAGGTACGTGGTTGCAAAGGGCATCAGTGTCTTAACAGCGATAACACATGAAAGAAAACGTTATTAATATCACACCTTTTTCTGAAGTGAATGGTTTCCCCAACTACACCACCCGCGAACAGCGGTGTTCTCTGGGTAGCCTAGTGGTTAGAGCGTTGGACTAGTAACCGAAAGGTTGCAAGTTCAATTCCTCGAGCTGACAAGGTAAAAATCTGTCGTTCTGCCCCTGAACAGGCAGTTAACCCACTGTTCCTAGGCCGTCATTGAAAATAAGAATTTGTTCTTAACTGACTTGCCTAGTAAAATAAAATATCTACATTATGCGTTAGCGAGGTTGATTGAAACTCTACATTTTCACTTTGTCAGACATATTCAAAAAACGATTTACAATAATGGAGATGTTTCCACCAATGGAAAGAAAGGATAGGCGGGAGCTTGACAGCCCGCCGGGCCGCTTTGTGGACAACGACTCCCATTGTTAGGACGGAGAGACATGTATCTTGTCAGTATATCCATATCACTGGCGGAGTAAACCCTCTAGCTTAGTCTCTTCCTCTCGGATGATACAATATAGCTACCACTGCTAGGTGCCCGCAGAGTTCTACGGCTGCTGAAGTCGTACGTTCCATCATTTTTATTTTATTTAACTAGGCAAGTCAGTTAAGAACAAATTCTTATTTTCAATGACGGCCTAGGAACAGTGGGTTAACTGCCTTATTCAGGGGGCAGAACGACAGATTTGTACCTTGTCAGCTCGGGGATTTGAACTTGCAACCTTTCGGTTACTAGTCCAACGCTCTAACCACTAGGCTAGCATGCAGGACGCAGCTGCGAAGTAAATGAAAACATAGCTGTAAAAAAAAAAAAACTATCACAATAATTTGACGAAACGTAAATATATTGTTGTGAATGGTGTAATTTAGGCACTTGATTTGCCTAGCGTGGACATTTTCCCTCATTGGACCCGCACATGCTTAGTTATTGTCATGTGATCCCTTTTTATCCAATCAGTGGCTCGGTAAGGCTTTTTTTCTTCCTCCCATAGGTTTGAATCGGTTAGCCAAACGTGTTGCAACGAAGCTAGCAGTGGGGACGTTCGTGGAATACTTTCCAACAAAGTGCAGTGGAATTGCATGTGTATACTGTCTTAAAGTTGTTTATTTGGCAATATGTCACATAAACAAATCTACTACTCAGACAAATATAACGACGAACACTATGAATACAGGTATGTTCGCTTCCTGCTCCTGTGTTACCTTGGCTCGCTAGCTAACGTTAGCTGCTATTAGCGTGTGTGGTTTAACTAACTAGCCAAGATCTGTAAGGACCAAAGTAGTGGGACCGGGGGTATATATCTACAGTTAGATGGTGATGCAATTTCTCTCCCCCATTTAAAATACAAAATTTAACTAGTTCACTTTCGTAACTGTGAAAGACGGCAATACGCAAACCACACGACTAACTAACATTAGCTAGACAACTTTATATTCTCTGAACCAAAAAATGGCGTAGCTACCAACGACTGTCGTTTCGTCCTTTAAAAAAAAAATATATTTATATATATTTAAAATGACTCCGGTGAATTGTTTCATATCTAGCTAGGTAGTTAACGTTTTGAGTTAGGTTAGACTACTATCTTTGCTGCTACTAGTAATATTACCAAATATAGTATGAATCCTAGTGGGCAGAACAAGCGAGGAGGTGGGCGGAGACAAGTACGAGCCAGCGAGAACCTATTGGTGCGTTGTAATATTTATTAGCATATTCCGGTTAGGGAACGCCTACTCTGAAGTGCGCGTGTGCAACAACTCAATTCTCTCTTGCACTCCTTAAACAACGCTTCTTTGGCAAAGGGTAAAGTCTACAAAGATTAGAGCACTTTGTCGTAACATATTCTAGTTTTAGAAACAGAAAACTGTAAAAAGATCAAATGTTTTATCGATGAGAGAATAAGCAGAATGTTGGACAAAATCTTATCTTCTCCCACTGCAGGCTAAAGGGCTTCCTCTCACCACCATATTTGGTGAGTGGAAACTCCCAACCGGATGCTTCACACTTATACATCCGGTTAAATATCTGTCTCATTGTTCTGTGCTACTACTTTGTTAGCTCTGGTCCAGGACGTTTCGGATGCGTACTCACTATTCTCCCATTGATGGAAATTTGTTTAATGACTAACTTCAATATATTTTCGTAAGTAACCAAAGTTAAAATGTCGGTAGAGTAGAGATAAACATTTCTATATATATATATATATATATATATATAGAAATGTTTATGTCAATTCTTCAAAATAAGACGTATGAGCACTTTGCTTACCGCCAGATCCATGCGCATGCGTCGGATCTCACTACATGCGTGCGGGTGGATTGGCGCGCTGCAGAACGACGCCCTGCACCAGAGCTACAGCTTCTTCTTCTATGATATCATGGCGGTCAGCAAACAATCGTTTAAGTGCATGCCGCCACCTACTGTGCTGGAATATACGATCACTCATCATCTGTCCAATTCTGTACAACCATGAAAATAAAATAAAAACAAATAAATCCCTACTAACTTCTACCCCCAACCCCATTAAACTTATATCATGCTGAAACACTCCACCCTTAGGATTGTTCAGCATGTCAACAACCATTTCAACAGTTACAAATGTTACCCCCGATTATCTCTTTTGGCCATCTCCACCATGACCTTCAACCTGCCATTTCTGCTTTCCACAACCCAAGTCATATTGATAACCTTACCAATAACAGCTATTACGTCAACTTTATTCATTATCCAAAGTGTCCTTTGACACCGCACATTCATGAGCGCAAGATTTCTGAACATGCCTGGAAACCATGCCAGGATCAGCAGAAACCCCAGCCCCGACATTAGGTCCACTTAGTACAGGAGGAGCCATGGAAGAGCCATCATTCCACACTGTAGTTTCACCAATCTGTCTTAAAGCCCATGCATATGATACATCATGACTGATTCTATATGTCTGAGCCTCTCTCTGTACCTGGCATCCACCAAATGCTGCACTATGTCCCGCCCCCTACAATTACAACACTTAACCTTCACAATGCTCCTACATTCACCATAATCATGCCCCTCCCCACAATTACAACACACATCCTTCACAATGCTCCCACATTCACCATAATCATGCCCCCCACACACACACAATTACAACACACATCCTTCACAATTCACCATAATCATGTTCCCTTCCACACTTGGCACATCTTTACCTTTCTTTACATTGAACAGCTACATGTCCCATTCTTTGGCATTTAAAACTCCACAATGGGGATGGGACAAATTCTCTTACATTGAAACTAAGGAATCCTATCTGTACTTTTCCAGGCAAAACCTTCTCAACTCTCAGCAGCACTGATTGGCGTTTACTTCTTCAACCCTCTTTCCTACTGATCAACCTTTTTTTTTTGTTGGTCTCAATCACTCTTTCTCCCTTCACATTTTCTTTAATACCGTCTATGGACCTAGATATTGGAACCCCATTGGTAGAGCTACTGCTTACCACCCTTTTGTGTAAGTTAGGGGTAAATGACTGCCCCCTCTTGTTGAAGTCACAAAGTTCTGCAGGCGTTGCAGAAAACGAGATCCCCCATTCTAGTGAAGGGAAATCGATCCCCATACTAGTGAAGGGAAAACGGGATCCCCATACTAGTGAAGGGAAATCGATCCCCATACTAGTGAAGGAAATCGATCCCCCATACTAGTGAAGGAAATCGATCCCCCATACTAGTGAAGGGAAAACGATCCCCATACTAGTGAAGGAAATCGATCCCCATACTAGTGAAGGGAAAACGATCCCCCATACTAGTGAAGGGAAAACGGGATCCCCCCCATACTAGTGAAGGGAAATCGGGATCCCCCCCATACTAGTGAAGGGAAATCGGGATCCCCCCCATACTAGTGAAGGGAAATCGGGATCCCCCCCATACTAGTGAAGGGAAAACGGGATCCCCCCCATACTAGTGAAGGGAAATCGGGATCCCCATACTAGTGAAGGGAAAACGATCCCCATACTAGTGAAGGGAAAACGGGATCCCCCCCCATACTAGTGAAGGGAAATCGATCCCCATACTAGTGAAGGGAAAACAGGATCCCCCATACTAGTGAAGGGAAATCGATCCCCATACTAGTGAAGGGAAATCGATCCCCCATACTAGTGAAGGGAAAGCAGGATCCCCCATACTAGTGAAGGGAAAACGGGATCCCCCATTCTAGTGAAGGGAAAATATTTGTGTACATAACAATTTAGAAGACAATCATGAAACCAATAATTGCTTCTATTACACCAGATGTATGTCCTGATTATTTTAAAATCACAGAAAAAAAGTTATGAGGATAATTTAGTAGCTAATGGCAGCTTGCAGTACTCCAGTCAGCCTTCAATTTGAGACTCAATGAGAGGGGGCAGCACTGAGCTAGCAACAACATTTCCTGGAGTATTTAACTAGGCAAGTCAGTTAAGAACACATTCTTATTTACAATTACGACCTACACCGGCCAAATCCAGACCGATTGCGCGCCACCTTATGGGACTCCCAATCACAGCCGGTTGTGACACTGGATTCGAACCAGGGTGTCTAGTGACTGCGATGCTGCGCCACTCGAGTAGCTCAAACTAATAATTTTATGTCTACATAAATCTCCCACCTGAGTTGCTTAAAATTAGCTATTGAGTCTTCACATAATGAATGAATGGTGTCTTTGTCCATTCATACAGTCTGATGAAATTTGAAGTTTCAGCTTTCAATTGATAATTCCATTGATAACCAATTCATGATGATTGGAATTGGTGGTCTAGCTAGCTACTTTAACCGTTACCTACCAATATCTAACATTGAATCTTAGCCTCTTTTATTGTTCCGTTCAGTTGGATAGGCCTAGCTAGCTACAGTTTAAAGATGAACTCGCACTGGTTTTAGGTTATAAAGTACATAACCACTAACCAGTACTTTTAGAAAATATTCAAACTATATGGACTTTGAATACATTATTTACTACAGTAAAAATGTGTTTATTGTTGCTCTACTTGCTCTTCCAACAGACATGTTGTGTTGCCGCGGGAGATGGTGAAACAAGTCCCCAAATCCCACCTGATGTCTGAGGATGAGTGGAGGCGAATGGGAGTGCAGCAGTCTCTTGGATGGGTGCACTATATGATCCATGAACCTGGTTTGTACCCTAAATGCTTTGTCTACGCCACATCAATCATGTCTCAAGGCAAATAGTCTGGTCCCAGGGCTTGTTTTTGTTGTTGTATTTTTCTTGATAATTTTCTGTTGTCATGCTTGGCATGACAGTGAGTGACCCATATGAGTTGGCAAGACGGCACAAACAGATCTTGGACCAGGCTAAGCGTAGACTACATGTAAAGGGTTTGTAAGTCAATTCTTCTTCTTTGTTTATATATATTCTTTCAGAGCCTCACATTCTCCTGTTTAGACGACCACTACCGAAGAACTGATCTGGAACGTTCCTTCCTGTCAACATTCCGTGGTATTCATTGAATACTTGCTCCCCTTACAAGTTATATTGTCTGCTGTGCATGAAGCTGTATTTGGCTCAGAAACCAAGCTCAGTCTGATTTGCATGGAAGAGGTGAATGTTCTGTCACTGTGGCATTTAATGGATATCATACGTCACCAATATGTTGCTACTAGTACTACACTAATACCAAAGTGCCTACGGTGAATATCGACCTCTCAAGTGTTGAAATAAAGTATTGAGTAACGTGTTATTGACATAACATGTTGTTTTTCTATCACTTTAATATAATTGTTGTATGACCTTCACAAATGGCTGTATGTGCTCACTTTTCTATGACTAATGAAATGTACTGTGTTTTCTATTTTCTAACTGAATGAATTTATAAGTAGGTGCACCAGATGGTATTGACTAGCTTTTGTACATAAAGTCAACTCTGATTGAAAGCCCAGTAAAGATAGTGTTTTGCGTGTATACTTGTTCCAGGTTCTCCAAAGTACCTGTTTTCTATCTGCTGTCGACTGACATGCAGGCAGCACGTGTGGCATGACAAGTAGCCAGCCAGGCCACTTTTGGTGGCCAGTCATACAAGTTTATTTTTCAGCTCACGTATTTGTGATCATAACTGTTGATAAGAGCCGTACATCCTCTAAACTGCACCGCTACTGAACCACTGAGGATATCATCGTCTGTAATGCAAACTTATCATTTATGATTGACAACCAGACCCATTTCTTGGTATCACTTAACAGAATGGTATGAAAGAAGAAGTTTGTCACCCTTGAGCCTAAATCAATCTATGGCGTTTGGCTGTTGTCATTTTTGAATGTCATTACTTTTGATGAGAATAAATATATTTTTGAAATTGGTTACTTGGTCCTGCAGAAATGTTGTGTTGTAAGCTTTTGGCCATGAGATGGTGCTATAGGGCATCGGTGAAGATGGGAACTCATTGGTACATACCTGTCCAATATTGAGGTGTAGGCCTACATAAAGATAAACAAACTGACATTTTGCGTTATGCAGGATGCCACTTTTACGTGCACATAGTTGGTCATTTAGATGGCGTGTTTGGCTATAATATTTCTGGTGGATAACTGCTGCGTGTCTGTATTGGTGGTTGGTGCAGCAGTGGGGGTGTGAGGATGATTGAAAACAGACAAAAAAAATGGAATCTATGAAGTAAACAGCTTTCACTTTACAATAAATGCCTTACCAAAATAATGTATATAGGCAATGCTTTATGTGGTTAGAGGGTGACTGCTGATTGTGCAATGCCCTTATGTGCCCGAGTAGGTCAATTCTTGACTGGATTGATCATTTACTTTCTACCAAGGCCATTTTGATTGTCTTGCTTTTCATAGACAGTGACTGGTGTTCTGTGAGTGCAGTGCTCATGTTATTGAGAGTGAAGGCATGCTGTGGCTGCAGGCAACATAGACTTAGCATGGTGTCTAGTTCATATCTGGAATACCCCAGATGGCTGTGGCAGAATAACTATTTATATTAAATATATAATATGATTTGGCTTTTAAACAGTGGAAAATATTTTAAAAGCATTTCATCGAGTTTTTCAGAGGGACCCTGTCATTACAGTATGAATCATCATGCCCTACTATCATATCGTTTTAACCTCATTTTCTGCACCAGACAATTTTGAGGTTAAATTCCATTAATAGAGCACGTCACCCACAGTGATCTCTTGGTCTACCCTAAGGTGTCCTAACGTAGTCACATTGCCACAAACATCTACATGCCCTAATACACCACGTTCCTGACATTTTGTCTTCGACACCACTTTACTTTGAAACCACTTGACTTAAACGTTTGTCTCTCTAAAAAAAAGTTGAAGCACAATAAGACTGTTAACGTAGATGCCCCCACACACACTTGCTATCGAAGTAATTCCAAAGGTTAGGTTAACAGCGCAAATGAAGGGTGACATTACTTCATCACTTATATACAGGGCCTTCAGAAAGTATTCAGACCCCTTGACTTTTTCCACATTTTGTTATGTTACAGCCTTATTCTAAAATTGATTAAAATGTTTTTTTCCTCATCAATCTACAAACAATACCCCATAATGACAAATAAAAATGTTTGCTAATTTATATATATATATATAAAAAAGAAGGAAATATCACATTTACATAAGTATTCAAACCCTTTGCTCAGTACTTTGTTGAGGCATCTTTGGCAGCGATTACAGCCTCGAGTCTTCTTTGGTATGACGCTACAAGCTTGCCACACCTGTATTTGGGGAGTTTCTCCCATTCTTCTCTGCAGAACCTCTCAAGCTCTGTCAGGTTGGATGGGGAGCGTTGCTGTACAGCTGAATTCATCTCTCCAGAGATGTTCTATCGGGTTCAAGTCCGGGCTCTGGCTGGGCCACTCCAGGACATTGAGACTTGTCCCGAAGACACTCCTGCGATGTCTTGGCTGTGTGCTTAGGGTTGTTGTCCTGTTGGAAGGTGAACCTTCGCCCCAGTCTGATGTCCTGAGCGCTCTGGAGCAGGTTTTCATCAAGGATCTCTCTGCATTCTGCTCCGTTCATCTTTGCCTCTATCCTTACTAGTCTCCCAGTCCCTGCCACTGAGAAACATCTAAAAACCTGTTTTCACTTTGTCATTATGGTGTATTGTGTGTAGATTGCTGAGGAAAAACATGTAATCCATTTAAGAATAAGGCTGTAACGTAACAAAATGTGGGAAAATTCAAGGGGTCTGAATACTTTCCGTATGTATCAATGCACCCAGTCACTACAAAGATAGAGGCGCCCTTCCTAACTCAGTTGCCGGAGAGGAAGGAAACCGCTCAGGGATTTCACCATGAAGCCAATGGTGACTAAAACAGTTACAGAGTTTAAATTAATGGATGTGATAGGAGAAAACTGAGGATGGATCAACAACATTGTAGTTAATCCACAACATTTACCTAATTGACAGAGAGAGAAAAAAGGAAGCCTGTACAGAATAAAAATATTCCCAAAAATGCATCCTATCCCCAAGCAGATGAAACATCTCCTTTAATTATTGAAATGTGATGTGCTTTCTGGCCACGTGACTGCCATATCTTCACCCGTGGGTGCTTCATTTTGGTAGTAGTGAAGGACTATCTAGCTGGCTACACCTACTACGGAGTCCATGAACTGCTGTGGCTGAGCTCAAACTTCGAGTCCTACTATAGAGAAGCCACACAGTCGGCAAGGACAGAGAGACACCTTGATGACACCGTGCTGCCTGCCTTCCCCTGGACTTGCTCCAGAGACCTTTTTTCTTGCTCTCCCCTTTGACCACCTCCCTCCGATGATTACTCAAGCCATGGACTTTCCAACCCTTTTTTTTGTTGTTTTCAAGCTCTTTGAGGTTCTTTATGCAATAAAAGTGCTACGAAAGTTGAATAAATTATTATTATTATATGTGGGGGATAGATCGAGAATCTACAGGGAGGGATCTAGAATACACAGGGAGGGATCTAGAATGAACAGGGAGAGATCTAGAAGGCAATGGAAGGGATCTAGATTCTAGAATGCACATCTGTACAAATCAGCAGACTCCTAATTGCATTTGGGGACTGGTTCCAACAAACATTCCATAGTCACCTGCTTTCTCTTAACCAACACATGTCACATGGTGAATGAAGATTACCACAGCTGCTTTTTATATTCATTTTAGGCAGCACTTACGATACCACTAACACAGAGAGTCATTTAAAGTAAGCGCAATACCAGAGGAGGCTGGTGGGAGGAGCTATAGGAAGATGGGCTCATTGTAATGGCTGAAATGGAATACATGGAACGGAGTCAAACTTGGTTCACATGTGTTTGAAGTGTTTGATACTGTTCCATTTATTACATTCCAGCCATTACAATGACCCGTCCTCCTATAGCTCTTCCCACCAGCCTCCTCTGCTCTAGATACTGCAGGGGCTGATAGGACTGTGATTGGACTAGGTTATATGACTTACTGTATATCTCAATGATAGTGTGTAACAGAGGGGTTACATCTTACCAACAACATACTACAATTATCTTCTCAAAACATGAGAAGGACCTAAGTCTTAAAGATAAAGGTCAAGAAAGATCATGTGACATTCAAGTTTAGATGTATGTCATGAAGATATAGCTGAAAATCAATGTAGAAGGAAAACATGTACTGTATATTCTGACCATTAAACTAAAAGATATGTAGGAATACTATGCCATTATACAGATACAGAGCGCATGGAATTTAAGTTAGACTAAGGGATGAGGGAAAATCGTAATGCATTTAGATATTGGAATACTGGATATACTTCAACAGTACTTTGTTCACACTTCACAACCACATTTCATCAAGAGTAGAGAAGCTCCACGGCTGAAAGATGTGATTGTGTTTAGCCCAAGCCACCACTTGAAGGAGTCTGGGTTGGGACCCCCGGCACTCTGCCCTCCCCACCCTGCAAACCTCTCCACCCCCTTCTTTGGACAATAAGACAAGGGATGGTTTGTCTGGCTTTACTGTGTTTTTCATTCACTACTCCATTTGAGGAAATGTTGCATAACCTTTGACCCATAACAATGACCTTTCCAACCCCTTCAGTAGAATGTCTGTGAGTAGCTGTCCAAGGATTTCCCCAAAAAGTTTTGGTCAAAAGTAAAGTCTAGACATTAGTGAGTCCACGCAGACACACATTTGGAGGGTTGAGTCTGTTCTATTCTATTCTAAATTGAATGTGCTAAAACATTTTCTCTGTCCTCAGTTATATATATATTTTTTAAAGGTGTCAAATAAACTGCATTATCTGCTAGGCCTATGTATCATAATTGCTTTCAAAGATAGTATTATTTGTAACAACCATATAGACTGTATAAAGTGGGTAACAACAGCAGGCTTTGTGACACTCTCTCTCACAAGCGCCATCAGTGCCCTCTGGAGACCTACCTTGCTTGTTTGCATAATGCTTTTCCCTGTCCCACCCTCCTCTCTATCTCGACTGATATCACTGTGCTGAGAAAGGATTTTTGAATTCGCAGCAGCACACACAGGTCACACCCGCCATGCTGTGAGCTACAGCGAGAAACTTGACAAGCTCCGGCAACCACGGTCAACTATTTTAACGACCCAGACAAAGAGGATATTTTTTACCATGTAAGTCAAAGATTGATTTTATGTTTAGATCAATGCACCGTTTAAATCGTGATACGGATATGTTGTATTGAGCATTTGTTGAAACTTTGTGCTGCGGGTTGTTGCATGGCTGTCTATCTGGTATCTGAGCTTGCCTTGCGGTCATGCATGCATGCTGCTCTCGGAGTGAGTAGGGTTGGAGCAATGACTGTGTATATTTGAGGGGTTGGAGGTTTAAGTTCGCCTTACACTTGTTACAACAGGTTGTTTCTTTTGTAACGGATTTACTACAGCTTTACTATGTTTATTTTAAGTTAGCGATCTAGTTACATTAATAAATGCTTCTGAAAGATCGATTTTCCTGTTTAAAAAAAAAAAAGTGCACTTTTGTTGATTTGCCTTTCATCAGATTAAATTCGTGTGAAGATTGTCATCACCACCTACATTTCAAAGGAAGGCTTGTAAAATGTATTTCGTGCTTTTTTAATATAAAAAACGTGCATTTGCAAACATTGTTACAATGTAACCACAGCAGCGTCTCACCTCATATAAATTACAAAGTTGGTGTGAAATTGTTTCAGTTAGAGAAGTATTATTATTTAGTCAAGAGACTTTTAAAGATTAAAATCTCTCCGTGTTGAATGAGTTCTCAGGGTCATTCCGGGGTTGCTAGCGATGCACGCATAAATGAAGGACGCTCATTCATTTCAACAAAAAAATATTTGTATTGAAATGGGAGAGAAGGATAGCCTATCCACGTAACAGTTTGAGATTACAGTGGTTGAATGTAATGATTTTATATAAATAGATACCCTAGATGACTGGGGGGGCAGTGTTGAAGCTACTGTGCCTCCATCTTGGCACCTATCACCATTGTAAAACCTTTTGGAAGCTATAGAAG
This sequence comes from Brachymystax lenok tsinlingensis, assembly GCA_030435695.1. Taxonomy (NCBI): domain Eukaryota; kingdom Metazoa; phylum Chordata; class Actinopteri; order Salmoniformes; family Salmonidae; genus Brachymystax; species Brachymystax lenok. Next base: position 8,912,421 of record CM059795.1, on the reverse strand, counting down.
TGCATTTATTAATGCCTACATTCGTTTTTGCCACGTTTATTCTATTAAAGTCTCATTAATGCATACTTCTGAATTATATTATGTGACATAAACATTTTATTTTTTTGCAATTTTCCCTTTCAAAGTATATATATTTTTAAACATTTTGTCCTTGAGACATTTAATTGAAATATTGTAAAATTCCATTCATTCCTATGGAGGACTGCTCCTGGGGAGTGCCACTATGGCCAACCGGTGGCTTCAAAGCCTCACAATGGCCAAATACATAGCATCAGCAATCCAGGGTGGATGTACATAATTGGTTGAACTAGCCTGGAGGCGTTGAAATGAATGGGATTCAATGCCTGGCATAAATTAGCGGTTGGATCAGGAACGAACAAGCCAGAATGTTGAATACAATAATATTTAAATTTACTTTACCGCAGGTAGTGAGTAGAGATTTATATCACTTGAAGCATGCGCAGAACCATGTAAACGCGTGCACGAACTAGGCAAGTATACATGCGTCTCATGTAGGTATTTTCATGTTGGCCATCAGGCGATAGCGATCTGAACGCACTAAATCAAGTAAAATAAAATGTTATTTGTCACATACACATGTTTAGCAGATGTTAATGCGAGTGTAGCGAAATGCTACCTGTAAAAGAGAGCGGTGCTCCAGGGACTCACTGGCAGGAATAAGGCAACTTCAAGAGGATATATGAGATGGATGTGGATCTTTACAGAGAATATGTGCGAATTAATATACTGTCCATAATAAACAGCATGATAATGAATGAGTACGAGCACAAGAGCAATAATAATGTTGACTGTATAAGGAGATGGTGACATAATTAAAGGAATGTATAACACATAGTATCAACTCATATCACTCTTGTCCACTTGGAGAGAGACTGAGGAGGCTCTGGCCTGAGCAGGCAGAAGGACTGGCAGGTGTCCTGCCCCTAGAAACCTTGACATAATTATACTTTCCTGTAGATATATTGTCTTACATTCTTACCTGCAAAAAGACCAACCACATTGACAACCAGTAAAGTTAAAATGTAATTTTGTTGAACATTTTGGTTTTGCAGAGGTTGTGATCCAAACACTTATTAATGCCCGGTGTAGAATTCTATGAATTTCATTGTCAGGTTTCTAGGCTAGGGTCAAACCAAAGAGCCTACACGTTGGAATACTCTCAACAGAGAACACTGCTTTACCTGTATATCATGCTGCTGAGACACACACATCAATCATAGTTTTCATAACGATAGTCATTTCTATTACTGGGAAGGCTTGATCTTTGAACTCTTTCAGCAGATCTCCTGGGTGAGTGAAGTAGTAGAAAGCGAGAAACTCCTCCAGTTCAGGCATATCGATGCAAAGCCATTAAAGATAATGTCCTCTATAGCAGTGGTTACCAACCTTTTTTGCTTACTGTACCACCAACTGAATTTTACTCTGCCCGTAGTACCCCTGAAGTACCCACTTGTGTGCATTCCAAGTACCCCCTGTGGATAGACCAAGTACCCCCAGGGGTGCTAGTACCCCTGTTTGCTTGTCCAGGAGCCTGCCAGCAAATATAGGAAAATGCGGAAGTCAAATGTTTGTAATTTAGCAGACACTCTTATCCAGAGTGACTTACAAGAGCAATTAGGGTTAAGTGCCTTGCTCAAGGGCACATCTACGTTTTTTTTTCTCTCTCTCATCTCGTCAGCTCAGGGATTGAAACCAGCAACCCTTCGGTTACTGGCACAACACTGTTAACCACTAGGCTACCTGCCACCCAGTTGACTGTGTTGCTCTTAACTTCGAGTCAAATGTGAAGCCCGTGGAGGTATTGATAGTGGATAACATTGGACACTGTCTGCCAACAACAAATAGTCATACAGAAGTTTAGGCCTATATGACATCCAGAAGGTAACCTACCTTGTGGATGAGCTATCAAGTGTGAGAAATGCATCCTTGCATTGAGGACAGATAGGCAGCAAAATGCTTTGTTGTATGAACACATCTGTTATTTACCAAATTAATTTCATGTTTCACTAAATTATTATTTTATACATCAACGGTTCATTACTCTGAACATTGATTTTATAATGCTTGAAGACCCACTGACGGAATGCTATGCTCTGCCTGTCTGTCTGATTGGAAGCCCCCAGGCCTCAATATAGTAATTATTCTGCCTCATCAAATTAGATTCCAGTCCTGTGTTGGGTCATGTGAGGCATGGCAGCCACCCGGACCTTGTCAATATAATGGTGGACTTGCACTTCACTCTGGTTGTCCCTTTGGCCCTGTACCTCTGGCTCTTTGTCAGAGCAGGACCGGAAATTGCTGTGAACATTTACCAGCCAGCAGACAATCATAAAACCAATTTTCTACATTGTAAAATAATAGTGAAGACCTCAACTATGAAATAACACATGGAATCACGTAGTAACCAAAACGATGTTAAACAAATCAAAAATATATTTGAGAATCAAAGTAGCCACCCTTTGCCTTGATGACCGCTTTGCACGCTCCTGGAATTCTCTCAACCAGATTGAGGTAGCCACCTGGAATGCATTGAAATTAACAGGTGTGCCTTGTTAATTTGTGGAATTTCTTTCCTTAATGCGTTTGAACCAATCAGTTGTGTTGTGATGAGGTAAGGGTGGTATACAGAAGATAGCCCTATTTGGTAAAAGACCAAGTCCATATTATGGCAAGAACAGCTCAAATAAGCAAAGAGAAATGACAGTCCATCATTTGTGGAAAAACCATCAAGCCCTATGATGAAACTGGCTCTCACAAGGACCGCCACAGGAAAGGGAGACCCAGAGTTACCTCTGCTGCAGAGGATACGTTTATTAGAGTTACCAGCCTCAGAAATTACAGCCCAAATAAATGATTGAGTTCAAGCAAGACATCTCAACATCAACTGTTCAGAGGAGACTGCGTGAAGCAGGCCTTTGTGGTCAAACTGCTGCAAAGAAACCACTACTAAAGGACACGAAGAAGACACCAAGAAACACGAGCAATGGACATTAGACTGGAGGAAATCTGTCCTTTTGGTCTGATGAGTCCAAATTTGAGATTTTTTGTTCTAACCTCTATCTTTGTGAGATACAGAGTAGGTGAACGGATGGTCTCTGCTTGTGTGGTTCCCACCATGAAGCATGGAGGAGGTGGTGTGGTGGTGCTTTGCTGGTGACACTGTCAGTGATTTAGAATTCAATGCACACTTAACCTGCATGGCTACCACAGCATTCTGCAGCGATACGCAGTCCCACTGAGCGCAAACCAGATGGGATGATCATTTGTTTTCAACAGGACAATGACCCAACACACCTCCAGGCTGTGTAAGGGATATTTGGTCAAGAAGAAGAGTGATGGAGTGCTGCATCAGATGACCTGGCCTCCACAATCACCCGACCTCAACCAAATTGACCGCAGAGTGAAGGAAAAGCAGCCAACAAGTGCTCCGCATATGTGGGAATTGGAAAGACTGTTGGAAAAGCATTCCTCATGAAGCTGGTTGAGAGTGCCAAGGGTGTGCTAAGCTGCCATCAAGGCAAAGGGTAGCTACTTTGAAGAATCTCAAATATAAAATATATTTTGATTTGTTTAACACTTTTTGGTTGCTACATGATTCCAGATGTGTTATTTCAGAGTTGTGAAGTCTTCACTATTTTACAATGTAGAAAATAGTAAAAATAAAGAAACTATTGAATGAGTAGGTGTGTCCAAACTTTTGACTGGTACTGTACATGAAACCGACATCTGACGAGCCAAGTCTAAGGCATTGGAAAACAGACTAATCAGCTGGATATGGACAGTATATGATGACAGCTTTTGGTAACTGTGGTTTGAATGGGGAACTGTCTACTCAAACATCTTGAATATCGATGATGACTTATGATTCTCAGCACACCCGGTGAACCCAACTAGACAATGTAGGACCCTGTCTGTCAACAGACAGACTAGTGACAGAAGGGCTGTGTTGACTCCTGCCGACTTGTGTGTGCCAAGTTCTTTCAGAGCTCATCAATAGAGCGTCAGGTACTCCAGGGAAGGGAAGAGTCTCTTGTCGGACTCTGTGCCTCCATCAATACAGTGCTGCCATTTTAAAGGAGTAGTTCACATGATTTGAATCAAGTCTCTCTATTTCTTTCACTTGGTTTTAAGAAATTTATCCCAACACCAGTAGACTTCCTCATTGCTCGCTCTGCAGTTTGGCGGCCACAGATGAACAAAGGCTCCAAAAACAGACATGTCATTTTAAAAACATCAAAGCTCTCCGTATAGTGGTGCAGGTCTTTTAGATGTTGTACACCATGATATTGTGTAATTCCCAACTTTACCCGCAACATTATATGTATGTGAACTACTTTAATCCTCCCAGCAGGAGAAGAGACTGGTGTCACTTTAACACTGAAATGCATGCTGGTAAATTGTCTAGACTCGAGGCTACGTCAAAGCAACACGCACGTAGTCATCATGACTCTTAAATGATGGATCAATAAACGGATTTAGGCTATGTCATTGGTAATCCAAAGTAGTGAAGAAGTCCTGCAAGAACATTGATGCATAAATAAGTTGCTTTGGTATTTTGTTTCACTTTAATTCCAATATCTAGTTGCTTTCCTAAGGTCTTGTTATTTCAGAGTAAAGGTCAGGAAAGGTTATTCTGGGTCTTCATTGCAGTAGATTGTTTTGGTTTATTCAGTGACTCCTTCATTCAAACACGCTAATGATGTTTTGAACGCTTGCAATCCTTTCATTGACTAAACATCTGTGTGAATACTGTGTGTTGTCTTGACGTTCACGTTGTTAACAACATCATTGGAAGCACTGGACTCACAAACGAGTTGAGATTGAATTACATAGAATACTCTTGCTTGTGACAGAACCTATTGAAGCACGCAACCCAGACTTTAGGGACTTTTCACCGGTAATTGATTTATGGCTAGTTGGAATAAGACTGAAATGGAATGCTCTATATCACTCAAAAGCATCTTTGTTCCAACTAGACTTACGTGTAATTACCTCAAAAGCAGAGGACAGGCTCATGTTCATTAGGGTACACAACTGAAATCACTTTTAAACATTTTGCAATGGAAAACAAAAACAAGGGTCTTATTGGACAAGTTCAGGTAGTCCTTTGCCTTTTTTAAAATTTTATTTTTTAAAAGTATTTTCTTCTGCTTGGTGCCTAACACGGCCAAGTTGGATCACAGGTTTTGTGTTTTGCAAGCTTTCCTGCTGCAGTAAGTCGACCCGCATCAGGTCATTTAATGGACTGGGTCTGCTGGGTTTGGGGACCACAATATGAGCAGTTTCATATCACTTTTGAATTCCAGGCTAGACTGGCAATAGCCAGAGCAGTTGTGAGCTGCCTTCTACCCCCCAGCGGTGGAGGCCACTGTAAACGGTGCTATGATGTCAACATACACATCTTGTTGTTCTATTATACCTATTTACATATGCATTACCTCTGTTCCCCTGGCACTCAAGGACCTGAGCAACATGAGGACTTACTGTAGCTGTTTTTAGGTAATATGTTGCATTCCAACGGGATTGTGAAGAAGCAGAACTACCCCCGCCACACCCACACCCCAACATCCCCAGGCTTGAATAATTTCCTATTGGCACAAACATGAGGAGCATCTGCTCCTCGCAACAGACACAATTACATTGTTGTTGGAGCCTTCGGGAAATAATGTATTGCATTCCAGAATCCTTCAATATTCCATTTTGTTTGTCTTGCTATTTAGCAGAAATATGATTTCATATCAAATGATAAGACGCTACATATTGAAGACTGAACTCGGTTTCCCGCACAGCTGCTTTCTTCACCAAAAAAAACAAGATATTGCAAGTTTATTTTGTTTCTATTGGCATGGAGCTCTCATATTGACTCGGTATTTTGTATGTAAGACTAGTTTTTATTTGAAGTTGCTCTATTCAGTTGCTACTATAAGAACTGCCAACTTGCATGGAGGAGCTGCGGCAGATCTCATTTCAGCACTGCAACTCCCAACACTTTTATTTATTTTTTATTTAACTAGGTAAGTCTGTTAAGAACAAATTCTTATTTTCAATGACTGCCTAGGAACAGTGGGTTAACTGCCTTGTTCAGGGGCAGAACGACAGATTTTTACCTTGTCAGCTCAGGGATTCGATCTTGCAACCTTTCGGTTACTAGTCCAACGCTCTAACCACTAGGCTACCTGCCGCCCCATTTGAGCCTCATCGAGGCTCATCGAGGCGACTTTTAGAAAATCAAAAATATTGCTATGAAATCGCCTCAGGATCAATGGAGCATCAAAACATCATTCTGGGGGTTTAGGCGTTGTGCTCATCATATCAGGTTGATTTAAGCGGCGGGGACAGCCAGAGGTTATTAGTCTACACGGAGCCTCTAGGTATAAGCCAAGGAGGATCAAACTGAAATGCTGTGAGTACCATTGAGTTAACGTGAGGTAGCCTATATCCAGTGTAAAACCGCTTGATGCAAATGTGCAAAAGAAACCCAACTGTCATGTGTTATACTTTATGGCCATTATCGGAACATTCAGTTTCACAAATGCCTTCAGTCAGTGTAACCAATGGTTTCCATTTCCAAGAGTATTTATGGTTGTCCTGGCAACTTCTGGCCCCCTTCCCAAAGGAAAACAGAACTCTGAAATTGAAAAGTCTCCAAGATCCAACAGCTGAAGCCAAGAGGATGGATATCACTGAGGGTAGAGGGGAGAAACGGAGAGCTCAGTGAAGCACAGTGCTATTGACAGTGTTTTGAAAAGGTTCCAGCGTGGCTGAAAGAGAAGTGGAGTTTTCTACGTACAGTACATTCTGTCACTGGGAAGTCCACCGCTCTTTGCAGCTGACGTCCACACCGTTGTCATACAACTCGTCAGTCTTTAACCTGTAACACGTGTTCTACTCACGCGGGTGGACACTAGCCTCTGTGAAATTATGGTCTGATATAACCCCCTCCTGTTTCTCTCACTGTGGCGGCACCAGAGCACCTTGGGTTACAATAGGTTTTACTGCTGAAAGAGGGCAGCTGGAATACTGATCCCTATTCACCCTGCCTGCTAAGGATCGCAGAACGACCCTTTAAACAATAGACACCCACTCAGAGAAACCCCTTCTCTTCCCCCTCCTCCTCCTGGATATGTGTGCATTCCAGAGGCGAGAGAGATTTCAGCACTATCGCTCCACAACGTGCACCGCTTGACTGCCTTGACAGAGAGAAGGCAGGCAGGCAGTCAGTCAGGCAGGTTCACTGGATACTCCTATTGTTTGAGTAGGGCTGCCAAAGAGGCAAGGCTGCTCTGCTCTCCGTGCATTGGATGAGTGGGGTTTTCCCTCCTTTTCTTATTTCTGTCGCATTTTTGGACAGACTGGGTTAAATAATTTATTGTTGCTGGAGAGAAGGAAGGAGCGGTATGGCTGGAAAGAGGAGGTGACTGCTGCCTCTGGAAAGAGGAGGTGACTGCTGCCTCTGGAAAGAGGAGGTGACTGCTGCCTCTGGAAAGAGGAGGTGACTGCTGCCTCTGGTGGGTGCTTGTATTTTCTTCTCTTTGTCATAGTCAGCAGTGTTGTCACTGGTAATGTTAACATCTTGGTAGGGGGTTGTGAAGAGTGGAGCTACCTCCAACTGCTACTCTCCCCAGCTTGAGGAGCGTCTGACTGTAAGTTTCTTATCATAAATACTACCAGGACCTGCATGGGACAACAGACACTAGATGAAAGCAGCATAATGTGACCAATAACGCTTTATTGTTGAGAACATGTCATGATCAGTTCTTCTTTGGAAGTCTACTACTATGCTCCACATTCGATGTAAGCTTATGCATATGGATTTCGTTTTTTTACATTTTCTCTGTCTCGATGTTGAATTATTCAGTGTTTTTTTTTTTTTCTAGTGAAATCTCCTGGTGCCTGCATGAGATTTTAAAACTGTTTAGCACTACTGTACTATCGGTGGTGAGGTATTCCACTTGATTCTTATACTCTTTACAATATTTATGCCTTTTTTTTTTTTTTTTTTTTTTTAAATGAGCTTATTGATTGTTGATTTACCGGTAGTTAGATCTACAAGGGGTACATTTGTACAGGCTCTAAAAGGAAATACTAATGTCCTTCCTCTACTAGGCTATATAGATACCATTATTTGCTAAAGTGACCTATTCCTTTTTTAGGTTTTGTTACAGCAGGACATGGAAATAGTTGCGAAGCTACTCCGCTGTGTGTCATTATTTTACCCTGACAAGGAAGCTGGTATTTGTGGTCTCTTCCTGTAGAGATGCTTGTTTTCCACCTCGTTATTGGGTAGGGGGGATACTCTTTTTGTTTGCAGCAGCCAGCCCAGTCAGTGCTGCCTTGCTTCACAAGATCAAAGCCAGTTAACGTCTTTTCAAGTGCTATCGCTGCACTTCAAAGACTCTGGGCTCGTGCCTCGGAGCTCTCAATTCCCCAAAATAGCAGTGGTAGCACAGAACAGACAGCCCTGCAGGCTTTTGTCATTCACGTGCCATCTTTAAACATCACTAGGATCAAGTGATGTGTGATTTCACACCACCTCATTATTTTTCATTTAATCCTACATGTACCGAGTGGAAAAGGCAAGATTTTTTATTTGTGATCTTTTTTTTGTGTGGATGTCTGTGTTTATCAGAGATGTAGGTTGGGTCCCCCCTTTTTATAGAGACTCCTTTTTATGAATTCCTGCTGTGGTAGTGAAACTCTTCTTTCTTGATGAGCCTCATGAATTCTATTGGACAGATCTTTTGTAAAATATAACATTTTTCAATCCCCTAGATCATGGTTGAACTAAGGTAAAGAAAAACAACTGAATTGACTTCGAAGTCTGCAGAATTTCCTTGGAAGCTCTTTGATACCTGAAACTAATTTACGCATTCATCTATGCAGATTTCAAGATATTCTTAAATTCCACAGGCCTACACTTTTGACAGTTGCTTTTTCCCCTTGGACATACTTTAATGGAATTTCCTCTCTGCAAGGCAAACTGCAATGCTTGCCATTTTTCCCATTAGTGTCTGCAGCACTGAGCACTTTGACAATTGGTTCATGAACAACGGCATTGTGGAAAACCCTCTGCTATCTCTGCATATTTAAAACTTTTCCTTTATGGGCAGTAGGAATTTGACTGGAGAAAAGAGTGGCTGACGCACATTTTATAGCCCCACACGTTCTGGGGTAGTCTAATCTGCCTGCCCAAGTGACCCATACAAATGTTGGCAGGCACAGGTCAATGTTTATTTTCTTACATTTTTTTTTACAGCAGAATTAAATGATCAATTGCTTATGGGGTGGACCTGAAGACAAAAAGGAGGCCTGTATATTGCAGAGAAGATTTGAGCTTTACTGAGTTATAGACATTTAGAGGTAGGACCAGGAGCATAGACCTAGTTGAAGAATGTCAGCCATTCTGCTACCTTATGTTATTGTAAAGAGAGGGCCTGTTTTGATGGGGAGGAGCACGAGTGGACTGGAGGCAGACTGCTTGCCCTAAGACATGGCTGTTCATCTGGAACGCCATAGGAATCTAATCTCAAACCATGTCCCAGGGCAGGCAGACTGCATCAGACATCCTAAACTCACTAACGAGGTGGACGGAGGCAGACAGGAACACTAGACGACAGGAACACAGCCAGGAGGGTTTCCCCCCTGAGAACCAGTCATTGGCTCCAGGTTCCACAGCTAGAGGCTGTCTGGGTCTGTATTTATCAATCCTAGTAGGATCTGTTTTGCTTTTTATGCTGGGCATACACAGCCTTTAAAATCGTAACAACTTGGACGTGCCCACGTTTCCCTATTTAATTGTTGTTGTCCCAGATCTTTCATTCTGTTCATCCTCAACCCCAGGATGTGGGTGCTCACATTACATGATGATTTCCTTGTTGATCCTGCCCTGTGTTTCTCAGAGGTGCAAAATATGGCATGGACAATATGGATTTACAGTACATTGACTTTCTCCACATTTTGTTATGTTATGGCTTTATTGTAAAAGGGATTCAATTGTCATCCCCCCCAATCTACACACACTACCCCATAATGACAAAGCAAAAACATTTTGGGGGGAAATTTTTGCACCTTTTTGGCAGCGACTACAGCCTTGAGTCTTCCTGGATATGATGCTACAAGTTTGGCACACCTGTATTTGGGGAGTTTCTCCTATTCTTCTCTGCAGATCCTCTCGAGCTCTGTCAGTTTGGATGGGGAGCGTCGTTGCATGGCTATTTTTCAGGTCTGTTCCATCGGGTTCGGGCTCAGGCTTGGCCACTCAAGGACATTCAGAGACTTGTCTCGAAGCCACTCTTGTGTTATCTTGGCTGTGTGCTTAGGGTTGTTGTCCTGTTGGAAGGTGAACCTTCGCCCCAGTCTGAGGTCCTGAGTGCACTGGAGCAGATTTTCATCAAGGATCTCTCTGTACTTTGCTCTGTTCATCTTTCCCCCGATTTCCTCCAGACATGACGCTTGGCATTCAAGACAGAGAATCTTGTTTCTCATGGTCTGAGAGTCTTTAGGTGCCTTTTGGCAAATTTCAAGCGGGCTGTCGTGCCATTTACTGAGGAGTGGCTTCCATCTGGCCACTCTACCATAAAGGCCTGATTTGGTGGAGTGCTGCAGAGATGGTTGTCCTTCTGGAAGCTTCTCCCATCTCCACAGAGGAACTCTGCCATTGGGTTCTTGGTCACCTCCCTGACCAAGTCCCTTCTCCCCCCATTGCTCAGTTTGACCAGATGTAGGAAGGATCTTGGTGGTTCCAAACTTCTTCCATTTTAAGAATGATGGAGGCCACTGTTCTTGGGGACCTTCCATGCTGCAGAAATTGTTTGGTGCCCTTCCCCAGATCTGTGCCTCGACACAATCCTGTTTCGGAACTCTACGGACAATTCCTTTGACCTCATGGCTTGGTTTTTTCTCTGACAACTGTGGGACCTTTATATAGACCGGTGTGTGTGTGTGTGCGCCCTGTCCCGACATACTGATCCTAGCCCAAGTTCATAGGATTTCACCCCGTTTGTGAACATTTAGTCTGGTGACGGCAAAAACAGGGCGCATTTCTGTGGTGAAATCGTGTACTGTTTGCCCGGCATTAAGTCATAATGAATCAGATTTATTATGGACCAGGTAGGACCTGATCCTAGATCAGCTCTGGTCTGGCAGCTCCAATATTACACTTTATCCCTTGGTGCATCTCTGTTATGGTATCCGCACCAGCAGTCCTAAACCATTCCGGCTTTTTAACATTGCTTTTGATTAGGTGGTGAAGTATATCTTGACCTACATGTTGTGGGTGATCACTGAGTAATGTCAGAGGACCAGTGTAATCGTCAAAAGGCCTATTATAAAGTTTGCCTACTTGCTGAAACGGCAGTAGCCAGGCCATGTTTTGTAGGCTAAAAGAGCGAAAACCCATCTGGCTGATTATCTACCTATCCCTCTTCAGGGTAGGTGTTGGATATTTTTTGCGTATGTGTTGACTTGCGGATGGGCCTAATCTATTTAGCTAATGATGTGTTACTATTTTAATCTTTATGGAAAGCTAAGCTGATAGACTTATGGCCGATTCTGCTGATGCATTACTGCACAGCAAGGACACAGCCTACAGATCTACAGATAAGCGCACGGCAAATAAAGCATTCCAAATTAAAATGTTGTCACCAACATCCTAATGAAACCTGCTCAATTTTGGATTTTTCATTACTTTTTAATATCAGAGCTCTATTGCAGGATAAACTCCATAGGATTAGAGAATATGCTCTGCATAATTTGTTTTTGGTGCCGATTTTTATGATACAACTGCAGTAGTAAATAATGTTAACACATTTTACATCACTATACTATAGGTGTCTTTTTATTTAGAAAAACACTTCAACAATGGCGTCATTGGCATGCATAAAGAAATGCTTTGTGTACTGTAGTCAAGTGCACCACGTGATGACTGTTAACATTGATGCAACCATAGCAACAGTATGTACACTTGATGGTGTAATGCATTTTCATCAGGTAATGACATATTGTCGTGGTGAAATTTGATTTAGCGAAACGTTTCAGCGATTTATGCCCCGAAGTATATCCTAGACCACTCTTTCCAGCCGTCTGGTTGCCTGGTGGATTTCTCGGTACTAGAAACACAATTTATGCTTGGCGGCTTCAGCTCTGCTGGTAGCCATGGCAACTGTATCCCCCCACAAAGTTGAAGACCAATCCTTGCCTTTGCTAATTGTGAGCAAGTCGGGCTTGACTGCAAGTTATCCCCAGCCTGTTCAAATGTCTTTTGTGCTCAAACACAGGGTGTTGTGTCCTTGTTAAAATAAGTGTTCCAGAGAAGCTTGGTATCCATATAGCAAGCAAGGGAAATACCTACTGGGCCATTTTTAAAGGGTATAATGCATCAAGTATAATGCTTATTCTTTTCATGAAAAGATAGGGTGTTGTGAGTTCCATGTCAGCAAGTAGCATTTTATAAATGCTATAATGACATCTGTAAAGCCATGAATGTTTAATTGTTTCATATGAACTCAAATTGTTCCTCTCCCTATCCTCCTTCTCTTTACCTCTTCTCTCCCTTCACAGATCTGTGATGTAAACCATCTCATCCTTCACTCCCCTGTTTCAAGCTACTGTGCAGGACAGAAAAGGCCGTTTCATGAATCAATATTCGCTAGTTGAAGCCATGACAGACAAGTAAGTTATTGTTCCCATTGTCTGCATGAAGGTTACTAGAAAGCGTCCACTGTCTTCTCTCGTGCCTGCTGTCTTGGATGAAGTAAGAGGGTGACGTCATCATGTTAGTGTGCCTTTTATTACGCTTTACCAGCCTGGTATAACCTCCACAACTCCATGTGATGTAGCACTAACCCAGCCTGGTATAACCTCCACAACCCCATGTGATGTAGCACTAACCCAGCCTGGTATAACCTCCACAACCCCATGTGATGTAGCACTAACCCAGCCTGGTATAACCTCCACAACGCCATGTGATGTAGCACTAACCCAGCCAGCTTTTATTACGCTTTACCAGCCTGGTATAACCTCCACAACCCCATGTGATGTAGCACTAACCCAGCCTGGTATAACCGCCACAACCCCATGTGATGAAGCACTAACCCAGCCTGGTATAACCTCCACAACCCCATGTGATGTAGCACTAACCCAGCCTGGTATAACCGCCACAACCCCATGTGATGTAGCACTAACCCAGCCTGGTATAACCGCCACAACCCCATGTGATGTAGCACTAACCCAGCCTGGTATAACCTCCACAACCCCATGTGATGTAGCACTGACCCAGCCTGGTATAACCTCCACAACCCCATGTGATGTAGCACTAACCCAGCCTGGTATAACCTCCACAACCCCATGTGATGTAGCACTGACCCAGCCTGGTATAACCTCCACAACCCCATGTGATGTAGCACTGACCCAGCCTGGTATAACCTCCACAACCCCATGTGATGTAGCACTGACCCAGCCTGGTATAACCTCCACAACCCCATGTGATGTAGCACTGACCCAGCCTGGTATAACCTCCACAACCCCATGTGATGTAGCACTGACCCAGCCTGGTATAACCTCCACAACCCCATGTGATGTAGCACTGACCCAGCCTGGTATAACCTCCACAACCCCATGTGATGTAGCACTAACCCAGCCTGGTATAACCTCCACAACCCCATGTGATGTAGCACTAACCCAGCCTGGTATAACCTCCACAACCCCATGTGATGTAGCACTAACCCAGCCTGGTATAACCTCCACAACCCCATGTGATGTAGCACTAACCCAGCCTGGTATAACCGCCACAACCCCATGTGATGTAGCACTAACCCAGCCTGGTATAACCGCCACAACGCCATGTGATGTAGCACTAACCCAGCCAGGTATAACCTCCACAGCCCCATGTGATGTAGCACTAACCCAGCCTGGTATAACCGCCACAACGCCATGTGATGTAGCACTAACCCAGCCAGGTATAACCTCCACAGCCCCATGTGATGTAGCACTAACCCAGCCTGGTATAACCGCCACAACCCCATGTGATGTAGCACTAACCCAGCCAGGTATAACCTCCACAGCCCCATGTGATGTAGCACTAACCCAGCCTGGTATAACCTTTCCGTTTTCTCCCAGAAGACGTATGTGATTCTCATGGAGCCTCATTTGCATCCTCTTCATTTGTTATGTTCACTGTTGCTGCTGACTCGCTTGTTGCTGCTGGCTTGCCTGTTGTTTTCCATTGGAATGCTGGAGTTTCTCTGTAGCCTATGTAGTACTCTTATGTTGAAACGGAGGCAATAAAATGCCAGGAGAGTTGGGCTATATGGACGAATCAAAGTTTATTGGCCACGTACACAGTTTTGAAGATGTTTTTTTTTTTGTTGTAAAAAACGTGATATCCAATTGGGAGTTAGCCTTGTCCCATCGCTGCAACTCCCGTACGGATTCGGGAGAGGCGAAAGGTTGGGAGCCATGCGTCCTCTGAAACACGACCATGCTAAGCCGTACTGCTTCTTGACACACTGTTCGCTTAACCCGGAAGCCAGCCGCACACATGTGTCAGGAAATACCGTACAGCTGGCGACCTAAGACAGCGTGCATGCGCCCGGCCGCCACAAGGAGTCGCTAGAGCGCGATGGGACAAGGACATTCCAGCCGGCCAAACCCTCCACTAACCCGGACGACGCTGGGCCAATTGTGCGCCGCCTCATGGGTCACCAGGTCACGGCCGGCTGCAACACAGCCCAGGATCGAACCGCATCTGTAGTGACGCCTCTAGCACTGCGATGCAGTGCCTTAGACACATGCGTCACTCGGGAGGCCCAGTTTTGCAGGTGGCATCGCAGGTGAAGCTCCAAAAGGGCAGCAATATCTAGCAACACAATAACACACACACATCATCCAACGGTCTTAATTATTTTATTAACTTATCAGAACGAGCAGTGTCATAGTCTGGAATATAAATATATACAGTACCAGTCAAAAGATTGGACACCTACTCATTCAAGTATTTGTACTATTTTCTACATTGTGAAGACCTCAGAACTATGAAATAACACATATGGAATCATGTAGTATCCAAAAAAAAGTGTTAAACAAATCAAAATATATTTGAGATTCTTCAAAAGAGCTACCACATTTGTACTCATCAGACCAAAAGACCGATTTTCCACCGGTCTGATGTCCAATGCTCGTGTTTCTTGGCCCAAGCAAGTCTCTTCTTATTGGTGTCCTTTAGTAGTGGTTTCTTTGCAGCAGTTTGACCACAAAGGCCTGCTTCACGCAGTCTCCTCTGAACAGTTGATGTTGAGATGTCTTACTTGAACTCAATCATTTATTTGGGCTGTAATTTCTGAGGCGGGTAACTCTAATAAACGTATCCTCTGCAGCAGAGGTAACTCTGGGTCTCCCTTTCCTGTGGCGGTCCTTGTGAGAGCCAGTTTCATCATAGCGCTTGATTGTTTTTGCGACTGCACCTGAAGAAACTTTTTTTTTAAGTTCTTGAAATGTTCTGCATTGACTGACCTTCGACTTAAAGTAATGATGGACTGTCATTTCTCCTTGCTTATTTAAGCTGTTCTTGCCATAATATGGACTTGGCCTTTACCAAATAGGGCTATCGTCTGTATACAACCCCTAACTCATCACAACACAACTGATTGGCTCAAACGCATTAAGGAAAGAAATTCCACAAATTAACAAGGCACACCTGTTGATTGATATGCATTCCAGGTGACTACCTCATGAAGCTGGTTGAGAGAATGCAAAGCTGTCAAGGCAAAGGGTGGTTACTTTGAAGAATCTCAAATAAAAATACACTTTTGGTTACTAGAGGATTCCATATGTGTTATGTCATAGTTTTGTTGTCTTCACTATTATTCTACAATGTAGAAAATAGTCTAAATAAAGAAAAACCCTGGAATGAGTAGGTGTCAACTTTTGACTGGTACTGTATGTATGTCGATAGTTTGTATGGACAGTATATGAATAGAAAAGGTGTGTACAGCAGTAGTTATAGGATGAGCCTGGACTAGAATACAGTATATACATATAAAGTGGGTAAAATCTTATGAAAACATTATTCAAGTGTCCAGTTTTCAATGACTATGTACAAATAGGGCAGCAGTCTCTAAGGTGCAGGGTAGAGTGGCGGGTGGTAGCCGGCTAGTGACAGCACGGAAAGCGGTACCGGAGCGCCAAGTCTAGGTCATAGCCCGAACATGGAAAAACAGCCCCAGACCCTTATTCTTCCTCAACCAAACTTTACAGTTGGCACTATGCATTGGGGCAGGTTGGGTTCTCCTGGCATCCGCCAAACCCAGAGTCGTCCGTCAGAATGCCAAATGGTGAAATGTGATTCCGAATCCACTTGGGTCAGTTAGGATCACCACTTTATTTTAAGAATGTGAAATGTTAGAATAATAGTAGAGAATTATTTATTTCAGCTTTTATTTCTTTCATCACATTCCCAGTGGGTCAGAAGTTTACATACACTCAATTAGTATTTGGTAGAATTGCCTTTAAATTGTTTAACTTGGGTCAAATGTTTTGGGTAGCCTTCCACAAGCTTCCCACAATAAGTTGGGTGAATTTTGGCCCATTCCTCCTGACAGAGCTGGTGTAACTGAGTCAGGTTTGTAGGCCTCCATGCTCGCACACGCTTTTTCAGTTCTGCCCACAAATGTTCTATCGGATTGAGGTCAGGGCTTTGTGATGGCCACTCCAATAACTTGACTGTGTTGTCCTTAAGCCATTTTGCCACAACTTTGGAAGTATGCTTGGGGTCATTGTCTATTTGGAAGACCCATTTGCGACCAAGCTTTAAAGGCACAGTCAACTTAGTGTATGTAAACTTCTGACCCACTGGAATTGTGATACAGTGAATAAGTGAAATAATCTATCTGTAAACAATTGTTGGAAGAATTACTTGTCATGCACTAAGTAGATGTCCTAACCGACTTGCCAAAACTATAGTTTGTTTACAAGAAATTTGTGGAGTGGTTGAAAAATGAGTGTTAATGACTCCAACCTAAGTGTATGTAAACTTCCGACTTCAACTGTATGTCCGTGAACAGCCAGATAGTCTGCAAAGGCTCTGAGGACGCCGTCTGGGCTGGCAGCCTTGCAAGGGTTTTGTTCACGTTGGCCACAGAGATTGGGAGCACACATTCCTCATGCGCCGCGGGGGCGCACTTCAGCGGCTCTATTTCCCTCTACACAGGCGAAATTTGTTTAGCTTGTGTGGGAGCAAGGCGTCAGTGTCCGACATGGTTGGCTTTCCCTTGTCTGGAGTCGCAATTAATTTGCTCACTTAGTACAGGGACAATCTTTTTTCCTCTTTGATTGCCTGACGGAGGTCATAGCTGTTCTGTTTGTACTCTTCCATGTTCCCAGTCATTTAGCCGTGGTTAAATGCGGTGGTTTACGCTTTCAGTTTTATGTGAATGCAGCAAACTACCCACGGGGTTTTGGTTTGGTTAAGTTCTAATCGATTCCGATTGGTCAGACCAACATTGAACTGTTTTTACCATGGGTGCTTCCTGCTTAGGTTTCTGCCTATATAGGCAGGGATGAGCAGGATAGAAGCATGATCTGATTTGCTGGAGGGTGGGGGAGGGTCTTGTAGCCTAACCAGAAGGAAGAGTAACAATGGTCAAGCGGGATCCAGGCCAGAGAAGTCGATTTTCTGGTGAGTGACCGCCAATTTAATGTCCCAAAGTTATTTTTGGCTGTAGGTAATAATACTAGATATGTTCTGATTAAATAATTTTATAATTTGCACACAAAAAAAGCCAAATACTGCAAAGTTGGCTTGGCGCTAGAAACTGATCGACCGGGTCTGTCGACGCCACTGTCAAAAATCCAGATCGAGATAAATTGCCTGCATTGATGCGATACAGGTAAATAGAGTGGTAAGTTTATAACTTTACTGGAGCCATGCAGTGTGCACAGAATCAGCGATGCCGTTCTCAATGGTTACTGCACTGACTCACACGCACTCACGCAGTACCCTGACAGAAAGAAGTTAACCCCTTCAAGGCCAGGGTACGTGGAGTTGGACTGGTTTCATCCACAGGCCCTAGACTGATAACATTCCTCTGCATCAGTGGTAGGCCTACAGCACACAGTTTAATTTTGAAAGTTTGAATGTGTTCAAAAGTTTAAGAATGCATGTAGAATCATAGAAAATATAGCTGAAAACCGACAGATCATTTTGGTACTGAGGCAGATCCTTTTTTAACTAGCTAAGCCTTTACCAGCAGTTTTTGTATAACAATGTAAGTCTGCCTGTATTTCTACATGTGTGCAGGATGAAAACTTTGATGGTTTTGAGTTCAGTAAGTAAGTGATGAGCTTGTTGACAAGCTGTCTGGCAGATCAAAGGTTTCTTAGCAACCAGCGTTGGGGGTGACGGAGGCCCCAGATTTAGTAGTTCATTGTTCTGCCTGTGCTGGTCAGTGTTGTAGCACAATTGTTAGTTTGGAAGAATGATAAATGTTCCTGCCAAAAGGAAGGGAAAAGAAAAGTGGGAGAGTGTCCCCCGCCAGTGGTCCGGGAACAAAGACCCCCTCAACATGGGACTACTTAAGATTCATGCAGCTCTGATCAGCGCTGTTGCTTCTGAACACCCCCACTAAATCCCCTCCCATCCCATCCCAACACATCCCATCTCATTTTTATCTGGCATGCTTTCCAGCAGCAAACAATTACATCAGCAGACATCCCAGTAAATATGTGCCATCTGATGGAAGGCAACTCCCCAAATATTAACAGCCTAGTAGCTAGAGGCCTTTGTAAGGAAGACGGACCGTCTTGATTAGTTTGTCTTGAGGAAAACTAAATTCTATTACTTCCAGCATGCCAGTTATTTTGTTTGAATAAAATGTGAATCCTGTATAAATCTCTGAATCTACCACAGTATTAGAATAACCTTGAATTCCAAGTAAACAACCTACCCCATTTGGAAAAATTCCATGTGCACATTGTTTCAGTTAGTCGAGAGATTAGTCATTATCTTAAACTGCTTGTGGAAGCTGTTTTTTTTTTAAATTATCTGCTTCAAGTATTCCCAGATTGCAAATGCAGCCTTGCTGTTGTGCACCAGTCCCTCTGTTGTGATGTTTCTAAAGCCAGATTTGGGTTTTAATACTTGTAGACAGGGATTATTTCTGTTGAAACCCAAACCGTTGTAATCCACCCCAGTGCACAGTGCAGATCAGAAACCAATAGTCCTCTGGGTACACCTCTTTGCTGATTGTGAACACTGGGATTTCACCCAGTAATATGTTTTGTTCTGTATAAAGAAATAGTTTTACTCGAGTGTTGGTTGGCTGCATTGCACCGATGGGGACAGAATCTAGGACAGATTCTGTCCCCATCGTTTATGTAGATTACTCCAAATGTAGTTTACACAGCTAGTACTAGCTAGTTGCATGCGAGTACAGATTTAAAACATGATGGACCAGTCCTCCGCCCGGCAAGACCTAATCACCAAACAGTCAGATAACAACACACAAATAACAAACATATGCTGAACCAAAGTTGAACTCATAAACTAGTCTGTATTGGATCGGGACAAAGCCTTTTCAATCTCTGTGAGCAAGGTTATCCAGCTCTTCTAAGCTGCCAAGAGCAGAGGCATCTGATGGGAGGAGAGTGGTAACTCAGTCGGTATACTCTTTAAAGCCTCAGGATTTTGACTGTTCAAATAGAACTGCCTTGAGCCTCGTTAAAATACTCCAGACCACAGGGTGACAGTAGCATGGCTTTCTTAAGCTACGTTTGGATTGTAGCAAGCTTTGCTAATGTTGTTGCCAGCTAACTAGAGAGAATTTGTAGTAGTAAGCAGTTGTTAAGAACTAGCATCACTAGCTAGCAACAGTATAGTTATATTACAATGTATTCATTGTTTTAATCAAACAGCTGCCTGTAAGCTTCTGAGAGTTACTGGAGTAGCTAGCTAGTTATGCTGTGCTAACTTGTGAATGGCAACGCTAAAGTTAGCTAGGAAGTGAACTTGCAATGGCAGTAGGACCCGTGGGATAAAGGAGGGGATGCAATTCTTTCTTAATCTTGCTAGATAGTTAGCTAGGTTAATCATTTTAGTTTTGTGTGCATTGTGCTGTACTTACCACCCCATTCGTTTTAATATGAAGTGTGTGACTGCTTGGCCCAGAATAAGCTAATGCTAGCTAGCCAGAAAGACTAGAACTTAATTGATACGGTGAAACATGAAAGCTTCCATAAAATAACAAAAACAAATCCCCCCCAAAAACGTATTCTTTATAATAAATATGCTTAAAGTTCTAAACTCCTTAGCTAGATGTAGAATATGTAAAGACATGCTCTAGAAGAAAAATTGTATTATGCAGCGTTATTGGTTGTTTCATCAGGATTGCTCGAACATACTTAAAAATCTTTAAGATAAATTAGATACTTTCCCAGTGTAATGAACTTTTTTTCCATTTTGTTGACACTCCTTTTGGCTCCCCCACTTAGAGGTCCGTGCTCTCGGATTGGCTCAGTCAAGTTGTCGGCCACTGACAGGCAGGCGACTCTACAAGTACAAACGTCTGGTTTATCAGTACCAGGTCAGTACTCAGCAGGCAGTCTTTTTTTTTTTTGTTCTAGCAAGAGAAGGAACGGCAGCCTACTGTGCTAAAGTACCTTTCGGTGGTCCGTTTTCTTGGTGTGTTTGACCTCTAAAACCTGTCGCAGGCTTCCCAGTCAAAACAACAGTTTGTACATATATTATGACTATTTTGTTTGTTTTGGTGTAAGCAAGGGTTTTTTCGGCTGTTGGCAATTTTTTTCTATAGCTAAGTTCATTAGCTGAGGTCTGTGCCCCTTTTGTTGATGATTGGTCAACTGTAGGGTTGGGAATATGGACGGGTTTCTTCAATTGTGTTTGCTGTCATTCAACAAGAGAAGAGAGTGCAGCTAGGTCCTACTGTCTGCAGTGCATCAGTAGTTTATGTAAAAAAAAATAATACTTGAATTACTGCACCAAACATCTTAGCTAGATTGAAAATTGCGCAACTAAGACCTCTGCAAAAATGGCAATGAATAACAGATTTCTTGATTTATCTTAGTTTAATTCAGACTATTTTGAGGAAGTGTTACTGGCTATGTTGCTATAGTGTCTCTAGGGACAAACTGTAATATTGTTGTTTTTTAACTTGTTTTTCAGCCCGAAGTCCTTTAGGGAGGTATCCGAGCACAGACGTGTACTTCGCCTAGCCGAGTTCTGCTAGGAGCAAACCAAACCTATGTATGAGGACGCCAACTCACCCACAGTCTCTCCCCCCCCCTCCTCTTCTCTGTCAACCCCCATTCTCTCTCCATGCCTTGTACCCGCCCCTCTTTTCTCTTTCTCCCCTCCCCCACTCTTCAGCATGCTGACAGGGCTGTCAGGGGGAGTGTGGTTGTTGGTAGGTTGTGTCCCAAATGGCCCTGGTCAAAAGTAGTGCACTTTATAGGGAATAGGGTGCCATTTGGGACTGAACCCTAAGCATGACAGCACAGATGAGAATGTGGAGCAGGCCGGGGTGGAGGGTATTGGTGATATCTTTACTGGAAAGGCCACATGGCCAGGGTATGAGTGGCGTTTCCTAGTAGGTCTCAGCTAGTCCACCATGCGTGTGAAGTGTATTCATATCAGTGTCAGGGGAAAGTCAGACCCACAGCTACATATAGAGCAAGAGGCCAAGGCTCAGGAGTTTGGCACCAGCCTGTTGCTGTGTGAGATGCTCAGAGGATCGTCTGAGTGTGACTAGTAGTTAATATGACCATGTGTTCCACCTGCTTTCTCTCTCTCTCTTATAGGGCAGGCTCAGAGATTCATCAAGGCATAGACTGACTATATCTACAGACTGTCCATCAGACTACCTACAGGAGATCTGAACTTTACTTCCCTATTTATTTAACCTTTTTATTTAACTAGGCAAGTCAGTTAACACATTTTTATTTACAATGACGGCCTACCAAAAGGCCTCCTGCAGGGGACGGGGGCTGGGATAAAAAATATAGGACAAAACACATCACAACAAGAGACACCAACACTATATAAAGAGCAACATAAGACAACAACGTAGCATGGATGCAACATATGACAACATGGTAGCAGCACAACATGGTAGCAGCACGTAACATGGTACCAACATATTGGGCCCAGACAACAGCACAAAGGGCCAGAAGGTAGAGACAACAATACATCACGCCAAGCAACCACAACTGTCAGTAAGAGTGTCTGTGATTGAGTCTTTGAATGAAGAGATTGAGATAAAACTGTCCAGTTTGAGTGTTTGTTGCAGCTCGTTCCAGTCGCTAGCTGCAGCGAACTAAAAAGAGGAGCGACCCAGAGATGTGTGTACTTTGGGGACCTTTAACAGAATGTGACTGGCAGAACGGGTGTTGTATGTGGAGGATGAGGGCTGCAGTAGATATCTCAGGGGGGGGAGTGAGGACTAAGAGGGTTTTATAAATACGCATCAACCAGTGGGTCTTGCAACGGGTATGCAGAGATGACCAGTTTACAGAGGAGTATAGAGTGCAGTGATGTGTCCTATAAGGAGCATTGAACTTGAAATCAGGTGTCACGGCCCAGTGATTTCTATCTGTCTGTTTGCCATACGTTTGTTGTGAAGTAGGCCATTTGTTAAAAGTGAAATGGTGCCTCCTATTCAGCATCACTCATCAATTAGAGATGTGACACCCCTGACTTCCTCCGATCTGTCTGCCGTGTCACCAAGGCAGGGGTCTATGGGTCTGCTGCGCCGGTCTCAATTGAGACGTGTCTGGAGCCGGTGCCGCGTTTTTGTGGGAGTCAAGTGAAGCCTGTTTCCTCAGTATGTAGAGGGGGATGTGACCCCTAACCTATAACTCATCAATTTGGTGCCCTGTCATCTCCTCAAAAACTATTGGTGATGTGAGCATTGAGAGGCAGGAGGAGCCACAGTTGAGATGTGATTATGGGGGTGAGGGAGTGGGACACAGCACAGGGCGTTACCTTATTTGGGGTGTTGCTGTCTTTGTTGTGACTGTTTGCTAAGGCCACAGGCTCCTGAAGAATGGCTGGATGGATATTCAAGGTATTGGTGTAAATAGCCCAAATAAGTCACAACACTCTTGAAACCAAGATAATGTGTAAGTGATGACAATGTTAACTGAGACATGAGTTTTTCGATTAAAAAACCTTGTACAATTTCAGTGGCGCATGCATACTCTATGCAATTTGAATATACACTGACTGGCTTTTGAATCACAAAGGAATTCCCCAAAAGCATATCTCTGCAATGTATTGTGTGCCATATAGGCTATTTGAAATGGACAGGACAAAGAACATACAATTTATATGGCTTTTAAAATTAAGTTGTATGTTTTTTTTTTTTAAATACATTTTTTCCTATTGTTTTTATGTGCCCAATTCTCTGCATGACTTGATAAATTGTCCTTTGTTTAGTACAGTAACTCATCCCAAAAATGCTAATTAATTCAATGTTTGGGTTCAATTCTGTGACCTGATTTATTTCAATTGTCTGGAAGATTGTAGCTTATCATGGGATAATGATCTCGGTTGCATTGCCAGGGGCTGAGGGCCATGCAGTACAATGGAAACCCTTCTTCTTTGAGTTTCATCTAATCACATTTCTTCTTCCATTTAGCCTTTTTATTTAACCAGAATATAATATTTTGAGGTTAAGACATGTCTATTTCAACAGACCTTTTAAATGGTAATGCCAGTTAGTTTCCTTGTCATTTTTTATATTTTTTATTCATGAGATTAACATCCACTTGCCAAAATATATGAATGTGTTCATAGTTTGAGTTAGAAAGATGGGTAAGCTAATGTTGCTTTATCTATCTTAATGTTTACACCTGAGTATTTGGTGGTTTTGAATCTAAACCATCAAAGGTTAACTGAATAGGCGAGCCCATACGTTTTTTTGTGACACAGGTTTTAATTATATATTTTGAGTTGAGTGCAGCAAGGCAGGGCTTAGCTCCTGCCTCTTGAAGGGGGAAATGCATTCACTCTTTTGAAGTGCTTTAATTTTGCATATGGGGGATTGGGAAGCATACACAGGGAAAGTGTTGTGAATGGAGGTTTGACCATCTGTCTGCAGAACTGAGGAGTTCTACGTTCTTTCGTCTCATTATTAATTCTGCTTCTATTGCAGCCAGAAAGAAACATTTTAAGATTTGTGTGAATTATTTATTTGTTTGCCACTATTTCAGATAATCCATTTTTATTCAACAAACTATTTTAGAACTTTTGGTGAAGCACGTTCAGAATATTCTTTGTTTTCAAAAGGATAATGCCATTGACATCGATGTGCCGTGGGAAAATATTTATGTCACGTCTGAGATTTGACAGCTGAAAAACAAATGACTGTAATATGTTAAAGCATCAAACTTTCCCAGGAGATATATATATTTTTTAATTGTTTATTATTTTAATACTGTTTTTGTGCTTCAATCATTACAATAACATGTTCTCCTACATAACCAATTAGGTAGCCATAAGAGACTATTCCATTAAAGATGCTGTCATGGGGCTAGGGATCTCAGTATGTTTTCAGGCTCTGAATAGAGCGTACCCTGGCTGCTAATCACACAAAGCCTACAGCTGGTGGGAGTTGTAGGCAGAGATGCACACTGATTGACATGTTCCCCTCGAACTCTTGTAAGGGTGGAAAATGTTAGTACTCTAATGTTCAGAATGGACAGGCCAAGGCTGTCCTTTCAGGTCTGTAGTGTTCTGTTCGTCCTATCCTATACAATTATTATATTTTATTTTGTATGGTTATTAGCTTGGTTCCAGATCTGTTTTGTGCGGTCTTTCCAACACTTATAGTCTGTCATGCCAAACACAAACTGATCTGGGACCAGGCTATATGATTATATCCTTAGTAATGAAAAGTCACTAAAACTACAAACACAGCAGGCAACCAACATGTGATTTCACCAAATTATTAAATGTTCCCCTGAATCCTCTCAATGTCGTACAGTCTGCCGCTGTGTTTTGAGATAATGATAAAACTAGTCTGTAGTCCTGGGCAGTGTATTGTGTTATGGATGATGTGTTTTTGCATATGCTGGCTGTCTGTTATTGTGTGTGTGTGTGTGTGTGTGTGTGTGTGTGTGTATGTATATGTGTGTGTGTGTGTGTGTGTGTGTGTATATATATATATATATATATATATATATATATATATATATATATATATATATATATATATATATATATATATTTATTACTCTACATGTTCTGGGGTGACAGCGGATGTATTGTACAGTCTGCCCATCCCTTCTATCCCGACAGTCTTCTTTACATCACATAGAGGAGATATCTACAGTACCGCATCATCATAACTGTCATCTCTCATCTTCTCTCTCTCCTATAGCTTGAGAATTGTGTAATTCTCTCAAAGAAGGAGCCTCTCGTCTAGTAGAGCCGACTCGTTGAGGAGCCACAGGTCAGGACAAACCTCGTGTGGGCTTGCATGTTGCAACACACATGCTGCATGCTTCTAAAGCCTGCAAATGCTGCACAGCTTCTCTCTCTTATGGTCCGCATGAAAAACGCCTGGCTGATTTTATAGAACCTCCCTTTTTACTTTGGAAATGATTTATTTTTGTTATCCTATTTATCTATCCTCATAATCAAGTTATTGTTCCTTTATCTTTTGTCCCAATTAGCTAATTAGGATGTGATTTCCTCCCAAACCGCCTCTAAAGCTTTGTCCCCCTCTGCCTTGGGAGCTTCCATGCCCCCCCCTCCTTTATGTTGCTTGAAATGAGCTTGATGTGTCTGTCTGCTCTGCTGTGGTGTAACTTGTGTTTATCACCTGTTTGATTTCTGACTTGTTTTCTCTTGATTTCGATTAATTTTAGCATGTGACATTTCTGCAGTGGTGTGTTTTCTTCGGTATTTTTTAAGTATTTGGCTCAATTGGAACCTGACCTCAAAAGCAGGCCTACGCCGCTTTCCTAGAAAGTATCTTATGTAACAGGAGAGTCTTACTTAGCTTATCAGTAGCCCTTTCCACTTGAAAATGGCAGATACTGTCATTGATAAGCACCAAAATTGGAACACAGAGGCTGTACAGTAACATTCATTTACGCGACGTCAGAGATCAGGTTCTACACTTCACAGGATGATGGAAACATTCGGTTAGGTCCTTTTTTTATTAAAACAAAGCCGCTATTTATTAAATACGAATACCAAATTTGTTTTTGGGTGGATTCCGCGACAGGTAGGTTTTAACAGCTAGGACCGCTATTTCTTGGCCCGGAATCCTTCTTAATAGACAGGTTGAAGCTTGCTTGACAGACACACTAAGCTGCTAGCCTAACGAAGTTGCTACCAGATGTGTTTTGCAATGGAGCCCTCTTTTGTCTGGAGAAATAAATGAACGTTTCCAGCGCTATAGGAGTTGAATCTACTACGCTTTGTTTCGGGACAAACTGGATCACTCTGAGTTCCAATGCGATAATTGTTTGCTCACCGAGGATTATAGGCTTTAGGTGGCTTCCTTGATCCCGCAGGTCACCAGCGTACGTAAGAAACTGGGGAAAACGCAGAGTGGAATGTTTACATTTTCTACGCCGGTGGCTGGACGGCGTTCACGCTTGTTGGCTGCGTCTCTGGCTTGTCGTTTGTATCCGACTGGCTGTTGCCCGGAGCTCCCCTGTGGAAGCCGAATACAGCGGCCTCCCACAACGCAGTCTACACTCCCAACGAGCGGCCAGGAGTGGATACAAACAATGAATAGTTTCGCCGTCCTGGAGCCTGATCTACCTGCACCTTTGTCGCTGGGGGTGCCTTTGTCTGCAGCCACGGTGCCTACTACAACGATTTCAAAGTCGACGTCGGCAACCTTCTGTCTCTGTTCTGGATCAAGCGGGGCTTCTCCATCTGTCGGGAGCAACGTGCTCAAGTTATTCTGCCTCTTGCCCGTCAATAAAGGGTTCTCTGACACGTGGGAGTGGGCGGATTTCCCCAGCTGTGATTTTGGGCTGCTCCATGGTAAGAAATGTGACCGTTCTTGGTGCAAAATGTCCTGTCCCAGAGCTCGAGTAAATTACATTACTAAGCTGCTCCCAAATGCACTATGCCAGGACATGGGCATCAATGCTATTGTAGTCCATGTGGGTTTTAATGACATTATGAAGGGCAGCTCTGAATAGTTGAAACTCGATTTTTAAAGGCCTGATTGACTCTCTGCTAGACACTAAAAGACCCATCATATATGTCCCTGTCTGAATCGTGAGGTTGAACACTTTAGCAGGATTCTTTCTCTTCACAACTGGCTACGTGATTATTGCAGCTCAATGGGTGTAACTTTTGGTGACAATTTCAATACCTTTTTGAAACAAAACACATTTTATAATTAGGATGGGATCCACCCAATCATTTGGGTTCCTGGATCCTTTCACAGCATTATAAGGGTGCGTTAAGAAAATGACTTGTCAATGACACAAGCCCAGCTCAACTAATCCCTATCATTGTGATGCGGAGTTGTCATAATGCTTCAGAAAATGTATATTACACCAGGGGCATTGGTAGACCTAATTTATGTCCCTCGAACTGCCCTGGATGCCTCTGCTGATTCTACAGCTATTGTATGCAGTAGTCCTGTGTCTATGAACCAGATTTATGTTGTTAGCGCTGAGGTGGTGTGCCCTAGTAGGAAGTCCACTGTGTGCAGCTCACCCTGCACTAACTAACATTAAATAACATTAGCATATCTACTTCTGCTAAGCTTCCCAGTAAAGCAATGAAAACACGCAAGCATCCCAGAAAAGTGCTCAAAATAGCCCACGTTAAGAGTTACTGAAGAAACAAGGTTCATGAAATCTAACAAATTGCATTCATATCCTGACTATCTCTGAAACTTACTTAGATAATACCTTTTGATACAGTGGTAGCAATGCAAGTTTAACATTTACAGAAAATATAGAAATTCCAATGATGGCGTTGCTGTTTTATATTCAGAACCACAGATCTCATGTTAAATACTGTTGATGTAATAAGGCTACAAGTTCATCTGCCTCACCTTAAGCCCATTCTGGTGGAAAGCTCCTATAGACTACCAACTGCTAACAGTCAGCACAACCGATTGGCAAACTGAGAAATCATGTGACTAAACTGAATTAAAAATAAGAAACCACAATATGAAACAAAGATGAATGATAATAAAAAGCTTTGGAGCACCTTAAATTACATTTTGGGGGAAAAAGGCAAACTCCATTGAATCAGATGGCTCATTCATCACGAAACCAACTGATATTACCAACTACTTCATTGTCAAGATTAACGAACTTAGGCATTACATGCCAGCAACAAACGCTGACACAACACATCCAAGTATATCTGACCAAATTATGAAAGACAAGCATTGTAATTTTGAATTCCGTAAAGTGAGTGTGGAAGAGGTGAAAAAATTGTCTATCAATAATGACAAGCCACCGGGGTCTGAAAACTTGGATGGAAAATTACTGAGGATAGTAGCGGACGATATTGCTACTCTTATTTGCCATATTTTCAATTTAAGCCTACTAGAAAGTGTGTGCCCCCAGGATTGG
The DNA here is from genome assembly GCA_030435695.1 of Brachymystax lenok tsinlingensis. Lineage (NCBI taxonomy): Eukaryota > Metazoa > Chordata > Actinopteri > Salmoniformes > Salmonidae > Brachymystax > Brachymystax lenok. The sequence goes on along the minus strand of CM059795.1, from coordinate 8,883,828 downwards.
AGGGATGCAAAAGTCATTCCGCTGCCTAAGAATAGTAAAATGGTGTTTGACCAGATACAATACTATTTCACAGTAAACAAATTAACGACAACCTTTCAGCTTGCTTAAAGGAAAGGACATTCAAGCACAACACTTATACAAATGACTGACTGGCTGAGAGATATTGATCATAAAAAGATTGGGGGGGCTGTTTTGTTAGACTTCAGTGCGGCTTTTGACATTATCAATCATAGTCTGCTGCTGGAGACTTGTGTTATGGCTTTACACCCCCTGCTATATTGTGGATAAATGGTTACCTGTCTAACAGCACACAGAGGTAGTTCTTTAATGGAAGCCTCTCCAACATAATCCAGGTAGAATCAGGAATTCCCCAGGGCAGCCGTCTAGGCCCCTTTTTTACTTTTTTCAATCTTTACTAATGACCTGCCACTGGCTTTGAGTAAAGTTTCAGAGTGGGTGGCAAGGAACAAGTTAGTCCTAAATATTTATAAAACTAGAAGCATTGCATTTGGGACAAATCATTCACTAAACCCTAAATCTCAACTAAATTTTGTAATAAATAATGTGGACATTGAGCAAGTTGAGGTGACTAAACAGCTTGGAGTAACCCTGGATTGTAAACTGTCATGGTCAAAACATTGATACAAAGTAGCTAAGATTGGGAGAAGTCTGTCCATAATAAAGTGATGCTCTGCCTTCTTAACAGCACTATCAACAAGGCAGGTCCTACAGGCCCTGGTTTAGTCGCACCTTGACTACTGTTCAGTCGTGTGGTCAGGTGCCACAAAAAGGGACTTAGGAAAAGAGCAATAGGCTAAGAACAGGGCAGCATGGCTGGCCCTTGGATGTACACAGAGAGCTAACATTAATAATATGCATGTCAATCTCTCCTGGCTCAAAGTGGAAAAGAGATTTGACTTTCTCACTACTTGTATTTATTTAGATGCTGAATGAACCGAGCGGTCTGTTTGAACTACTGGCGCACAGCATGGACACCCATGCATACCCCACAAGACCAGAGGTCTCTACATAGTCCAAGTCCAGAACAGACTATGGGAGGCGCACAGTACTAAATAGAGCCATGACTACATGGAACTCTATTCCACGTCAAGTAACTGATGCAGTAAAATCTGATAAAACAAAAAGATAAAAATACACCTGATTGAACAGCAGGGACTGTGAAGAAACGTAAACATTGGCACAGACGCATGCATACATACGCACTATACACACACGTACAACGTGGATTTTGTACTGTAGATATGTGGTAGTGGAGTAGGGGCCCGAGGGCACAGTGTGTTGTGAAATGTAATGTTTAGAAAGCTGTATAAACTGCCTTTAATGTTGCTGGACCCCAGGAAGAGTAGCTGCTGCCTTGGTAGCAGCTAATGGGGATCCATAATAAATACAAATACGGTGCTGGATAGGTTTTGATTATTATTGATCAATCTTTATGTTTATGATCGCTGTGTTAGATCCAGTTACAAGATGACATGGCGTTACACCCTGGGTTGTCCTAAACCGAACAAGCCTATGTTTGTCATATTGTGAAGAAAATTTGCAGCGGAACACACACCATTCTATGCGCACCAACATTACAATCTGTCTGAAGTGCACTTTGAAAGCTAAACACTTTAAGATCATATTTGATAACTTTGCTAGTCATGTTAGCAATATATTGAGCTTTAAAATTATGCCCACCTGACCCAGATTTCGATTTATAATAGAATGTTTTGGGATTGTGTAAACAATAGTAGTTGTGTGATGGTGGGGACGCAAGGTTGTGTTCCAAACAGCAAGTGTCTTTCAAAGACCTGTGGAACGGTCGTTAAGACACTAACAGCTTACAGACGGCAGGCAATTAAGGTCACAGTTATGAAAATGTAGGACACTAAAGAGGCCTTTCTACTGACTCTGAAAAACACCAAAATAAAGATGCCCAGGGTCCCTGCTCATCTGTGTGAACGTGCCTTAGGCATGCTGCAAGGAGGCATGAGGACTGCAGATGTGGCCAGGGCAATAAATTGCAATGTTCGTACTGTGAGACGCCTAAGACAGCGCTACAGGGAGACCGGACGGACAGCTGATCGTCCTCGCAGTGGCAGACCACGAGTAACAACACCTGCACATGATCGGCACATCCAAACATCACACCTGCGGGACAGGTACAGGATGGCAACAACAACTGCCCGAGTTACACCAGGAACGCACAATCTCTCCATCAGTGCTCAGACTGTCCGCAATATGCCGAGAGAGGCTGGACTGAGGGCTTGTAGGCCTGCTGTAATGCAGGTCCTCACCAGACATCACTGGCAACAACGTCGCCTATGGGCACAAACCCACCGTCGCTGGACCAGACAGGACTGGCAAAAAGTGTTCTTCACTGACGAGTCGCGGTTTTGTCTCACCACGGGTGATGGTCGGATTTGTGTTTATCGTCGAAGGAATGAGCGTTACACCGAGGCCTGTACTTTGGAGCGGGTTCGAGGTAGAGGGTCCGTCATGGTCTGGGGCGGTGTGTCACAGCATCATCGCACTGAGCTTGTTGTCATTGCAGGCAATCTCAACGCTGTGCGTTACAGGGAAGACATCCTCCTCCCTCATGTGGTATCCTTCCTGCAGGCTCATACTGACATGGTCCTCCAGCATGACAATGCCACCAGCCATACTGCTCGTTCTGTGTGTGATTTCCTGCAAGACAGGAATGTCCGTGTTCTGCCATGGCCAGTGAAGAGCCCGGATCTCACGTCTGGGACCTGTTGGATCGGAGAGTGAGGGCTAGGGCTGACTTTTTTGGACCCCCTTTGTTCAGGGACACATTATTCAATTTGTGTTAGTCACATGTCTGTGGAACTTGTTCAGTTTATGTCTGTTGAATCTTATGTTCATACAAATATTTACACATGTTAAGTTTGTTGAAAATAAACGCAGTTGACAGTGAGAGGACGTTTCTTTTTTTTTGTCTAGTTTACATACTCCTGAACTTATTTAACAAAGACTCAAGACATTTCAGTTTTTCTTTTTCAGTAAATTTGAAAACACGAAAATCACTTTCACTTCGTCATCATGGGGTACTGTGTGTAGATTGGTGAGGGGAAAAAATCTATTTTATCAATTTTGAGTAGCTGTAATGCAACAAGATGTGGAGTAAATCAATGGGTATGAATACTTTCTTAAGGCACTGTACAGTTAAGGGAAGAGGGTACTTAGTCAGTTGCACAACTGAATGTGTTCAACCGAAATGTGTTTTCCGCATTTAACCCACCCCTCCGAATGTGGAGTTTAACTGCCTTGCTCAAGGGCAGCCTAGCCAGCACACTACAGTTACAATATAGCTAGCACTCTAACCAGCACGCTACAGGTACAGTTTAGCAAGCATCCTAGTTTGCATGCTACAGTTACAATATAGCTAGCAGCCTAGCCAGCATTATACAATCACAATCTAGCTAGCAGCCTAGCCAGCATGCTACAGTTACAATATAGCTAGCAGCCTAGCCAGCACGCTACAGTTGCGGTAGAGCTAGCAGCCTAGCCAGCACGCTACAGTTGCAGTAGAGCTAGCAGGCTACAGTTGCAGTATAGCCAGCACACTACAGTTGCAGCCTAGCCAGCACGCTACAGTTGCATTATAGCTAGCAACATAGCCAGCACGCTACAGTTGCAGTATAGCCGGCAGCCTAGCCAGCACGCTACAGTTGCAGTAGAGCTAGCAGCCTAGCCAGCATTATACAATAACAATCTAGCTAGCAGCCTAGCCAGCATGCTACAGTTACAATATAGCTAGCAGCCTAGCCAGCACGCTACAGTTGCGGTAGAGCTAGCAGGCTACAGTTGCAGTAGAGCCAGCACGCTACAGTTGCAGCCTAGCCAGCACGCTACAGTTGCAGTAGAGCTAGCAGCCTAGCCAGCACGCTACAGTTGCAGTAGAGCTAGCATGCTACAGTTGCAGCCTAGCCAGCACGCTACAGTTGCAGTATAGCCGGCAGCCTAACCAGCACGCTACAGTTGCAGTATAGCCGGCAGCCTAGCCAGCACGCTACAGTTGCAGTAGAGCCCGCAGCCTAGCCAGCACGCTACAGTTGCAGTATAGCTAGCAGCCTAGCCAGCACGCTACAGTTGCAGTATAGCCAGCAGCCTAGCCAGCACGCTACAGTTGCAGTATAGCTAGCAGCTTAGCCAGCACACTACAGTTGCAGTAGAGCTAGCAGCCTAGCCAGCACGCTACAGTTGCAGTAGCGCTAGCAGCTTAGCCAGCACACTACAGTTGCAGTAGAGCTAGCAGCCTAGCCAGCACGCTACAGTTGAAGTAGAGCTAGCAGCCTAGCCAGCACGCTACAGTTGCAGTATAGCCAGCACGCTACAGTTGCAGTATAGCCAGCACGCTACAGTTGCAGTAGAGCTAGCAGCCTAGCCAGCACGCTACAGTTGCTAGTAGAGCTAGCAGCCTAGCCAGCACGCTACAGTTGCAGTAGAGCTAGGAGCCTAGCCAGCACGCTACAGTTGCAGTAGAGCTAGCAGTCTAGCCAGCACACTACAGTTGCAGTATAGCTAGCAGCCTAGCCAGCACGCTACAGTTGCAGTATAGCTAGCAGCCTAGCCAGCACGCTACAGTTGCAGTAGAGCTAGCAGCTTAGCCAGCACGCTACAGTTGCAGTAGAGCTAGCAGCCTAGCCAGCACGCTACAGTTGCTAGTAGAGCTAGCAGCCTAGCCAGCACGCTACAGTTGCAGTATAGCCAGGACGCTACAGTTGCAGTAGAGCTAGGAGCCTAGCCAGCACGCTACAGTTGCAGTAGAGCTGGCAGCCTGGCCAGCACACTACGGTTGCGGTATAGCTGGCAGCCTGGCCAGCACGCTACAGTTGCGGTATGGCTAGCAGCCTGGCCAGCACACTACAGTTGCAGTATGGCTAGCAGCCTGGCCAGCACGCTACAGTTGCGGTATAGCTGGCAGCCTGGCCAGCACGCTACAGTTGCGGTATGGCTAGCAGCCTGGCCAGCCGCGCTACAGTTGCGGTATAGCTAGCAGCCTGGCCAGCACGCTACAGTTGCAGTAGAGCTGGCAGCTTAGCCAGCACGCTACAGTTGCAGTAGAGCTAGCAGCCTAGCCAGCACGCTACAGTTGCAGTAGAGCTAGCAGCCTAGCCAGCACGCTACAGTTGCTAGTAGAGCTAGCAGCCTAGCCAGCACGCTACAGTTGCAGTATAGCCAGGACGCTACAGTTGCAGTAGAGCTAGGAGCCTAGCCAGCACGCTACAGTTGCAGTAGAGCTAGCAGCCTAGCCAGCACACTACAGTTGCAGTATAGCTAGCAGCCTAGCCAGCACGCTACAGTTGCAGTATAGCTAGCAGCCTAGCCAGCACGCTACAGTTGCAGTATAGCTAGCAGCCTAGCCAGCACGCTACAGTTGCAGTATAGCTAGCAGCCTAGCCAGCACGCTACAGTTGCAGTAGAGCTAGCAGCTTAGCCAGCACGCTACAGTTGCAGTAGAGCTAGCAGCCTAGCCAGCACGCTACAGTTGCAGTATAGCCAGCACGCTACGGTTGCAGTATAGCTAGCAGCCTAGCCAGCACACTACAGTTACAGTATTGTTTGAACGTTCCTCAGCACACCATAGATTGCCAAGTTAGATTGGCAGCTAGAGTCGGAGGAATGTTTTTGTTTTATTTGTCTTCCTTGAAAGTGAGGAAATTAGTATTTCCCCCCCCCATGGGAGCCAAGTTCAGGAGGACAGGCTGGAAGTGTTCTGAGAGCAGTGGGTGCTGGTAGTTTCACAGCAGAGGACTCCTAAAGAGGTTTTGTCTCTGGGGAAACTAAATCGGACCATGAAATCAGTTGCTAAAGATGAGGAAAATAGAAAAGACAGTAAAAAAAGGAAAAGAAAGAGGGTCTTAAAAAGCCTGGACCCAGTGGTGCAGCTCAGTGAGGGGGCTGTAGGCCTTTAGGGTTTTCACCAGGGCCGTTTTTAGAGCGATTACATGTTAAATTTGGCGAAAATGGTAACACACATGAAGATGCTTTAGAAAGCCTTCTGAGCTTTTTTATTTTTCCTTTGTTTAACTAGGCAAGTCAGTTAAGAACAAATTCTTTTTTTCAATGACGGCTTAGGAACAGTGGGTTAACTGCCTAGATTTGACCTTGTCAGCTCGGGGATTCGATCTTGCAACCTTTCGGTTAGTAGTCCAATGCTCTAACCACTAGGCTACCTGACGCTTCTTGGGCATCCACAGGTAAACATAGTCTGTAGTTAGCTGAAACCTACAGTAAATGCAGGCAATATAAATTTCACAATAGTCGTCAAGAATTTAACAGCTAATATTGTTATTTTCTTTTATTTATTTCACTTTTATTTAACTAGGTAGGCTAGTTGAGAGTTCTCATTTACAACTGCGACCTGGCCAAGATGAAGCACAGCAGTTTGACACATACAACAACACAGAGTTACACATGGAATAAACAAACATACAGTAGAAAAAAAAGTCTATATACAGTGAGTGCAAATGAGGTAAGATAAGGGAGGTAGGGCAATAAATAGGCCATGGTGGCGAGGTAATTACAATATAGCAATTAAACACTGGAATGGTAGATGTGCAGAAGATGAATGTGCAAGTAGAGATACTGGGGTGCAAAGGAGCAAGATAAATAAATAAATACTGTATGGGGATGAGATAGTTGGATGGGCTATGTACAGGTGCAGAGATCTGTGAGCTGCTCTGACAGCTGGTGCTTAAAGCTAGTGAGGCAGATATGAGTATTTGCAGTTCGTTCCAGTCATTGGCAGCAGAGAACTGTAAGGAAAAGCGGCCAAAGGAGGAATTGGCTTTGGGAGTGACCAGTGAAATATATACCTGCTGGAGCGCGTGCTACAGGTGGGTGCTGCTATGGTGACCAGTGAGCTGAGATAAGGCGGGGCTTTACCTAGCAAAGACTTGTAGATTACCTGGAGCCAGTGGGTTTGGCGACGAGTATGAAGCCAGGGCCAGCCAACGAGAGCATACAGGTCGCAGTGGTGGGTAGTATATGGGGCTTTGGTGACAAAACGGATGGCACTGTGATAGACTGCATCCAATTTGTTGCATAGAGTGTTGGAGGCTATTTTATAAATGACATCACCGAAGTCGAGGATTGGTAGGATGGTCAGTTTTACGAGGATATGTTTGGCAGCATGAGTGAAGGATGCTTTGTTGCAAAATAGGAAGCCGATTCTAGATTTAATTTTGGATTGGAGATGCTTAATGTGAGTCTGGAAGGACAGTTTACAGTCTAACCAGACACCTAGGTATTTGTAGTTGTCCACATATTCTAGGTCAGAACCGTCCTGAGTAGTTATGCTGTGATTGTTTGAAGAGCATGCATTTAGTTTTACTTGCATTTAAGAGCAGTTATTTTGATGTGGTAAATGTTGGTATATTAGCCAACAGTACTTGGGCGTTTCTGCATTCTGGTGGTAGAGAAAGTCAGACGTGGAACTATTCAATGACTGGCTATTAACGTGTCTCAACCTCCTGATAGCTACACATCCTGCAGTGTGTGATTTATCTATGAACCAGACTGGGGAGATCTGATGAAGACAGTCTCCAATACACACAGTACTCGTGGCGCACAGTGGGAGGGAGGACGGTGCCTGGTTCTGCCTGGGATCTGAAAGCAATGTTGCCCACCAGGGTTACCACAGATCCCCTCTCTCCCGAGTGACGCAGCGGTCTAAGGCACTGTATCTCAGTGCTAGAGGCGTCACTACAGACCCTGGTTTGATTCCAGGCTGTATCACAACCAGCCGTGTTTGGGAGTCCCATAGGGCGGCGCACAATTGGCCCAGCGTCGCTTGGGTTAGGGTTTGGCCTTGGTAGGCCGTCGTTGTAAATAGGAATTTGTTCTTAACTGACTTGAACAGTTAAATAAATAACTCTACTTTCCTCTCCCCCGCTCCCTTCCTTTACCCTCTTTTCCTCTCCCCACCCTCTCTCCCTGGCCCTCTTCCTCTCTCCCTCCTTCCCTGGCCCCGGCCCACACTCTCTGGACACCTGCCCTTAGCTATCACAACCAGGAGCAGCACAAGGTCTCAGGGCTGCCTCTGCTCTTTCACAGCTCCTAAAATAGTCCCTGGTCCCGGACAGAGTACGCCCTGAGCTCTGTGTAACAGATTACATTAGTCTCTAAGAAAATACATCTAGGACTAGCCAATGGGGTATTCAATGAATGCTAGCTAGTAACCTACCGATAATTACTCAAACACCAGCTAATACTGTTTTTGCCTTTTTAGGATTTCTCCTCTCTCTGAATCGCACTTCGGCCTCCGTTCAATAAGCGACTATGTATTAGTGGTACTGTTAAGGGGCTTTTCTGAGGTACCATTTAAAGCCCTTTTAGCTTTTCTCTGTGGTGAAGTGCCAGGCGGTACTGCACAGGAAGTAAGATTATAACTGTAGCTGAGGGGAACATTGAGTATCACCTCTAATTTTCTAATTCTAGAATACCACTAGATCGGTGGTCACCAACCTGTTCTGAGTCAAGATCACTTTGAGTCAAACTGCAGGCCGAGATCTACCGCTCAGATATATTTTTTTTACTTTACTTATAAACATAAGCCTATGCGACTTTATCCATTTAACAGTTCTGTAGCAATGAGGTTTACTGGGCCAATTACATTCACTGCGTATTGGCTATGCTTGAATTACCCTGCCAATTTTCTTGCCAGACAATTTTGAATTATATATATTTTTTTAAATGGATATATGATCACACTGGTAATAGATCATTTGTTCTATTACTTGAGGCACAGTTGAGTGAGCATGCACCAATTCGTTGCTACTCCTATGACCAACGGAAGTGAAATATTCCTTGATTATAAAAACAAAGACACGACACTAATAATAAGACAAGCTTATTGAAACTCTTTGCTACTCATTCACTGCAGCTGCAGTGCTGGTTGTAGAATGATTGGAAGTAGGGAGAATGCACATATTATGGCTTATAAAATTGTTTAACAATGCTGAATAACAACTTAAACGTGAACTTAGTCATAAAAATAGGAGCTTTTTGCTGTATTCATTGTCTCTGCTAGTTTTGAAATCTTAGTATCAACTTTGCTGTGTGTTTGAGGCTTCTTTTTACAGCCTATGGCACGAGGAAACTGTGCAGACACAGTGAGCTAGGCCTATAAGTGCACCTGATTTGCTCACTGGGCCTGCTGGGTAGGCGGAGTTCCACCTTCAGACACATGAAGTGGTTAAAAATGGAAACAATTTGCCTTCCCGGCGCTAGCACAATAAAAATAAAAACGAACCTAAGGCTTTTTTTTGTTTTGCAGAAATGTTGGTGATCGACTAGGAATGCCTTGGAGATCAATCAGTCGATCGCCATTGACTACTGCACAATTTAGACCTGGTCCAGTTTCAAATCGTGCACTAGCTACCACTCTTTTCTTATTGGTACCTCTGAGGTTGTGAAGGACCCTGTGAAAGCACCCTGTGAAGGACAGTCCAGTCGTTGGTGTTAACAGGGATCAGGATGGTGCTACACGTGGTGGGAGAATGCTCTGAATGGCAGCAGGAGGTGACACTGGGTGTGAACTGTACCGTGTGAACTGTACCGTGTGTTGTCTATGACCATCACAGCAACATCTGTCTCACTGTAAAAGGTCCCTAGAGCCATAAATACAAGGAAGGGAAGCGGAATAGTTACCCCCTCTAGTTGTTCCTTTTTCTCGTGACCAACAGTGTTCATACAAACCTTCTCATTCTAATTTAGCAGTAGCAGATATTAAGTTTGTTCTTTTCATCCTTTAAGATGGTGGTACATGGTAATTACATTTTACAATTTAGCGTTTTTCTCTTGACCCGGGATCCACGGTTAACCAAACTAGCAGGAGCTGCTTTTTTTCTTTCCACACACACACACACACACACACACACACACACACACACACACACACACACACACACACACACACAGCTACTTCAACTGTTTGTTTATGGTCTTTGTTTTAATCTTCTGACAGCCCATGTGACCTGGTAAAGGGTGTGTTGTTTTGAAAAAGCACTCCATCACCGTCTAAATATACCCTTTTACAAGGACTGACCCTTAATTTCCCTTTAGTGTGGTCGCTGTAGGTTGACTAACAGGCTCCACATAGATCCTGAACCCAGTTATTATGAGGGATACTTTTTATGTCCATAGCGTAGCATAGTGTTATTTCTGTGCTCAGCGAGTGACTCTCCTTCAGCCATATGTGATTTAACTTAAAGTTCTACTCATTAAATCAAGTCAAAGTTTATTGATCACGTACAGAGATTTGACGATGTAATTGCAGGTGCAGTGAAATGCTTGTGTTTCTAGATCCAACAATGCAGTAATAATACCTAACAATACATACTAAATAATACACACACAAATTTAAAAAAAAAAAACACTCCTTTCCTCTCCCTCGGTTCTCTCTCTCTCTTCCCAACCTCTCTTCTTCCCTCTCTCCTTCTCTTCCTGGTCCTGGCCCACACTCTCTGGGCAACTGCCCTTGGCTATCACAAGAAGCAATATCAGAACGAGAAATGTCAGGCCAGAATATAAATATACTCTCTCTCATATATTTACCCGCTTTACATGTGTATATACTCTGTTGCTGTGATGGTCATAGGCATCTATTCTATTCAAGACTCATCCTATATAACTACTGCTGTACACACCTATTCATATAGGAGGTCGGCTAGTGGTAACTGTTTTAAGTCTGATGGCCTGGAGATAGCTGTTTTTCAGTCTCTCGTGTCCCAGCTCTGATGCACCTGTACAGTCTACTCCTAGATGGTAGCAGGATGAACAGGCTGTGTGGAGGCTCGGGTAGCTGAGGTCCTTGACTATCCTCTTGGCCCTCCTGTGACACCGGGTGCTGTAGATGTCCTGGAGGGCAGGCAGTGTGTTCACTTAAGTTGATATACGAGTCAGTTGATCTTTTTTGGGGGGTTCAAACAATCAATGCTATATTAAATGTCCAAAAGGCTTTCTTATAATATAGGCCTACATTGTCTGGTTAAATCATGATTGTTATTGACGTTTCATTGAGGGCGTCCACATCCAGTCTTAAGTATAATGTCAAGTCACAGTACGGTTGGTCACATCTGTAGCCAAACCGAAGCTCAGCCTTATATTTACAGTGGAGTAGACATCTGTCAGGCAGCATCACAGAGATGCGGCGGTCTCAGTGTTTTGTTACAGGCCTGCATGATGCAAAATGCCACAAGTTGCAAAGAAGGTTGTCACTGCTTTTACAGCTTCGAAATGCAGATGCTGCTGCGACGTTGGAAATGTAGATATATCTGGAAACATATGGCGTTTCTCCTTGGCTTGAGGCGTGTTACTTTCTGTAGGGTATGTCTCATTCACCCTCCTGGGCAGTCTGGTAAAGGTCATAGATCTGGAGGGCATGTTGGTCCATTTTGAACGAACAGAAAACGACTGAGTGTATTGATTTGATCGTGATGTGCGGTGTACAAAACAACAGCAGAACTGACATGTCCTGTTTCAGCTTGGACAAACTGTTCTTGTCTATAACTCGCAGGACACCCTCACCACAAACCAGAGTATCTGAGGGACATGAAGTGGATGAACCATCCTGGAAGAGAAGATACTGAGCCACTCCAGAAGAAGAGGAGGAGAGAGAAAGGGATTGTTAGGGGCTGTCAATGGGAACTGAACGGCAGGAAGAGGGAAGAGCAGCAGATTTTGGCAGGATGGCGCTGGGAGGACCAGGAGAGTGCATCCACATTGATGTTGTCAGATCAATGAGTTATCACAGCAAGTGCCAACAGGCCGGGGTGCTGAGGGCCGGGGGAGAGGAAGGCTGGCAGGGAGAGGGCCTGAAAGGCTGGGAGGCATTGGCAGGCGCTGAATGTCCAGGCTGAGGCAGGCAGACCCATCGACCTGCCAGTTTTCTGTGACCCGCTAGCACTGCAGCACTGCTGAGAGCACCAGAGCAGGTGTCAAACTCTCTATGTGTCCAAAGAAGCTGAGTTCAGGATAGACAAAGGGCTCAAACAGACATGCCAGCATGGCTACAGTTTTAAAGAGGCTTGCCAGTAGGCCTATGGCTGCAGTTTTAAATATATCTCTGTCTGTGTGGCTGGTGCGGTGCCAACTTGTTCCCCTCTTCTTTTATTGTAATAGATTAGTACTAAACTACGAATGGTCGACGTGTTAAATCTCCTTCTCTCGGTTGATCATCTTTAGTTGCCTTTTGGCTCTGTCCTAATAATCTAGTCTGGCATTTACATAGGCAATTCTGGGAAGAGAACTAGGTTAGTGCAGTGTGGTGAAAGTGGACTTCCTCCACCTTCTGTGGTGTTTTGTGTCCATTCATTGTTCAGTTACTGTATGATGATGACGCACATGGGGAGAAGGCAGATTCAGTGCCCTCCCTGTCTTTCGAAAACAATAGGTCTTTGTGTCTTTGACCCCTTTAATGTCCTAGGCTGTGAGTGACGGGCTAGGGTGGAATTTGGGACTCATTCTGATTCTATGGATTACTAGATTCAGCATTCCTAGATGTTCTAGTGTGGAACTGGAATTCTCCCCAGGACATATATTTTCAATTACATCGGATCACTGATCGATGAGTTTTCCTAACTGTTGTCGCCTGAAACTGATTTCCAATATGTGTGGTGTTTAATGCTCCCTCCTCGGGCGAACCGTTAATTACTACGTCATCTCTCTGTAACGGTAGCAGAACTGTGTCAGTAGGTTAGGCCAGGGGTTGGTTAGTTAGTTAATTAGTTCCCATTGTTTGTTCTGTTACACTTGGTGGCATGTCAAATAATAAAGACATACTGCGATACTAAAACTCAATGTAAGATATAGGTTTTGTAAAACTGTGGGGAAAGTATTATTTTGTAATGACATGCGTTGTCCGAGTCTTTCACTCTACACCTAGAGAAAGCAAAAGCTATTCAACTTCATGATGCCTTCGGATGTCTCCTCCCCCACCTTGCTTCAGACTATGGCCTACAATTATATTAAAACATTGCTTATGATGATCACATTGGGGTGGCAGGTAGCCTAGTGGTTAGAGCGTTGGGCCAGTAACCGAAAGGTTGCAAGATCAAATCCCCGAGCTGACGGGGTAAAAATCTGTCTGCCCCTGAACAAGGCAGTTAACCCACTGTTCCTAGACCGTCATTGAAAATAAGAATTTGTTCTTAACTGACTTGCCTAAGAAAATGTACAAACATGCTGAAATTATGAAGTTATTTTGGCAGCCACTGGTGTCCATATGGTTCTACTTAGTTGCATTGAATTCCTGCCCAGGCTACTTCTCCAATGTATTTTTCATCTTGCCGCTTGTTCTTTTTGTATATCAGAAAGCAGACCTTTTTCAGTCTGTGAGAAGGAAGCAGGTTTTAAGAATAATTACCACCTTGCTATGAAATGCGATTAGCATCTATACACCCACATCACATGAACCTGTCCCAGGCCTTCAGCCTACTGCTCTTAGGACACCTCTTCTCTCTTCACCTGGGCCTGCTCAGGCTGGGAAACCAGAATTACCTGCTCTTGTGCCGGTGTCACTTTTCCTTTGTGAAAGGATTGAATGGCTTTTCCCCATCTCCCTTGTGAGCTCCTGCTAAGAGAATGGCGCTGCGAGGGATAGCTGCCGTTTTTACGGGGTCCTGACAAATTCTGCTATTGTGTTTTCTTGGCCCTGATCTTAACTTTTTGTGCATAATGTTTCCACCATCGTTTCCTATGACCGAAAAGAGCTTCTGGACATCAGAACAGCGATCACTAACCTAAATTTGGATAAAAGTTTATACTTCAAAGAGTCGTAGGCGCAGGACATACTGCTCACGACAGACCAGGCCCTAATCCCAGAGTCTCGGAAAAGACTGTGCAAGACGGCCCGACGTGCGGACACCCTGACGAAAGTACAGCACCAGTCAAAAGTTTGAACACACTTACTTATTCAAGGGTTTTTCTTTATTTTTACTATTTTCTACATTGTAGAATAAAAGTGAAGACATCAAAACTATGAAATAACACATATGGAATCATGTAGTAACCAAAACCGTGTTAAACAAATCTAAATATATTTTATGTTTGAGATTCTTCAAAGTAGCCTCCCTTTGCCTTGACGGCTTTGAACACTCTTGGCATTCTCTCAACCAGCTTCATGAGGTAGTCACCTGGACTGCATTTCAATTAACAGGTTTGCTTTAAGTTAATTTGTGAAATTTCTTTCCTTAATGCGTTTGAGCCAATCAGTTGTGTTGTGACAAGGTAGGGGTGGTATACAGAAGATAGCTGTAATTGGTAAAAAACTAAGTTCATATTAGGGCAAGAACAGCTCAAATAAGCAAAGCGAAACGACAAGTCCATCATTACTTTAAGACATGAAGATTAGTCAATCAGGAAAAATATCAAGAACTTCGAACGTTTCTTCAAGTGCAGTCGCAAAAACCATCAAGCGCTATGATGACACTGGCTCTCATGAGGACCGCCACAGGAAAGGAAGACGCAGGGTCAGCTAGGCTGCAGAGGATACGTTCATTAGATTTAACTGCACCTCAGAAATTGTAGTCCAAATAAATGCTTCACAGAGTTCAAGTAACAGACACATCTCAACATCAACTGTTCAGAGGAGACTGCGTGAATCAGGCCTTCATGGTCGACCTGCTGCAAAGAAACCACTACTAAAGGACACCAATATGAAGAAGAGACTTGCTTGGGCCAAGAAACACGAGCAATGTACATAAGACCGGTGGAAATCTGTAATTTGGTCTGAGGGGGGAAGTTGCCTACCTCCATGGAGAACAGGTGAATTTTCTTTTTGAGCCAGAAGCAAGCCTCCCGGTGGTGCAGGAGAAGCAGAAGCAAGCCCCCCGGTGGTGCAGGAGAAGCAGAAGCAAGCCTCCCGGTGGTGCAGGAGAAGCAGAAGCAAGCCTCCCGGTGGTGCAGGAGAAGCAGAAGCAAGCCTCCCGGTGGTGCAGGAGAAGCAGAAGCAAGCCCCCCGGTGGTGCAGGAGAAGGCAGAGCTACCTGAACTGGAGCAGCCGAGCAGGATCATGAGTGGCTGCTGCCAACATACTGACTCAAATCTCTAGCCACTTTAATAATAAAAAATTGGATGTAATAAATGTATCACTAGCCACTTTATATAATGCCACTTTATATAATGTTTACATATCCTACATTACTCATCTTATATGTATATACTGTACTCTATACCATCTGCATCTTGCCTATGCCGTTTTTTAACTGTTTATAGTTCTAGGTAACCAGATCGTGACTACAACTGTCTTTGACTACACTGCTGTTACTTTGGTGAATAAAAACTCATGCTTCCTACCCTTTAAATCTGAATAACATTTACAAAGGTACCAGCAACTGATTTTAATCTTCCATGCAGCCACATTAGGAAGAATTTGTTTTGATTTGATCAAATGTCCTATTACAGTATGTTACTGCCTCTTTAGTTTAGGTGCAAAATATTTGGCTAAGATAGAGTATTATAATCTTACAACTAGGATAGAATAAGCACATTTAGATTAGAGATGTATTTTCATATTTCATTTAGGCTTTAATAAGGGCTCAAATATTTCACAGGTTTATGAGCTTTTCTCCGGTTTGAGCTGACCCAGTTTGACCTAGAAATACATAGGCCTACTGTTTTGGGAGAAAAAAAATGTAATTCAACAGAAACGATGACAAGTCAAACATGTCGCTGTATCTGACAAATATTTTATATAATGTAACGGCAACTCAAGCTAGGTTGACAAGCATCAACATTTTCAGATGTTTTTTTCTTGTGGTTTTTCCAAAGTGTTTTAGTTTTGCAGTTCCTGGCTTGACCTAATTAATTATCCTTTTGGGGTATTTATGGGTGTTCTGAACTAATCAAGTTGGATGATAGACAGAGACCCCTGACTCTGTCAGAGAGGTGTTTGCCAGTTGCACCATCCAGGGCGTTCCTTCCTCACTCTGCCTGAGGGATAGTTGGGGAAATAGGTAGGCCTTCCAAAGTCATAGATATGAATGGGTTGTTGTATGATCTTATCATCTTTGTCAACGGACAAAAAAGCTTTATAATTGGTTTGTTATCAGATCCGTCAGTGGATGTGTCAGGAAACTGACATTAATGGCAGAGTAACATAATGCTGCTGTGAATTAGTACATAGAAAAGGACAGTAAAATGGGATTACATGTTTTATATCATCTGTACTGCTGCTGGGAAGGTTGTCATATGAAGCCCTTTGTGGGAAGAGAAGAGATCCGCCTTTAAAAAAAATGATAAATAAAAGGCTACGGTGTGCCCTAATGAACATGACCCAGCCTAATAAAAGGCTACGGTGTGCCCTAATGAACATGACCCAGCCTAATAAAAGGCTACGGTGTGCCCTAATGAACATGACCCAGCCTAATAAAAGGCTACGGTGTGCCCTAATGAACATGACCCAGCCTAATAAAAGGCTACGGTGTGCCCTAATGAACATGACCCAGCCTAATAAAAGGCTACGGTGTGCCCTAATGAACATGACCCAGCCTAATAAAAGGCTACGGTGTTCCCTAATGAACATGACCCAGCTTACGAGCAGCAGCAACAGAGCATGGCTGTCATGTTAAATGAAGAGCGCATGGTTCCTCTCTCTCTCTGTCAGACTGAGCGACTCTCATCAAGTTAGTTCAGGGCCCTGTCATCACATGCTCTCCTTCCCTCCCTTACCCTACCTGAACTCAACGCCCGAGCTTTTCTACTTTGTATTACACAAACACAGGCTACACAGCTGTTGTCATTAGCAGCTGGTCCTTGATAGCAGGTCTGTAATTTACATAGTTGATGTGAGTTGGGAGAGGTGCTGTGTAATGTCTTTTGGTTGGACACGTGAATGTGGTGTCAGACTATTACAATATATTTACTGATGACAAAGTGCCACACTCGGTTCCATTTTCTAAACTGGGTTGTGATTTTGAGTCATTAGAATGCAGGACAGGAATAGGTTCCTCTGTCATAAAGCATGTCTAAGGGGTCTCAGAATGTCTGTTTATGCATCTATCCACTGACGCTGACTGTTTCAGTCACAGGGCCAAACTACAAGGTTATAATGTTTTTTTTTTTAACGTGCTCTATCATTTGTTTTGTGTGTTTTCAGTTTTTCTTTGTGCATGTGTCTGTAGTTAACAAATGAGCTGAAAGAGAAGGATGCGGTCATAGAAGCCATCTCTGAAAGGAAGTGGGTTTACTGTGTTAACAGCTGTCTCTCTGCTGGTGATTTAATATATCCGTGTGTCTGAGGAGAACATTTACCAGTCTTTAGTCTCTTTACCTACCTCTTTAGAAGAGACTGTTTATTAAATCAACTTTCTTGTATTTTGTTGTCATCAGAGGAAACTTTACGGTTCCGAAGCTGCTCCCGGAATCCAACATGGGGTTCGGAGTTCTAGGCGTGTTCTTGGGTCTACTCCTTGAGGTTTCTACACACGGACCCCACAGCATTCCCCGGACCTCCTGGAAACACGAAGGTATGGTAGCACTTTCCCTCACATACACTCACACTGCAGAAGACCTGGGTCGAGACGGTACGCTAGATTAAGTTTGCCCGGTACAATAGAACCAATGGACTCTAGACAAATGATTTACTGTAAAGATGGTGGTAGGTACTTTTCTTCTAAAAGTATCAAACATTCACCCAGTGTTCACTCTTTTAAAGACATTACACCAGTCTCCCTTGAGTCTCTTCTCAGCCTTTCATGCTGTGTTTCTTGAAGGGGGGGAAGGAATTCAGTAACAGTTTGTATGCTGCTATTGACATAAATAGCTCCAGTAATCAAATCGCATTTTATTTATCACATGCTTCGTAAACAACCGGTGTAGACTAACAGTGAAATGCTTACTTACAGGTCCTTTTCCAACAACGCAGAGTTGAAGATAAAAAATTAAAATGGTGATTCGAGGAATAAATACACAGTGAATAACGAGTAAAAATAACGTGGCTATATATACAGGAAGTACCAGGTAATAACGTGGCTATATATACAGGAAGTACCAGGTAATAACATGGCTATATATACAGGGAGTACCAGGTAATTACATGGCTATATATACAGGGAGTACCAGGTAATTACATGGCTATATATACAGGGAGTACCAGTACCGAGTCGATGTGCAGGGGTATGACGTAATTGAGGTGGCTATGTACATATAGGTAGGGATAACGTGACTAGGCAACAATATAGACAGATAATAGACAGTAGCAGCGGTGTGTGTGTGTGTGTGTGTGTGTGCATAATCAGTGCAAGAGTTAGTGCTAAAAAGGGTCAGTCCTTCTAGTCCGGGAAGCCATTTGATTAGCTGTTGAGCGGTCTTGTTTAGCAGTCTAATGGCTTGTTGGTTCCAGACTTGGTGCACTGGTACAGGCTATGGGTGGATGAAATCTTTGACAATTTTCTGGGCCTTCGTCTGACACCGCCTGCTATAAAGTAGTCCTGGATGGCAGTGATTTACTGGGCCGTACTCCCCACCCTCTGTAGCGCCTTGGAGTTGCGTACCAGGCGGTGATGTAGCCTGTCAAGATGCTCTCAATGGTGCAGCTGTATAACTTTGTTGTGGATCTGAGGGCCCATGACAAATCTTTTCAGCCTCCTCAAGGTGAAGAGGTGCTGTCGTGCCCTCTCCACTAATGTGTTGGTGTATTTGGATCATGATAGATCTACAGAGATGTGGACACCGAGGAACTTGAAGCTCTCGAGTAACTAATTATGTCATGGCTCAATGCAATAAATTGATACTCACTCCAAACAAAATGGATCCCTTCCCTCCAGCCAGTCAGTGTTGTCTTTCAGCGTCTGAGCGAGAGTTTCTGTCCGGGCAGGTGGCTGGAAACCTGTACCCTCTCACACCTGTTGTTGGCGCTCAACCTAATGCAAACTACTGCCAGCTTCCCCATCAATCACCACACTCACACAAAGCATTCTGAGGAGCCATAATGATAGGCACTCGCAGAGATGCACAAAGGAGACTGGTTTATAACCCCTCTGACTTTATAACCCCTAAACATATCTAGACTGGACTGGCCGTTATTATATCTGACAGGAACACTAGGCCTATGCATCCTGCACTGTGGAAATTGTAGATAAGCAATAAGAAAATTTTGAGTTGCTTTTCTTCAGTAACTTTGGGAAATTACTTGACTTTTGACTTTTAACTCAGTCATGGGTGTTGGCATTGGACAATGTTTAAAATCTGTGTGTCTTGTTTATCAACAGAGCTCAATTTGGTGGAGTTTTCTGAGCCCGGCGTCTTCAACTATTCCACTCTGTTGTTGAGTGAGGATAAGGATGTGCTGTACGTGGGAGCGAGGGAGGCCATCTTTGAACTCAGCATGACCAATGTGTCAATCAAGAACAACAAGGTACAGAAAGGTTCTATCATTTCAAAAGGTCTCTACTTGAAAGTTTGCCTTTTGATAATTGTTCTATTTGAATGTCTCCCTGTAGGTTCAATGGAAGGTCTCTGAAAACCACATGACGATGTGCATCGTAAAAGGAAAATCTAAAGAGGTATGTCTGCTATTCCATCAAATGACTGACTTCTGATCTGTGTGAGGAAGGAAGCCACGTCTCGTCTCTCCGGTATCATATGTTTTTATTCGGTTATCTCTGTCAGCCAGGTGTAAATGTGTCTTTGTGATGTGTTTTACAGACAGACTGTCTAAACTACATCCGGGTGTTACAAGTGTTGGACGACAAGCGACTGTACGTCTGTGGGACACATGCCTTTCAGCCTGTCTGTCACTACCTGGTAAGTGGATTACGTTTACATGTTAGTCATTTAGTTGACACTCTTATCCAGAGCGACTTACAGGAGCAATGTCTTGCTCAAAGGCACATTGACATATATATCTTTTGGCACCTGGTCAATCCAAGGATTTGAACTAGCGACCTTTCGGCCCAAAGCTCTTAACCGCTAGGCTACCTGCCACCTCTGGATCACTGGAGACAGACGTCTCTTTATTTTAGATTTTTATTATGCCTTTTATTTTATTTTGAGGTAGAAATGAAAGGAATTGAATCAATTTTAGTATCTTTAATGTCCACACCATGTTGAAATTCAACTTTTACTTCATAGGAGGTAGTAGTCATTGCTGGGTAATGATCATAATTGTGCTCTCATCAGTCCCTAAAGGATTTCAGTCTGGAGGGTCCTGCGGAGGACGGGAGAGGGAAGTGTTCCTTTGACCCATCTCAGAGCTTCACTACGGTCATGGTTGGTAAGTAGACCCAGATTTCATCAGTAGTAAACCCAGATTTCATCAACTGCTTTTTTGGTACACAGCCCTAAATATATAATTATCCTGATTTATAATATTTTTAGGTATTTAGGCCTGAAAAACAATCAAACCTGGTTTAGAGAAGTATCTTTATTATAGCTACATCTTATGCGTTTTCTTTACTGTCTTTCTTTTCAGATGGAGAACTTTACTCTGGAACATCGTATAACTTCTTAGGAAGTGAGCCGATCATTTCCAGATATTCTCTTTCACAGAGTCTGTTGCGGACAGAGTATTCAACATCTTGGCTGAACGGTAAGGGTGTGATACCTGCTCCTCTCATAAGTAATTGACCGTATCATTGTTACTACACTTTAACCCTTTACACTCTTACACGGGTTAAAAATGGCAGATTTGGACACTGATAAGCACCTAAATTGGAACGCAGTGGCTGTACAGTAACATGCAATAAATGATGTCAGAGCTCAGGCACTTCACAGCGCTGTATGGGTTTTGACTGAAATCCATTCAGCACCACACGCAACAAGAAGTTTCCCACATACCTCCTGCTAATTGGGCAACTTTTGCAAATGTTTTGTTGTCTGAGTGAGGGAAATGCTGCAACTGAAGTGGACTCCATGTATTTTGAAAGATGATACGTTGAGGATAATAATAAATACCGCTTTGACGTCATACAAGCAACTCAAACACCTGTGAGTCCAAATGTGCACTTAACATTTCCATATCATAAAACTCAGGTCATGTGATATACAGTTACAAGATGACATGGCGTCATACTCTGGGTTGTTCTGAACAGAATGAGCCCATTTGTATTGCGTAAACAACAGTAATTGTGTGATGGTGGGGACGCAGAGTTGTGTTCCAAACAACTACATGTGTGCTAGTTTCAGTTCAACGGCACAGCTAGGAGAGCAGAAGAAAAAAAAACGTACAGTTGAAGACTCTTCTTTGAGTCATAAAAGTGCATTGAAAGCACATTTTGGAGAGGTGTTAGACCTCTCACTCAAACCCTTGTCATTTGTTTTGCTCTTATGCTGCACCTACATGTTCCAGGAATTTTCTTACCATGTTACTGAATGTCTCAGCGATCACTGCCTCATTGCCTGCGTCCGTTATGGGTCCGCGGTCAAACGACCACCCCTCATCACTGTCAAACGCTCCCCTAAAACACTTCTGCGAGCATGCCTTTATAATCGACCTGGCCCGGGTATCTTGGAAGGATATTGACCTCATCCCGTCAGTAGAGGATGCCTGGTTGTTCTTTAAAAAATAATTTGCCCTTTGTTCACTCCAGACCTGACTACCCTCGACCAGCAAAAAAACATCCTGTGGCGTACTGCACTAGCATCGAATAGTCCCCCGCGATATGCAACTTTTCAGGGAAGTTAGGAACCAATATACACAGGCAGTTAGGAAAGCTAAGGCTAGCTTTTTCAAACAGAAATTTGCATCCTGTAGCTCTAACTCCAAAATGTTATGGGACACTGCCAAATCCATGGTGAATAAGAGCACCTCCTCCCAGCTGCCCACTGCACTGAGGCTAGGAAACACTGTCACCACCGATAAATCCACGATAATCGAGAATTTCAATAAGCATTTCTCTATGCCTGGCCATGCTTTTCTCCTGGCTACCCCAACCTCGGCCAACAGCTCCGCACTCCCCGCGGCTACTTGCCCAAGCCTCCCCAGCTTCTCCTTCACCCAAATCCAGATAGAAGATGTTCTGAAAGAGCTGCAAAACCTGGACCCGTACAAATCCGCTGGACCCTCTCTTTCTAAAATTATCCGCCGCCATTGTTGCAACCCCTATTACTAGTCTGTTCAACCTCTTTCGTATCGTCCGAGATTCCTAAAGATTGTAAAGCTGCCGTGGTCATCCAACTCTTCAAAGGGGGTGACACTAGACCCAAACTGTTACAGACCTATATCCATCCTGCCTTTCTAAAGTCTTCAAAAGCCAAGTTAACAGATCACTGACCATTTCGAATCCCACCGTACCTTCTCCGCTGTGCAATCCGGTTTCCCGAGCTGGTCACAGGTGCACCTCAGCCACGCTCAAGGTACTAAACGATATCATAACCGCCATCGATAAAAAACACTACTGTGCAGCCGTCTTCATCGACCTTGCTAAGGCTTTCGACTCTGTCAATCATCGTATTCTTATCGGCACTCAACAGCATTGGTTTCTCAAATGACTGCCTCGCCTGGTTCACCAACTACTTCTCAGAGTTCAGTGTGTCAAATCGGAGGGCCTGTTGTCCGGACCTCTGGCAGTCTCTATGGGGGTACCACAGGGTTCAGTTCTCGGGCTGACTCTTTTCTCTGTATATATCAACGATGTCGCTCTTGCTGCGGGTGATTCCTTGATCCTCCTCTACGCAGACGGCACCATTCTGTATACATCTGGCCCTTCTTTGGACACTGTGTTAACAAACCTCCAAACGAGCTTCAATGTCATACAACACTCCTTCCGTGGCCTACAAGTGCTCTTAAACGCTAGTAAAACAAAATGCATGCTCTTCAACCGATCGCTGCCCACACCTGCCCGCCCGACTAGCATCACTACTCTGGACGGTTCTGACTTAGAATATGTGGACAACTACAAATACCTAGGTGTCTGGCTAGACTGTAAACTCTCCTTCCAGATTCATATTAAGCATCTCCAATCCAAAATTAAATCTAGAATCGGCTTCCTTTTTCTCAACAAAGCCTCCTTCACTCACGCTGCCAAACAAAACTGACTATCCTACCGATCCCTGACTTTGGCGATGTCATTTACAAAATAGCCTCCAACACTCTACTCAGCAAACTGGATGCAGTCTATCACAGTGCCATCGGTTTTGTCACCAAAGCCCCAAATACCACCCACCACTGCGACCTGTATGCTCTTGTCGACTGGCCCTCGCTACAAATTCGTCGCCAGACCCACTGGCTCCAGGTCACCTACAAGTCCCTGCTAGGTAAAGCTCCGGCTTATCTCAGCTCACTGGTCACCATAACAACACCCACCCGTAGCACGTGCTCCAGCAGGTGTATCTCACTGGTCACCCCAAAGCCAATTCCTCCTTTGGCCGCCTTTCCTTCCAGTTCTCTGCTGCCAATGACTGGAACGAATTGTAAAAATCGCTGAAGTTTGAGACTTATATCTTCCTCACTAACTTTAAGCATCAGCTATCTGAGCAGCTTACCGATCGCTGCACCTGTACACAGCCCATCTGTAAATAGCCCATCCAACTACCTACCTCATCCCCATAGTGTTTTTATTTACTTTTTTTGCTCTTTTGCACACCAGTATTTCTACTTGCACATCATCATCTGCACATCTATCACTCCAGTGTTAATTGCTAAATTGTAATTACTTCGCTACTATGGCCTATTTATTGCCTTACCTCCTTACTCCATTTGCACACACTGTATATAGATTTTTCTATTGTGTTATTGACTGTACTTTTGTTTATCCCATGTGTAACTCTGTGTTGTTTTTTGTCGCACTGCTTTGCTTTATCTTGGCCAGGTCGCAGTTGTAAATGAGAACTACAATAAAGGTGAAATGTATCCAGAGTATTTTCAGAGTCTGTTATCCACAAATGCAGCTAAAAGTCCAGTTAATGTAAAATGCACATAAAATCAACATCGTAATGTTTGGATTCAGTCTTGTCAGGTGAACTGTTGTCCTCAACTTTGGTCTAGTAATTTTCCCATAATCTCCAAACTGTTCCCTTTTAATTGCTACCATGGTTATGCTTTTCATATTTCTGTTTAGCCCTGCCCATATAGGCCAATGGCCAAGGGTTTTAAGGAGCTTACATCAAAGATCCTCTAAAAAGTAACAGCTGATCAACCGTCAAGTTTTCCTCACTCTGTTCAATATACAGACAAATCTGGAGGCGAAAGAAACTCACACCTGTTTAGGCGAGGTGCTGGCTAGCGAAGTAGAACACTTGTGTGGCTCTCTTTTTCAATATGCAGAGAAACCATTTATTTACCACTGACCATGAATATCTCTCTCGACCCCATAGAACCCAGTTTTGTTTTTGCTGATGTCATCAGAGAGGGGAAGAACAGTGCAGATGGCGAGGATGATAAGATCTACTACTTCTTTACGGAGGTGTCTGTGGAGTACGAGTTCTTTGGCAAGCTGCTCATCCCCAGGATAGCACGCGTCTGTAAGGTCAGGACACGTCAGCGGAACAGCTAACCATCTGCCACTGGCACTACCACGGCGTTCTCTGCCTCATCGCACTCCCCCTCCCTCTCACTCTTCCCCTCCCTCCCTCCCTCCCTCTCGCTCTTCCCCTCCCTCCCTCCTGCTCTTCCCCTCCCTCCCTCTCGCTCTTCCCGTCCCTCCCTCTTGCTCACCACTTGACTCCCCTCTCGCTCTCCCCTCCCTCCCCTCTCTCTCGCTCTCCCTCCCTCCCTCGCTCTCCCCCCTCCCTCCCTCCCTCTCTCGCTCTCCCCCTCCCTCTCTCGCTCTCGCTCTCCCCTCCCTCCCTCTCTCGCTCTCCCCTCTCTCGCTCTCCCCCTCCCTCCCTCTCTCGCTCCCCCTCTCTCCCTCTCTTGCGCTCTCCCTCTTGCGCTCTCCCCCCTCTTATGCTCTCTCCCTCTTGCGCTCTCCCCTCTCTCGCTCTCCCCCTCCCTCCTCTCTCGCTCCCTCTCTCCCTCTCTCGTGCTCTCCTCTCTCTCCTCTCTCTTGCGCTCTCCCCTCTCTTGCTCTCCCCCTCTTATGCTCTCCCCCTCTTGCGCTCTCCCCCTCTCTCGCTCTCCCCTCCTCTCTCTCTCCCTCTCTCTCCCTCTCTCGTGCTTTCCCCCTCTTATGCGCTCTCTCTCTTATGCGCTCTCCCCCTCTTATGCGCTCTCCCCTCTCTCTCTCCCCTCTTTGCTTCTCTCCCCTCTTGGCCCTCCCCTCTCTCTCCCTCCCCTCTCTCTCTCTCTCTCCCCTCTCTCGCTCTCCCCTCCCCTCCCTCTCGCTCTCTCCCCTCCCTGTGCTCCCGCCGCTTCTCCCCCTCCCGCTCGCCTCCCTCCCCTCTCTCTCTCCCTCCCTCCCTCCCTCTCGCTCTCCCCTCTCTCCCCTCCCTCCCTCTCTCGCTCTCCCCTCCCTCCCTTTCTCTCACGCTCTCTCGCCCCCACTATCCCCTCTCTTGCGCTCTTCCCTCTCCCCTCCCTCTATCTCTCCCTCCCCGCTCCCTAGCCTCTCTCGCTCTCTCTCGTGCTCTCCCCCTTTCTCTCGCACTCTCTCCCCCTTTCTCTTGCGCTCCCTCCCCCTCGCGCTCTCCCCACTCTTGCGCTCCTCGCTCTCCCCACTCTCGCTCTCTCTCGCTCTCCTGCTCCCTCTCTCCCTCCCTCCCGCTCCTCTCTCTCTCGCTCTCCCCTCTTGCGCTCTCCCCCTCCCCTCTCTTGCGCTCTTCCCCTCCCCCTCTTGCGCTCCTCCCTCTCCTCAAGCGCTCTCCCCCCTCTCCCCCTCGCTCCCTCCCCTCGCTCCTCCCCCTCTCGCTCTCCCGCTCTCCGGCCTCTCTCGTTCAATTCCTGCAGGGATCAATTATACATAAACAAATTATATTTGGTGTCATATGTTATTATTATATATAAATGTGCCTCATCTCTCTGCAGGGTGATCTGGGGGGCCAGCGGACGCTACAGAAGAAATGGACCAGTTTCCTGAAGGCCAAGCTGGTATGTTCCATGCCAGAGCTCAACTTTGTGTTCAACGTGGTTAATGACGTGTTCATACTGAAGACTGCTGACTGGAAAGAGACTGTCATCTACGGAGTGTTCACATCCCAGTGGTGAGTCTCAGTCAGGACACAGTAATAGCTCCACCATGTTATGTATTCACCTCTTGACAGAAAGTATTCACCTCTTGACTATTCCACATTTTGGTGTAACAGCCTGAATTCAAAAATGTATTTAAAAATCAACTACACACAATACCCCATAATGACGAAATGAAAACCTTTTCGATGAAATGCTGAAATATCTAATTTACATAAGTATTCAAAGCCCTGAGTCAATACTTTGTAGAAGCTAAGAGCTTTCCACACCTGGATTGTGCAACATTTGCTCCTTATTCTTAAAAAATTATTCAAGCTCTGTCAAATTGGATGTTGCTCATTGCTAGACAACCATCTTCAGGTCTTGCCATAGATTTTCCAGATTTAAGTCAAAACTGTAACTCGGCCACTCAGGAACATTCACTGTCTTTTTGGTAAGTAACTCCACTGTAGATTTTGCCTTGTCTTTTAGGTTATTGTCCTGTTGAAAGGTGAATTAATCTCCCAGTGTCTGGTGGAAAGCAGACTGAACCAGGTTTTCCTCTAGGATTTTTGCCAGTGCTTAGCTCCATTACGTTTTTTTTTTTGTTTTTTTATCCTGAAAAACTCCCCAGTCTTTAACGGTTACAAGCATACCCCTAACATGATACAGCCACCACTATGCTTGAAACTATGGAGAGTGCTCAGTAATATGTG
This sequence comes from Brachymystax lenok tsinlingensis, assembly GCA_030435695.1. Lineage (NCBI taxonomy): Eukaryota > Metazoa > Chordata > Actinopteri > Salmoniformes > Salmonidae > Brachymystax > Brachymystax lenok. The sequence continues at coordinate 8,857,098 of CM059795.1, read as the reverse complement.
TTTGGGACAAATCCAATACAACAACACTTAGTATTCAGGACAAAAAGTGAATTGCTTTGCCACATGTTTTGCAGTATGACTTTAGTGCCTTGTTGCAAACAGGATGCATGTTTTCAAATATTTCTATTCTGTACAGGCATTCTTTTTACTCTGTCAATTAGTTACAGAGTGTAATGGCTGTGATAGGAGAAAACAGGATGGATCAACAACAGTGTAGTTCCTCAACAAAACTAACCTGTTTTAAAGTCACCGTTGGCATCATGGCGACATTTCCTGAGTGAGTTAGGAAGGGCTGTCCCCGACCGACCAAAAAAATAAATTATAATCTTGGTAGACCGAGAGTTGTATTTTTACTGTATCACAATTCCAGTGGGTCAGAGGTTTACATACACTAAGTTGACTGTGCCTTTAAACAGCTTGGAAAATTCCAGAAAATTATGTCATGGCTTTAGAAGCTTCTGATAGGTTAATTGACATCATATGAGTCAATTGGAGGTGTAGCTGTGGATGTATTTCAAGGCCTACCTTCAAACTCAGTGCCTCTTTGCTTGACATCATGGGAAAATCAAAAGAAATCAGCCAAGACCTCAGAAAAGAAATTGTAGACCTCAAGTCTGGTTCATCATTGGGAGCACTTTCCAAACGCCTGAAGGTACCACGTTCATCTGTACAAACAATAGTACGCAAGTATAAACACCATGGGACCACGCAGCCGTCATACCGCTCAGGAAGGAGATGCGTTCTGTCTCCTAGAGATGAATGTACCTTGGTGCAAAAAGTGCAAATCAATCCCAGAACAACAGCAAATTACCTTGTGAAGATGCTGGAGGAAACAGGTACAAAAGTATCTATATTCACAGTAAAACGAGTCCTATATCGACATAACCTGAAAGGCCGCTCAGCAAGGAAGAAGTCACTGCTCCAAAACCGCCATTAAAAAAAGCCAGACTACAGTTTGCAACTGCACATGGGGACAAAGATTGCACTTTTAGGAGAAATGTCCTCTGGTCTGATTAAACAAAAATAGAACTGTTTGGCCATAATGGCCATCGTTATGTTTGGAGGAAAAAGGGGGAAGAACAGCATCCCATTGTCTTGTACACCATGAATATATATTTTTTTTTTTACTACTGCTCAACTAAAGAAATCTCGATCGACAAAACAATCGACCCGTCGACTAAATTCAGTCAGCCCTTGGAAGGACGCCTGTATCTTTGTATTGACTGGGTGTATTGATACACCATCCAAAGTGTAATACCTTCACCAGGCTCAAAAAGGGATATTCAATGTCTGCTTTTTTTTATTTTGACCCATCTACCAAAAGGTGCCCTTCTTTGTGAGGCATTGGGAAATATCCCTGTCTTTGTGGGTGAATCTGTGATTGAAATTCACTGCTGGACTAAGGGACCTTACAGATTATTGTATATGTGGAGTACAGAGGAGGTAGTCATTGGGCTCGTCATAAGAGGTTGAACACATACTTATTGACTAAAGACATTTCAGATGTTCAGTTTTAATTTGTTTGTATAAATATATATATATATATATTTTTTTACATTCCACAAACATTATGGGGTATTGTATGTAGGCCAGTGACAACATATTATTATTTTTTTTATCCATTTTAAATTCAGGCTGTAACACAACAAAATGTGGAAAAGGTCAAGGGGTGTGAATACTTTCTGAAGGCCCTGTAATTTTACATTGGCGTTACTAGTGCAATGACAGTAACTGCACAGGTATAGGAGCAACCACATCTCACCATGGCAGTGGTAACACCCACTTTGTGGAAGGTTTTTTTGTGACATTGGAATTGTCTCTTTCTTTTCCAGGGGAAACGTAGGCCTGTCTGCGGTGTGTGCCTATGACATGTTGTCAGTAGAAAATGTGTTCTCCAAGGGGAAGTACATGCAGAAAGCCACAGTGGAACAGTCTCACACCAAGTGGGTGAGGTACAACAGGATCACTCCCACCCCTCGCCCAGGAGCTGTAAGTGTTGCTTGCTGAAATCATATGTTTCCCCACTGTTTTCCATTGACCCCAATTTTTTTATTTGGATTGAATTGTCATATTTGGACTGGGTTAGACCGTTGTATCATTCATAGCATCATCCCTCTCACTCCTATCCATCTGTAGTGCATCAACAACCACAACCGTCTCCAGAACATCAGCAGCTCTCTCCACCTGCCTGACAAGACCCTCCAGTTTGTTAAGGACCATCCCTTACTGGAAGACCCCGTCCTTCCCATCGGCAACGGGCCCAAACTCATCACCAAGGACGTCAGCTACACCCAGATCGCTGTGGAGAGGGTGCAGGCGCTGGACAACAATTTATATGACGTCATATTCACTGGGACCGGTAGGCACGAACGGTTCTCAGGGGAGCTGGCTGAGGTTCAGAGGACAGTGTTGTGCGGGAGTTAGGGTCAATTCCATTTTTAATTCAGTTAATTAAAATGTTTCTTGTTGTTGTGAAAGGTGTTTATTTGGTGGGATTATGATTATGATCAACTCTCAGCTCCTGTTTAAGACAAAGGGCCATCTTTCAGTCCTTGATATGGCGTTAACATGTTTCCCCCTCTAACCCTTTAGATAAAGGAATCCTGCACAAATCGGTGGTGTATGATGGGCTGGTCCATACAGTGGAAGAGATTCAGCTTCTCCACAACTCTGAGCCTATCAAGACCTTGCTTCTGTCATCACAAGGGGTAAGTCAAAGAGAAATATGGAAGGAGACTCTCTCACATCTGTGTCTCACGGAAAGTGAGTTCTCCTCTCCTGTGATAACACTAAAACAATAAAACTGAGGAAGACGTGGAAACGTCAGTCACCAGTTCGCGTGGATTAAAGAGAGCAAAAAGAAATACATCTCTGAATGCTCCAAATACTTTATTTCAAGTTCCTTTTCCAAGTTCTTCTTGTTAAGCCATTTCCAATAAAACTAAGCTATTGAATATCCAAGACAAGCTAAGCTTTATTTCTCAATTTGATTAGTCTACCTACCCACTAACTTTGGCTTTCGTTTTGGCTTTCGTGTAAAACTGTTCAACTCGAGAGTAGAAAAAGGGAAGTTTCCGACCAGAGACGACAAGTCTGCTCCAACGTTAAAACCACAACTTCTCTCAGTGAATGAATAATGAGCATTGTTTGCTCTCTATGGGCCAGACTTACACAGCATTTAAAAACGGTGTTTCATAGAATGTGTTGACTTTGAAGGTGTATGTTAATCTTTAGTGTGTGGTCTTGGAATTTGAGGTTACGGTAATTGGCGCTTATCAGACTCAAAAGAAACATGTGGCTTTTCTCTGCAACTTCACTGCCATTACACTACACTTCGCTATTATCAGTAGCATTTCATTCTTATTATTCAAGCTATTACCTCTAAATATTAGTCTAGTATACAAATTAAGAAATGTAAGATTGGAGAGGAAGTCTGAAAGAATACAGATTTGAACCATTCACACCGAGTCGGTCCATGTTTTGGCCACCACGAACAATTCACGTAACTTCCCCAACGCTGCTTAAAAAATAAAATAATGTGTTACCTTTTTATTTATCTAGGCAAGTCAGTTAAGAACAAATTCTTATTTACAATGACGGCCAACCAAAAGGAAAAAGGCCTCCTGCGGGGCACGGGGGCCTGGGATTTAAAAAATGAATAAATACTATATAAATATAGGACAAAACACACATCACAACAAGAGAGACAACACAACTTAGACGACAACATAGCAAGGCAGCAACACATGACAACACAGCATGGTAGCAACACAACATAACAACAACATGGTAGCAGCACAAAACATGGTACAAACATTATAGGGCACAGACAACAGCACAAAGGGCAAGAAGGTAGAGACAACAATTCATCACACAACTGTCAGCCACAACTGTCAGTAAGAGTGTCCATGATTGAGTCTTCGAATGCTGCTGCGGTCATTCTCTGTGACAATGTGTTGTTCAAAGTGTCTAGAGCGGACGCAGTGATGAGAGAAATCATATACTACTGGAGAAATATTATACTACTGACAATATTGGGATATAGGAAACGCAAAACTGGCACCTGTCGTCATTCCTCGCACATACAGTGGGGCAAAAAAGTATTTAGTCAGCCACCAATTGTGCAAGTTCTCCAACTTAAAAAGATGAGAGAGGCCTGTAATTTTCATCATAGGTACACTTCAACTATGACAGACGAAATGAGAAAAAGAAATCCAGAAAATCACATTGTAGGATTTTTAATTTATTTATTTGCAAATTATGGTGGAAAATAAGTATTTGGTCAATAACAAAAGTTTATCTCAATACTTTGTTATATACCCTTTGTTGGCAATGACAGAGGTCAAACGTTTTCTGTAAGTCTTCACAAGGTTTTCACACACTGTTGCTGGTATTTTGGCCCATTCCTCCATGCAGATCTCCTCTAGAGCAGTGATGTTTTGGGGCTGTCGCTGGGCAACACGGACTTTCAACTCCCTCCAAAGATTTTCTATGGGGTTGAGATCTGGAGACTGGCTAGGCCACTCCAGGACCTTGAAATGCTTCTTACGAAGCCACTCCTTCGTTGCCCGGGCGGTGTGTTTGGGATCATTGTCATGCTGAAAGACCCAGCCACGTTTCATCTTCAATGCCCTTGCTGATGGAAGGAGGTTTTCACTCAAAATCTCACGATACATGGCCCCATTCATTCTTTCCTTTACACGGATCAGTCGTCCTGGTCCCTTTGCAGAAAAACAGCCCCAAAGCATGATGTTTCCACCCCATGCTTCACAGTAGGTATGGTGTTCTTTGGATGCAACTCAGCATTCTTTGTCCTCCAAACACGACGAGTTGAGTTTTTACCAAAAAGTTCTATTTTGGTTTCATCTGACCATATGACATTCTCCCAATCCTCATCTGGATCATCCAAATGCTCTCTAGCAAACTTCAGACGGGCCTGAACATGTACTGGCTTAAGCAGGGGACACGTCTGGCACTGCAGGATTTGAGTCCCTGGCGGCGTAGTGTGTTACTGATGGTAGGCTTTGTTACTTTGGTCCCAGCTCTCTGCAGGTCATTCACTAGGTCCCCCCGTGTGGTTCTGGGATTTTTGCTCACCGTTCTTGTGATCATTTTGACCCCACAGGGTGAGATCTTGCGTGGAGCCCCAGATCGAGGAAGATTATCAGTGGTCTTGTATGTCTTCCATTTCCTAATAATTGCTCCCACAGTTGATTTCTTCAAACCAAGCTGCTTACCTATTGCAGATTCAGTCTTCCCAACCTGGTGCAGGTCTACAATTTTGTTTCTGGTGTCCTTTGACAGCCCTTTGGTCTTGGCCATAGTGGAGTTTGGAGTGGGACTGTTTGAGGTTGTGGACAGGTGTCTTTTATACTGATAAGTTCAAACAGGTGCCATTAATACAGGTAACGAGTGGAGGACAGAGGAGCCTCTTAAAGAAGAAGTTACAGGTCTGTGAGAGCCAGAAATCTTGCTTGTTTGTATGTGACCAAATACTTATTTTCCACCATTATTTGCAAATAAATTCATTAAAAATCCTACAATGTGATTTTCTGGATTTTTTTTCCTCATTTTGTCTGTCATAGTTGAAGTGTACCTATGATGAAAATTACAGGCCTCTCTCATCTTTTTAAGTGAGAGAACTTGCACAATTGGTGGCTGACTAAATACTTTTTTGCCCCACTGTATGCTGACATATTAAAAATCATGCCTTAGCTTCTAATCCTTTCTGTAGGACGTCAAAACATAAATCTGCATTATAGGTTGATGCTAAATCAATGTAGCCTGTCCTATAAATTGACCATTGTTTTTAATGGGGCTATATAGAGACAGCTGTGATAGGCTATATGAAGATAAAATTGACAACCATTAGAAAATAGAAAACCGTCCAGTGATCAGCCACTGATTCACATTTGAAGCAAAGGATGGTTATGTTAAGTTTTGATTCGATTTTTTTTTTTTTACCTATCTCATGTTGGTTAAGGGCTTGTAAGTAAGCATTTCACTGTAAGGTCTACACTTGTTGTATGTGACAAATACAAATTTGATTTGGTTATGTTGACACATTTTCATTTGAACTTTATCTAAATCTGTGCTACTGCTCATTGATGAGGGTCAACTCTGGCAGATTTTGTTTTCTCTGTCTTTTAGGGTTGCCAATAGCACCGGTGGTACTGTAGATTGCCTTTAGCTGTCCTATAATATATAGCCTTCTCCACTGGCCTATCGCTGCCCCTTCCCCTCCCCAACTTTTTGAACGAGTAGCCTGAACAAAAATATAAACGCAACATGCAACAATTTCAAAGATTTTACTAAATTACAGTTCATGTAAGGAATCTGTCAATTTAAATAAATTAATTAGGCCCTAATCTATGGATTTCACATGACTGGGAATACAGATATGCATCTCTTAGTCATAGATACCTTAAAAAAAAAGGGTAGGGTCGTGGATCAGAAAACCAGTCAGTATCTGGTGTGACCACCATTTGCCTCATGCAGCGTGACACATCTCCTTCGCATAGAGTTGATCAGGCTGTTGATTGTGGGCTGTGGAATGTTGTCCCACTCCTCTTCAATGGCTGTGCGAAGTCGCTGGATATTAGCGGGACCTGGAACACGCTGTTGTACAAGTCGATCCAGAGCATCCCACACATGCTCGATGGGGGACATGTCTAGGGAGTATGCAGGCCATGGAAGAACTGGGACATCTTCAGCTTCCAGGAATTGTGTACAGATCCTTGCAACATGGGGCTGCTCATTATCATGCTGAAACATGAGGTGATGGCGGCGGATGAATGGCACTACAATGGGTCTCAGGATCTCATCACGGTTTCTCTGTGCATTCAAATTGCCATTGTGTTCGTTGTCCTTTGCTTATGCCTGCCCATACCATAACCCTACCGCCACCATGGGGCACTCTGTTCACAACGTTGACATCAGCAAACAGCTTGCCCACACAACGCCATACACGTGGTCTGAAGGTGTGAGGCCGGTTGGACAAACTGCCAAATTCTCTGAAACGACATGGTAGAGAAATGTAACATTCAATTCTCTGGCAACAGCTCTGTTGGACATTCTTGCAGTCAGCATACCAACTGCACACCCCTCAACTTGAGACATCTGTGGCATTGTGTTGTGTGACAAACTGCACATTTTACAGTGGACCTTTATTGTCCCCAGCACAAGGTGCATCTGTGTAGTCATCATGCTGTTTAATCAGCTTCTTGATATGCCACACCTGTCAGGTGCATGGATTATCTTGGCAAAGAAGAAATGCTCGCTAACAGGGTGTCACGAGAATTACGTTCTCAATTGTTGATATAAACTATCAATCAGGCTTTGAATAATTCCCAGAGGTTGTAAAGCTCTAGTTAATGAAAAATTAGACAAAGTCCCATATCTGCAATTTGGTCAGGTATTGTTTATTCATGAGAATTCTAAACTCCAGATGTGAACACAGTCTTTTTATATTGTACAAGCTTTAAGCTGAACACAAATGATACAAATGCTCCACCCTTTCTAGGAAATAGTACTTTCCCACCGTACACATTCATTGGCTTATCACAATCTTGCAACATAAGTCAATCTGGACAGCTCCTAGCCGTCCCTCCCGTCCCGAGGACGAGAAGGCCTCTCTCCTGTAGTCTGGTTTCACAAAGAATTCTTTGTTCTCACAGATACTCCTTATTGCAAGATTGTACCACCTTGTCCCAGTCTCTATACAGTATACATTTCTAGACACACACACAACAATTGGATTATCATTCTCTTATAACCCTATCCCTATTGCATACATTTTCAGAATGGAATATTCTTAGTCATTACTTAAACATACAAACATCCCTATCACAGGGATGTAAACAAATTTTGTGCAATGTCAGAATAATAGTAGAGAATTATTTATTTCAGTATTATTTCTGTCATCACATTCCCAGTGGGTCAGAAGTTTACATACACTCAATTAGTATTTGGTAGCATTGCCTTTAAATTAAATAGGTAGCCTTCCACAAGCTTCCCACAATAAATTGGGTGAATTTTGGTGTAACTGAGTCAGGTTTGTAGGCCTCCTTGCTCGCACACGCCTTTTCAGTTCTGCCCACACATTTTCTATAGGATTGAGGTCAGGGCTTTGTGATGGCCACTCCAATACCTTGACTTTGTTGTCCTTAAGCCATTTTGCCACAACTTTGGAAGTATGCTTGGGGACTATTGTCCATTTGGAAGACCCATTTGCGACCAAGCTTTAACTTCCTGACTGTCTTGAGATGTTGCTTCAATGTATCCACATAATTTTCCTTCCTCATGATGCCATCTATTTTGTGAAGTGTACCAGTCCATCCTGCAGCAAAGCACACCCACAACATGATGCTGCCACCCCTGTGCTTCACGGTTGGGATGGTGTTCTTCGGCTCACAAGCCTCCCCCTTTTTCCTCCAAACATAACGATGGTCATTATGGCCAAACAGTTCTATTTTTGTTTAATCAGACCAGAGGACATTTCTCCTAAAAGTACGATCTTTGTCCCCATGTGCAGTTGCAAACCGTAGTCTGGCTTTTTTATGGCAGTTTTGGAGCAGTGGCTTCTTCCTTGCTGAGCGGCCTTTCAGGTTATGTCGATATAGGACTCGTTTTACTGTGGATATAGATACTTTTGTACCTGTTTCCTCCAACCTCTTCCCAAGGTCCTTTGCTGTTGTTCTGGGATTGATTTGCTCTTTTCGCACCAAAGTACGTTAATCTCTAGGAGACAGAACGCGTCTCCTTCCTGAGCGGTATGACGGCTGCGTGGTCCCATGGTGTTTATACTTGCGTACTATTGTTTGTACAGATGAACGTGGTACCTACAGGCGTTTGGAAATTTCTCCCAAGGATGAACCAGACTTGTGGAGGTCTACAATTTATTTTCTGAGGTCTTGGCTGATTTCTTTTGATTTTCCCATGATGTCAAACAAAGAGGCACTGAGTTTGAAGGTAGGCCTTGAAATACATCCACAGGTACTCCTCCAATTGACTCAGGCTAATTGACATTATTTATCAGAAGCTTCTAAAGCTATGACATAATTTCCTGGAATTTTCCAAGCTGTTTAAAGGCACAGTCAATTTAGTGTATGTAAACTTCTGACCCACTGGAATTGTGATACAGTGAATAATAAGTGAAATAATCTGTCTGTAAACAATTGTTGGAAGAATGACTTGTGTCATGCACTAAGTAGATGTCCTAACCGACTTGCCAAAACTATAGTTTGTTAACAAGAAATTTGTGGAGTGGTTGAAGAATGAGTTTTAATGACTCCAAACTAAGTGTATGTAAACTTCCGACTTCAACTGTATGTCCGACACAAGCAAATATGAAAAAAAATATTAAAACGTATTTAAAAATCTAGGCCTACTTGAGGCTTTCTGAAAGTAAGCTATAAGATAATGAATTGACAAGGAAAGTATGAAGGTGAGGGAGACAGCTATGCAATAGTATAAGTTGAAATTAACAATATTAAAATGCAACATGTCCATAGCCTATTTATCAGCTTTGATTAGTCTATAAATGAAAAAAAGATTCCTTGTCAAATTATGCCATGCCAGGTTGGAGATGATTGACACATTGTCCATTTGACACATTGGCGCATTATAGGCCACAGAGCCAGAACAACCTTGTCAACTGCTGTTGAATAATTAACGAATAGTCACACTATTAAAAGAAGACTGATTTTGTTAATTTACTAGCAACCAATGAAAACGTGCCTTGTGTAAAAGAAAGTACACATATAAAAAAAATTGCACTGAAGTGCCATAGCCTATAGGCTAGCGCTTTGACAGCCCTGTGCAACTAGCGGATTAGCTGCTGGAGCGTGAAACGACAGTTGGAAAGAGAAGATGTAGACAGACTAAGTTATCCAAACAATCCATTATAATCATTCGTTAACACTCCTGCTATTAGGGGAAGTTTATCTACATGAAAATAAAGTGAATTATTAAATAAGTACCCCAAAATGAATGTAGGCCTATTTTAAACGTATTTGACGGTTATTTTATTTTCATGGCGGTTTTCATCCATAACCGTCAGTTACACTGTATTCAGCTACCATCACAGACCTATGTGCATGGTTGTGTTCACAGACGGGGTCCCTGTACGCTGGCTCTGACTCGGGCGTGGTGCAGTCTCCTACTGCGTTCTGTGACAAGTACCCATCCTGTTCAGACTGTATCTTGACCCGGGACCCTTACTGTGCCTGGGACCCAGACTCCTCCGCCTGTGTCAACATCTTCCACACCCAGGGCCTCACACACCGGTAACACTTTTTTATTATGGCATTAGGATTATCAGCACAATGCAAAACCTACGTGTTTTTACTGCCTCAGAGTAACCCAGTCTATCTTGTTTCTCAGACTACAAGCCCGAAAGTGTCAACCCTGATGTATGTCTACCTAATGTCAGTTCTGTTGCGTTTTTCAGGAACTTGATCCAGAGCCTTAACGGTGATGCAGACAAGTGTCCCTCAGGTCTGTACCCCTGCGTCTTAACGTGACCAAAGTCATACTGACTTGCTATTGGCAGAGAGCCGGGCTGCAATGATAACAGTAAACAAATACACTCTTCTAGGAATGTCTTTATATCACTTTAGTTCAAGTTTACTTGCCATATAAACATCTTATTTACCAGAGATTTCACATTAAACACAGCATTAAAAAACAGCAAGGAAGTTCAGGACAGATCTAGAACACCAGCCCTCTCTTCAGAGAGTCAACTCTCCTCTCCTCTCCTCCTCACAGCGCCAGGACTCTCCGTGGAGAACTACCAGAATGTGACAGTTAAACCAGGGAGCTCAGCTGAGCTGCCATGCCTGGTTCAGTCCAACCTGGCCGTGGTGGTCTGGAAGCAAGATGGCAGCACCATGACCGAGGCCTCCAAGTTCCACCTGATGGGTGAGACGGGTCTGCTCATTTACAGCGTAGCCCCAGAGGACGAGGGCCTGTACGAGTGCTGGTCACTGGAGTGGGCCCCTGTTGCAGGGAAGAACTTCAGCCGCCTCCTAGCTGGGTATGTCCTAGGCCTGGATGTCCCCAGGAGGCCTTCACCGCGAGGCCACCCCCCTCAGACTGCCAGCACCCTCAGCTCCGCTCACCCCCACCACCAGTCCACCGCTGCCACTGAAGGTAATAACGGTAACACCGTGAGACCCCTCCCACTAACTTCAGCCCCTCCCAGCTCCACCGCCCTCACCTCACCACCACCCACTCACAGTGCCTCGTCATCACTAACCACGCCCCCCAGCAGCACCGGCAGGCTCCAGCCCAAGCTCCTTCCCCCCAGCTCCAGTGCCGTCCCGCTCCCAGAGACCCGGGACCCTGCGACAGAGTACCTCCAACACGACAACAGCAGCGCTTTCCTCTTCCTCTTCCTCCTGTTTTTCCTCCTCTTCCTGGCTGCCCTGTGCTACAACTGTTACATGCAGTACCTACCAGGGCCGTGTCTTCGTCTTCGGGCGGCTCTGCTGGGAAGCCAGAAGAAGCCCCAGTATTTAGCCTGCGAGGCCGGCCTCATGGAGCCTGTCACAGTAGACAAGCTGGATGTAAAGGATCAGATCCGCCTGAATCAGAACGGGGTACAGCTCCGAGCCCTGAGAGACACCGGCTACGAGACCGAGCCAGAGTGTAGCAATGGCAAGATCCCCTCTCGCAGCTACGGAGGGGGAGACAGTCCTTCTAAAGAGAAGCCCTTTGACGTGGACTGTGACTCACAGCCTATTGAATATGCAGACGCAGATCAAGAAGCATCACCGTACTAAAAGATACACATCTCAGCTTCTCTTTTTACTAGTGCAAGAATATTAAGGCTTGTTATTTATAGGGGTCTTCTCCCTTGCTGGCTCTCTCTACATAGTGGGCCTATACATACAAACCTGTGTGTTATACATAAGCTCAGTGGCCACCTCTCTTTCAGAAGGACACACGGAGGCAGATTACTTCAGTTATTAGGAGGTCAAGTCACACATCTCGCTTGCCTTCAGAGATTCTCTTACTAACTCTGGCTACCCCAAGATCAATAAAATATAGGACCTACTAACTAAATACTAAAATCATAGCCTAATCTCTGTGCAAACCTGTAACCATCTCGCTCTGCATTTTTCCAGCAAGAAACGCTGATTTTTATTCCAAATTGGAAACATTTTTTACCAAATTGGTAAGTTAACTTGTTTTCCAAATTGGAGCCCTTTTAGTTATTTTTTTGTACAATGCGGGGAGCTTCTTTTTTTAACACTGTTAAAACATAACATGGGAACTTCTTTTTCTAAGGCTGTTAAATACAACTAACAAGTTATGTTTTTTTTCTGAATATTCAGTGAATAAGGCTATTTGACGTAGTAGGTCAGCTGCTTTCCATCTCAACCTATAGTACCCTCTCCTCTAGGACGATCTCCTCTAGAACTTCTAGGACGATCTCCTCTAGGACGATCTCCTCTAGGACGATCTCCTCTAGAACTTCTAGGACGATCTCCTCTAGGACGATCTCCTCTAGAACTTCTAGGACGATCTCCTCTAGGACGATCTCCTCTAGAACTTCTAGGACGATGTCCTCTAGGACGATCTCCTCTAGAACTTCTAGGACGATCTCCTCCAGGACAATCTCCTCTAGAACTTCTAGGACGATCTCCTCTAGGACAATCTCCTCTAGAACTTCTAGGATGATCTCCTCTAGGACGATCTCCTCCAGGACGATCTCCTCTAGAACTTCTAGGACAATCTCCTCTAGGACAATCTCCTCTAGAACTTCTAGGACAATCTCCTCTAGAACTTCTAGGACGATCTCCTCTAGGACAATCTCCTCTAGAACTTCTAGGACGATCTCCTCTAGAACTTCTAGGATGATCTCCTCTAGGACGATCTCCTCTAGGACCTCTAGTATGATCTGTAAATTCTCAGGGAAGGTTTGTTAGTTCGCTCTATTGCCTTGTTCTCTGGTGGTGGTTCGAAAAAGTTATGTCGATAAACAGAAAACCCCTGGTGGCCAGTGACTGACTGACGGAAGAGGTGTGGTACGACTGATATGAGATCTATAGATATTTATACAGCGGGTGGGTCTAATCCTGGACGCTGATTGGTTAAAACCGCATTCCAACCCGTGTCTATTCCACAAGTTACCACCGGCTAAAGCTATAACGTATTACTATTTACTCTGTTCCATCTGACTGCTCAATCCACTGTTTCATCAGCCCAGCCACTATAAAAAGCATCTCGACATTATCTACCATTTCTTTAAGACTACCAATTGGCTTTCAATAGTCTGTCTCTCTGACATTTGCAACATTGTTTCAATATTGAAATTCGATCTTCAGCTGTCCCATAGTAATGAATGTGTCGGGATGAGACAGGCAGGCAGCTTTTCTCAGCCAGTTAAAATCATGAATCAGCGTAATGTTTAGGGATGTATACAAAGAAATGTCAATAGAGAACAGGTACAACTAAACAAAGTGCAGGTAGTTTGCTGTCTTTCCAGCTTCAGTTTGAAGTGATTGTGTTAGCTGTGTTGTTGGCTAGCTCCTTTGAACAACAGTGTCCTAACGAGAGAGCACATTTTCTATGCCAGGTGAAATCGTGCCTCATTAGTTCATTGTTATGGATGTATCCAAATAAATGTAACTTGACAACAGCTTGAGCAAATGCAGCTACTTTGTTGTTATTCTGGCTACATTGTTTGACGTGACTGTAAGTTAGCCAGCTAGCTAGCAAGCAAGGGATATAAATGTTGCCAGCCAGTATGCCAATATAACATTTAGAACAAACAACTGGGTCGCGTCTCTGGCAACCGAACCAATAGAACAAACGACCAGCCGGCTTGGGTAGCAACCCTAGATTTGTGTCGGGACTATATCTTGTAGAAGGATGAAATAGAATGAATATATTAATCAAAATAATGTTTTTAATTAAAATATGTAAATCATTATTTGAATGTTGGTAACCCGTTGTATAAAAGTGATAATGCCCTAAAGCCGGTGTTTAGAGGATATATTGGCACGGTTTTCGACTTCGTCTCTGGCCTAACAACACCCGTGCCAATTTATCCTCCGAAGCCGGCTTGAGGGCATTATCACTTAAATCTAGTCTCATTCCTTACATGTTTGACAAGGACACTTTTAAAGACAGAGGAGGGACCTGGGTCAGATTAAGCCTATGAGGCATCACCTGTTTTATGAAAGGAGGAAGTGGTTTTGGTAATCACCTGTTTCATGAGAGGAGGACGTGGTTTAGGTAATAACCTGTTTTATGAAAGGAGGATGTGGTTTTGGTATTCATCACCTGTTTCATGAGAGGAGGACGGGATTTTGGTAATCCTGTTTTTATACGGTGACAGAAGAAAGCAAAATGCTGGAGTGAGTGTGACTCACCAGATGACAAGCGACAGGGAATGCTGGACACTCAAACCACTGCTGTCTGAAGAGCACAGACATCTCCAGAGCTACATGGCTCTATTCTAACTCTGTTTCTCTTCATCTCCTGTGAATCCACAAGTCCAATGGTACAAAGACACGTAAACTCTGGGGACATATTTACTAGACATGATCTTCCTCCATATTAACCTGTGTTGGTTAGTTTTCCCCACTGGTCATGTCAGTATGTACAGTTTGAGTCCAGATTAAGCTTCTCTAATGTTAGATGCTTTTGTAAAATGAAAAGGTGAAATATTATGAAGCATTTCTGTTTTCTTTGTCCTTAGAACATTGGCACTGGAAGTAATCAGATGTTTTTTTATTTAAGGAAGCTTTAAGTTTTACTCTTTAAAGATGATGATTATTTAGTGATAACTGTCAGATCTGTATTAGTATGTTCTCATTTTATTTTAGTGTAGTAATGTTTTTTTTTCATTTTCTATGGATTTATTGGTTCACAATACCTCTTTAATAGTTAGACTTATAGCCTCCCCACTTGTCTTTCTGTTTCACACATTTCTCTTACTGCCTGGCTGTTGTCCTTAGAGAACTCTCCTTTCTCTCCTTCGCCTCTCCCCCTCCTCCCCCCATCCTCCCTCTCTCCCTCACAGCCGCATCCTCTGCTGTTCCTCCTCTCTCTCCTGTTGACACTTCCTCATCCCTGTCCACCTCGGGAAGTAGTCCCTCTCTCCCTCCTTCCTCCACCTCCTCTGAGGGGTTAGGGGTGTGCCTGCTGCCCCCGTCCCTCCTAGACCAGGCTTGGGGGGTTCAGGCTCAGGAGGCCTTCCTGCTCTTCTGTCTGGCCTTGGGTGAGTGGTGCCTGTTGTGACCTATGTGTGTGTGTCTCTCTCTCTCTCTCTCGCTCTCGCTCTCACTCCACACCTTGCATGTGGTCTTCTCCCCCCAGACATACATCAACCAACCCCCTACATACCTACCTACCTTTCTACCCTAACCTGGGATGTGTTCACATCCTCAAAACAAGTGTGTTCCTTGAGCCATGTGTTATTCTGACCCCTTTTAAATCCGATAGATGACGGTACAGTAATGTGATGAAAAGTTAGCTGTTTTTGTGTTAAGGTACCGTTGATCAGCTCACTGAAATATGTATTTGATTGATCAAGTTGTCTCAAAGGTTTTAGTTCCATCTTTTTTTAAATATAAACTTGCACCATTTTGTATATTGTGTTATTGGGAAATCTGAGACTGATATTTAATTGGAAACGAGGGGAGAGCAGTCTTTATAAGAACACAGGACTGTTTTTTGGTACTTTTTAAGCTCGATGTGTCAATTATTGAGTTTCAATACTATCTAATACTAGAACTTGTGCCTGTACAGTGTATATATTTGTGTATATATGGAATATACTTTTTGAAGATGTTCATATATCCATAGACATTCTGGGGCTACTGTTGGTTGGGAGGTTGAATAAATCCTGATTTCAAATGTTTTGAACCTTTAGCCTACTGGGTCAACTGTCATAATGCTAACATGTGCAACCCAAGCTAACTAGGTTACTTTTATACATACACATGAACAGGAAATGTAAGAAGACAAGCTTCTGATTTTATTAAAGTTTTAGTCTATGACCTTTTTGAAAGATTAAAATTGCATACATTGAAAAACGAATTGACTGAATGTGATCTTTTGAAATGAATGAAAAGGCCATCGGAGAACATTGCACAACAGTCATTCACCTCACCACAAATTAAGTTCTCCCTCAATCACGATTGAATGTTTAAAATATGCTGACGCACAAAAGGAGTACATCTATTTGGACTCAAATCTGTACACTAGATCTTAGGCAGTATTTAGAATGAAGTGGTTCACACTAATATAGGCTACCATATTAGAATCTGAAAACTGTGTGGAAAGTCCATTCTGTTCTGAGGATCTGTTGGACTCAGATCTGTCAGGTATTTCTATGATCGCGGACCCAGGAGTTTGTTTTGGGCTGAGAGCTTAGAATTGACGTGCCTCGACAGCAATTGTAATGTGCCAAAGCACACACCGTTTACAGGAAATAAAACCTTCCATAAAGCAGACTTTTTAATTTATCTGCTTCCTCTCAGTTTGGGCTGAAACACTGTGAACCAGAATAGTATGTCAGTACTATAGAATTGCTCTATATTAAGTGGCTAAACAGATTAGCTGGAGAAACAGGGCCGGTTTCCTGGACAGAGATGAAGCCCTGGACTAAAAAGCATGTTCACAATAGACTCTCCATCCAAGGTCCATATGAAGTCCCATTATGTCCCTCAGGTCCCAGTGATCTCCAAATTCACTGGCAGGTGAACGGGGCCCACCTGGAGACGCCCGTCACAGAGTACCGCCACCCCTTGGTCCGGGGGGAACCCCATGGAGAGGTGCTGGTGAGCAGCTGGGTGAGAGAGAGGGCCCTGGTCAAGGACTCCAGTTACCAATGTGTCGCTGCATCCAGCGCAGGAAATGACACGTCTAAAGTGGACCTCAACATCCTCAGTAGAGGTAGTGATCATGTATGGCTGGGATTGCTACGTCTTTATATTGCTCCCCTCTCTCTCCATAAGCTCCTGCCTGCATGTTGAACGAATCCTATGAATGAGTCCTTGTCAAATGATGCAGTAGATTCTAGAAAATCGATGCCAACGCAAATCTTTATTAACAAGGACAGGGGTGTAATCATTAGCCAAACTTTGCAACCAAAAAATGTAGTTTCAATTGGAAAAATTCAGGTAGGTCCCTCCCCCGTTTTCGTTCCATTTGCTTCCGTTTAAGAAACGTTTTGCAACAGAATCTGCGTAATGAATTATTTTACTGTTTCATTATATTTTCTTCCGTTTGGTGCCTAATGAGCATGATGACCCAGTTCTCTTGATTCAACTGATATTACAGTAGTCAAGTGTCAAATACAGTAAGTTTTCAACTGATATTACAGTCAAGTGTCAAATACAGTAACTTTTGTTTCTGATGAACAGATGAAGACAGTATTCCATCCAAAGATATGAGCCAATGGAGGAGTGCCCTCTCAGAACAGGAAGAACTGCTAAAGAGGTGGAAAGGAGCATGGGTAGGTTTATATTCACTAAGCACCAAATCACTGGGAACGTAGTGAACTTTGGGGTGTTGTGTGTGTGTGTGTCAGAAACTGCAGTGCAATTAAAAACATTTGAGTCACTTTTTTTTCAATGTTAAATACATTTGATAAAAAGCTTCATAACGCTGCCTGAGCGTGTGCATGAAAGATGACATAACACACGTGATTTAGAAGGCCACCGTGAACCCACATATGCTTTTTAACTTTGCGTGCCATATTTTGATGGCTCTGCATGTCTGTTTAGGGCCGGGGCCGAGTGGTTTGATGTTTTCTCCTTATCTAATATCCTAGAGCACTGCAGAGGTGATGAATTCCAGTGTATCAGGAAGTGAAAGCCCCATACTTCTACACAGTTCAAAAATAGTCAACTATTTAAAACGGCACAAAAATGTGGTTGCTTCCTGGTTCAACCTTGTACGTGTCTCGGGCTGTAGGATCAAGGATCGTCAACTAGATTCACCTGCGGGACAATGTTTTATTGAGTGGATGGTCAGGGGCCCAGAACATAATTACAGATCATTTGTAGACTGCAAAAAAGCCCAAACAGATATAATATTTGTCTAAAACAATCATTACAATGTAAATGTACTTTTTATTCTGGCTGGCTGCATATTTCAAGATATGGCATATGAAGGTGCAGTGAGATACCCAACTGGTTGGACGATACCTTTCTCGTCAATCATCTTCAAAAAACATATACTTAACTGGAAATCAACCAATCCTCCGTCGTTGGCACAATGGAAAGGTC
Source organism: Brachymystax lenok tsinlingensis (assembly GCA_030435695.1). Taxonomy (NCBI): domain Eukaryota; kingdom Metazoa; phylum Chordata; class Actinopteri; order Salmoniformes; family Salmonidae; genus Brachymystax; species Brachymystax lenok. The sequence goes on along the minus strand of CM059795.1, from coordinate 8,838,850 downwards.
ACATGCTTTATCATCTAAATGGTGAAAGTGTGTGGGCGAAGGCAGTTTGAGGCCATGTGGCTGAGAGTGATGTGGGCACTGGAGATGGGGGGGCATGTGGGTCTGGGCAGGCGTGATGTTCATGTTTGTGTGACGTCGTTTGTATGTGTATGTTTTTGAATTGTTTACAAAAATAAAATAAAATCTTGCAAAAAATACCACAAAAAATACAATTTCAAACCTACATTTGCATACGATCACTTTGAAAACACCAGTAAATCAGCTCCAAGTGATTTTAATTTTGGAAATCTGTTGCAAAGTACACACATACGTGATCCTATACAAATGTAGGTTTGAAATTATGGTATTTTGGGGGGTATTTTTTGTAAGATTTCTACTACGGTAGACACTTCTACTACAGTAGACACTTCTACTACAGTAAACACTTCTACTACAGTAGACACTTCTACTACGGTAAACACTTCTACTACAGTAGACACTTCTACTACAGTAGACACTTCTACTACGGTAAACACTTCTACTACAGTAGACACTTCTACTACGGTAAACACTTCTACTACAGTAGACACTTCTACTACGGTAAACACTTCTACTACGGTAAACACTTCTACTACGGTAAACACTTCTACTACAGTAGACACTTCTACTACGGTAAACACTTCTACTACGGTAAACACTTCTACTACAGTAGACACTTCTACTACAGTAGACACTTCTACTACGGTAAACACTTCTACTACGGTAAACACTTCTACTACAGTAGACACTTCTACTACGGTAAACACTTCTACTACGGTAAACACTTCTACTACAGTAGACACTTCTACTACGGTAAACACTTCTACTACAGTAGACACTTCTACTACAGTAGACACTTCTACTACGGTAAACACTTCTACTACGGTAAACACTTCTACTACAGTAGACAAAGAAGGAGTTGGGGAACCCTGGTCTAAGGGTTGTGTTCAAAACAATGATTACATTACTACCTGGCTAGGGTTTACTGACCAGTAGTAACACCTTCAAAGTCTAAAACATTTTGAAGTGCTGTTTGTCTTTAATAATAACTTACCTAAACGTGGGATTGATGACATTTTAAAACACTTTGTTTAACAGTGTCTGATTCCTCCAACTGTTGTAGCTTCCTAGGGGCAGAAGGTAATGAGTGTAAGGTGTTACCGATCTGCATTCTCTACAGTATGTATCTCTCCTCCTATAGGAAAGCTGTGAGGGTCAAGGTGCTCTCTGAGGTCACCTGAGCTCCACTGTTATTGGCTCCTAAGACAGGCTTCAGCCCAGGTGACCCTACCTGACCTTGGTCCAAAAATGTCACATCGTGACGTGGCACTATTCTCGCCGTTCGACGCCTGAAGCAAGGCTTCAACCTCCGGCATCGGTTCTGCAGTGTTCACCTGTTGTGGTGCATCAAAGATATTCTATAATGTTACAGGCCTTTCATACAGGCTTTAGCATAGGCTTTAGTCTCCCCCTTACTGACTGACTGAATGGGGACTGGGCAGATCAGTTGACTTTGCTCTTGGGAGGGTCTACTCTGCATTCCCAGTGAAAGCAGAAGAATCTCTGTGACTGAGTGGCGGCGTGCAGTGTCAGATATCTCCACAGTGTCAGATATCTTCACAGTGTCAGATATCACCACAGTGTCAGATATCTCCACAGTGTCAGATATCTTCACAGTGTCAGATATCACCACAGTGTCAGATCTTCCCTCAGTGATCGACAGTCTACCTTTGAAGTTTGCACGTCCATCTGTCTTTCACAGAGGGCGGCTGTTACAGATGAGAATGAGATGGTTGTTTTTTTAGGTTAATGTGTTTTAAAGTATGGGAATATAAGGTTTTTGTTTTATTTAGATGACTGTATGTCTAGACTTTAGAATGTATCCACATTGATTTCTCAATCAAAATTAGAGTTGATCTCTTTGTTTTGCCTTTACAGTACATACCAGTGCTTTGCTAGAGTAACTAGAGATGAGTAAATTGTGTCAGTACAAAGATGTACAGACACAAATGTAACCCCTATACTCCACTCTCCACTCCATAGTGCCTTTTCAATAGGTTCAGATTGCTGAATAAATGCAGTGGTGTAGCCTATTAATGATTCAGATTCCTGTATCCTTGCAGATGCATATGCATTCTCTGTCATTATGTGGTCAGTTAAATTCTTGTCACTGAAATGTTTATTTCCATAAAATCTGTATTAAATGGACCTTGATGGTGGAACTTGATGTTGCCTTATTGTCTATCATACTAACTGTGTTCTTCGTGCATTGGCCACATTTGAGGGCAGTGAAGTACAGTTCCAACATTTGATATTTCAGTGGTTTGAATTCAGTTCAGATATGTCTGTGATTCATATCAGTGTCAGGTCTTTGTGACATTTAGGCTATAAAGGAGAGTCACAGTGAAACTTCCCAACAGCTGCGCTCAGACATCAATTTCGCATCAAAATACTTTCTATCGTGATGACATCAAAGCAGCAATACTCCACAGGAACAGATTCTCTGGTTGAATTATTAAGTAGCACCTACTGGTAGGCTAGGCCCCCATATACTGGTCTGAGTTAGAGGTCTGTCTCCACACCCCGGTTTACAGCCTGGCATCTACAGTGATATGGCAAAGACAATGTAACAGATGCATAGTTACCTAGTGTAATAATAATTAGAAGGCTAGCTACCCTTTAGGTGAGATTATTGATAGCCAGGTGCCAGTCTGTTTCTGCCCTCGAGCCAACTCTCTATTGTCATGCCATTAGGAATTGGCAAGAGACCAAAAACGGACTGTCACCCTAGTGGTGAACACCCACTACACTCAAAATATCAATCAGCAGTAACACTTGGCCATCTAGTGGTAGATTACGGGAATATCTAGCCAACCCTACAACTACTCTGATTATGTCAGTGTTGTATCTTGTGTAATGCAAAATTATACTCCGTGGTGGAAAAAGTACCCAATTGTCATACTAGAGTAAACAGTAAAGATACCTTAATATAAAACTACTAAAGTGAAAGTCACACAGTAAAATACTACTTGAGTAAAAGTCAAAGTATTTGATTGTAAATATACTTAAGTATCAAAAGTAAAATTATTAATAATTTCACATTCCTTATATTAAGCAAACCAGACGGAACGATTGTATTTGTTAATTTATTAATTACAGATAGCCAGGGGCACACTAACATTTACACAATATTTTACCAACGAAGCATTTGTGTTTAGTGAGTCCGTCAGATTAGAGGCTCTGGAAAACAAAGTTGTTTAAACACCTCCAAACAGAAGGGGCGCAATCGTTATTAAATATACATTATATTGCAATCGGCTTTGAGAAAAGGTCATACGCCACCGAAGTATTGTTAAGAAATGTCAGATGGCGCGATTCTTCAAAAACCGTCGACAGACTTTGATGTATAAAGATTAATCTTCTAGTACGGTTGACAATTGCGTGGGTGTGAAACAGCGTTACTGGTTATATAAAGTTAACGCTAGCAGATCAGATGTGTCTTAACGTTAGCCGGCTGAAGTGGGCTGACAGCTAGAATGGCTAGTTAGCTTTGTTAACTTTAGCTAATCTTGATTTCACTCATCATCTAGCCAGCTGGTGTAGTTTGCTTTTCTCCTTTGATTGTTTGTTGATTTTGTTTATTTCAGTTAGAAAATGCCTTTGTCTACTCAGTCTCAGACTGGAGGTGACAACTACGTCCTTGTAGCTAGTCTGGACAATGTCAGGAATCTGTCCAACATCTTGAAAGCCATCACCTTCAAAGATCATGCAATTTTCAATGCCACGCCAAACGGGTTAAAAGTCACTGTGGAGGACTCTAAATGTCTACAAGCCAATGCCTTCATTCAGGTTAGTGCAGGAATATCAACATACACAAATTCTGAGTCATTCACTTTTTAGATGGGCTGTGTTGTCATGTCTCGTTAATGTTGTCATTCTTTTCCAGGCAGAGATCTTCCAGGAGTTTACCATCAGAGAGGACTCAGTGGGGTTTCAGGTCAATCTGACCGTTCTTCTGGACTGTCTCACCATCTTCGGGGGAAGCACAGTACCAGGTAATGAAGAAGACTGTCTTCTTGATATCCTTTCAAATTTCTCCTTTTGGTGATTTACAAAACAATCTGATGAAGACTTTGCAGGTCAAACCGCCATTATTTTAACCTTAATAAAATCATCTGCTTTTTATTCTAGGAGAGAGTCACAGCCACACCTTTCATTCTAAAATGTAAATCTAAAATCATGATTAAAGCTACTGGGAGTAACTAACATGTCTTGTGTCTACTTTTTGTTGAAGGAGTGGCCACTGCCTTGCGGATGTGCTACAACGGTTACGGCTACCCCCTGACTCTGTTCCTAGAGGAGGGTGGTGTGGTGACGGTGTGTAAGATCAACACCCAAGAGCCAGAGGAGCCCATAGACTTTGAGTTCTGCAGCACCAATGTGACTAATAAAGTCATCCTGCAGTCAGAGAGTCTGAAGGAGGCCTTCTCTGAGCTGGACATGACCAGTGAGGTCCTGCAGATCACCATGTCTCCCAGTCAGCCATACTTTAGGTGCAATACTTGTTTTGTTTTCGACAAAAACAAATTGTGTTGTGTTTTTTTTTAATTTTTTTATGAGGAAATCTCAAAATGGCATTGTATTGTAGCGAATTAAGGACTCTTAACTGTAGTGTCTGTCTGCAGCAGTCCGTCCAAGACCTTTTGGCCATTCCGCCAAAAGGCTGGATACTCTTGACAAGTTTGCTGGTTGTTGTACTGTGGTCATTACAGCTACGGTATGATGGTTGCAGAGTATCATCGTGCCATTGTTAACCTTTTTTCTCTTCATCTGTGTTCATGTTTAGGTTGTCTACCTTTGGGAATTCTGGGAATGCCCATTATGATTACCCAAAGGATTCTGACATGATGGAGCTGTTTCAGTGCACAAAGACTCAGACTAACAGGTACATTAATCTCTTATATACTGTATTATCATCATCATATTTGGATATTCAGGAAGTGTGGCACTACAGATTCCTGAATTTCCTAGAAATCAAGAAATGTGCACGTGAACATGGAATTAATTTTCCCAATTATTTATGTTTTTGCTGGTCGGCCACTCTGAGGGTATGGCTTTCGCTGGGATAATTATGGTTTTGAAGTACATGCTAACTGGATTGTCACTTTGCTGATGTCCTCTGTCAGGTACAAGATGTCTCTACTGAAGCCGTCCACCAAGGCCCTGGCTCTATCCTGTAAGGTCTCGGTGAGGACAGACAGCCGAGGGTTCCTGTCTTTGCAGTACTTGGTCAGGAATGATGATGGACAGATCTGCTTCGTGGAATACTACTGCTGTCCGGATGAGGAAGTGGAAGAGGAGTAGGGAGAATATGAATATTTTTGTACAATAATACGAGGCTCAAATGGTTTAGGTGTAATTCTAAAGCAATACTTGCTTTTTTTCATTTGGCCCTGTTATTTGGATTGTATTAATTGACTGTGTTATTTGGATTGTATTAATTGACTGTGTTATTTGGATTGTATTAATTGACTGTTATTTGGATTGTATTCCTTGACTGTGTTATTTGGATTGTATTCCTTGACTGTGTTATTTGGATTGTATTCCTTGACTGTGTTATTTGTAAATAGTGTTGGCTCTGGCACATGTTCATTTTTAAAGTGAAAATAATCAATTGCTAATAGTTTCTCTCAATTGTTTTTTTTGTTTGTTTGTTTTCAGTGAATTAATGCTGCTCTCCCATTGTTTGGAAGTTTACAAGGAACTTGAAACAATATTTATCTAATCAAAATATTCCTTCACTTTTGATAAATAATGTGAACCTATTAGTATTGACAGTAAATGTAAAACTGGCAGCATGTAAAGCTAGCAGCATGTTGTCTGTTCTCCAATAGGACTCCGCGGCGCCAGGTGGCGTCTGTTCTAAACGTTCCGTCCCGCTCTGTTCTGACGGGTCTGAGTCTGCGCGTCACAAATCAAAATGTCGGCGCTCAAGAGGAAACGTGGAGGAAAGGGTCCAGGTGGAAAAGCAAAGAAAGTTAAATTAGTAGAAAATGGAAATAAACCTCAAACTACAGAGATGGAGCAGAACAAGGAAATCAGCGTCCCAGCACCCGTGTCAATGGTAAGTGTGTGTCGAACATGAAATTGCGAGTCAGTTCGTTGACTTGTAAAGTTAGCTAGCAAACGTTACATATTTCTCTTGTATAGAAAAAAACCCATCGACTTAACAACATGGACTGTAATGTTACATGACTGTAGCGATCATCTATGAAGCAATGTGTTGAGGAATTAGATTTTATTTTCCAGGGTAAGTGGAGAAACAAAGAGCGAGTTCTTGTCTTCTCTTCGAGGGGCATCAACTTCAGGACACGACACATGATGCAGGATCTCAGGACGATGATGCCGCACACGAAAGCAGGTTTGTTCCTGAACCACTAAATGGGCATATGAGACGATGGATATCACGAGTCTCTTTAGCCTAGTTTGCTAAAATTAATTGTTCCCAGTAGACATCGCTGTAAGAATTATAATGTCAAAATACGTTAATTACTCATCAAATATGGAGTTTCGCTGAGCAACAAACAAAATGGACTCCGATCACACATGGTATGTATACTGAACCAAAATATAAACGCAACAATTCCAATTATTTTACTGAGTTACAGTTCAAATAAGGAAATCAGTAAATTGTTATAAATTCATTAGGCCTTAATCTATGGATTTCACATGACTGGGAAGGGGCGCAACCATTGGTGGGCCTGGGAGGGCATAGCCCCATCTACTTAGGCACAAGGACCACACATTGGGGAGCCATGCTCAGCCAATTAGAAATATTTTTTTTCCCCCAAACAAAAGGCATTTATTACAGACAGAAATAATCCTCCGTTTCATCAGCTGTCCAGGTGGCTGGTCTGAGACAATCCCGCAGGTGAAGAAGCTGGAGGTCCAGGGCTGGTGTGGTTACATGTGGTCTGAGGTTTGGACGTACTGCCAAATGCTCTAAAAAGACATTGGAGGCGGCTTATGGTATAGAAATGAACATTAAACTCTCTGGCAACACCTCTGGGGGACATTCCTGCAGTCAACATGCCAATTACACGCTCCCTCAACTTGAGACATCTGTGGCGTTGTGTGACAAAACGGCACATTTTAGTGGCCTTTTATTGTTTCGCCAGCACAAGGTGCACCTGTGTAATGATCATGCTGTTTAATCAGCTTCTTGATATGCCACACGTCAGGTGGATTCATTATTTTGGCAAAGAAGAAATGCTTACTAACAGGGATGTAAAAAGATTGTTTGCAACATTTGAGAGAGATTAGCTTTTTGTGACTATGGAACATTTCTGTGATCTTTTATTTCAGCTCATGAAACATGGGACCAACACTTAACATGTTGAGTTTATATTTTTGTTCAGTATACTTACAAAAAAAGGTCAAAATAAAACATTTGCAAGTATCCGAAAACAATTATTGTTTGGAAATAATCTGTTTTTGACCACCTCTTCGGGAAGATCACTGTGAAAACTGTCTACTTACATGAAATAGTGTTGCCTTGTCTGTAGTACGTCTGAAACAATGGTTTTGGTATAACGTTCATACACTGTAGAGAATAAAATCTATATTCTTTTGGGACACTACTGCTGGATCAGCTGACGTTTGCCCAATATGTACTCTTAAGGAGCCTACCATTACACCTTATGGTCCAAGGACCTTCCTTATATGATATCTTCAGAGGTAGACTGGCTCTGGCAGCCAAATACTCCATCTAAACGTGAATCGATTTAAAAATTACGTTACGGCTCTAGAAACACAAAGCCCTTTAATTTCAAATAACAAAATAATTTCACAAATGCTAAATATACATGTACTGTATACTGTTTTAACCAGCTTGATCACAGTTCTGCAGCCAACAATATGTTTTATGTCCTTCCGTTACGTACAGGTGTTCAGAGCATGCTAGATAGATAAATTAGCACAGGTGGTCCCTCTGTCTTCCGTAAACACGTTCTGTAACATGGCCATATGGATGTGTGGGACCACTAACCCTATAAAGGTGTGTATTAATGTGTGTTAGTGATCAGACTGCGCGTCAGGGCTCTTAACAAAACTCCCCCGTACAGAAGCCGCTTTTGTCCAATGACTTGTGTGTAGTGGAACTGAGTCACGATCAAGCCAACCTGTGCGTGACAGTAATGAGTGATTTTATTGGAAGTGCCGACGAGGTGGATTTGGCGCATGCGTACTTGGTCAAAAATGCTAGATTGTTTCCAGACTAATGTTTTCGGTTTGCTTGTACTTTCATTTTTTTTATTAAACCCTATTTGGGAATTTGCATACCGGGCGTGATGGCAGTAAATGACGACAGTTGCTCTGTCACTCCATATTTGGTGAGTAACGAACATATTTTGACATGATGCTTGCAGAGCTGTCTAATGGAGGAAAAGAATGGTAGCTAACTGGATTACAGAGAATACATGAAATATTAATCACCACCTCTGCCCAAATACTAGTTCAGTTTGTTCACTTTTACATGTTTGTATTTTCTTATTCCAGTGATTTGGTGATATTGATCAATGTATGTAGCTGTGTATAACCCAGGAGACTTGACCTTACTCTTGCAGACACAAAAATGGACAGAAAGGACAAACTCTTCGTCATAAACGAGGTGTGTGAAATCAAGAACTGCAACAAATGCATATTCTTTGAAGCAAAGAAGAAGCAGGATCTCTATATGTGGTGAGTGTCAAAGTTAACAACAAATCCTCTCCTGCAAAACACATTCTATTCCTGTCCCCTGACATGTCTATGAAAACCTCACCTTTTAAAAATGTAATGATTTCAGTCACTTTCTTTTTGTATAGGGTTGCAAATGTTCCCCACGGACCATCTGCAAAGTTCTTGGTTCAGAATGGTGAGTGTCATCGCCTGAGTTTTGTGTGAAATGACATGGCTAAGACAACATGTTGCGTTTGTCTCAATCGAGTAACAGTGGTAACACAGCTGTTGGTATCAAATAGCGGCAGGTAGCCTAGTGGTTAAGAGCGTTGGGCCAGTAACCGAAAGCCCTGAGTTGACTAGATAAAAACATCTCTGCCCTTGAGCAGAGGCACTTCATCCTAATTGCTCTGGATAGGAGCGTCTGCTGAATGACTATAATAATGACCACAGGCTACAGCTTCATCATGTTTCACTCTTTTACTCCTCCTGTAGTCCACACACTCGCCGAACTCAAAATGACAGGGAACTGTCTGAAGGGATCCAGACCACTGCTGTCGTTTGATCCTGTGAGTATTAAGGTTTCGGTCAACGGCAACATGATTTCCGGATTAAAATAGTCCTGGATTAAAATGCAAAATCCTTTGAGAATATCCTAATCGGAGTCTGGGACACCAGCCCATAGATTCAAGTGTATTCTGTAACACTAACTTCCTATGGGCCTCACCATCAAGATGTATGGGGATACTGTTGAATGAATTCATATTTCTATTTATTTTCAACCCAACAGCAATTTGACAAGGAGCCTCATTATGCACTGCTGAAGGAGCTCTTTATCCAGGTTAGTTTCGTTATCATTACTGCAGAAGTATTTGGTCCCGAAAAGTAATGCAATTACCATTATTAGTTTTGCTTTTCTTGTGATGTTGTGAACAGTTCAGAAGCTAGTTTTTGCGTTGTTGTTTTTGTAGACATTTTCAACACCCCAGTACCACCCCAGGAGCCAGCCCTTTGTGGACCATGTCTTCACGTTCACCATAACAGACAACAGGATATGGTTCAGAAACTATCAGGTGAGTTTCACTAACTTGCTCCCCTTTTTAATATATATATAATCTCTGCTCACTTCGAACAGCGTGTTGTAACACTCCCTGGTTTGATTTAGAAGTAATGTTCTTGAATGGCCAAAGTTATTAACGGAACATGTGTTTTGACTTTCTGTGTCCCACAGATCATTGAGGAAGATGCATCGATGGTAGAAATTGGACCTCGCTTCGTCCTGAACCTCATCAAAATATTCCAGGGGAGCTTCGGCGGCCCCACACTCTTCGAGAACCCACACTTCGAGTCTCCGAACGCGGTAATATTTCATTTGATTCCTAGTGGACTCCCCTCCCTATATCACTGGTAGATCGACCCTTTGTCTACAGTAGGTATAGAACAACAATGAACTAAAGCTGTCTCCCCTTCCCCACAGTACTGGTGACTGTCATCACTTTGTGAGACTGTGTACTGTTGATGGGTCTTGAATTACTATGGTTACATTTTTCTAGATCAGATTGGTTCATTGTTGTTCTGTCACTTATATTGAGACTTGGAAGACCATAACTAATCTCTGTCTCTTTAGCACCGGCGTGTGATCCGCATGGCCACCGCCTCCAAGCTGAGAGAGAAACAGATGGTCAAGGAGCTCCAGAAGCTGAAGAGGACTGAGAACAAGGAGGAGGTGACCAGGGACGTGACAGACGACGTGTTTGCCACGCCGGCTGAGGACAGGCCAGTCCACATTGAGCTGGAGGCTCCTGCAGCTAAAGTAGTGAAGAAGAACAAACACAAGGCTTTCAAACGACAGAGGATGCAGAAGCGTTAGGCTAGAGACTGGTTGGCTTGTTGGGTCTTCTGGAAGAAGTCATCTGGAAAGTGACTACATTGTTTCTTTTGTCAATTTGTCTTTCCTCAATTCCATGTCTTTACTTTTCAAAACACAAACGAGAAGTTTGAAGGGAGCGACTTAGAATCTTCTCCAATGCGTTTAGAAGGAATCGGGAAAAGACAAATTAGGAAATTTGTTTGGCCATAAACTGGGAGGATTGAGTCGACCATCAAGTCTGCAGTCTGTGAAGGGCCATCTCAGAATGTGTCAATTTATTTTTTTTCAGCTGCAAAAATAAGTACTAAAGTAGCTTTCTGTTATGCTCGGCTTTTCTTAGTTATGAAATAAACATCTTTTGACCTTTAAGTTTCGATTTAGTAGTGTTTATTTATTCTGTTCATTCCTGAAGTTGTCAGATTGATTTACCGATGACTGGACCTCCTTTGACTTGATACCTGCATTAGTAACTTGACCAGCCTTGTCAATACTGATTGCAAGAGTGTCCAGACGTGGAAGGAAGCTAGTCATTCCACTGCCTAAAAATAGTTAGAACAGCCACCCATTCAGTTTGCTGCTTGTTCTTAGTAAACTGGAGTTTTTTTATTTTTATTGACCAAATCAATGCTGTTTTTCAGAGAACTTAACTACTGACTTTCAGCATTCATATACAGTAGAGAAGGGCACTGACTTCAGATTGGTTAAAATAAATGCAAAATAGTTGGAGTTCTGTTTGATTTTAGGGTCCCAACCACTATTTGAACATTTCTTTATGGAAGAAACCCACTTGTTATGGCTTTACATCACCTGCAATCACATGGAGTTATTTAGCCAATAGAACCTAGTGTTTTTCAGTGAAAGCTTCTCCAACATCAGATGTTACTTTTCTTGATTTGACATTTTTACAAATTACTCACACAAAGCTAGAATTAATGTAAAGTGCATTCGGGAAGTATTCAGACCCCTTGACTTTTTCCACATTTTGTTACGTTACAACCTTATTCTAAAATTGATTAAATAGTTTTTTCCCCTTCAATCTACACACAATATCCCATAATGACAAAGCAAAAACTTATCACATTTACATAAGTATTCAGACCCTTTACTCTACTTTGAAGCACCGTTGGCAACGATTACAGCCTCGAGTCTTCAGGCTTGGCACACCTGTATTTGGGGAGTTTCTCTCATTCTTCTCTGCAGATCCTCTCAAGCTCTGTCAGGTTGGATGGGGAGCATTGCTGCACAGATATTTCCAGGTCTCTCCAGAGATGTTTGATTGGGTTCAAGTCTGGCTGCTGGTTGGGCCACAAACATCCCCACAGCATGATGCTGCCACCAGCATGATACACCATAGGGATGGTGCCAGGTTTGGCATTCAGGCCAAAGAGTTCAATGTTGACTTTTATCAGACCAGGGAATCTTGTTTCTCATGGTCAGAGTCTTTTAGGTGCCTTTTGGCAAACTCCAAGCGGGCTGTCATGTGCCTTTTACTGAGGAGTGGCTTCCATCTGGCTACTAACATAAAGGCCTGATTGGTGGAGTGCTGCAGAGATGGTTGTCCTTCTGGAACAGAGGAACTCTTGGTTAGCTCTCTGACCAATGCCCTTCTCCCCCGATTGCTCAGTTTGGCCGGGCAGCCAGCTCTAGGAACAGTCTTGGTGGTTCCAAACTTGCATTTCAGAATGATTAAGGGCACTGTATTCTTGGGGACCTTCAGAATTTTTTTGGTACCCTTCCCCTGATATGTGCCTCGACACAATCATGTCTCTGCGCTCTACGGACAATTTCTTTGACCTCATGACTTGGTGTTTGCTCTGATGTCGTCTGTCAACTGTGGGACCTTTATATAAACAGGTGTGTGCCTTTCCAAATCATGTCCAATCAATTGAATTTACCACAGGTGGACTTAAATCAAGTTGTAGAAACTTCTCAAGGATGATAAATGGAAACAGGATGCACCTGAGGTCAATTTAGAGTCTCATAGCAAAGGGTCTGAATTCTTATGTAAATAAAGTATTTTTATTCATGTGCAAATATAAAAAAAATGTTAACTTTTTTCTTTGTCATTATGGGGTATTGTGTGTAGATTGATGAGAAACCAGGCAAGTCAGAACAATTCTTATTTACAGTCACAGCCTAAGAACAGTGGGTTAAAGGCCTCGTTCAGGGGCAGAACGACAGATTTTTACCCTGTCTGCTCGGGGATTGGATTTAGCAACCTTTCGGTTACTGGCCCAACGCTCTAACCACTAGACTACCTGCCACCACGCTCATCCTTAGAATAAGGCTGTAACATAACAAAATGTGGAAAAGGTGAAGGGGTCTGAATACGTTCCAAATGTACTGTATGTGGTTGATTCCACACATGTCAGCCCCCAAAGCCAGTGACCTCACTGAAATTCTAAATAAGGAGTTAGTCAGTATCAGAATGTGTGATTCATAATAAACTGGTCTTAAATACATCTACAACTTAAAGCATTATATTTGGTTCAAAATATTCTCCCAGACCTAAACCTCAACTGGGGTTGTGTATAAAGGGTGTGAGTGTTGAGGAAGATAAACTCCTAGGTATAACATTGGATGGTCAATTATCATGGTCAAGTCATATTGACAAAGTTGTTGTGAAGATGGGGAGGGGTATGTCTGTTATTAAAATATTTTCTGTGTTTTTTACTGTCTGGTGAGATGGTAAAGTATGGTCAAGTGCAGCAAAGAAGCAAAGCTAGACCTAACAAAGAAAGACCTAGCAAAGAAAGACCTAGCAAAGCTAGACCTAGCTCAAAACAGAACTGCACACCTTGGCCTTAACTGCAAATAACGAACTAACATGAACAACATGTCTGTCTTTCCTGGTTGAGGGTTGACGAGAGATTAATTGCTTCTCTTCTAGTTTTACTGTAATGAAAATTCCAGATTATCTGCATAATCATTCAGCTCAGACACCCATACATACCCCACAAGACATGCCACCAGGGGTCTTGTCACGTTCCCCAAGTCCAAGACGAATTCACTGCAACACCAGCATTCCAGTCTGCTCTGGGGCAGTAGGTAGCCTAGTGGTTAGAGCGTTGGACTAGTAACTGAAAGGTTGCAAGATTGAATCCCCGAGCTGACAAGTTAAAAATCTGTCGTTCTGCCCCTGAACAAGGCAGTTAACCCACTGTTCCCCAGTAGGCCGCCATTGAAAAGAAGAATTTGTTCTTAACTGACTTGCTTAGTTCAATAAAGGTTTAAAAAAACCACAGTATTATACAGAGCCGTGATTACATGGAACTCCATTCCATCTCAAGCAAAATTAACTTTAATTTTTTTTATTAAACATCTCATGGAAAGGCTGCGACTGTCTGTGAGGGGACACACACACACACACACACACACACACACACACACACACACACACACACACACACACACACACACACACACACACACACACACACACACACACACACACACACACACACTGTGACTGTCCTTGTCTATCAGTGTTTTGTTACTGTTTTTTTGTCATGTTTTTTTGTGGACCCCAGGAAGAATAGCTGCTGCCTCTGCAAAAGCTAATGGGGATCCTAATAAACCCACCAAGCAAAAGCTGGATTTAAAATGTTAAGAATTGTTTCTGTCAGTTTCACACCTACAATTTCCATTAGGAAAAGACTGTCCACGATATATTACGTCATATTGAAGCGCGTGAGTCACCGGCAGTATTGACGCGAGTCCACGATGTGCGCTGCTTTTCAACCTGACATACAAGGACATTAAGTAGAATGAATATTACATTTATTTGTAGATCTGTCCGCTGTTATTCATAACGTTCGCTTACTGTTGTTCTGAGTTTTCCTGTTTTGAGGACAGAGAAGGCGGTTAGCTTAGCCTTTAAGCTAGCCAGCTAGCTAACATTAGCAACAGGCCAAATCAGCTAGCTGAACCAGCTCAACTCAAAATGAAGTGTCATTACGAGGTGTTGGGTGTCAAAAGGGACGCGACTGATGATGATATGAAGAAGGTATATCGGAAATTAGCCCTGAGATGGCATCCAGGTACAGTAAACTTTGTTGCCGTGTATTTAACCTGTTAGCTACATTAGCCGGCTAACGTTAGCTATTAGCTCACTGACCAGAGAGTGACGGCCAGTGACCCTCATTGCTAGTTAAACTGTAGTCAGTGTGGGAGCCTGACAAGTAGAACAAGATAACTAGCAGTAACGTTAGTTAACTACCACCAGTTAGTTTGCGCTGGTGTCATAGACGTTCTTCACCCCAAAAAATATGATGCTTCTAAAGATATTATTTGTTGAACATCTTAATTCTATTTCCAGATAAGAACTTGGACAATGCAGATGATGCAGCTGAGCAGTTCAAACTGATTCAGGCAGCCTATGAAGTTCTGAGCGACCCACAGGAGAGAGCCTGGTGAGAAACGACTTCATCCTCATTATCCAAAGGTTGACCCGAGATGTTGGTGTGAGATCCATTCAAATGTTTGGAGTATCCAAGATGACCAGTGTGCTGGACTTTCTTCCTTTTATGAGAGATTTTTTTTTTAAGGCCAGGACTTTGTATGGAAATAAGTTAATATTAGTGACCAGCACAGCTCTTTGTCTTTCCTTGATTCCTTGCATTGTCCCTCCTTGTCTCCTTGACAAAGATGGTCCAAGGTTCTAGCCCTTGGACCTTCTCCTCCAATGCATTTTAAGGAGGAGAGATAATGCAATGAAATGGGGAAATGCTCATTTAGTAAGAGTCATGAGCTATAGTAATGCTAATAGTGTGCTTCCTGTCTCCAGGTATGATAACCACAGAGAGGCTCTCCTTAAAGGTGGGGTCAGCGGGGATTATGCTGATGAAAGTGTTGACCTTGTCCAGTTCTTCACTGTCACCTGTTACTCTGGTTACGGGGATGATGAGGAGGTGAGTGTGACAGTCGGGGGGAGCAACTGCGTCCCCTAGTGAGTTGAGATTCTTTGTGGACCCCACCCCCATTAGTTGCCCGTCCCTGTTACTTGCTACCAGCAGAGGGCTGCAGAGTAGTGTTACTTGCTACCAGCAGAGGGCTGCAGAGTAGTGTTACTTGCTACCAGCAGAGGGCTGCAGAGTAGTACTCTTGACATAATAATCCACACTCGGCCTCCCAGGTCACAGCATGTACTAGCATGTCTCACTGTGTGGATGTAGAAATGTAACAACAACATATGTATAACAGAAGGGGTTTCTCTACAGTATAATAATTATTGTTACAGTGTAGTGTTTTGCTGTGGAGAAAATGTGGATTACTTCGCTGTATAGAGGATCCAATCATTTTAGGTCTCCCTGTTTTTCAATGGGACAACCAGGTAAAAAGTTGTTTCCCCTCTCATTTTCTCAGGGTTTCTACACAGTGTACAGGAACCTGTTTGAGTCCATAACTACAGAAGAGATGGAGCACAGTAAAGAGGAGGATGAGGAGGAAGATGAGTTCCCTTCGTTTGGAGACTCTCAGAGTGACTATGACACGGTAACGTTTGCCCTTGTTAAACACACTCACACAGAAAGGTGCACACACTTTATCTACTGTTGTGATCAGTCTCTGACCACTTTATCTACTGTTGTGATCAGTCTCTGACCACTTTATCTACTGTTGTGATCAGTCTCTGACCACTTTATCTACTGTTGTGATCAGTCTCTGACCACTTTATCTACTGTTGTGATCAGTCTCTGACCACTTTATCTACTGTTGTGATCAGTCTCTGACCACTTTATCTACTGTTGTGATCAGTCTCTGACCAATGCTGATAGTGTTCTGGCGTGAATAGATTGATGGGCAGTTACTTGCAGTAACGGTGTCTATCTGCGTATTGTCAGTTCGGTCTATGCTTCAGCGTGGTTACTGTATTACATTCTGTGCTCTCGCCTTAATCTCAGAATGGTTCTCTGGGTTCTATAGACCGAGTTGATTATTTCTGTGAAATAACATTTGTCTGGTCGGTCTCGCATCATTTGGACATTTTGCACATTTGGTTATATCACGACATAAGTCATTGTGTCATGATGATGATGATAGATACATTTGATTAAATGGATACAAAAAACCATAAGGTTTAGCACAGGGGTGCAGGGCACAGCTTGTTATCATAGACTCCAGTTCATAAAACATTGTCTGTCTATAGGCAAACATTTTGTCTCGAGGGCCACATATCGAAATTCAACGGAGGGCTGCACAGATTAAATAGAAATCCACTGGTTTAGCAGCTCCACACTAAAGCCTATAACCATCGCCTGTACTGTACCAACCTCTGCTCCCTCCTCTCCCAGGTTCACCTCTTCTACGCCTACTGGCAGAGCTTCTGCACCCGGAAGAAGTTTGCTTGGAAGGAGGACTATGATACGAGGCAGGGCTCCAACCGCTGGGAGAAGAGGGCCATGGAGAAGGAGAACAAGAAGGTACTGTTATGTTTTCTTTTTGGCCTTTAACCACTTACAGTGAGGCAGTAGCCTTAGAGGTGGACCAGCAGCCAGAAGGTTTCTGGTTCAAGCCCAGGGCCGGGGCGATGCAAAAATGGGAATGGAACTGAACACCCAGCTCCTGCCATTGTGCCCTTGAGCAAGGCTATTGTATTCTAAGTGCCTGTGTTTTTATTCAGTCAGTGCATATGCAGTTCATACGTGTGGTATGAGCCACTGAAGATTGGCGAAACAAACTGAATATTTTGTTGTTATACTCACAAATGTTAGGAAGTGAGACTTCGATTAAGTGTGAGCCGTTTGATATAGAACCAGCGCCGTTCTTTCAACACAACAGATCTGAATGGACCATAAAGTATTCTTCTTCTTCTAAGGTCCGAGACAAGGCCAGGAAGGAGCGCAGCGAGCTAGTGCGCCAACTGGTGGCGTTTGTGCGTAAGCGTGACAAGAGGGTGCAGGCCCACAAGAAGCTGGTGGAGGAGCAGAACGCTGAGAAGGCCAAGAAAGTGGAGGAGCTACGACGCAAGCAAAAGCTGTCCCAGGCCAAGTGAGTTCACATAGAAATATGATATGTAGAACATAAGCCTCGCCAACAAACAGAAGCTTTCACAGGCCAAGTGAGTGTTGCTGACTACATTGCAGTTGGACTGCGCAGAATCACTGATCTATTAAAATAACCTTGCCTAAAACTGATCCACTCAGACATGCTAAATGTCAGACCTCTATCTATGTCTAGATGTCAGATCTATGTCTAGATGTCAGATCTATGTCTAGATGTCAGACCTCTATCCATGTCTAGATGTCAGATCTATGTCTAGATGTCAGACCTCTATCCATGTCTAGATGTCAGATCTATGTCTAGATGTCAGATCTATGTCTAGATGTCAGATCTATGTCTAGATGTCAGATCTCTATCCATGTCTAGATGTCAGACCTCTTATCTCCTCTCCTAGACTGGCGGAGGATTACAAGGAGCAGAGCTGGGTAGCCATGTCTGAGATGGAGAAGGAGCTGCAGCAGATGGAGGCTCAGTACGGAAAGGAGTTTGGAGACGCGTCAGAGAGCGAGGAGGAGGACCAGGGGAGAGGGGGTCAGTACAGAGCAGACCTCTCGCATAGTAACTCCTGTCTCAGACTGTGAAAACACCAACTCTCTCTGAGAAGGGCTAGATATTCCTGCATACAGTAGCAGGCATATCTTAATCTACTTTAGCTTCTGTGTGAGTAGTAATGACAAGAATGGATTGCATTTCTAGAAGTTTCCGTGTCACATTTAACTGTGGGTGTGTTCTTTTACCACCACATCTCAAAGTGTTTTAACATTTGGTTTATGTGTGGTTGTTCTTCTCATACACGACAACAATCTCCATGTAACACAACTGTTCTCCACAGATGAACAGAAAGATGAGACCGAGGAACTCATGGTTGACTATTATGATGATCTGTACTGCCCTGCATGTGACAAATCCTTCAAATCAGACAAAGCGTAAGTAGTGAGGTCGTGTTCATTAGGGCACACAATGGGAAAACGTTGCAAAGCAGTCTGCATTGGATAACAAAATGAACATTTCTTACTGGTCAAATTCAGGTAGTTCCAGTCAGTTTTCTTCCTTTTGGTGGCTAATGAACACAACCCGGTTTACCCGAGGGAAGACTGAGTTGAGTTCATCACTAAAACATGTTCTTGTTTGCACAGAATGAAGAATCATGAGAAGTCAAAGAAACATAGAGAGATGGTGGTATTACTACGGCAACAACTGGAAGAAGAGGATGAGACCCTCGGTCTGAAGGATGAAGATGGGGAAGAGGAGGATGAAGAACTAGAAGAAGCTCCAAGACAAAAGTAAGTTCAAAGATATATATTTTCTCCATCCAACATATGAGAAAGTACCTGGTTGTTACTGTTGTCACAGGACAATTTGCCATTATAAAATGGTGTACAAAACAGTAGGAACACCTTAATATTGAGTCAATCTAAATAACATAGTAAAAAATCCCCATCAAAATCAGTTCGTTTAAGATAGATATTTGGCCTGCGTCTCAAATGCCGATGTTGCCCTTTGGCGTCTAGGGTGGAGCAGTGTTTGTCAGACCATGACACCCCCCTCTCAAGAAAACTTCTGTAGTGTCTGAACGATTTGTCGTACAAACTATGGAAAGGTTACTCTCACGAACACGACGGTGTTCTCCGTTTTGCTCTACGACCCCCACAAGCGTCTTGGGCCTCGTCTGACGTCGGTACTGCCCATCTGCCAACGTCTGTCTGTAGCGTCCCAACAGTTTGGCCTATGTGCTAATATGACCCCTCTATGGAAAGCGGAGTGTCTCACAAACACGTGCATTTTGCTCTAGGATGCCCACATGAACATGTTGAGCTCTAGGATCCCCACAAGCCTCTCAAGACTAGTCTGAAACTAGCCGGGCACCAGTTAAAAATGAATGGAAGTGTGTATATATGGAGATAGTTTAGTGTCTAAAATAAGTTTCCTGATCTTATCCTTCGGATATAAAACAGACACTTCAGAACATCCTTTTTTAGTTTTTTTTTGGGCCCGTCTGTTTATCTATGTATGAAGCTCTAATTCAATGTGTTTCTATGAGCTAATGTCAGTAAGGCCATATTCAATGTTTCCTGTAATATTTTTGTTATACTTTAATGGGTCCTAAAATAGCTAAGTGATCCATGGTATGACCATCTTAAAACAATTCCATATGTTAGCTTAACCTGTCTCCTCCCATTCATCTACACTAATTTTGAAGTAGATTTTAACAAGTGGCATCAATAAGGGGATTATAGCTTTCACCTGGATTCCCCTGATCAGTCTGTCATGGAAAGAGGTGTTCTTAATGTTTTGTCCACTGTGTAAACAGTGGTAGATTAATAATGTCATTTTAACATCCAGGCTATCTAAAAAGCAGAAGAAGAAAAAGAGACAACAGCAAAATGGGCGGAGCCCCACAGAGGAGGTAGTAGGGAAGGACCCGGGCCCAGAGCCCACCTCCACCCCTAAAGAAACCCCCAC
The DNA here is from genome assembly GCA_030435695.1 of Brachymystax lenok tsinlingensis. Taxonomy (NCBI): domain Eukaryota; kingdom Metazoa; phylum Chordata; class Actinopteri; order Salmoniformes; family Salmonidae; genus Brachymystax; species Brachymystax lenok. The sequence goes on along the minus strand of CM059795.1, from coordinate 8,818,782 downwards.
AGACAATAGCTCAGAGAGCCTTCTATCAACACAGACCAGCGGTGAGGCAGAGGACCCCCAGCCTGCCTCAGAGCCCCAGCAGGCAGCTGTGGACAAACCCTGTGAGGACCCAACAGAGGACGGACAGCAGGAGGAAGACCTCACAGCCACAGAACCAAAGAGGTGACCTGACCTGCCTCCGTCTTCTATCAAAACTAACGACAGGATGGAATTGACAGTATTTAGGATGAAGAAATGCACCGCTAGCCTGGTCCTAGATCAGTTTGTGCTGTCCTGAGTTGGCAAGATGGCAAAACCGACCTGGGACCATGCTACAGCAGTGATATAATCATAAGCTACTATACAGGTATATTCATGCATTCTGACTTGTAACTTAAAACACATGTCTTTATCAGCTCTGGAAAGACTAAGGGGAAGAAGAGTGGAGGAAAGGACAGCAAAAAGAATGTCCAACCACAGGGAGGAGGAGAGAAAGGAGGAGCAGAGGTTTGTACCAGCTTCATTGATTAATCAATCCAGGAGGGTTTTGTACTAACCAGAACTTGGTGCTCTTAATTAAAATGTAATACAATGATTTCATGACCTTGTTGGAGGCTGCTTAAATGCAGTTTTCATCGACTTGAGTCAAAATTGCCTGTTTCTAAAAGTATCCACAGGTGCTTTGTTGTTACATTAATGAACCATTCCACTGTCTTTTCACTCCCCAAAGGAGCTGAACCTGCGCTGTGTGACCTGTCACTATGAGTTCTCTACCAGGAACAAACTGTTCGACCACCTGAAGACAACAGGACACGCTACAGCCGTGTCACACGTGGCAGTGCACCCGCCGCGGGCAAGAGCAAGAAGGAGAAGAGGAAGAATAGATGATGGGGGATACAGGAGGAGGGGCCAAAGACTAACACCAGCCACTGGGCTGTAGAGATGGATGACTGTGTACGGTCTTACTATATATTATAGGAGGTCACTCATGGCATTGAAGGCCTGGATTCTTCTTTTTTTTTTTAAGGTTAAAGACTGTCTGATTGCTGTTTTTAGGGTTTTTGCATGTTAGAAAACAATCAATATGTCCAGTCATGGAGGACTGGATGTTGCCTGGTGGTCCTGCATAGCGGACTCTTATGGTCGTTGTCATGCCAAATGACCATAGGAGTTGGCTTTGCAGCACAAACATATGAGACCTCCAGGCTAGACTGGATAAAGGACTTCTAGAGGGATCTTTTTGTCTGGCCAGCCTCCAAACCCTGTCTGGAGGTCTGTCTCCGGGTTGACCCCTAGAGATGATGATGTAAGGACGTGAGCCAAGTCCAACTGATATCTACTCCACCCTTCCAATATCACCACGTTAGAGGCGCTGCCACTGTACCTGCTCAGAAGTACATGCTGCAGAAATCAGCATTGTGTCAACAACGTCCATTTTGTGTCGACTGATCCTTTTTGAAGTCTTGCAGCCGTTCTGGTCAGGGACATAAAGCAACTGGACGTTATTCGTGTTTTGAAAGGGTTTTGTGGTTCTGCTCACTCAACAGAATGCTATATTTATTCAAATAACAATCCGACTCCGTGTTAAAGCGTCCACTTTCTTATAAAAGAAGATACTGCGTAAACACTTGACATTTTTCATTGAATTTGCCTGTAAAGAACAAGGCCCTCACTGTTCGCTCCAAATTCACCGCTTTATTGACAACGTTTCCATCCCAAACTGATCTTTGTCAGTTTTTTTTTTTTTTTTTTACCTTCTGTGACGAATATCTGATTTTGGATTGCAAAAGTAGTCCAAAGCGGTGAATTGGGAGCTTTAACAGTGTGTGGGCCTTCTTGTTCTTTATTAGCCCAGAGCCTAAGTTTAAGGATGTGCATATAACTAACTTTTTATTGAATTTGCCGCCATGTCTGATGAATAAATGTTTCGTGTTTATGGCTCACTTCAAGTCTATTTATGAAGAGTTTCTCAAATCTATTTATAATTACAATTCAAAGAGACTATTTACATGTCAATAAAGGGCATGTGAGTGTGCAATATAAGATGAGAAAAGATGCCAGCGCATATGAATTGTACCACCCTACTCAATGTATTTAATCTATACCTAAGCAAGTACTTGTCTACCCAAAGTCTCAAGATCTATTGGGCTCTACATGCACTCAAATGGTAATGGAATAGACTGACAAGTAAAATACTGGTTGGCTTTATTTCATATTTTGACCCAAAGTTTGTCCATGTCCCTCACTGGCAGTATGTGGACAGGTGTACCATGGATTTATTTGACTAGTTTACTTTCCTGAGGTTAAAATTGAATATATTCACAGTTAAGACTAATCAATAAAAAAATTTAAAATATACACATTTTAAACCTACAACAACACGAGTTCCAGTACAGAGACAAACAGATGTCAGTAAATCTTCACATAACCTGGAGGGGGAAAAAACTTTTTCTACATATGATTACAATCAACTAATTTACGTGCCTCAAAAGCTACTTGTAGTCAATTTGAACATTATACAACGGGTGAGTCAAATCCTGAATGCTGATTGGTTAAAACCGCATTCCAGCCATTGTTTACATGTAGTCAATTTGAACAACAGAAAGCATGGTGGCATATCTAAATCTGGTTAAGGCTCATATCCAGTGGACTGACTCCCCAATGCTAGCCTGGTCCCAGATCTGGCGCTGCTGTAAAACCAACTCCTATGACCGTGGTCATGCAAGACAAAACAGACCTGGGTCCAGGCTACCTCAAACGCCATCTTCATGCATTTTGTATGTAAGGGCTCTTGAGTGTTGATGATGTCCTGGATCGTGTGGGAGAGATGAGGGTCCTCTAGCGCCTTTCTTATTCCCATGGATGGACGGATAGATGGTGATTGAAGTGCCTGTCTCTTTCTCAATTGCCTAAGATCAAAGGAGGAGTACAGATCTATCTGAAAGAAGTGACCAGGTGAAAGCCAGGCCTAATGATCTTCCATGTAGTTGTGTAGGGCCTGGTTAAACACAGCCAAGAAGAAGTCTGCATCGTCCCTGGTGATACACATAGGGGGCTTGATCCGGAACGTCTGTGGGGCAGAGAGAGCGGGTGTGAGTGGGAAAGAGCTATTAACAGTATGCTCATAGATAACTCATCTGTCATTTTAGGAAATATTTCCTAAAACAAGTGGCACCTCAAATCCTCAAGCTGTCAAAGTGATCTGTGTGTATTCTTTACCCAAACCGAATATGCAAATGGGCAGAAAATAGCACGGCGCCCTTTTGTCCTCTCGCTCTACATTCCCAGGATTTATCATTAACTTTAACCTGAATGGACTAATCTGATACTTGGTTTGTTACATTGCTTTGGAGCAATGTAGGTTCACGACAGACCACATAGCTAAGGCTTACTAGCAGGCGGATCCTGACTGACAGGACAGACGGGGATTTGAGTGTACCTGTCCATACACTCCTCTGTTCCCTTACCTGCCCATATACTCCCTTACCTGTCCATATACTCCTCTGTTCCCTTACCTGTCCATATACTCCCTTACCTGTCCATACACTCCTCTGTTCCCTTACCTGTCCATATACTCCCTTACCTGTCCATACACTCCTCCGTTCCCTTACCTGTCCATATACTCCCTTACCTGTCCATGTACTCCATTACCTGTACCTGTCCATATACTCCCTTGCCTGTCCATATACTTCCTTACCTGTCCATACACTCCTCCCTTCCCAATTAGAACACCCATGTCTTTGGTGTCTTCGAAGATCTCGCTCATGGCTGCTGGTGGGAGAGGTTTGCGGCTCGCCTGAGAGGGAGGGAGACGGGGAGAGAGAGTGAGGCAGAGAGAGGGAGACTGGGTGGAGGGTTAGGACAGTGGTTATGTTCAGGCATCCCCAGCTTACAATTGGTTCATTCATCCCCCTCCTCTCCCCTGTAACTATTCCCCAGGTCGTTGCTGTAAATGAGAATGTGTTCTCAGTCAACTTACCAGGTAAAAAATAAAATGCTCTGCAATACTCTCTACTCATGATTAATAAGTAACTTGAACTGAACTTCTCTGAACTGAACCATGACCCAGTGAGAGGGCACAGAAACTCATTCAAGTCGCACGCTACAGTTGAAGTTGGAAGTTTACATGCACCTTAGCCAAATACATTTAAACTCAGTTTTTCACAATTCCTGACATTTAATCCCAGTAAATAGTCCCTGTCTTAGGTCAGTTAGGATCACCACTCTATTTTAAGAATGTGAAATGTCAGAATAATAGTAGAGAGAATCTTTTATTTCTTTCATCACATTCCCAGTGGGTCTGAAGTTTACATACACCCAATTAGTATTTGGTAACATCGCCTTTAAAATTGTTTAACTTGGGTCAAACATTTCAGGTTGCCTTCCACAAGCTTCCCACAATACATTTGGTGAATTTTGGCCCCTTCATCCTGACAGAGCTGGTGTAACTGAGTCAGCTTTGTAGACCTCCTTGCTCGCACACGCTTTTTCAGTTCTGCCCACAAATTTTCTATGAGATTGAGGTCAGGGCTTTGTGCCACAACTTTGGAAGTATGCTTGGGGTCATTGTCCATTTGGAAGACCCATTTGCAACCAAGCTTTAACTTCCTGACTGATTTCTTGAGATGTTGCTTTAATATATCCACAAAATTTTCCTTCCTCATGATGCCATCTATTTTGTGAAGTGCACCAGTCCCTCCTGCAGCAAAGAACCCCCACAACAAGATGCTGCCACCCCGTGTTTCACGGTTGGGATGGTGTTCTTCGGCTTGCTAGCCACCCCTTTTTCCTCCAAACATAATGATGGTCATTATGGCCAAACAGTTCTATTTTTGTTTCATCAGACCAGAGGACATTTCTCCAAAAGGAACAATCTTTGTCCCCATGTACAGTTGCAAACCGTAGTCTGGCTTTTTTTATGGCGGTTTTGGAGCAGTGGCTTCTTCCTTGCTGAGCAGCCTTTCAGGTTATGTCGATATAGGACTTGTTTTACTGTGGATATAGATACTTTTGTACCCGTTTCCTCCAGCATCTTCACAAGGTCCTGTTGTTCTGTGATTGATTTCCACTTTTCGCACCAAAGTACGTTCATCTCTAGGAGACAGAACGAGTCTCCTTCCTGAGCGGTATGACGGCTGCGTGGTCCCATGGTGTTTATGCTTGCGTACTATTGTTTGTACAGATGAACGTGGTACCTTCAGGCGTTTGGAAATTGTTCCCAAGGATGAACCAGACTTCTGGAGGTCTACAATTATTTTCTGCGGTCTTGGCTGATTTCTTTTGATTTTCTCATGATGTCAAGCAAAGAAGCACTGAGTTTGAAGGTAGGTCTTGAAATACATCCACAGGTACACCTCCAATTGACTCAAATTATGTCAATTAGCCTATCAGAAGATTCTAAAGCCATGACATCATTTTCTGGAATTTTCCAAGCTGTTTAAAGGCACAGTCAACTTAGTGTTTGTAAACTTCTGACCCACTGGAATTGTGATACAGTGAATTAGAAGTGAAATAATCTGTCTGTAAACAATTGTTGGAAAAATTACTTGTGTCATGCACAAAGTAGATGTCCTAACCGACTTGCCAAAACTATAGTTTGTTAACAAGAAACTCCAGTATAGATATAGACTCCAGTATAGATATAGTATAAAACAAAGAGAATAATCATTTATCCAATTATGCTAATCATTTCACAAATCTAAATAAAACATTTTCATCCATCTGAGAATAAAGCGAATCATATTATGTAGACAAAAAACGATTACGTCTCCCCAATTAGCCATTAACTCATTCATTAAAACATTGATTTGCAGGTTCATTAAAATGTTCATTAAATTGTTCACATTCATTAAAATGTTAATTTGCATTGCTCTTACTGTACAATGCACCTTATCTTTCACTATAGTGTGGACTAGTACCTCTCACCTTATCTTTCACCATCTCCACTCCGATCTGCAGTCCCTTCCCTCGGACATCCCCGATGATCTCATACTTGTCCCTCATCTTGGCCAGCTCTGTCAGCAGATAGGTCCCCACGTCATGGCTGATCTGCTGCGTGCCGTCCTCCTCCATGGTCTGGTGGTGAAATATAATTATAGTAAGCAACTCTATTTCTATGGTGGAACATTAACAACACATGGAGTACTAGCAAGAATAATGGTGGCTTGCAACATGGAAGTGCAATTATAGTCATATTTCTATGGTGTGCAACGTGAAGGAACATGGTGCATTAGCCATGCAATGAAATGTTTTAAAATGTGTGCTTCTGTGACATGCAAATTCTAAAGCTGAAATCTACTTTTATGGTATTCTAATATACTCTTAAATATGGGGCGGCAGGTAGCCTAGTGGTTAGAGCATTGGGCCAGTAACTGAAAGGTTGCCAGATCGAATCCCTGAGCTGACAAGGTAACAATCTGTCTTCCGGCCAGTTAACCCACTGTTCCTAGGCCGTCATTTTAAATAAGAATCTGTTCTTAACTGACTTGCCTAGGTAAAAAAAAAGTAATATATAGAAAACAATTTAGTGCAAATTCTAATAATAAGCATGTGGAATAAAGTAAATTGAAACGCAGAAGAAAATGATTTATACACAGCAGCTCGGATCATAGATGGTAATTTAGTTCAGTGTTTCAACTCCAGTCCTGAAGGACCACCAACAGAACACATTGTTATTGCAGCCCTGGATTAGCACACCTGATACAACTCAACTAATCATCAAGCCCTCTTGAGTTGAATCAGATGTGTTTTTGTCCGGGCCTACAATCCAAATGTCTGCTGTTGGGGCTACTGGAGGACTGGATGTTGAGAAACACTGGTTTAGTTGGATGTGTTTCTGCTTACATCCAGAACAGATGAGGCGATGGCACAAGCCACAGGATTACCACCGAACGTGTTGAAGTGAACTCCCTTGGCAAATGAAGCGGCGATCTCTGGAAAACAAGTCACAACCAGAGCTGAGTGGGACAGTTCACTTCACACCTCATCATTCTAGGTAAAAAAATCCTTCCATAGAAGGATTCATAGGAGAGATAGTGTGTGTGTGTCAGTCAGAGGAGGCTGGTTGGAGGAACCAAAGGTGGACGGGCCCATTGTAATGGCTCAAATGGAATGGAGTCAAACATGGTTCCCAAATGTTTGATGTATTTGATACCTATTCTTTCCTTACCTATACCTAGCCTGTCCTCCTATAGCACCTCCCACCAGCCTCCTCTTGTGTGTGTGTGGCCACAACTCAAGGGTCATCAGGGGGATGTTGAACTGATTACACCCTGGTCTGATCTGATCTGATGAACACGTGTGAACTGAACTGAACAGAGCTTATCCCTGCCTGATTGTGTACACAGACCAGGGGTTGAAACCAAAATAATTCTGAACAGAATCATTCTTTTTTTTCTGTTCCACTGTTCTAACCAGCAACAAAGTACTCACCTGGTTAGAACCAAAACATGGACATGTTTATATCGTTCCTTTCTGTTCCTTTTTAAACCTCTGAAATATGTTTTTTTTTAAACATTTAGCTCGACATTAAATGACTACCCAATCAGTGCGGATAGAGCAGCTTGCTGTGGAGTGGGGGAGTGATTTAATCTGTAAAGGAAATTCATGAAGAGTAAATTGTATCTTGCCGTAACGGCATTGGTTTAGACAAACACACACACTGTGCTACCAGTCACATGATAGGGCTAGAGATGCAACTGAAATTTTTAAGGTGAGGAAGCTTGGAAGCTTTAAGCGCTCGGCATCTTGTTATGACATGCATTATCTGAATTAGTCCCACAGAATTATACCTAGGAGTGGCGGCTTCTATGGAACAACTTCCGAATTGGTTTAACGTTGGACCAGAGCAAATGTTAGCCAGCTAGCTAACAAGCTTGTGTGTGCAGAGCAACACTAAAATTCAGACCTTTTTGTAGTTACGTCCAATGTGAAACTATACACTGAGTGCATAAAACATTAAGGAAACCTTCCTAATTTTTTTTTACCTTTATTTTACTAGGCAAGTCAGTTTCAATGACAGCCTAGGAACAGTGGGTTAACTGCCTGTTCAGGGGCAGAACGACAGATTTGTACCTTGTCAGCTCAGGGAATTGAACTTGCAACCTTTCTGGTTACTAGTCCAACGCTCTAACCACTAGGCTACCCTGCCACCCCTAATATTGAGTTGCAACCCCTTTCGCCCCCAGAACAGCCTCAATTCATTGGGGCATGGATTCTACAAGGTGTCGAAAGCGTTCCACAGGAATGCTGTTTTCCACAGTTTTGTCAACTTGGCTGGATGTCCTTTGGGTGGTGGACCATTCTTGATCCACACAGGAAACTGTTGAGCGTGAAAAACCCAGCAGCCTTGCAGTTCTTGACACAAACGGGTGTGCTTGGCACCTACTACCATACCCCGTTCAAAGGCACTTAAATATTTTGTCTTGCCCATTAACCCTCTGAATGGCAGACATACACAATCTATGTCTCAATTGTCTGAAGGCTTAAAAATCTTTCTTTAACCTGTCTCCTCCCCTTCATCTACACTGATTTGAAGTGGATTTAATCATTTGAAGTGACATCAATAAGGGATCATAGACTGACCAGGTGAATCCAGGTGAAAGCTATGTCATGGAAAGAGCAGGTGTCCTTCATGTTTTGTACACTCAGTCCTTAATTAGCATTGAAAAAGTAAATCCATTCCTCTCTAATTAAACATCTCTAATTTCTGAACTGAGCTTATAACGTCATCAGTAGGTAACCTATGCTTCAGAGGTGAGGGGCAAGTAACCTACACACACACACACACACACACCCACTGTCAAAGATTTCCAGCTGGCAAACAGTTATTCCATCGAGTGAGGGTTTTGCATAGGCGCTTTGTTGCGATTTTTGTGGGACTGGAAAAAAACCAACTTATTAACCAATTCCCATGTTTTTAAAATAACGTCTCTGTTCCGGAACAGTATAGATAACTTTCGGTTTGGGTTCTGTTCCTTGAACCGGTTCCAACCCTTGATACAGACCACAGGCCACGGACTGAAAAGTGTAGGAATCCAGAACAAGGGAAATCAATACCACATTACAATAGTGATTATTACTACACTCTGAGACCTGTTGAAAACTGAGACTGATCCTCAAAGGGTTAGCTGGTTATGTTGCCTCACGCCTCAACACACGCACTGGCACAGACACACAGTCAGAGACAGTGGTGTGTTGTCTGATGTCAATCAGAGACATTGATTGTTAGCACACCGTGGTGTGAGAGGTGAACCATCATTGTTTCTAGCCTATGGATTCCAAGGATAACAAGGATGTGTTGACATGGAAACAAAGCCATTGCAAACAAATCTGGCATTACACGGTTCTCCAGTCGTAGAACCTACAGTACCAGTAAACATTTTGGGAACACCTACTCATTCAAGGGTTTTTCTTTATTTTGACTATTTTCTACATTGTAGAATAATAGAAGATAAACTATGAAATAACAAATATGGAATCATGTAGTAACCAATATTTTATATTTGAGATTCTTCAAAGTAGCCACCCTTTGCCTTGACGGCTTTACACACTCTTGGCATTCCCTCAACCAGCTTCACCTGGAATGCTTTTCCAACAGTCTTGAAGGAATTCCTAAATCAAATCAAATTTTATTTGTCACATACACATGGTTAGCAGATGTTAATGCGAGTGTAGCGAAATGCTTGTGCTTCTAGTTCCGACCATGCAGTAGTATCTAACAAGTAATCTAACAAATTCACAACAACTACCTTATACACACAAGAGTAAAGGAATGAATACGAGTATGTACATATAAAAAATATGGATGAGCGATGGCTGACCGGCGTAGGCAAGATGCAGTAGATGGTATGGAGTACAGAATATACATATGAGATGAGTAATGTAGGATATGTAAACATTATATAAATGGCATCGTTTAACTTCTTAGGGAGCGGCAGCAGAGGTGACGGTTTTGGAGAGTCTAGCGTGCCCAAAGTAAAATGCCTGCCACTCAGGCCCAGAAAATAGGATATGCACATAATTAGTACTATTGGATAGGAAACACTCTGAAGTTTCTAAAAGTGTCAAAATAATGTATGTGAGTATAACAGAACTGATATAGCAGGCGAAAACCCCGAGGAAAATCCATCCGGATTTGCCGTTTTTTGTTGTACAAGACCTTTTTCTCCAGGCTGCCTATTGATTTCTATGTTAACTGAGACTGCAGTACCTATGGCTTCCACTAGATGTAAAGTCTTTATACAGTGTCTGGAGGCTCTAGCACTAAGCAGAACAGATAGGAAGAGGAAGTAGTGAAGGGACCACATATGTCAACAACGTTTCACGGGCGCGAGATTGTGAGCGCGCCCCACTTTATTTTCCTTTCCTATTGTTCACGTTATCGTCCGGATGAAATATTACAGTAAATATACATAAAAGGATACCTAAGGATACATTAAAAATGATGTTTGATTTGTTTGGAGAAAGTTTATAGGTATAATTTGAACATGTTCTCTTCACGGTTCAATGGGCAACTCGACGGTGGATTTTCTGATCATAACTCAATTGGGTTGAGATCAGGTGATTGTGGAGGCCAGGTCATCTGATGCAGCACTGCATCACTTTCCTTGGTCAAATAGCCCTTACACAGGCTGGAGGTGTGTTGGGTCATTGTCCTGTTGAAAAACAAATGATAGTCCCACTAAGCACAAACCAGATGGGATGGTGGATCGCTGCAGTATACTGTGGTAGAAATGCTGGTTAAGTGTGCCTTGAATTCTAAATAAAATAACTGACAGTTTCACCTGCAAAGCACCATCACACCTCCTCCATGCTTCACAGTGGGAACCACACTTGCGGAGATCATCCGTTCACCTACTCTGCGTCTCACAAAGACAGCGGTTATAACCAAACATTTCAAATTTGGACTCATCAGACCAAAGGACAGATATCCACCGGTCTAATGTCCATTGCTCGTGTTTCTTGGCTCAAGCAAGTCTCTTCTTCTTATTGGTGTCCTTTAGTAGTGGTTTCTTTGCATCAATTTGACCATGAAGGACTGATTCACACAGTTTCCTCTGAACAGTTGTGAGATGTGTCTGTTACTTGAACTGTGTGAAGCATTTATTTGGCCTGCAATCTGAGGTGCAGTTAATTGCCGATTTCTGAGGCTGGTAACTCTAATGAACATATCCTCTGCAGCAGAGGTAACTCTGGGTCTTCCTTTCCTGTGGCGGTCCTCATGAGAGCCAGTTTCATCATAGAGCTTGATGGTTTTTGCGACTGCACTTGAAGAAACTTGAAAAGTTCTTAATGTTCCGCATTGACTGACTTTCATATTGTCACGACGTCCGCCGAGGTCGGTCCCTCTTCTTGTTCAGGCGGTGTTCAGCGGTCGACGTCACCGGTTTTCTGACCATCATCGCTCCCCTTATCATGTGTTTTGTTAGTTTTGTCTAATTGTGCACACCTGTTGTTAATTTCTCCCAATCACGCACCTGTTTATAATTCCTTCCTTCCCCTCTTCCCATTGTGCGTGATTGTTAGGTTGTACCGTTTGTTCGTGTATGTTCCCCAGTCTGTGTACTGAGGGCTATTGTATTGTGGTTCCCGTAATTGCCGGGTTGCTGGTAAAGCACCCGTTTATTTTTGAAGTTCGTGTGAGTATTTTGTTTTCGCCAGAGTTATTGTTTGTGGACTGGTGACTCAATTAAAATACCTTTTCACACGTGAACTACCTCCTGCGCCTGACACTTTTCCACAACTGAACCACGGACCTTACACATATCTTAGTAATGATGGGCTGTCGTTTCTCTTTGCTTATTTGAGCTGTTCTTGCCATAATATGGACTTGGCCTTTTAGCAAATAGTGCTATCTTCTGTATACCATCCCTACCTTGTCACAACATAACTGATTGGCTCAAATGCATTAAGGAAAGAAATTCCACAAATTAACTTTTAACAAGGCACACCTGTTAATTTAAGTGCATTCCAGGTGACTACCTCATGAAGCTGGTTGAGAGAATGCCAAGAGTGTGCAAAGCTGTCATCAAGGCAAAGGGTGGCTACTTTGAAGAGTCTCAAATATAAAATACATGTGTGATTTCATAGTGTTGATGTCTTCACTATTATTCTACATTGTAGAAAATAGTAAAAATAAAGAAAAAACCTTGAATGAATAGGTGTCCGAACTTTTGACTGGTACTGTATATCACGGCTCTCACTTGTAAAACCAGTATCACATTTCTTAGTTACAGAACCAGTATCACATTTCTTAGTTACAGAACCTGTATCACATTTCTTAGTTATAGAACCTGTATCACTGTCCTTACAGAACCTGTATTAGGGTTCTCAGTAATAGAACCTGTACGGTTCCAGAGTTAGTTTCCACTGTATAGCATGATGTGATTACTTTTCAATTAGGAGAAATCCAATTAGAATTACTATGTACATCCTGAATTGACTGAAGGATGATGGCAGTGAACAAATACGTTATGTAAGTATCAACATCACCCTAGAGGTTCCTTTCCGTTCCGAACCCCCCACAATCGCTCTCCATCAAGAGACGCTGCACTGCTGCTGACCCTGTGTGTGTGTGTGTGTGTGTTGGGGAAGACAGAAGACATTTCTATTCTATTCAGCATGTGTCAGGCAGTCATTGTTTTATCAAACATAAGCTATGTACATCTGTGTGACAGAGTGTGAAGTGCTATTCCTTCTTCACTTCCACTGAGGTGGTAAATAAATAAAGTGCTTCCTGTCTTACCAGGTGTCGTGACAACCGCTCCCATAGGAAAGCCATTAGCGATGCCCTTCGCCATAGTGACCATGTCTGGTATGACATCATGACCTTGGAACCCCCAGAAGTGACTTCCTGTGCGGCCAAACCCTGTCTGGACCTGATGCAGCGAAGACCAGGCACAAACAGGAAACATGGTTGACATATAGATCTATGTGGACGTAACCCTTTTGACATTCATGTAGCATGATGACTTTGCTTACTAATGATTTCTGGAAACATCTATATAGTTGTTATTTGTTATATGTAATGAATGATATACAAACAAATAGGAATATTGAAAATATATATAGGTATCTAACCTCATCTGCAATGCAGAGCCCACCTCTCTCCCTCACAAGATTGTAGGTATCCTTCAGGAAGTTCTTGGGGTATTGGACCGCTCCTCCAACTCCCTGTAGAAACACATGAATCAATATAGGAAAACAATTAAACAATATATGAAACCACAACTATTTTAACCTTTTATTTAACTAGGCAAGTCTGTTAACTGTTTACAATGACTGCCTACCCCGGCCAAACCCTAACCCGGACCACGCTGGACCAATTGTGCGCCGCCCTATGGGACTCCCAATCACGACCGGTTGTGATACAGCCTGGAATTGAACCAGGATCTGTAGTGACGCCTCTAGCACTGAGATGCAGTGCCTTAGACCGCTGAGCCACTCGGGAGCAACAATGCTAAAGCATAATCACTAGAATCAGTAGTCTATAGCCTATGTAGTTATAAATATATTTAAGCCCATCTCTCCTATGAAGATAATTAGCCTTTGTTAGCTGAGCTGGAATGATAGCCAATTAAGAGTTTGCTTCTTCAGCTTGTGATTTGTTCCCCAATCTGCTACATTGTTCCTCCTCTGTGTTTTTAGTCACAGCTTCTTGTTTAATACAGTGAGGGAAAAAAGTATTTGATCCCCTGCTGATTTTGTACGTTTGCCCACTGACAAAGAAATGATCAGTCTATAATTTTAAATGGTAGGTTTATTTGAACAGTGAGAGACAGAATAACAACAAAAAAATTCAGAAAAACACATGAAAAGTGTTATAAATTGATTTGCATTTTAATGAGGGAAATACGTATTTGACCCCTCTGCAAAACATGACTGAGTACTTGGTGGTCAAAACCCTTGTTGGCAATCACAGAGGTCAGACGTTTCTTGTAGTTGGCCACCAGGTTTGCACACATCTCAGGAGGGATTTTGTCCCACTCCTCTTTGCAGATCTTCTCCTAGTCATTAGGGTTTCGAGGCTGACGTTTGGCAACTCGAACCTTCAGCTCCCTCCACAGATTTTCTATGAGATTAAGGTCTGGAGACTGGCTAGGCCACTCCAGGACCTTAATGTGCTTCTTCTTGAGCCATTCCTTTGTTCCATTGGCCGTGTGTTTTGGGTCATTGTCATGCTGCAATACCCATCCACGACCCATTTTCAATGCCCTGGCTGAGGGAAGGAGGTTCTCACCCAAGATTTGACAGTACATGGCCCCGTCCATCGTCCCTTTGATGCGGTGAAATTGTCCTGTCCCCTTAGCAGAAAAACACCCCCAAAGCATAATGTTTCCACCTAGATGTTTGACGGTGGGGATGGTGTTCTTGGGGTCATAGGCAGCATTCCTCCTCCTCCAAACACGGCGAGTTGAGTTGATGCCAAAGAGCTCCATTTTGGTCTCATCTGACCACAACACTTTCACCCAGTTGTCCTCTGAATCATTCAGATGTTCATTGGCAAACTTCAGACGGGCATGTATATGTGCTTTCTTGAGCAGGGGGACCTTGCGGGCGCTGCAGGATTTCAGTCCTTCACGGCGTGGTGTGTTACCAATTGTTTTCTTGGTGACTATGGTCCCAGCTGCCTTGAGATCATTGACAAGATCCTCCCGTGTAGTTCTGGGCTGATTCCTCACCGTTCTCATGATCATTGCAACTCCACGAGGTGAGATCTTGGATGGAGCCCCAGGCCGAGGGAGATTGACAGTTCTTTTGTGTTTCTTCCATTTGCGAATAATCACACCAACATTTGTCACCTTCTCACCAAGCTGCTTGGCGATGGTTTTGTAGCCCATTCCAGCCTTGTGTAGGTCTACAATCTTGTCCCTGACATCCTTGGAGAGCTCTTTGGTCTTGGTCATGTTGGAGAGTTTGGAATCTGATTGATTGATTGCTTCTGTGGACAGGTGTCTTTTATACAGGTAACAAACTGAGATTAGGAGCACTCCCTTTAAGAGTGTGCTCCTAATCTCAGCTCGTTACCTGTATAAAGGACACCTGGGAGACAGAAATCTTTCTGATTGAGAGGGGGTCAAATACTTATTTCCCTCATTAAAATGCAAATCAATTTATAACATTTTTCATGTGTTTTTCTGAATTTTTGTTGTTGTTATTCTGTCTCTCACTGTTCAAATAAACCTACCATTTAAAATTATAGACTGATCATTTCTTTGTCAGTGGGCAAACGTACAAAATCATCAGGGGATCAAATACTTTTTTCCCCTCACTGTATATATAATTTGCCTTATCCCTACTTTTTGTAGCTATAGAGATGTTCAAATGATAATGGAACAATAAGAACTGTACCATAATAGGTTCACCGAAGAAACCAGCGATACGACTGGGAACACTGGTGGCAAAGACCTCGTTCAGCTGACCAATGTATTTGTCATTCGCCGTACATGATCCTGTAATAGAAGAACGAAAGTAAATTAAAGGAAAATTCCACCCAAAAATTCTCTTTTGGTATTTGTTTCATTAGTCCATTGTCGATATAGTCCCAAATATGCTTTGCATGTCAGCAATCAAGGGTAATAATGTGTTTCACCACCAACAACCAAACAGCATTAATGCTGTTACACATTATTACTCTTACTTAAACTTCCTCTTTCAAGATAGTGTAAACACTGGATCATGCAACTTGTTTGACAGATTTCCAGGTGCAGTAGTGTTACTAGCTGACAGACAGAGCGTTATAAAGTGAATGGGTTGAAGAATTTTCTAGGAAACGGTAAATGTTTGATTAAAAAGAGGACTTTGAACTGGACTGTAATAAAGTATTCTTGGCTTTAGATTGATGTTCAGGTTTGCTGCATAACCATCAGCCTTATTCAACTGAGCTAAATAACATACTACTGGAGTTTTACAAGATACAGGTTTTGATTGAATATTCCCTCTCTGTCTATAGTCTGCTACATACTTTAGCACAGACAAAACAGGATTTAGAACATTAACAGTCGATGTTGGAAAATACATTAATACTTTCTATATATAAAATATAACAGTAGCATTATGTATTATAATGCACAAAATAGGCAGTGTAATAATAGGCCTGGTCACATGATATAATAAATAATAGGCCTGGTCACATGATATAATAAATAATAGGCCTGGTCACATGATATAATAAATAATAGGCCTGGTTACAGATGTAGAATGTTATCCTAATTTGATCACTGTTTTGTTGCTGAGAAATTTTCCTGCACAGCACAAAATTGGTGTATTTAAGGTTTAAAAAGGCTTCTAAAAAGTGTATAATTTCCACTTGACATTTTTTTTATAAATGTCACACTTGATTTGCCCTAATGAAAAATGTATCAACCTCAACAAAAATGTTTAATCCAAATAGTAATTCATATTTCCTGTTTATTTTCCTGCTGTAGCAAACTGGCTCAAATTATCATCCTAGATTAGTATGACCTATGTAAACACTCCCAATGATATGAATCCCATCTCACCCTGTGCTCAGTGTGTTCAAGGATATATCCGTCTCTAACTAAGCTGCAGTGGGTTGAAGGTTGAACCAACCAGAAGGCAGGATACAGTCTAAGCCTAATGCTGAGTTTCAGTGTTTGGGTGGGGTGGGGTGTGTGGGTGGAGGGGATTGTGTCTGTGTTTGCGCACGTGTGTGTAACTTGGAGACTCATAAGACCTCCCTGGTGGTTCATAGATGGCTACGTCCTGTGTGTGTGTATGTGTGTTTTACTGTACCTTGAGGACAGCTACAGTCCCTAATGGTCTGGATTGGGGAGTCTCTACAGTTGCTTCCTCCCCATGGGCCAGCAAATACATCAGGACACATGGTCTGGGAGGAGAAGAGCCAAATGAAGTTAAACCTGTCTCATACTCACTGCGGCATAGCTTCAAATAAATCTCAGATGTTTTAAAACCCAGATTGCTGTAATAGATCGGCCATTGTAGATAGAATGTAAGATATAAAGTGTCATGGTGGAAAATTACTATTCTGTCATTCATTAAACTCAGGTCCTGGTAGTAAGACAGGGCTGGTCCTGGATGTTCTGCTGCCCTAGGCGAGACCAAACAATTGCTGTCCCTACTAGAATTGTCCCAGTAAGCAAAATTATGTTGAAAAGACATCTAATATATGTATTTTATACATGTATCTTTCCAGACATTGAAACAGTAGCATGGGTAAAATCACAGAGGAAGCATCCCCCCCCAAAAAAGCCATATTACAACCAATGTGTTGTGATAATTGCATTGTTTGTTCTATAACCTGTTAGTTCATATGCCTTGACACCATGATATATAGGCCTGAGGCAGAGACGATAAGAAGACACAGTGGCAGAATAAATTCAACCACACATTTATTTTGTCACAAAGCCTGAGAACAACATCTGTCTGGTGGAGTCCACAAAGCATGTTGCATGTAACAAGCAGTTACATAACCTACAGCAGCGGTTCCCAACCTTTTTCGGTTACTGTACCACCAACTGAATTTTGTTCTGCACAGAATACACCTGAAGTACCCCCTCATGTGCATTTTACCAGTAAGCCTATGGTCTCATAAGTTCTCTAGTACCCCATGTGGATAGGCCAAGTACCCTCAGGGGTCCTAGTACTCCTGGTTGGAAACCACTGACCTAAAGCATGGTCAAGCAAGTTAATATTTACGACATTTTCAAACCACTAAACAACTATTGATTTAGAACCACAGAGAGTTACTGCAAGTCGCAAAGAAAACAGCTGCCTCCACTATTCCAGCACCATTTAAACTTCAACATGTCAACATCATCAAATCACCTATGCTTAGTCTAATAGTGACAACTAAAAGATACCAATAACAATTTAGTCCAATCAACATAAATATGTGGCTGTCTGTTTCTGATTTAAGTGTGCGTGTTCTTGCCAGTAGAAAAAACATGTGGACTCAGCCTACTTGTAGAGAAATTCCAATGCCATCCTCCTCTCTTTCATTTTGGGGAAACAGTCTATCATGCGAAACGGTCATACAGTACACGCTTTTATTTTTTTGTTGTCTTAGGCTACCTGACTAAAATGCTTGCTCACTAGCCTAACTTCCTTTCATGGGCAACGTAGCTACATGTTGAACTTTCACCCTCTTAGGCCAGGGGCACAATGTACGAATTCATGGCTGGTTCAGAATCACCGTTATAATCATTGGCCAGTACGTAGAATTAAATAAAACCAAAAAAACAAATCCCTATCTCCATCCATGGCTAATTTAGGAAAGGGACAATTTTAGCTAGCTAGCTAGTTAGCCACTGGAGGACAACACAATTCAAGTTGTTTATGTCAATGACGTTTTGCTCTCGATACAATTTGATTGGAGTGAAGCCAAAACCACACTGGATTCCCTTGACACTTTGTTTTGGTGTGCCAGGACCATTCACAGTTGAGCTCACTCAGTTTAGCTCAATGCTGATTGGCTATTATTTCTACCTTTTTTTATCAAGGGAGGCCAAATGCTAGCTGGCTTCCATTGCATTCAATGCTAAGGGCGGCAACTTTATACTCTTTTGGACCAGACAGCATCAGATAGATGGCATACACGTACAGAGACAGAGGGGTGTTGTTTCACTCGCTCTAATGCTTTCAGCTCCTTGCGAATTTAAGGAAAATTATGAAACACAGAGAAAAGATAGATTTTATTTTATGATTTTAAAAATGTTTTGTTTCTCTTGGCATCCATGAATACACACCACTGTGTTGAAGTTAGGTTCAATTTAGGTTCTGAATGAAAGGTGAAAATACATATTTTCCATATGTGTAAATCAGGTTTATTTTCAGTTCTGAATGAAAGTTGAAAATATGTCATATACAGATGTCTATGTTTGGGCCAAATCCAAGCTGGTCCAGACCGGACAAAATCTGAACCAAACATAAACGTCTATGATTGGTTCAGATTTGGTCCTGACCAAAAAACAACGTCCAGGGATGTAGCCTACCATGTTGGCCCACAATAGAATTTTATGAATGCCCATCCATGTGGTAGGTGAACCATTTGTACAACATGCTGTTGCATTGGCTATATTAGTCCTGATTCCTGTGACTAATCAATTTGACTATTTAAGCTCTGAATATCAGCTACCCAACTTTATGAGGAACTTTCCTGCGCCTATTTGCAATGTGTTTTCACAGCGGGAAATGCAGAAGAAGTATTTTATTTTTTGCTATGATCAGCTCGTAAAATATTGACAGATACAAATTTGAAACCACTGATCATGACAATTTATCCCATGGGATGAAACTCTTGGACATCAGTTGTGAGTAGCCCGATTGCCCATTCCATATTGTCCATTTTACTTTGACCTGTCTCGTTTTTAGGATATATTGTTGGTTTAACATGTCAGCGCTTTCTTTTTTGATTGGCGGCATTTAGGTTAGGCTATTTGATTGGAGAAACCTGCATGATGTAAAAAGTGTCCGTCTCATTACATTGTCATACATTTTATCTCCAGCCTGTAGGCTAGAGAAAAGGCCACATACTCTTTCTACCATATCCTGTATCTGCTACATGATTTATGTTAGAACGTTGGTGGAGCGCTGCAGAGATGCATCTCTCCAACAGCACCCTAGCCGCATGCTGGGAATGGACAAGATAAATATTTTGCATCCCTGCCTTTGACAAAGTGGCCACTGCTTATCACAGGGCGGCGTCAGCGCTCACCTAAAAAGCTCACATGCCAATGGTTGAGAGAAACTGTCATTGTTTTGGGGCAGAATTATGTGAGGTTTTATGTGTTGCTGGAGGTGCGTCTTGGTCAGTTTAGTTCAGAAAAAGCCGCCCTCATCAATCTGCCACCATAGGCGGCTGCCTAGTAAGCGGGCCGGCCCTGGTGACAGACAGTAGTGATTGGCACCTCATACTTACATTGTGGCAGCCTAACCCAGAGGCAACGGGGTACTTATAGGCTGCATTGGAGGTGAGACCCATAGTATGTGGACTGCCACCATGGTAGGACCCCCTGCAACAGACAGGCAACCAGAATTCATTCACAGTGTAATTTATGATCAGACTGTTCTCCCTGTTTGAGTGAGAAGCAGGTCAAACTTCTCTTGTAACACTAAAGTAAAAGGTACTACCAA
The DNA here is from genome assembly GCA_030435695.1 of Brachymystax lenok tsinlingensis. Lineage (NCBI taxonomy): Eukaryota > Metazoa > Chordata > Actinopteri > Salmoniformes > Salmonidae > Brachymystax > Brachymystax lenok. The sequence continues at coordinate 8,798,688 of CM059795.1, read as the reverse complement.
CACACACTGTTATCTATCAGTCTGTTAACACACTTATCTATCAGTCTGTTAACACACTGCATAGAAAAGAGACAAAACCACTTATTATCACAGGTGAACATTCGGTAAACCAATAATAAAAAAAAAAACGTAGCCAGGGTTACCTCAGTGTGATGACGTCAAAGTTTCCTGTGTGTAGCCTAGCCATGAGCATAGCCAGGTCGTTGGCCTCAGAGCCACTGTTTGTCAGGTAGATAACCTAGCAGGAAACACAGGTACAGACAGGATATTCATGTTTGCAATTGTGGCGCTTTGTCTCAATAGAAATCCAGACAATGGATGCCCATGGGTTTGGTCATCCGGAACATGTGGAACTGCGGAACCTGCCCAATATTGCAGATAAAGTTCTGTGTGTGTGGTGGTGAAACATTACAGTATCATACATAGAAATAAACAAAACAAACAAACCGAATATGTGGTACTGTACCTTCAGAGGGTCTGGCAGGGTGGCAGCTAGCTTCTCAGTGTACTCATGCAGAGGGGAATACACGTAGATGTTAGTTGTGTGCCACAGCTTTCGCAGCTGCTTCTCTGCCGCCGCTGTCACCTTTCTACAGAGACACAACATCAGCAAAAGCTTAGAAATGTTCAAAGGATCCTTGGAACTTCATTTAAATACAGTAGCCTGGTCCCAGATGTTTTTGTGCTCTTTCCAACTCCATTGTTCATTGGTCAAGCCAAATACTGTAGACGGTACTCAGGCTAGGTGGATAGTGATGGGTATATGAAAGGTTTTTACGGGTGGCAGTGCCCCACGCTGACAGTTGCAACGCCAGCGAACAGGTCTAGGTAGCGCCTCCCGTCCACGTCCCACAGCCACTGCATGTGTCCCTGGTGGATGTACACTGGCTTCTTGTAGTAAGTCACTTTCATGGTCATTGGGTTGCAGTTCTGTCTCCGAATCTCCATCATACGCTCTTTGGACATGTCCTAGAATAAAGATACCATGTTCAATATGAATGTCCTGGATAGATTATATTATAAAGGCAACATTCTTACTGTACCTTGTATTCTTCTGGATTAAGCTACATTCTTACTATACCTTGTATTCTTCTGGATTAAAGCTACATTCTTACTGTACCTTGTATTCTTCTGGATTAAGTTACATTCTTACTGTACCTTGTATTCTTCTGGATTAAGTTACATTCTTACTGTACCTTGTATTCTTCTGGATTAAGTTACATTCTTACTGTACCTTGTATTCTTCTGGATTAAGCTACATTCTTACTGTACTTGTATTCTTCTGGATTAAGTTACATTCTTACTGTACCTTGTATTCTTCTGGATTAAAGCTACATTCTTACTGTACCTTGTATTCTTCTGGATTAAAGCTACATTCTTACTGTACCTTGTATTCTTCTGGATTAAAGCTACATGGGGGCATCTCAGGGAGGTCAGGGGGTTGGTGTTTCACTGCAGACTTTTTAAATAGTGCACCTGGAAGAAGAGAGGATTGGAAATAAGATTAAGGGCCCCATTCCTTCCGTAGCGCTGAAGAGCTGCGCAATATACATTTAAAGGCAATGTTTCCACGTTAGTGGAACGTGCATTAATGGTAAACGCTGCATATGTCGGCTCAATCGGAAATTACCTTTAAATTTAAATCCCGCTAATAGCACTGAATTTTGGCGATACGGATAGAATCTAGCTCTATGTCTGCATCCAAAATTCCACCCTATTCCCTATACAGTGCACTAGTTTCAACCAGAGCCCTGTGAACTCTGGTCAAAAGTATTTCACCACAAAGGGAATAGGGTGCAATTTCAGACGTAGCCTAGGTCAGAAATAGATGTGTTGACAGTTGCTGCATTGCAGTGAGACGTACGAGAGAGATTTCATGAGCATGTTACTATTATTAACACCAAAGCCCTGTGGTGATACCGAGTTACCTCCAGACCTGTTACTGTACTGTACACCAGCCAGGTAGTTACCTCCAGACCTGTTACTGTACTGTACACCAGCCAGGTAGTTACCTCCAGACCTGTTACTGTACTGTACACCAGCCAGGTAGCCACAGGGAAAATACTTATTTTGCGTCCCAAATGGCACCCTATTCCCTATATAGTGCACTACATTTGAACAGGGCCCATAGGGCTCAGGTCAAAAGTAGTGCACTGTATAGTGAACAGGTTGCCATTTCAGGCTTAGCCTTAGTATTTAGAGACTGTAAGCTGAGGCATAATTAGTCCATGACCCTTTGGCCCTTGGTCAAGGTACTGTACTGTGACAGGTACAGTTCAAATGTACTTAGGCCTTCTTACATGTACTTAGGCTTTTCTACACTGTAATTAAATTAGCCAAGGCAGGCTTTCTGAACCCCCTGGTCCTAGGTCAAAAAAGCAAGGTGTGCTAGTGTGTCCAAGTTGAGCAGTCTAGTTGTCCTATTTAAAATGGTACAATCAATTATACTTCATTTAGAGGGGGTGACACTAATATGTATATGTGTACTATATAATGTATAGGTGAACTCAGGATACAACGATTTACAACTATGGATGAGAGAGCAGAGACCTTTGTTGTTTTTTTGTATTTATTAAGGATCCCCATTAGTTCCTGCCAAGGCAGCAGCTACTCTTCCTGGGGTTTATTAAGGATCCCCAGTAGTTCCTGCCAAGGCAGCAGCTACTCTTCCTGGGGTTTATTAAGGATCCCCAGTAGTTCCTGCCAAGGCAGCAGCTACTCTTCCTGGGGTTTATTAAGGATCCCCATTAGTTCCTGCCAAGGCAGCAGCTACTCTTCCTGGGGTTTATTATGGATCCCCATTAGTTCCTGCCAAGGCAGCAGCTACTCTTCCTGGGGTTTATTATGAATCCCCATTAGTTCCTGCCAAGGCAGCAGCTACTCTTCCTGGGGTTTATTATGGATCCCCATTAGTTCCTGCCAAGGCAGCAGCTACTCTTCCTGGGATTTATTATGGATCCCCTTTAGTTCCTGCCAAGGCTGCAGCTACTCTTCCTGGGATTTATTATGGATCCCCTTTAGTTCCTGCCAAGGCTGCAGCTACTCTTCCTGGGGTTTATTGTGGATCTGGTAGAACAGATAGATCTGGTAGAACAGGTAGATCTGGTAGATCTGGTAGAACAGGTTACTTGGGAAGGCAGGTGAGATAAAATACAAACTTTTAAGATCCTCATGCACAAAATGATACAAATCGGTTATAATAATAAAACTATAATATGATCATACCAAATAAGCAATAAACAAATGGTACACCTAATTAATATGCTCAAACATTTACAATGACTTGGCTTGTATCCAAACAGCATGCTCAATGCTCAATCCTCTAGAATAGACTTAACAAATGTATAGGTTGTTGATAATCAATAAGGCTTTTAGGTGGAAAATAGATCTAGATATACACACAGTGAACTGAACTTCAACCACAAATTATCTTTACAAACAATTTGCACATACTGAAAATAAAGAATAAAGCCCCATGTCCTTTTTTCTGTTTGCACTGGTTGTGCGTGAAAAACAATCCAAGTAATATAATATTACACTGTCAAAGCTCAAGTTTTACCTAGGCCTAATATAAAGATTACAGAAGAAGCTATTAATGGAATCGTTGCGCTCAACAAGCGCTACTCTACTGCAAGTTGAATCGTTGCGCTCAACAAGCGCTATTCAACTGCAAATTCAATCGTTGCGCACAACAAGAGCCACTCTACTGCAAGTTGAAGTGCAAAGTTCAAATGGCCACAACTACATTTCGCCGTCTAAAAGGTCCACAAAAGCATTCAAACTAGACCGCAAATTTGAGTCTTGTGTGGTCGGTGTCTGTTTACAAGTCGACATCACCAACGTAACTTACCACTAGGCCGATGGAATTTGGCCAAGCCAGTAAAGGCATTGTATGAGTCTTTTATCCGATCCAAACATGGACCATTGAATCGGGAGAAAACCTTATGCATGATGTCTACAGCAGGTAAGATGCCGTCCTGTAGGTCGTTCTCGGGAACTGTTACAGTAATGAAATCGACAAATGCAGAAATTACCGTTTTTTTCCTGAAAAGTTGCTGAAAAGGGTGGAGAGCAAATTCAGCCAATGAGGACGGTCCGAGACTCGTTAGTAATCATGTCTTGGTGGTGCAATCTGTGACAAGCTGGTACTATTATGGGCTCAATATCATGCCAGATGTATTGTGAACGCACAGCATGCATCTTGTATACGTGTATTATGATCTGTACAAATAAGTACCAATCCACAAATATAAATCACTTTCCACAAATATAAATCACTTTACAGAAATGTATATCACTTTCCACAAATATAAATCACTTTACAGAAATGTATATCACTTTCCACAAATATAAATCACTTTACAGAAATGTATATCACTTTCCACAAATATAAATCACTTTACAGAAATATAAATCACTTTCCACAAATGTAAATCACTTTCCACAAATATAAATCACTATCCACAAACAAACACCTTTTGATTTGTAAGTCAATATATTGCATTAGAGTTACAGTTCATATAAGGAAATCAGTCCATTGAAATAATTCCATTAGGGCCTAATCTATAGATTTCACATGACTGGGAATACAGATATGCATCTGTTGGTCAAAGATACAGTACCTTAAAAATGTTTTGCCTCACAATGGGCCTCGTCATGGTATTTCTGGGCATTCAAATTGTCAGCGATAAAATGCAATTGTGTTCGTTGTCTGTAGCTTATGCCTGCCCATATCATAACCCTACCGCCAACATGGGGCACTCTGTTCACAACGTTGACATCAGCAAACCGCTTGCCCACACAACGCAATACACGTGGTCTGCAGTTGTGAGGCCGGTTGGACATACTGCCAAATTCTCTAAAACGACGTTGGTGGCAGTTTATGGTAGAGAAAATAACATAAATATTCTCGGGCAACTGCTCTAGTGGACATTCCTGCTGTCAGCATGCCAATTCCACGCTCCCTCAAAACTTGACATCTGTGGCATTGTGTTGTGTGACAAAACTGCACAGTTTAGAGGGGCCTTTTATTGTCCCTAGCACAAGGTGCACCTGTGTAATGATCATGCTGTTTAATTAGCTTCTTGATAAGCCACACCTGTCAGGTGGATGGATTATCTTGGCAAAGGAGAAATTGTCACTAACAGTGCTGTAAACAAATTTGTGCACAACATTTGAGAGAAATAATCTGTTTGTGCGTCTGGAAAATTTCAGGGATCTTTTATTTCAGCTCATGAAACATGGGACCAATGCTTTACATGTTGCATTTATATTTTTGTTCACTGTAATTGACAGTAAGTTTTCTATGTCTTCTTTCCCAGAACAAAGATGTTTAGGGACCAGGGAGAAAATACAACAACAACAACAAAAAAAAAAGAAGAAAAAAAACGAGAAAGATTTTCTGTGCAAGATTTCCAAATGACATCCGTTTGACCGGTTGTACGTAAATAGAGGGCTGTGAAAACGACCCAACATGTTTCTGATGAGATTTCAGTTCGTCTTGGATGCTTATTTTATAATGCTGATAAAGATAGCGCCTCTAGAGAAGCTCTCTGAGTGTTCATGTTCTCTCAAGATGCTGAAAGAAATACTATTTCTCCACGCCTGTTCCCGATTCAACATTTTGCCTACATTTGGTTTGGTGTATAATTTTTCTGCAAGAAATGCTTAATTCTGCAGGAGTTAATATTAAGGCAATGTGAGAGGTTACAGACCAACAGTCAGTGTCCAGATTTCAATTTCTATTTAACCCATCTGAACAGTGAACTTTTTCTGCCCGTTTCCAAAAGCATTTCGAGGTTGGCATGTAGGCTATTTTGTGCACGTAGGCCTACAGTTAGACCCTAAAATGTAGGCTGATCCACTAATGCCAGATAGTCTAAAATAATTAAAGAAAAACCTCAATGTAGCCTATAGATATAAATTGCATAAAAATTATACAAGGTATTGTTTTATCTTTATTACACATGCCCGCCACCCACCTGTCCTTCATCCACACAATATTTAATGACCCTAACTAAACCTGTCCTCAACTGTGGGTTATGAGTTAACCCATCACTAGTGCACGTGCATCAGGTCTTGAACGTATCTCACCCCGTATAATATACAGTCCCTGTCAAAAGTTTGGACACACCTACTAATTGCAGTGTTTTTCTCTATTATTTTTCTTTATTTGTACTATTTTATACATTGTATTTATATACATTGTATTTTATACATTTATACATTGTAAACAATAGTGAAGACATGGAATCATGTAGTAACCAGAAAAGTGTTAAACAAATCCAAATATATTTTATATTTGAGATTCTTTAAAGTTGCCACCCTTTGCCTTGATGACAGCTTAGCACACTGTTAGTATTCTCTCAACCAGCTTCATGAGGTAGTCACCTGGAAAGCAGTCTTATGGCTTGGGGGTAGAAGCTGTTAAAGGAGCCTTTTGGTCCTAGACTTGGCGCTCCGGTACCGCTAGCCGTGCGGTAGCAGAGAAAACAGTCTATGACTTGGGTGACTGGAGTTACTGGCAATTTTATGGGCTTTCCTCTGACACCGCCTATTATATAGGTCCTGGATGGCAGGAAGCTTGGCCAAACTGATGTACTGGGCCGTATGCATTACCCACTGTAGCGCCTTACGGTCAGATGCCGAGCAGTTGCCATACCAGGCGGTGATTCAACTGGTCAGGATGCTCTCGATGGTGCAGCTGTATACATTTTTGAGGATCTGGGGACCCATGCCAAATCTTTTCAGTCTCCTGAGGGGGAAAAGGTTTTGTCGTGCCCTCTTTACGGCTGTCTTGGTGTGTTTGGACCATGATAGTTTGTTGGTGATGTGGACACCAAGGAACTTGAAACTTTCGACCCGCTCCACTACAGCCTTTTCCTGTAGTCCACGATCAGCTCCTTTGTCTTGCTCAAATTGAGGGAGAGGTTGTTGTCCTGGCACCACACTGCCAGTTCTCTGACCTCCTCCCTATAGGCTGTCTCATCGTTGTCGGTGATCAGGCCTCGCACTGTTGTGTAGTCAGCAAACTTAATGATGGTGTTGGAGTCATGTTTGGCCACGCAGTTGTGGGTGAACAGGGAGTACAGGAGGGGACTAAGTACACACCCCTGAGGGGCCCCAGTGTTGAGGATCAGCCTGGCAGACGTGTTGTTGCCTACCCTTACTACCTGAGGGTCGGCCCGTCAGGAAGTCCAGGATCCAGTTGCAGAGGGAGGTGTTTAGTCCCAGGGTCCTTAGCTTAGTGATGAGCTTCGTGGGCACTATGGTGTTAAACGCTATAGTCAATGAACAGCATTCTCACATAGGTGTTCCTTTTGTCCAGGTTGGAAAGGGCAGTGTGGAGTGCGTTTGAGATTGCGTCATCTGTGGATCTGTTGCGTCGGTTTGCGAATTAGAGTGGGTTTAGGGTATCTGGGAGGATGCTGTTGATGTGAGTCATGACCAGCCTTTCAATGCACTTCATGGCTACCGACGTGAGTGCTACGGGCGGTAGCCTTTTAGGCAGGTTACCTTCGCTTTCTTGGGCACAGGGACTATCGTGGTCTGCTTGAAGCAAGTAGGTATTACAGACTCAATCAGGGAGAGGTTGAAAATGTCAGTGAAGACACTTGCCAGTTGGTCCGCGCATGCTACTGAGTACACGTCCTGGTAATCCATCTGGCCCCGTGGCTTAGTGAATGTCGACCTGTTTAAAGGCATTGCTCACATCGGCTACCGAGAGCATTATCACACAGTCATCCAGAACAGCTGGTGCACTCGTGCATGCTTCAGTGTTGCTTGCCTCGAAGCAAGCATAAAAGGCATTTAGCTCGTCTGGAAGGCTCGCGTCACTGGGCAGCTCGCGTCTGGGTTTCCCTTTGTATTCCGTACTAGTTTTCGAGCCCTGCCACATCCGACGAGCATCAGAGTTGGTGTAGTAGGGTTCAATCTTAATCCTGTATTGACGCTTTGCTTGTTTGATGGTTCATCATGTACCGAGCTCTGTCACCTTTCACTGTAGATGAGGAAGGATGCAGTGGATTGAGACGTAGCCCAAGCAAAATAACTGATATCTATCTTAAATTGACAGATTATGATGGGGATTCTATTATTATGATAATTAGATTTCCTTGGGCCATGGACATCAACTCTAGGGGTTAATTTAAGCTCCCTGTCTATAAAGCCACCAAGCATTGAAGGAAGGCAGCTAGCCAACTAACGTTACTTGTTGTTATTATTATTTAGAACTAACCTGGCAAAAGATAGCTAGCTGGATCAATGGTCAGGTAACGTCAGAGTCACACAGCTTTTATTTTGAAAACAGTTAGCACACGTATCCTCTTGCAAGCCCCACCTCTCTGTTCATTAATTCAATCTTGTGGACAACATAAATTATTTTTATTAATGCAGTCGAAATGATTATCCGTCTTAGTTGTTTAAGGTTGGATAATAATTGAACAAACCGTACACGGATCAACAATGTGCAGAAAGTGTGTTACATTTTTTTTAATATATACACACACACACACACACACACACACACACACACACACACACACACACACTGCTCAAAAAAATAAAGGGAACACTAAAATAACACATCATAGATCTGAATGAAATAATCTTATTAAATACTTTTTTCTTTACATAGGTGAATGTGCTGACAACAAAATCACACAAAAATTATCAATGGAAATCAAATTTATCAACCCATGGAGGTCTGGATTTGGAGTCACACTCAAAATTAAAGTGGAAAACCACACTACAGCCTGATCCAACTTTGATGTAATGTCCTTAAAACAAGTCAAAATGAGGCTCAGTAGTGTGTGTGGCCTCCACGTGCCTGAATGACCTCCCTACAACGCCTGGGCATGCTCCTGATGAGGTGGCGGATGGTCTCCTGAGGGATCTCCTCCCAGACCTGGACTAAAGCATCCGCCAACTCCTGGACAGTCTGTGGTGCAACGTGACGTTGGTGGATGGAGCGAGACATGATGTCCCAGATGTGCTCAATTGGATTCAGGTCTGGGGAACGGGCGGGCCAGTCCTTAGCATCAATGCCTTCCTCTTGCAGGAACTGCTGACACACTCCAGCCACATGAGGTCTAGCATTGTCTTGCATTAGGAGGAACCCAGGGCCAACCGCACCAGCATGGTCTCACAAGGGGTCTGAGGATCTCATCTCGGTACCTAATGGCAGTCAGGCTACCTCTGGCGAGCACATGGAGGGCTGTGCGGTCCCCCAAAGAAATGCCACCCCACACCATAACTGACCCACCGCCAAGCCGGTCATGCTGGAGGATGTTGCAGGCAGCAGAACGTTCTCCACGGCGTCTCCAGACTCTGTCACGTCTGTCACGTGCTCAGTGTGAACCTGCTTTCATCTGTGAAGAGCACAGGGCGCCAGTGGCGAATTTGCCAATCTTGGTGTTCTCTGGCAAATGCCAAACGTCCTGCACGATGTTGGGCTGTAAGCACAACCCCCACCTGTGGACGTTGGGCCCTCATACCACCCTCATGGAGTCTGTTTCTGACCGTTTGAGCAGACACATGCACATTTGTGGCCTGCTGGAGGTCATTTTGCAGGGCTCTGGCGGTGCTCCTCCTTGCACAAAGGCGGAGGTAGTGGTCCTGCTGCTGGGTTGTTGCCCTCCTACGGCCTCCTCCACGTCTCCTGATGTACTGGCCTGTCTCCTGGTAGCGCCTCCATGCTCTGGACACTACGCTGACAGACACAGCAAACCTTCTTGCCACAGCCCGCATTGATGTGCCATCCTGGATGAGTTGCACTACCTGAGCCACTTGTGTGGGTTGTAGACTCCGTCTCATGCTACCACTAGAGTGAAAGCACCGCCAGCATTCAAAAGTGACCAAAACATCAGCCAGGAAGCATAGGAACTGAGAAGTGGTCTGTGGTCACCACCTTCAGAACCACTCCTTTATTGGGGGTGTCTTGCTAATTGCCTATAATTTCCACCTGTTGTCTATTCCATTTGCACAACAGCATGTGAAATGTATTGTCAATCAGTGTTGCTTCCTAAGTGGACAGTTTGATTTCACAGAAGTGTGATTGACTTGGAGTTACATTGTGTTGTTTAAGTGTTCCCTTTATTTTTTTGAGCAGTGTATAAGCTTTCGCAGGGATTCGACCCAATCTCCTGTCCACTCCCTGTCTACTCTACCTGCTGAGCTACCGTTCAGGTATCAAACACACCAAGACAGTCGTAAAGAAAGAACGACAAAACCTTTTCCCCCTCAGGAGACTGAAAATAAAAAAATATTCTAGCTAAATTGTAAATAAGGTGTCAAGGAGAGGTCGGTGTTTGAAAACCATTTGGAATCGAAGAAACGGAACCACGGCGAAATCAGCGGGATCTCGCATTTTGCAACGCCCGGTTTGAAAAAGCATGTGATCAAACGAAGCTTCAGACGTCATTGATCATGTGATATATCGTTACTTTGAAACGAGCATCCGTAGCATTGGGTCGGATCGGTGCTTTGAAAAATGCATCGCCACTCCGGTATCAATCGTCCCATCAATAGTTTGATCGTTGTTGCAGAGTGCTAAAAGGTATTGACGTTGATAGCTAGCATGTCTTGTCTTACAGTGCTTCCGACGTCTAGCTGGACTGAGACGTATGTCAGCGCGGCATTATAGGAGATATTTAAGGTCTGAATGCGATTTCACATCGTAGCTTGTTTGTAATAGTGTTTTGGTACCGGAGTTGTTGTATTTTAATACTGTCAACACTGAAAAGCACCTAGCAATGTAATTAGAGATGTGAGACAGGATATATGTGTTTAACTTTTCTTCATGCTCCTCTATAGAACAACATGTCAGATGGTGCATTGAAGACTGATGTGTCTGTCTTTTTATAATGTCATTGCAGGTATGGTTCTATTGTCTAATAATTACAATTCATGGGAATAATCTAGAAGAAGTAATAAATCATTAGTAATAAATAATACTTTATTTGTCTATATTACATCTTTAATGAGCAGCATTTTAATTCACAGAACAAATCATCAATATACTTGATTGAACAAATAACCAATATAGTAATGAATCTGTATGTACTTTCACCAAAATAAACTGTATGGAAAAATATCCCTGTATTTCTTTCTGTAGTGCTTTTTTTATTTGTACTTTATTCTTTTCTTTAATACAAATTTGTACTTACAGCTATAGAAAACTATATATATATAAAAAATGTTTTCTAAACCAGAAACTGAATCATCTGCTGAGATCTGGTACAGTATCTCTGAGACTAGATAGACTAGACACATTTATAAAAGTCAGAATAACACATTTCGATTAATTTAGAGGATCCCCCCCAGTTGTGGTTCTACAAGAATCATTTCACATACACCCGCATAATATCTGTCTACAGAAAAGTATACTTTGCAAGTCGGTTGAGGAAATAGTCTGCAGTAGTACCTTTGGAAATCAGAAGAGTTTCAATTTGCATTACATAGAGAGACAACAGAGCTGAAATAAGTAATAATTAGCGTACAATTGAATTTACACCATTATGATCAAATACATTCATTATCATGAATAATCATGTATATTAAAAAAATAAATATATAGCTATTCATTCTGTGGATTCTGAAGAATAAAACTGTTTTCCATGGGTTCTTGCATGAAGTACACATATATAGTTGGTTCTTTAACAGTTTGGGTGAGCTAAAGGGTTTTGGTCCCGCCTCTGACAGAAACTCTCCTCACTATCTCAAAGTGTTTGTAAGTTTTTGGGAGGTTAGCTTAGCCTTAGAGAGAACAGTTTTTATCCTCCAGAGAACTATCCATCCAGGCATCCTCAATGTACAAAACTCCTGTGCTGAGCTGGAGACTGACAGAAGGGAGAGTCACAATAGCAAACTGTCTAACTGTGTGACGTCACAACCCAGCTCGTGACTACAGGAGAAGGGAGTTTAGCACACAGACCGTCTTTCAGACCCTCATGCAGGGTAGATTAGTCTAGAAGGTGGGCATCGTGGGGGCAGTGTCCACATAGCCGCTGGCGGTCAGGCACGTGCTCTCCTGGAGCTGGGTCGCTACAGGTCCGTCTTTGGCCGTCTTGCCCTGCTGCTGTGTGGGATATCTCTCAGCCGAACCCCCCTCCTTCTGGTAGTCACAGTACCGCCCAGCCTCAGCCATCTCCCTCTGCCTCTGCAGCAAGAGCACGTTGTCATTGTTCACCCCGTTGACTTTACTGTAGTCCACCCCGGCTCCGCCGAACTGCACCTGGAAGGGGCCCCGGCCGTGGCTGGAGAGGGGCTTCAGGACCAGCTGGTTCTCCTGGTTCACTTTCTGGACCTCCACGTACTCCATGGACCGGGAGGGGGGCAGCCCCGTCGCTTCTTTCTGGCGCTCCAGATTGCGGATGTTTAAGTTGCTGTGGGCCTGGGGGTGCTGGGCCTTCCAGTGGTAAGCAACTCCAGCGGACGGGGATCTGCTGAGACGGTACTCGCTGTACTCTCCCAGGCTGTCTCTGTACTCTGGGTGGTGGTTGTGGGAAAAGGAGGTGGATGTGGGGAAGAGATGATCTGGGACGCTGTATGTTATCTCACTTGTGCTGTGCTGCTTGGGAATCTCAAGTGTACCATAGTGGTGGTTCGACGGGGAGAAGACTGATGGCCAGGTCTTAACCCTCCCATCTGATGAATCTGGGGTGTCCACCTCCTGGCTGTCTCCCCTCTCCAGCCTCTCCCAAGACCCCGCCTGACCCTGCGGTAGCTCGGGTTCCTCGTAGCTCGACTCCTCCTTGGACTCCACACCTACACACTTCTCCATCAGCAAGGTGTGGCTGTCACAGCTGCCCCGGCCCGAGTCGTTGTCCGACTGGCTCTTGGACTTGAGGCAGCCAACATCTTGGAGGTCTTTTCCCTCCAGCATCAGTTCCTGTTTCTCGTTGACGTACACTTCCAGGTATTCCACCAGCAGATCCTCGTAGTCAGTAGACCTCGGAGGGAAACTTTGGACTACCAAGGCGTTGAATACCTCTTCTGGCTTGCCCTTCTGTAGACAGAGCAAAGAGGTTTAGTGGAAAGGACAATAAGATGGTGGAATCAATGGAATCACTTAACCCTGAGACACATTGAGACGTTGAGTGAACTAATGAAATCATTTTACCTTGAGAAGCTGTTTGTCAAATCCTTTTATTTTAGGTCCAGGAACGGGAGGTAGTAGACAGTGCTTCACACTAGAGGGAGAGAGAGAGTGACTGAGTGAGCTGTTCATGAACGGAGAGTACTGTTGCTATGCAATCAGCTTCTTTATTGATTCATCTAATCTCATGACCGTGACTTCAGAAGGTCCTTCGTACCTGGTTCTGTTCATGGTGATAATCCATATGAGAATCAAGAAGATGAAGGCAGAGAAGACGGCTATCAGGATCCACATGGATCGTTCCCGGGGGATGTCTGTCAACACAACAAGAGAATAACATTAGAATACAACTTTTTTTGAAACAGAAATGTTTCTTTTTTACCGGCCCGACAGACACCACGTACACTCCTACAAGAGGCTGGAAGCAGCACAGCACATTCGTGACTGAGGTGCTGTCTAGACATTATTTAAAACTATGACAAGTATAGAGGCGTGGTTGACAGACTTACAGTCTGGAACTTGGACATAGCTGGCGGTGCTCCACTCGCTCCAGAAGCCGTGGTCCGGTTTGCAGCGGACCTGCACCATGTAGACACCACCAGAGTGCAGGCTGAAGATGTTGAACATTTTCTGCTGACCTGCGCGGTGCTCCTGTTAGGGAAAAGACACACAAGATAATATTAGAGATTGTGAATAACCACAAGGGTATTGAATGTGATGCTTTCATGAGTACTTTTATAAACCTACACTTTTATCCAAAGCAGGGCAATGCATACATTTCTAGTGTGTGTATGTCACCCCTGTGGGAATTAAACCCCCAACCTTAGCCACACAGAACAGGGGATTGATTTTACTTCCTGCACTAACTTTCTATGAAACAGACCTGACCCTTTTCTGAGTAATGCTATATGGGTAACATAGTTAATGATGACTTTGATCGTCTGGCTTTTAAAAGTTTCCAGGAACTTTCTCCAAACGATCCTTGATGGCTTTGTGTTTTGGTCTGTACTGGTTGATTATTCATATAGCTCAGCAATAATGACCAATCTTTAACTAGGGAAGAATATTTAATCATTATTGGCCAGTCTAGCATTGTAGCTGTAGGGCAGATGACTGGGTTGTGCCTAGAAAGGCTAACTGCTACCTCAGTGTAGATCAGGGCCTCCCAACCTTTTCTCCCCATAATGTCCTGCAATTATACGTAGTTTAACAAGACTCTTGACATCTATCAGGTAGGCTATTTACTGATAATAATAATAAAAATAATAATAACAACAATAATAATCATGGATATGGAAAATAAATTCACTCATGTGTATCAGTGTTGCGTCTTCTTCTGGCATTTTACTGCTTGTTTTGGAGCCTAAAGCATCACGGATGTATGCGTCATTTAGATCGGTATAAACAATCGCAAATTGTAAAAATGAACAAAGAGTTAGGAAAGCCCGGTGTAGATAATAATTGATGTAGCTTAGAAAACGATGATCCTACAGACCTGCAGTATACTCCAGCTTTTTATCCCAGCTGAGCTTCATGCCTTCATTACACTAGCCTCAACGGATCTTCAACACCTTGATTAGCGAACCAAGTGTTTCACTGCTGAGCACATGCTGGTACAGCAGTTGTTTAAGAGCAGATCACTGGTCTAGAGGTTACCAACTGTCTGCTCCCAATAAATCATCTCTAATTACATCACTTCCTCTTCTTCAGTGTACCTGCAAAAGCATCACTTCCTGATTGTGGTTGCCATTGTGAACGTTTGGAACGTTCTAGCTTGTGGTTGCTGTGGCAAAAAAAAACTAGTTGTGTTTAAGTACCTCCCACTCCTCTGCCTCCTCCAGTTTGACCCTGAGCTCATAGATGAGGGTGATCCAGCCGGAACGTGTGTCGGCCTTACGGGGCGGTTCCCATGACACCCTGAGGAAGGGACCATCTTTGTCATCCAAAACCCCCACCGTCACGTTCTCTGGTGTGTGTGGCTGGACTGAAGAGGGGGGGCAGACAGATACTAATGTCAATGACCATAGAAGAGCAGACACAAGGGCCATATTTTGGGAGTATTTGTCTGCTTAGTGATAACCTCAACAATAAACATTCATATTTAGGCATGCCATACTTTTTATGACCTTTTTTACTACAGTCCAATGACAATTTTTTTCTCTATTCTCAAGCTATTTTGGAACTCTTCCAATGGAGGTGTGTAGCACATTTTCAATACTCTCTCTGTATATTCTATAAACTCTCTCTGTACATTCTCTATACTCTCTGTATAACCTCTATACTCTCTCTGTATATTCTATATACTCTCTCTGTATATTCTATATACTCTCTCTGTACATTCTCTATACTCTTTGTATAACCTCTATACTCTCTCTGTATATTCTGTATACTCTCTCTGTATATTCTATATACTCTCTCTGTATATCCTCTATACTCTCTCTGTATATTCTGTATACTCTCTCTGTATATTCTATATACTCTCTCTGTATATCCTCTATACTCTCTCTGTATATTCTATATACTCTCTCTGTATATTCTATATACTCTCTCTGTATATTCTCTATACTCTCTGTATAACCTCTATACTCTCTCTGTATATTCTGTATACTCTCTCTGTATATTATATATACTCTCTCTGTATATCCTCTATACTCTCTCTGTATATTCTATATACTCTCTCTGTATATCCTCTATACTCTCTGTATATTCTATATACTCTCTCTGTATATTCTATATACTCTCTCTGTATATTCTCTATACTCTCTGTATAACCTCTATACTCTCTCTGTATATTCTGTATACTCTCTCTGTATATTCTATATACTCTCTCTGTATATTCTATATACTCTCTCTGTATATCCTCTATGCTCTCTCTGTATATTCTGTATACTCTCTCTGTATATCCTCTATAATCTCTGTATATTCTATATACTCTCTCTGTATATCCTCTATACTCTCTCTGTATATCCTCTATGCTCTCTCTGTATATTCTAAAAACTCTCTGTATATTCTATATACTCTCTCTGTATATCCTCTATACTCTCTCTGTATATTCTATATACTCTCTCTGTATATCCTCTATACTCTCTCTGTATATTCTATATACTCTCTCTGTATATTCTATATACTCTCTCTGTATATTCTATATACTCTCTCTGTATATTCTCTATACTCTCTGTATAACCTCTATACTCTCTCTGTATATTCTGTATACTCTCTCTGTATATTCTATATACTCTCTCTGTATATTCTATATACTCTCTCTGTATATCCTCTATACTCTCTCTGTATATCCTCTATACTCTCTCTGTATATCCTCTATACTCTCTCTGTATATCCTCTATACTCTCTCTGTATATTCTATATACTCTCTCTGTATATCCTCTATACTCTCTCTGTATATTCTATATACTCTCTCTGTATATCCTCTATAATCTCTCTGTATATTCTATATACTCTCTCTCTATACTCTCTCTGTATATTCTATATACTCTCTCTGTATATTCTATATACTCTCTCTGTATATTCTATATACTCTCTCTGTATATTCTCTATACTCTCTGTATAACCTCTATACTCTCTCTGTATATTCTGTATACTCTCTCTGTATATTCTATATACTCTCTCTGCATATTCTATATACTCTCTCTGTATATCCTCTATAATCTCTCTGTATATTCTATATACTCTCTCTGTATACTCTCTCTGTATATCCTCTATACTCTCTCTTACCTATATAGACCACATCCATGGGGTCAAGTTTCTTACCTATATAGACCACATCCATGGGGTCAAGTTTCTTACCTATATAGACCACATCCATGGGGTCAAGTTTCTTACCTATATAGACCACGTCTACATCCACAGGGTCAGAGAAGTTGCTGCCGAGGGCGTTGGTGGCCACTACAGTGATGTTGTAGTTGACCCAGATGGATGTTTCATTCTTGTTGAAGAAACAGGAGTTGGCCCCCGCTGTACGGTAGTCTGGACACTCATAGACTGTTTCAGAGCTGGAGAGGGACAGAGAGAGAGAGGGACAGGGGGAGACAGTTAGTTCTAGTTAGAGAGAGAGATAGTTAGTGAGGTAGTCTGGACACTCATAGACCGTTTCAGAGCTGCAGGAACAGAGAGAGAGAGAGAGAGAGAGAGAGAGAGAGAAGAGACAGGGACAGAGAGAAAGAGAGACAGGGACAGAGAGAGAGACAGAGAGACAGAGACAGACAGATAGGGAAGTAGTCTGGACACTCATAGACCGTTTCAGAGCTGCAGGGACAGAGAGAGAGAGAGAGAGAGAGAGAGAGAGAGAGAGAGACAAGAGACAGGGACAGAGAGAAAGAGAGACAGAGAGACAGAGACAGACAGATAGGGAAGTAGTCTGGACACTCATAGACCGTGTCAGTGCTGGACAAGGAGCGTTGACACAGAGATGACAATGTGATATTAGTGAGGAACAACATGTCCGGACAGGAGTCAGAATAACAAGTGTTCGTGTGGAGGCATTGTTATGATTTTTCAGTCTTGCTATTTACATGACAGGGGGAAAAAAACAAGTCAACATCCTTTGCCTTTGTGTCTACATAAACAATTCCTGAAAAACACCAGTGTGTTTGTACCTAAGCCTGTGTGTGAAGGTGTGTCCAAGACAAGTGACCAATGGTTTTTAGGAGGGAGCATGTGATAGGGGGTAATGCAGGCATGGGGGCATGTCGTATGTCTGTTAAACCACTCACTTCTCTTTGTGGTAGAAGAGGGAGTAGGTGGTGGGTCGCCCCCCGTCAGAGCCTGCCTCCCACCAGCAGGTGAAGGTCTCCTTATCTGGGGACCTACAGCTGGTCAGCTTGGGCTTTCCTGGGGGGGTGTGGCCTGAAGGATAGACAACCGGTAGAGCAGGTCAGACAACTAGTAGACCAGGTCAGACAACTGGTAGACCAGGTCAGACAACTAGTAGACCAGGTCAGACAACTGGTAGACCAGGTCAGACAACTGGTAGACCAGGTCAGACAACTGGTAGACCAGGTCAGACAACTGGTAGACCAGGTCAGACAACTGGTAGACCGGGTCAGACAACTAGTAGACCAGGTCAGACAACTGGTAGACCAGGTCAGACAACTGGTAGACCAGGTCAGACAACAAGCACAGAAGGCAGCACAACACACAACACCTCTGAGACAACACGCAACACCTGTGAGACAACACACAACACATGTGAGACAACACGCAATACATGTGAGACAACACACTACACCTGTGAGACAATACACAACACCTCTGAGACAACACACAATACCTTTCACAGTTAGACCAGCTATTTCCTTATTCATTTTATATTTTATTTGATCTTTATTAGACCCTGTTTTCCCATTGAGGTCAAAATATATCTATCTAGAATATATCAACATCTAAAGTGTCTATTTTACTTTAGGGTTTATTTAGGGTCCATTAAAAATGCCCAGGTTATCTGGATATGGTAGTAGTGTATTTCCAATGTCTACTGGGAGGGGCATAGTACTGAAACTACAGTCATTTTTTATATATATTTTTATTTAACATTTATTTATCTAGGCAAGTCAGTTAAGAACAAATTCTTATTTACAATGACGGCCTACCCCGGCCAAACCCGGACGACACTGGGCCAATTGTGCGCCGCCCTATGGGACTCCCAATCACGGCCGGATGTGATACAGCCTTCAGCCGACACTGTTGATATGCTCCATGCATAGTCTTAATCATTCTGGACACACAGTTTCCCTTTAATTCAGCCAGTTATATACGGACAGTGAAATCCAAATCCAATCAGAGGTTACATGGCCTGGTCTTTGACTAAAATGTTCCGAGTGACCACATGCAGATTAGTGGCAGTATCATACACGCACACACGCACACGCACACGCACACACACACACACACTTTGTTGTCTGTGACTTACGTGCTCCCTGAGCAACCACAGGCAGGATTAGTGACAGTATCAGTGTTACTCCCACGTCTCTCCACATCATGCCTCCTCACTGCCTCGCAAGTCAGGTTGAATTCTGGGAAAACAGAGACAGAAACAGACTAAGCATGAAGCATGACCAGGGATCAACCTTTCATGTGTCTCAGAACACTGAACACTAGAACACTAGACAGGCAACATCATATAATTGAACCCCTGGTTGTCTTGTGTGATCAGTAGAAACAAGACTTGATGCTAGGGGAAACAACATGGTTACTACCAGTATATGCCGGCCAAAGCCAGACTGAAGACCACAATGGAAATACGTTTTTTTGTGTAATCCTACTTGATTTTAAATGCAGTGTATCAACTTGTGTTGTTAGTGGAGTTGTATTTTTTTTTATTGACTGAACAAATTCTAGCCATCTGACCAGTTACATAATGAAAAAGGTCAATATGTCTCAATGGTTTCTAACTAATTTACTTATTATATCTTTATTGTTACATAAAGGGGCTGTACCTCCATCCTCAGGCAATAATAGTTATAACAATAATAATAAACCTTAGGTACGCGTATTAGTAGCCTCAACAAGACCAGATTTGGAAAGACAGCCATTGTAGAGTCTCGTGTTAGTGCAGTCAGTGTCAACTTGGCCATCATACCCTTGTCCAGGTGGTTGAGTTCAACTTCTAGCTGCAACATGTGTGGTTTCAATGACTTTTTCTAATCTATTCATGGCCCCATTGAATTTACACAGTCATGGAAATTCCCTCGGAGTGTGGTGTCAGGAAAATAACCTCTCACTCATCGTCAACAAAACAAAGAAGATGATCGTGGACTTCAGGAAACAGCAGAGGGAGCACCCCCCTATCCACATTGACGGAACAGTAGTGGAGAAGGTGGAAAGTTTTAAGTTCCTCGGTGTACACATCACGGACAAACTGAAATGGTCCACCCAAACAGACAGCGTGGTGAACAAGGCGCAACAGCGCCTCTTCAACCTCAGGAGGCTGAAGAAATTTGGCTTGTCACCTAAAAGCCTCACAAACTTTTACAGATGCGCAATCGAGAGCATCTTGTCGGGCTGTATCACCGCCTGGTACGGCAACCGCCCTCAATCGCAAGGCTCCCCGGAGGGTAGTGCGGTCTGCACAACGCATCACCAGGGGCAAACTACCTGCCCTTCAGGACACCTACAGCACCCGATGTCACAGGAAGGCCAAAAAGATAATCAAGGACAACAACCACCCGAGCCACTGCCTGTTCACCCCGCTGTCATCCAGAAGGCGAGGTCAGTACAGGTGCATCAAAGCTGGGACCGAGAGACTGAAAAACAGCTTCTATCTCAAGGCCATCAGACTGTTAAACAGCCATCACTAACATTGAGTGGCTGCTGCCAACATACTGACCCAAATCACTGGCCACTTTAATAAATGTATTTAATAAACTTTAATAATGTTTACATATCCTACATTACTCATCTCATAAGTATATACTGTATTTTATACCATCTATTGCATCTTGCCTATGCCGCACGGCCATCGCGCATCCATATATTTATACGTACATATTCTGATTCCATCCCCTTACATTGTGTGTATAAGGTAGTCGTTGTGAATTTGTTAGATTACTTGTTAGATATTACTGCACGGTCGGAACTAGAAACACAAGCATTTCGCTACACTCGCATTAACATCTGCTAACCATGTGTATGTGACCAATAACAGTTTTTTTATTTGATTTGATGCTTCTAAAATATTTATTCATGTTGTCTTGATGTTTATTCAGGTGAAAATCAATATAAGATCAAAATATAATACAAAGCTGAGGAAAAAAAGCAGTGCTATTTTGATAGAAGATAATAATAACAGAAACAAAGAATAGTTGGAGAAATTGGCTTTTCAGGCAGAGTATTACATTTTTTTTATTTAATCATACACCTGAAACTGCTGAGGGAAAAATATTCCCTCAGTAACAGTTTCCTCCCAGTATCCTCTGTAGAGTGGATCCTCTGTATGCTGACATCCTGTCTAATTGGGTAACTGTGTAACTAACGGGGTCAATTAGGCTCTGTTCATGGTGACGAACAGGGTTCTCTACATTGTGATGTAATCTGTGTGCAAGGCGAGCCAGAAAGACGTGTAAATCTCTCTGACAGCTGGAGTGTGCTGTGCATAAGGTCTGATTACTGAGCAATTCAGGGTTCATCCCAGGTCCGCATTTTATCTTAACACCCTGAGAAAGAGCATAGCCTTACCACTTTGAAGTAGTCATGAGTCGATAAAATGTTGAAGTACCGAATATAGAATGATAGAGAAGAGTAAACATGACAGAAAAGCTGGAGAAGAAGGATATTGTTTTCCCCCATGTGTGCAAAGATTAACAAAGCCCCTCCTCTTTCCAGCTGGCGTATACAGCATATCTGATTGTGTAACGCTAAGGGCTTATGTGGCATTCTAACCAAGGAGAAACACAGCTACTGCTGCTTCTTTATCAGACTGCAATGCAACTCTCATATGCAGGACTGTGGATCGCGAAAAAATAAATAATTAACTGAAGGGATCACTAACTAATAGCAGCCAGTCAGAGATCGTCTGTTCTGCATGCCTAACTGGTACTTCCACTAAGCCGATGAAGTAACACTGATTTAACTACATTACTCCATCTAGCTACCTTGCTACCTCCATGACCTCTGACCCCCAGAGTGACGGTGGTATTTACTCCATGGTGCCTTGATTTGTACTTCACCCTAATCTGATAATTGTCAGATTAGAGTTGAAGTGGTTGAAAGGAGGGGAGGATTGTCCTCCGGCTGTATATAGCTCTGTCTTACATAACCATAGCATCACTAAGCTGCAGCCCGCTAAGCTGGCAAAGTGAGTGAAGGCAAACAAACAGGGACGCTCATAAACGTAAATTGATTCAACGTCTGTATAGTGACCCTAAACGTCTTCGTTCTCACGGTTCTCATCTTTTGCTCACTCAGGTCCCCCTTTTTCTATCCCTTGCTGGTTTATCCCTCTACATACTTTATCGTGATTGAAAGGCTAAATTAAATCTCAACTATAGGCCATAGCTAAGTCAGTAGGCTAGACAACAATGGGTTAGGTTAATATCTTGTCTTTTATTTCTTGGTCATTAGTAGTTAAACTAGATTTCTTTGAAATAAAAGCATGAAATAAATCAACTTTCTTTGGAATAACTATAGAACCCTGGGTCTAGGATAACCCTGGGTCTAGGATAACCCTGGGGCTAGGATAACCCTGGGTCTAGGATAGCATCCTAGATGTTAAGAGGTTACAGACTGCAATTTCAGAAGGTGTGATGTATCAGATTGCGCCCTGTGTGGTAAGGAGATCATAAGGCTTCTTCTGATAGGCCTATATCCTGACACTCCCTGGGTGAATAACGATTAGGGATACTTAATTATTAAGGGGCTCAGGTATGACTCCTCTAGGCTAGTAGGGTTTTGAATGGCTCGGGTGGGTGCTGCCTTCAGAGTGGAATAGGTAATTAGAACCTGACCTGGCCTGGTCGTCAAACATCAGTACACCAACTGGAGAGTGCTACAAAAGCCACAATATACACTCTTAGAAAAAAGGGATCCTAAACTTACCTTTAGCTGTCCCCATAGGAGAACCCTTTTTTGTTTCATGTAGAACTCTTTTGGGTTCCATGTAGAACCCTCTGTGTAAAGGGTTCTACATGTAACTCAATAGGGTTCTGCCTGGAACCAAAAAGGGTTCTTCAAAGAGTTCTCCTATGGGGACAGCCAAAAACCCCTTTTAGGTTCTAGATAAAGTAGTCTTTAGACACGGTAAGTGTGTAGTTGTTTAGATATCTTTCTATATGAAACACAGAACGCACACACACACACACACACACTAACCTTGACACACTTTGAGGCCTTGTCAGAAGAACCTTGACCGTCATGTGACCTTAACAGTAAAGTGTAAACCGGCCTGACCAGCCTCCTCATGATTCTGTTGATACAGGATGGGGACTGGGCTGTTATGCACTGAGAAGTATCCTGGGGCATAGGATAACACACACACACACACACACACACACACACACACACACACACACACACACACACACACACACACACACACACACACACACACACACACACACACACACACACACACACACACACACACACACACACACACACACACACACACACACACACACACACACACACACACACAAATCCTAGAACCTAATACAAGAGGATGGCTCTTCCTAACATAACTGTCATTGAAAAATGTCTTTGGGTTAATAAACATCCTGGTTTGTGATTGGACTGGTTACTGTGTTTCCAAATGGCTGCCATTTCTAGTTATTCTAAGTTGTTTGACACACCACCAAGGTACACCTACTGTAGGTACACAGAGCACACAGGGAGGGACGCTGAATACCATTAAAAAGCAAGGTGCTGCTAGACGTGGATATGATCTTTTTGCACTGAAAACACATCATATTATAGTAGTGAATGTCGGCACACCTCAGCATCGCTGCACTGAAAACACATCATATTATAGTAGTGAATGTCGGCCCACCTCAGCATCGCTGCACTTAAAACACATCATATTATAGTAGTGAATGTCGCCCACCTCAGCATCGCTGCACTGAAAACACATCATATTATAGTAGTGAATGTCGGCCCACCTCAGCATCGCTGCACTTAAAACACATCATATTATAGTAGTGAATGTCGGCCCACCTCAGCATCGCTGCACTGAAAACACATCATATTATAGTAGTGAATGTCGGCCCACCTCAGCATCGCTGCACTTAAAACACATCATATTATAGTAGTGAATGTCGGCCCACCTCAGCATCGCTGCACTGAAAACACATCATATTATAGTAGTGAATGTCGGCCCACCTCAGCATCGCTGCACTGAAAACACATCATATTATAGTAGTGAATGTCGCCCACCTCAGCATCGCTGCACTGAAAACACATCATATTATAGTAGTGAATGTCGGCCCACCTCAGCATCGCTGCACTGAAAACACATCATATTATAGTAGTGAATGTCGGCACACCACAGTATTGATGTAAAGCACCTTCAGAAAGTATTCACAGTTTTTCCACATTTTGTTGTTACAGCCTGAATTTAAAATGGATAAAATAAAAGTGTAAAACGGCAAATAAATGTGGCAAAGTAATTAACTTTATGTCCTGAAAACAAAGCTTTATGTTTGGGGCAAACCTAACAGAACAAATCACTGAGTACCACTCTTTATACTTTCACGCTTGGTAGTGGCTGCATCATGTTATGGGTATGCTTGTCATCGGCAAGGACTAGGGAGGTTTTTTGGGTGAAAAGAAATGTAATAAAACTAAGCACAGGCAAAATCCTAGAGGAAAACCTGGTTCAGTCTGTTTTCCAACAGACACTGGGAGACAAATTCACCTTTCAGCAGGACAATAATCTAAAACACAAGGCCAAATATACACTGGAGTTGCTTACCAAGACGACATTGAATGTTCCTGAGTGGCCTAGTTACAGTTTTGACTTAAATCGTCTTGAAAATCTACGGCAAGACTTTAAGAATTAAAAAAATTATAATATGCAAATATTGTTCAATCCAGGTGTGCAAAGCTCTTAGACACGTACCCAGAAAGACTGTTGTAATCACTGCCAAATGTGATTCTAACATGTATTGACTCAGGGGTGTGAATACTTATGTAAATTTCATTTTTTAATATATTTGCTCTTTTTTACTTTATCATTATGGGGTATTGTGTGTAGATGGGTGAGAGAGAGAAAAAAACAATTGAATCGATTTTTTAATTGAGATGTGGAATAAATCAAGGGGTATGAATACTTTATGAAGGCGCTGTATCTACACAATGGACATCATCATTGCAGGGCTCCCTGGTGAAAGAGACTCCCGTCTTATTGTTCATCTTCTGAATGGCACTTGAGGTTGCTGAGCGTCTTCAAACTATCCCTTGTGTCTGATGAGTGGTATCTGTCATGACCCGGACTCACGTTCCAAATGGCAACCTATTCCCTACATAGTACACTACTTTTAAGCACTGCGGCTCTGGTCAGAAGTAGTGCACTAGGGCAGGGATGGGCAACTCCAGTCCTCGGGGGGCCTGATTGGTGTCCTACTTTTGCCGCAGCCCCAGCTAACACACCTGACTCCAACAATCAACTGATTATGATCTTCAGTTTAGAATGCAATTAGTTTAATCAGCTGTGTTGACTAGGGATGTGGACAAAGTGTGACACCACTCCTGCCCCCGAGGACTGGAGCTGCCCATCCCTGATGTAGGGAATAGGGTGTCATTTATGAGGCAACCTAGGTCAAATGATGTATAAAAACTGAACCAGAGCATCATGGAACCTTTTTCAGGACAACATTTATTGTAATGGAAACATCCAGAAGCTTGTCACTGTCGTACTGGAAAGATACTGTACATAATGTAATCTAGTGAATGGACATGGTGAGCAGGCCCACTGGCATGGTTTTCTCACCACACAGATGCATATGCACAGACAAACACATGATACAACATTTAGTGACAGTCTGTCTCACAGTAAATACCACTAGTGTCTCCTTCACCCTCACCATGCCTTATGCCTCAAGTGTTTTCACTGTTCACAGACCCATGAAAACATTCTCTTCTTCAACCTCCAAGTGCTGCTACACCCTGTCACGTCCTGGCCATAGATAGCCCTTTTGGCTGCTCTATGGTGGTTTTGGTCAGGACGTGAGCAGGGGTGTTTTTTTGTTCTATGTTTTTATTTCTAGGTTTGGTTTGTGGATGGTTCCCAATTAGAGGCAGCTGAGTGTCGTTACCTCTAATTGGGGACCATATATATGTTTGTTCTTTTCCCCACTTGCGGTGGGTCATTGTTTAGGTGTGAGTACCTGTATGTGCTACACCTTCGTTACGGTCAGTTTGTGCTTTATTTTTGTATTGAGGGAGTTAACCAAATAAATATGTTTAACTGCCCCCGGCACGCTGCACCTTGGTCCGTTCTTCACGACGACCGTGACAGAATGACCCACCACCAAGAGACCAAGCAGCGTACCTACCTAGAGTCCTGGACATGGGAGGAGATCCTGGACGGGAAGGGACCCGGGAGGCAGGCGGGGGAATACCGCCGTCCGAAGGAGGAGCTGGAGGCAGCTAAGAAGGAGCGGCGCTTCTATGAACAAAAATATGCGGGAACACGGCTGGCCTTTAAGCCCGAGAGGCAGCCCCCAAAATTTTTTTTTGGGGGGGCACACGGGGAGTTTGGCTGGACCAGGTTGGAGACCTGGGCCAGCTCCCCGTGCTTACCAGAGGGAGCAGCGCACTGGTAGGGCACCGTGTGAGGCGGCGAAACGCACGGTGTTGCCAGTGCGTGTTCACAGCCCGGTGCGCGACATGCCAGCTTCCCGCATCGTTTTTGCGAGTAGGAGTGTTCAGCCTGGGAGGAGTGTGCCGGCTCAGCGCTCTTGGCCTCCAGTACGCCTCCTCGGACCAGGATATCCTGCGCCGGCTCTGCGTACTGTGTCTCCGGTGCGTCTCCACAGCCCGGTACGTCCTGTGCCAGCGCCCCGCAGGTGCAGAGTGGAGTTATCCATTCAGCCAGGACGGGTTGTGCAGGCTGTATGCCAGGGACCTCCAGTGCGTCTTCACGGCCCAGTGTATCCTGCCCCTGTTCCACGCTCCAGGATCCCTGTGCGTGTTGTGAGCCCAGCATGCACTGTCCCACGCTCCAGGATTCCTGTGCGCGTTGTGCGCCTCCAGAGCCCGGCGAGGCCTGTCCCTGCTCCACGCACCAGGTCCACTGTGCGCATCGAGAGCCCGGCACGTCCTGTCCCTGCTCCGCGCACCAGGTCCCCTGTGCGCCTTCAGAGCCCGGCACGGCCTGTGCCCGCTCCACGCACCAGGCCCCCTGTGCGCCTCCAGAGCCCGGCGAGGCCTGTCCCTGCTCCACGCACCAGGTCCCCTGTGCGCCTTCAGAGCCCGGCACGGCCTGTGCCCGCTCCACGCACCAGGCCCCCTGTGCGCATCGAGAGCCCGGCACGTCCTGTCCCTGCTCCACGCACCAGGTCCCCTGTGCGCATCGAGAGCCCGGCACGTCCTGTCCCTGCTCCGCGCACCAGGTCCCCTGTGCGCCTCCAGAGCCCGGTGAGGCCTGTCCCTGCTCCCGCACCAGGCCCCCTGTGCGCCTCCAGAGCCCGGCGAGGCCTGTCCCTGCTCCACGCACCAGGTCCCCTGTGCGCCTTCAGAGCCCGGCACAGCCTGTGCCCGCTCCACGCACCAGGCCCCTGTGCGCATCGAGAGCCCGGCACGTCCTGTCCCTGCTCCACGCACCAGGTCCCCTGTGCGCATCGAGAGCCCGGCACGTCCTGTCCCTGCTCCGCGCACCAGGTCCCCTGTGCGCCTCCAGAGCCCGGTGAGGCCTGTCCCTGCTCCACGCACCAGGCCCCCTGTGCGCCTCCAGAGCCCGACGAGGGTGCCCAGCCCGGGGCCCGCGACGAGGGTGCCCAGCCCGGGGCCCGCGACGAGGGTGCCCAGCCCGGGGCCCGCGACGAGGGTGCCCAGCCCGGGGCCCGCGACGAGGGTGCCCAGCCCGGGGCCCGCAACGAGGTTGCCCAGTCCGGGGCCCGCAACGAGGGTACGGCCCGCACCGGAGCCGGCGCATAAGGCGAGGACCCACCCGAGAGACCCCTCCCAGTGACTTTTTGGGCGCGGTCGGAGTCCGCACCTTTGGGGGGGGTACTGTCACGTCCTGGCCATAGATAGCCCTTTTGGCTGCTCTATGGTGGTTTTGGTCAGGACGTGAGCAGGGGTGTTTTTTTGTTCTATGTTTTTATTTCTAGGTTTGGTTTGTGGATGGTTCCCAATTAGAGGCAGCTGAGTGTCGTTACCTCTAATTGGGGACCATATATATGTTTGTTCTTTCCCCCACTTGCGGTGTGGGTCATTGTTTAGGTGTGAATACCTGTATGTGCTACACCTTCGTTACGGTCAGTTTGTGCTTTATTTTTGTATTGAGTGAGTTAACCAAATAAATATGTTTAACTGCCCCCGGCACGCTGCACCTTGGTCCGTTCTTCACGACGAGCGTGACACACCCTCCACTTCTGAGTAGCCTAGCCTAGGTAGCTTCGTAGCAAAACAGCCTTGAGACAAGGTTATTTAGTGAGAAAATAAACTCTGTTTTACTACTGTACTTTTGCTATTGAAACTATGGTATGCTGAGTCATTGGTCCAGTTAAGCCAAACCTCAGGTTGAGGAGCTAACACGTGTATGAGGATGATACCGCTGTGTATTCTGTTGACAACGCTCTAACAGAACTACAATCAGCTTTTTGGGACGGCAGGTAGCCTAGTGGGCCAGTAACCGAAAGGTTGCTGGATCGAATCCCTGAGCTGACAAGGTAAAAATCAGTCGTTCTGCCCCTGAACAAAGTTCAGCCCACTGTTCCCTGGTAGGCTGTCATTGAAAATAAGAATTTGTTCTTAAGTGACTGGCCTAGTTAAATAAAGGTGAAATAAATAAAACATCTTAATAAATGATGCTTTGCAGAAAGCCTTTGTTGAACTGAAATCGGAACTTAATGCAGGCAAAACTAATTATATGTTATTTTCCATATCACGTAAAAATGTATCTGATGATTTACACATTGATCGTGTCCCAGCTTATTAATATCTGGGTACCTGGATGGATGAGAAGCTATCTTTCAGAAAGAATATTGATTAGTTACTTAAGAAGTTAAGAATTAAAATGAACTTCCTTTATAAGAATAGGGCATGCCTTTCATTAAGTAGCAGATAACAAATCATTCAGTCGACATTTATACCGGTTATAAACTATAGGGGGAAATCGATTATATGAATGCAGCTGCCACTGTATTGAAGACAGTGGACTCAGTCTATCATCACACACTTTGGATCAGAAAGTAGGCTGACCCTCCTTCAAGTCTCGTAGATCGATGCATTGCACTCTTTTTGTTTATAAAGCCCTCTTGCATAAACTTCCACCGTACCTTCGTACCTTACTACATTATTAATCTACAGAGCTACCAGACCGGTCTCAGGGATGGCTAAGTCTGGAGATCTCTTCATTATTAACCTACAGAAGTAACTTATACGAGGTACCAGACCGGTCTCAGGGATGGCTAAATCTGGAGATGGCTATAGTTCTTTTTTGCCGCAATTATACCTAGATTACAAAACATTTCCTGATATTGATAACCAATATTTACATTTCCAAACAGACATAATAACGGAGATAGATGGATATAAATTGATTTCCTTAATTTGTACGTCACCCTAATCTGATAATTGTCAGATTAGAGTTGAAGTGGTTGAAAGGAGGGGAGGATTGTCCTCCGGCTGTATATAGCTCTGTCTTACATAACCATAGCATCACTAAGCTGCAGCCCGCTAAGCTGGCAAAGTGAGTGAAGGCAAACAAACAGGGACGCTCATAAACGTAAATTGATTCAACGTCTGTATAGTGACCCTAAACGTCTTCGTTCTCACGGTTCTCATCTTTTGCTCACTCAGGTCCCCCTTTTTCTATCCCTTGCTGGTTTATCCCTCTACATACTTTATCGTGATTGAAAGGCTAAATTAAATCTCAACTATAGGCCATAGCTAAGTCAGTAGGCTAGATAACAATGGGTTAGGTTAATATCTTGTCTTTTATTTCTTGGTCATTAGTAGTTAAACTAGATCTAAAATAAATAAATAAATAAATGGCTTTATGGGAAATCTACACCCAGCCAGTAAACCTGCCAAAAGAAGAGTAGTAATGAATGATTTTTACAATCTGCCTGCACTGCACTGCAATCTGCCTGCACTGCACTGCACTGCATTTACTCATTTAGAACACTGTACTTGGACCTGTACTTCCTTTGGATTAAAACCATTAAATAAATACACTTCCTTTGGATTAAAACCATTAAATAACTACACTTCCTTTGGATTAAAACCATTAAATAAATACACTTCCTTTGGATTAAAACCATTAAATAAATACACTTCCTTTGGATTAAAACCATTAAATAAATACACTTCCTTTGGAATAAAATCATTAAATAAATACACTTCCTTTGGATTAAAACCATTAAATAAATACACTTCCTTTGGAATAAAACCATTAAATAAATACACTTCCTTTGGATTAAAACCATTAAATAAACACACTTCCTTTGGATTAAAACCATTAAATAAATACACTTCCTTTGGATTAAAACCATTAAATAAATACACTTCCTTTGGAATAAAACCATTAAATAAATACACTTCCTTTGGATTAAAACCATTAAATAAATACACTTCCTTTGGAATAAAACCATTAAATAAATACACTTCCTTTGGATTAAAACCATTAAATAAATACACTTCCTTTGGAATAAAACCATTAAATAAATACACTTGTTTTGGAATAAAACCATTAAATAAATACACTTTCTTTGGAATAAAACCATTAAATAAATCAACGTTCGTTGGAATAAAAGCAATTCTAGAACCTTGAGTCTAAAGATGAGATGGCATCCTAGAAGTTAAGAGAGGTGGTGTCCATGGCAGAGGTGGTGTCCATGGCATCTTTCAGCCTGGACCAAAGGGAACAGCAGAGCACGGTATTGTAGCCTAGTGTGTTGTTGATTCCCAACACCCAATGCTTGTTCAGAGAATAGAATAGGTTACAGACTGTAATTTCAGAAGGTGTGAGGTATCGAATTGCCCCCTGAGTTAACACACCGTGTCGTAACGAGATCATAAGGCTTCATCTGATAGGCCTATATCCTGACGCTCCCTGGTTGAATAACGATTAGGGATATTTTATTATTAAAGGGCTCAGGTATGACTCCTCTAGGCTAGTAGGGTTTTGAATGGCTCGGGTGGGTGCTGCCTTCAGAGTGGAAGAGCAGGTAATTAGTGTGTAAGTGTGTAGTTGTTTAGATATCGTTCTATATTGGCAGTCATTGTAAATAAGAATTTGTTCTTAACTGACCTGCCTAGTTAAATAAAGGTTAAAAAAAAGTGAAACACACACACTAACCTTGACACACTTTGAGGCCTTGTCAGAAGAACCTTGACCGTCATGTGACCTTAACAGTAAAGTGTAAACCGGCCTGACCAGCCTCCTCATGATTCTGTTGATACAGGGGACTGGGCTGTTATGCACTGAGAAGTATCCTGGGGCATAGGATAACACACACACACACACACACACAAATCCTAGAACCTAATACAAGAGGATGGCTCTTCCTAACATAACTGCCATTAAAAAATGTCTTTGGGTTAAAAAACATCCTGGTTTGTGATTGGACTGGTTACTGTGTTTCCAAATGGCTGCCATTTCTAGTTATTCTAAGTTGTTTGACACACCACCAAGGTACACCTACTGTAGGTACACAGAGCACACAGGGAGGGACGCTGAATACCATTAAAAAGCAAGGTGCTGCTAGACGAGGATATGATCTTTTTGCACTGAAAACACATATTATAGTAGTCGGCCCACCTCAGCATCACTGCACGGGATGACAATGGACGTCTTTCTCCGTCTTATTGTTCATCTTCTGAATGGCACTAGAGGTTGTTGAGAGTCTTCAAACTATCCCTTGTGTCTGATGAGTGGTATGTGTCATGACCCGGACTGCGTCCCAAATGGCAACTTATTACCTACTCTTACAAAAGAAAGTGATATCTAGAAAAATATATATATTTGGCTGTCTCCATAGTATAACCCTTTGAAGAACCCTTTTTGGTTCCAAGTAGAACCCTTTTTCGGTTCCATTTGGAATTCTCTCCACAGAGGGTTCTACACGGAACACAAAAGAGTTCTACCTGGGACCAAAAAGGGTTCTGCTATGGGGACAGCCTCAGAACCCTTTTGAAACCCTTTTTTCTAAGAGTTTAGGTCAAATGATTTACAAAGTGTAAAAACTGAACCAGAGCATCATGGAACCTTTGTAGGATGAGATTCATTGTATTCGAAACATCCAGAAGGTTGTCATGTTGAGCAGGCCCCCTGGCATGGTGTTCTCCCCAATGGTTCAACAACATTTAACGCCGAGACACATCTCACACAGACACATATGCATGGACAAACACATGGACAAACACATGGCACAACGTATCGTGCAATATGTTGCTTACAGTAAATATCACAAGTGTTTACCCCTCTGTCCTGTCTCACCTACTTCCTTCACCCTCACCATGTCTTATGCCTCAGTGTTTTCACTGTACACATATTCATGAAAACATTCATGACTATGGAGAGCTGCTACATCCTCCACTTCTGAGTAGCCTGGTAGCCTAGCCTAGGTAGCTCAGTAGCAAAACAGCCTTGAGACGAGGTTACTTAGTAGCCAGAGAACCCCTGGGCTGCCCCTGTTTCCAGAGAAACCCCTGGGCTGCCCGCATTTCCAGAGTAACCCCTGGGCTGCCCGCATTTCCAGAGTAACCACTGGGCTGCCCCCATTTCCAGAGTAACCCCTGGGCTGCCCCCGTTTCCAAGCAGATCAAAGGGTCTTGCCAGGTTAAATATGGTAGGTGAAAAAAGGTTAATTATGATAGAAATAACAAAGATTTAAGGAAATCAACTCTACTGTGAGTAACTACTGCACTTTTCCATTGAAGGGACATGCCATGGAAACTATGGTATACGGAATCATTGGTCCAGTTTACCCAAACCTCAGGTTTATGAGCTAACGAGAGAGAGAGAGAGAGAGAGAGAGAGAGAGAGAGAGAGAGAGAGAGAGAGAGAGAGAGATGGAGCATAGTGAAAGCGTGTAGATGAGAGCAGCTTAGCCTTGTACACAACTTTACAAATAGATTTAGTTTGAATCGGAACAGAGTTAATTGCCATTGGCTCACCACAGCTACTGTGGGACAGCATAGAGATAAATCAATCTCACACAACCTTTATCTGCACACAACCTCCACAGGGGTTTGACCCTAAGTGTTAATTCCTAATTCTATGGATGCTGACACAGGCACAGCAATACCCACTTCTACCACCACCCCCACCAATGACAACCTTGTTGAAGGTTCTGCACATCAAACGTTGCTGCTTGGCACAACACGTGCCAACCACACTCACACAATCAAAGTTGTACCTTTTCCTAGATTAACGTAGCTTAGATTTGATTTTAGGACTGTGGTTGATGTGATAAATCCTTGGAGTGTTAATCATTGTTAATAACCATGTTTTTTTTGTGTTTTTTTTACCAATGTTATCATTATATTATTTTGGCTAAACTAAAAATGGCAGTTGACTTGACACCTACAGAGCTCATTAGATATAATCAAGGGCATGATACAAACACGATACAAATACACATCTCCGTGAGCAGTGAGCAGCTTCTCTCTCTCAGCTGACAGCTAGTCTCCTCAATTCAAAACAAGCACACCGCAGGATTACTCATTGACTCACAGGGGACATCTCATTACACAATTCACAAATCAGCACTTTCCACCCATCCATTTACTACTAACTAGCCTCGACTGCAGTGGGTATCATAACTACTCATCCACTTGGATTTCATTCACATTTTATTGTTTTACAAAGTTGGATTAAAATGGATTTAATTGTATTTTTTTGTGAACAATCTAAATACTCGGTGTGAAAAGTGGAAGAAAAAATTATACTTTTTAAAAAGATTAATAAAAAATAAAACGTGAATATATCTTTATTAGATAAGTATTCACCCCCCCGAGTCAATACATGTTAAAATCACCTTTGGCAGTGATTACAGCTGTGAGTCTTCTTGGGTAAGTCTCTAAGAGCTTTGCACACCTGGATTGTGCAATATTTGCCTATTATTATTTTCGTAATTCTTCAAGCTCTATCAATGTGTTGGGGATCATGGCTAGACAGTAAGCCAAAGCTGTAACTTGGCCACTTAAGAACATTCACTGTCTTCTTGGTAAGTCACTCCAGTGTAGATTTGATCTTGTGTTTCAGGTTATTGTCCTGCTGAAAGGTGAATTCCTCTTCCAGTGTCTGGTGTAAAGCAGACTGAAATCAGGCTTTCCTCTAGGATCCCGTTGGTTTTTATCCTGAAAAACTCCTCAGTATTTGCCGATGTCAAGCATACCCATACCATGACGCAGCCACCAATATGCTTGAAAATAAGGAGGCAGTTACTCAGTCATGTATTGTGTTGGATTTTCCCCCAAACATGAGGCTTTGCATTTAGGCCAAAAAGTGTATTCCTTCGCTGTGTTTTTTTATTTGCGGTATTACTTTAGTGCCTTGTCGCAGGATGCATGTTTTTTGGTATATTTGTATTCTGTATATTTGTATTCTTCTTTTCACTTTGTTATTTAGATCATTGTTGTTGTTGATTCATCCTCTGTTCTTTTTCCCCCATCGCAGCCATTGAACTCTGTAGCTGTTTTAAAATCACCAATGGCCTCATAGTGACATCCCTGAGCAGTTTCATTCCTGTTCTCCAGCTCAGTTCAGAAGGACGACTGTATCTTTGATGTGTCTCTGTAGTTTAATAAATCACCCACAGCACAATTATTAACTTCACAGTGCCTCAAGAGATATTCAATGTCCGATTTGTTATTGTTACCCATCTACCAATCACTGCCCTTCTTTGAGGCTTTTGAAAATCTCCCTGGTCTTTGTACTTGAATCCGTGCTAAATTAAATATTTGACTTTGTGACTGATGTTGTATGTATGGTGGACAGAGGGGGGGACAACCTGTTGAAGGTTCTACCCATGAAACCTCCCTGCTTGACACAGCACATGCATCTTCAGCCACACTCAAACAAAGTTGTCATTCAGAAATCATGTCAACCCCTATTAGTCCATGTAACTTATTGTATGATTTGTTAAGCCCTATTATTTCACACAGACTGAGTCCATGTAACTTATTGTATGATTTGTTAAGCCACATCTGACTCCTGAACTAATTAAATCACAATTAAATCAATTTTAATCCCATTTTATAAAGCAACAAAATGTGAAAAAACCCGAAGGGTGGTGAATACTTATGATACCGACTGTGTGTAGACTATACAGCATATGTTGATCATTTTTTACCTTTAGGAAAAAGCTAAATGAGGCGTATATCTGTGTCACGTCTCTGACAGCAGCTGCTGAGAAATTGGCACAGCAGCGTGCTTTGAACAGAATAGAGGAAAGTTACAGTCAAAGTATGGAATGTGAAATGTCAGGACAACAAGCAGGAACAGCCAAATATGCTATATGCCATCAATTTCTATGTTAGAGGAATAATGTGTGTCCGGTGCATATACAGTGAGGGAAAAAAGTATTTGATCCCATGCTGATTTTGTACGTTTGTCCACTGACAAAGAAATTATCAGTCTATAATTTTAATGGTAGGTTTATTTGAACAGTGAGAGACAGAATAACAACAAAAAAATCCAGAAGAACGCTTGTGAAAAATGTTATAAATTGATTTGCATTTTAATGAGGGAAATAAGTATTTGACCCCTCTGCAAAACCCTTGTTGGCAATCACAGAGGTCAGACGTTTCTTGTAGTTGGCCACCAGGTTTGCACACATCTCAGGAGGGATTCTGTCCCACTCCTCTTTGCAGATCTTCTCCTAGTCATTAGGGTTTCGAGGCTGACGTTTGGCAACTCGAACCTTCAGCTCCCTCCACAGATTTTCTATGGGATTAAGGTCTGGAGACTGGCTAGGCCACTCCAGGACTACCATTAAAATTATAGACTGATCATTTCTTTGTCAGTGGGCAAACATACAAAATCAGCAGGGGATCAAATACTTTTTTCCCTCACTGTATTTATCCTGTTACACACTTTACACACATGTGTTATGGAAATGTGTTTACCCTGAGACAACCGCAAGGAGAATCGTCACAGAAAGGATCACCATTGTCCAGCACCACTGGAGCAATTGGGGTTAAGTGCCTTGCACAAGAGAACAGTGACAGATTTTTCACCTTATCGGCTCTGGTGTTTAAACCAGCGACCTTTCGGTTACTGGCCCAATGCTTAAACCTCGAAGCTACTCGCTGCCTCACATGTAGGATACTGTGTCCCAGGGCTGACGTTATGGGAGGACCTTAGGGGGCCTGGCCCGCCCTACCGTACCACATTGCCCGTCCAAATAAAATATAATAATACAAAAAACCCATCTCAGATAAAGCACCCGAGAGAGTGAAACAGCACCCCTCTGTCTCAGTAGGTATAGACCATGTATCTGATGCTGTCTGGACAGTGAAACAACACCCCTCGTTCTCAGTATGTGTAGCCCATGTATCTGATGCTGTCTGAACAGTGAAACAACGCCCCTCGTTCTCAGTATGTGTAGACCATGTATCTGATGCGGTCTGGTCAAAAACAGTATGACAGCATTAGATAATTGAAGGGAAGTTGGCGGTTACACAGTGTACTGTACTCTGTGGTGTACTGTTCGGATGCTGGAATAGGCCTTTCTCTCGTTTCCAGGTTGGGACTTCCAGTTTTGGGAAAATCTGGGAAATCCTAGATCCGATCTAAGGTGTATCCGATCTAAGGCGTATCCGATCTAAGGCGTATCCGATCTCAGGCGTATCCGATCTAAGGCGTATGGTCTTTTCTCAATAGACATGGCTCAAACCAAGAGCAAGTCTTGTTGTAGCGTACCTCTTTGTTTGAATTGGAGAAAAATCTAAAACCTCGCACTTTCAAGTCAACTCGAGTTGGGCTGGTCTTGGAGGGCTAGCTCAATTTGCGTTTGCACTGCCTCTAGAAAAGAAACTATGTCATGTGGCTAGAGAGTCAATATGACTGCACAGAGAGGAAGAGGAAGAGAGCCGCAACTCTGCGAAAAAGTCTCCCTCCAGTAGGTGGCGTTTTTCCTTGTTTCGCCCACCAAGCAAGAAGTTTTTGTATGGACGTCAATGACAGTGTCGAATTTGGCCAACAACAAAAAATGTATGGTTTATTTGCTACTTGAGGTTTATTTGATCTAATAGAAGTTAACTTACGTTGTTACGGGTGTACTGATATAAGTAGGACATGTGACATCCCGGCAACTTTGCAGAAAACACTTTATGTTGGAACATTGCTGCGGGGACTTTCTTCCATTCAGCCACAAGAGAATTAGTGAGGTAGGGCACTGATATTGGGTGATTAGGCCTGGCTCATAGTCGGCATTCCAATTCATCCCAAAGCTGTTTGATGGGTTTGAGGTCTGAGCTCTGTGCAGGCCAGTCAAGTTCTTCCACACCATTCTTGTAAGGACCTTTGTGCCCAGGGGCATTGTTATGCTAAAACAGGAAAAGGCATTCCCCAAACTGTTGCCACAAAGTTGGAAGCACAGAATCGTCTAGAATGTCATTGTATGCTGTAACGTTAAGATTTCCCTTCACTGGAACTAAAGGGCCTAGCCTGAACCATGAAAAACAGCCCCAGACCATTATTCCTTCCTCCACCAAACTTTACAGCTGGCACTTTGCATTGGGCCAGGTAGCGTTCTCTTTGCGTCCGCCAAACCCAGATTCGTCCGTCGGACTACCAGATGGTGAAGCGTGATTCATCACTCCAGAGAACACGTTTCTACTGCTCCAGAGTCCAATGGCGGCGAGCTTTACACCACTTCAGCCAACGCTTGGCATTGCTCATGGTGGTCTTAGGCTTGTGTGCGGCTGCTCGGCCATGGAAACCCATTTGTAACCTTCCCGACTAACAGTTATTGTGCTGACGTTGCTTCCAGAGGCAGTTTGGAACTCAGTAGTGAGTGTTGCAACCAAGGACAGATGATTTGTACGCACTACGCGCTTCAGCACTTAGCGGTCCCGTTCTGTGAGCTTCTGTGGCCTACCACTTTGCGGCTGAGCCGTTGTTGCTCCTAGACGTTTCCACCTCACAATAACAGCACTTACAGTAGATCAACTGACTTGGTGGAAAGGCACCATCCTATGACCGTGCCACGTTGAAAGTCACTGAGCTCTTCATTAAGTACAGGAGGTTGGTGGCACCTTAATTGGGGAGTTCTTGAAGAAGAAAAGGAGAGAAACCACTCTAGGAGCTCAGATGCAATAATAACCTAATAACTAACATTTCAACAGAAAAGCTGTCTTCATCAGGGGAGAACAGGCTCGTGGTAATGACTGGAGCGGAATCAGTGGAATGGTATATAAAATACATCAAACACGTGGTTTCCAGGTGTTTGATGCCATTCCATTTGCTCCATTCTGACCATTATTATGAGTCGTTCTCCCCTCAGCAGTCTCCACTGTCAGTAAGGTAATTCTACTGTCAATGCTTGTCTATGAAGATTGCAGGGCTGTGTGCTCAATTGTATACACCTGTCAGCAACAGGTGTGGCTGAAATAGCCGAATCCACTAATTTGAAGGGGTGTCCACATACTTTTGTATATATAGTGCATTTCGTTGATTGTATATATGTTATATACATAGTCTTAGCAAGCTCTTTGGCAGCTAGCTACGTTTTTCTAGCTATAATATTTAGCTGTCTAGCTCACGTTGCAAACATTAGCCTAGCTAGATGGCCGTAAAAAAGGCTCTAGCTTAGTTTAGAAGAAAGACCGATTTAATAATGGGGTCGTGAGAGGAAATGTACGCTTTGTTGATAGAACGGGGATTATGTCAGTAACAGTGGGGGTCGGTGCCATGTAAGATTAGGGAGGACAATAAAATAATTATGAGCATGGCCTTATTTCTATTACAGCATATTGGATGACTGTCTGTCATTCATATTCCATTACCCAGCTTAATGTAACATTGACAGGTTTAGGCTCCTACATGATACTCAAACTTGCCCTCTACCCATCATCAGGGTTGCTACAACCTAGCCTACAAATGAAAGTTTATAACGTAGTCGGCATTCCAATTCATCCCAAAGCTGTTTGATGGGTTTGAGGTCTGAGCTCTGTGGTCGAGAGACATTTTTTTGTAATCAAGATGACAGACAGTGACACATTATATACCGCCTTGCAGACTCTTGCCTGAATCTAGCTGATCTAAAGTGTAATCATTAGTCCAAACAGTTTTAGTTGCAAAACGTTACAATAATTTATTGTACACATTCAGGTAGGTTCATACCCGTTTCGTTCCATTTAAGAAACAGAATTGGCAGAATGAATACACCTCTGATCACCCGCACACACAGTTCACATTCATAGCAGCCATACAAACAGTATCA
Organism: Brachymystax lenok tsinlingensis; assembly: GCA_030435695.1. Lineage (NCBI taxonomy): Eukaryota > Metazoa > Chordata > Actinopteri > Salmoniformes > Salmonidae > Brachymystax > Brachymystax lenok. Next base: position 8,759,523 of record CM059795.1, on the reverse strand, counting down.
TCACATGTACCTGCTCTCATCCGCTCAAATTTTCCCTTCACTTGTGGACTTCAGTGCACAACACAACAGCTGTCTGTGAGGTGGAAAAAATCTCTCCAAGCCAAACCTTAGTCATAGTCAACATACAGTAGCTACAAGAACTAAGGCATTAGTAAACACAATCCAATCCATGTGTACTATCACACAGTAGTGTACAGCAAGTAGTTTAGCAGTTACACCGGCGGGCCCTGGTGGCAATAAATTAATAAAACCGAAAGCTTACCTTGAATTGGAAGAGTTGGAGTGATGGATAGCATTAGCCAGCTAGCTAAAATAAATGTCATTCCTCTCTGAGTCACATTGTTGAGTAGGCTAAATTAGCTGCATTAGCTAGCTTAAGTGAAACTGGAGAAAAATAATATTAAATATCTCTCTTCTAAATCAGACTGGACAAGACCAGCCACTAAATTAGACTGGATAAGACCAGCCACTAAATCAGACTGGACAAGACCAGCCACTAACTCAGACTGGACAAGACTAGGCACTAAATTAGACTGGACAAGACCAGCCACTAAATCAGACTGGACAAGACTAGGCACTAAATTAGACTGGACAAGACCAGCCACTAAATCAGACTGGACAAGACCAGGCATTAAATCAGACTGGACAAGACCAGGCACTAAATTAGACTGGACAAGAACAGCCACCAAATCAGACTGGACAAGACCAGCCACTAAATCAGACTGGACAAGACCAGCCACTAAATTAGACTGGACAAGACCAGGCACTAAATCAGACTGGACAAGACCAGGCACTAAATCAGACTGGACAAGACCAGGCACTAAATCAGACTGGACAAGATCAGGCACTAAATCAGACTGGACAAGACCAGCCACTAGATTAGACTGGACAAGATCAGGCACTAAATCAGACTGGACAAGACCAGGCACTAAATTAGACTGGACAAGACCAGCCACTAAATCAGACTGGACAAGACCAGCCACTAACTCAGACTGGACAAGACTAGGCACTAAATTAGACTGGACAAGACCAGCCACTAAATCAGACTGGACAAGACCAGCCACTAAATCAGACTGGACAAGACCAGCCACTAAATCAGACTGGACAAGACCAGCCACTAAATTAGACTGGACAAGACCAGCCACTAAATCAGACTGGACAAGACCAGCCACTAAATCAGACTGGACAAGACCAGGCATTAAATCAGACTGGACAAGACTAGCCACTAAATTAGACTGGACAAGACCAGCCACCAAGTCAGACTGGACAAGACCAGCCACTAAATCAGACTGGACAAGACCAGCCACTAAATTAGACTGGACAAGACTAGGCACTAAATTAGACTGGAAGATCATACAACAATAGTGGTACTGATGACAGCATTATTGCCTGATGATCTTCTGAATTTCCCAACACCTTTCTGATGCATTTCAGTCACTAAAAACCATACTGTCTTCAGATTGAAATACTGTCAAAAATACTGTCCGACAGATTTGTAATAGACCAAATAAATTTAAAAAGTCAGCATTGGCCAATGATTACATAACTTTTTTTTTACATGGTGGGTTCATGAATTGGCCTAGCTGATTATTGAGTTGCAGCTGTCAGTGAAAAGCATCTAAAATATGTGTGGAGATAATAATTTGAGAATAATTTCAAATGTTGAGACAAGAAGAAGGGGAGGGGTGTGTGGCAGAGACATAGGCGAATCTCTCCACAATGCAATCTCTCAGCCTTCTCCCACCAATCTCTCAGCCTTCTCCCACCAATCTCTCAGCCTTCTCCCACCAATCTCTCAGCCTTCTCCCACCAACCTCTCAGCCTTCTCCCACCAATCTCTCAGCCTTCTCCCACCAATCTCTCAGCCTTCTCCCACCAATCTCTCAGCCTTCTCCCACCAATCTCTCAGCCTTCTCTCACCAACCTCTCAGCCTTCTCCCACCAATCTCTCAGCCTTCTCTCACCAATCTCTCAGCCTTCTCCCACCAATCTCTCAGCCTTCTCTCACCAATCTCTCAGCCTTCTCCCACCAATCTCTCAGCCTTCTCCCACCAATCTCTCAGCCTTCTCCCACCAATCTCTCAGCCTTCTCTCACCAATCTCTCAGCCTTCTCTCACCAATCTCTCAGCCTTCTCTCACCAATCTCTCAGCCTTCTCTCACCAATCTCTCAGCCTTCTCCTTCACATTCATTGTGTGAATTGTTTGTCCCTTTGATTGTTTATTTTGATAAATTCCCCATTACATATGTCACCAGTAGTACATGTACTGTTAATGCCCATAATTTGGTTACATTCATTTATGTTAATGCAATCTACAGTTCTCATTCTCAGATTATAAACGTTATTTGCAGAGTTCACAACCTGCTACACTTGTGAGAAACAAGTTTTGATTTATTTCATAGCCATCTATGAGTTTTGTCAATATTGTGTATTATATTTTGTTTGGAGTGTTCCATGTGAGCAATGAGCATGTGTCTGTTTTTTCTATCTGTTCATGTTAAGGGAGCACGCGCACCTGAGCATGCATAGAAGTCGGTCTACTTGGCCTGCTGCGCGCAAATGTAGGAAAGTGCCCATTTGGGGATGTTCTGATTGTCTTAACTCACCATTTCCACCATTAATAAACTGAGCTTCTCAGTAATTTTGTCTTCACCTCACACAGTAAGGCAACGAAGTAAAAAACAAAAAAAAAGGTTTTACATCCATTGCAAATGGCCTAACCCAGTTGATTGATATGTTACAATGGTGCACTTCACTAGCGATAGTTCAAGTCAAGACAGATAGAAACTAAGGCGATAGGTCAAGTCAAGACATAGAAACTAAGGCGATAGGTCAAGTCAAGACAGATAGAAACTAAGGCGATAGGTCAAGTCAAGACAGATAGAAACTAAGGCGATAGGTCAAGTCAAGACAGATAGAAACTAAGGCGATAGGTCAAGTCAAGACAGATAGAAACTAAGGCAGACAAGCGGAAGTAGAGAGATTAATGCGATTGAAAGTAGCTGGATTTTCATCATATTTTCTACTGTTTTATTTTGTCGGCTTTATGTATTTTGCTTAGATTACAATATAAGTTATAGGCCCATTTCTGCATTGGCCTATGTTTAGGCTATGTCTGAGTTCCATGCATGCGCTCATTTCTTTAACCGCCCATTGATCACGATGTATCAATGTGTCCATACGGCTGGTGGTCTTGCCTTAGTTTAATTTTTACTTTGCGATTTTTTTTTCTCATGTTAATTCAGATTTTTATGATTGACCAAGTCACAATTATTTTGAAAAACGAAAACGTTATTATTTAAATTATACTACTGTTCCATAAAAATGCGCATATGATAATCCTAACTGGCACGCAGCTCCGTAGAAATGGAGGGTAAATTGTAAACTTCCCCAAACTTGAAACTCATGCACAGCCTATGAAGTGATTTATTTGACAATCAGATGACTGGTTGTGTTCATCCCACATTAAAAGGCAATACATTATTACAGTTAAATGACATGTCTTTAATATAAAACCCCTTTTAAAAAATGTAGGTCCCGTGAAAATAATCGTGACTCCCTATGGAAATCAAATGCCCGTCCAACTGATTCGTTCTGGCACCGGCCCTGCTGTGTCCTATATATATAAAAAGCCCTAATAGATTTACATATCAGAATATGGTGCAGACGAATATAGTGATTCATTTAAATTATCATTCTATTCGATGGTATTTCTTAATTCACTGTAAATTATGAAGTGTTTTTAAAGTATTAAACGTATTTCTTAATGTAGGCTATTTATGCTTTGGAAGTTAGCTGATTAAACTAACCAGATCGCCCACACACTTAGTTTCCATCCCTGGAAAACAGTGTCAGTGTTACAGGGTGAACTATCCTGGCTAAGTAAATAAAATCAGACTATGTAATGTAACCTACTCACCTCACTTGCATTTGGCGAAGTCCATTCAATTCCTTTAATTCCTTATGCTTTCCAGACGAGCTTGACTCCCATGCGACAGCGCTCCAACGGAAACTTTGTTGATATCGGTTGTTGTGTAATGGGATACTTGGCTATAACAGAACGAGGACACACACAGCCATGTACCTCAAGAATAAACTCAACACTAAAGAGCTTTCAGCATCACCGGTCCTGAGGGCGAGAGAGGAGGGTGGAGTTGACCGTGTTGACATAGCTCCCTCCCACAAGATCTACAAACTCCGCCCAGCTCCGAAATAATACTCTCCCACGCGTTTAGATACAGTACACTCTATGCTCCTGTAAATCGCTCTGCTAAATGAAATAAATGTATGCACTTTGATTTCAATACAAGCCTACATATTTCAATTTTCATTGATTTAATCTACCCAGTTGATCTATGTGTTTATAATGTGATGCCACTCCCTTCAGACTTTCGATTTGATGGCCCACCATCTATCGGAGATCCAACAGTTAAATTGCATTCAGCGCAGCTGTTATGTCAGGTTGGTCTCATAGACTAGACATAACATGGTGAACAGTAATCCGGAACACTCAAATTAGTATGATATGTTATATTTGCCATAAAACACGAGGCTACTGTGGTCCTGTATGGCTCAGTTGGTTGAGTATGGCACTTGCACTGCCAGGGTTGTGGGTTAGATTTCCAGGGCAGTCCAGATTTAAAATATATGCATGCATGACTATAAATCGCTTTGGATTAAAGCGTCTGTTAAATGGCATATATTATATTACTTAAAGAGGATGGTTGGTTGGGGTGGCCTTGTTCGAATTTCATCACAGACAATTTTAGCTAAGTAGCAACTTTGAAACTAATTTAGCATGTTAGCTAACCCTTCCCCTAACCTAACTCCTAACCCTAACCTTAACCCGCCTAACTCTTACCATTAGCCTAGCTAACGTTAGCAACCTAGCTAACTTTAGCATCAACAAATTGGAATTCGTAACATTGTATGAATTATAATTCGGAACATATAATACGAAATGGATCCACAATTTAATGCTACCGTACCAAATGTGCTCAGTTTCCCAAAAGCATTTTAAGACTAAATTCATCGTTAGAACCTTCGTAGCACCATCGTTAAATCTCTGTTTCCCAAAACCATTGTAAGTAAAGTTGCACTTGAAAACGCTCGTTATTTACCGACTGCCTCAGACCACTTGTAGAACAGCTAAGTACTTTTTTGCCCTTCCGCATCACTTTATACACAGAAGATCTCATCTAAACACATAATCAAGCTGTTTATCTGTCTCTCTGTGACGCCAATACATGGAATGTTCAGCCAGTTGAGCTCTATTTGTAGACTACACTTGTCTGTCATTTTTTTCCTTATTATATATTTTTTTATGTGTACCATGTGCACAATTAAAATAGCATTATTGTTATTATTACATTGTAAGCATTACAAGGAATTATTCTAAGCATGGTCAGAGAGATAGAGAGAGACAAAGAAACCATGGCTTGTACCATGGCCCATAGCTCATGAAATAAGAGGTTGGTGAAATCAACACAGAGAATGCTGAATTCCTAAGACATCACAGGAAATTCTTGAGTACAGTTTATAAGAAGAGTCATTTCGGGGTCTGGCCTGCCCTACATTAGCAGAAAAAAAGTATTTTAATTAACCAAAGGTAAACAAATACGTTTAGTTTACACATTTAGCCATGCAGTGGGGAGACATTTTTACAGTTTTAAAAGCTAATTTCCTGCAATTCTACACATTTTTGCAACTACTTATGCCATGTTAATAGGATATCTGAGTGAGAGTAACTAACAAAATCAATGGGTGCCCTGCGCCCGGTCGTTAATTCGGCCAGGTTTCTACAAGTTCAGATAGCTGGCCAGGTTTCTACAAGTTTAGATAGCTGGCTAGACTAATTTACCAATGTAAAACATTTTAACTGACATGGGCTAATTGGAGTGACTGTCAGTGAGCGACATATAACAAGAGGAACACTTCTGATACACAACCAAGTTTAGAAATGTCACCTTGTGTATTCTACTATTCTAACTCTCAACAGTAAGTTGAGACACTGACTGAGTTACTTTTTTTATCAGAACGCCCTCATATGTCGCTACAGCCATGAGACTACTAGTCTACATTTGCAGACTATATTTTTGATTTGATGTAAATATCTTTACCATAAAGCCATGCATTAAAAAAAACTTTACATTGCGTGGGAGGGGTTTTCCACAGTTATGATGTTGGACGTTTTTTTTTAGCAAATGGATTTTAACACTGAAGAACTGTGCATAGCAGACATTGTTTAGATGGGAGATATGGTGTTGTTGTCAAAGTCTTTCTTCAGCCTTATCATAATTCTATAGCCCAGCCTAGCCTAGAGATGAAGACTGAACTGAACATAGCTAAGGATGGTCTGAGCATGTTAGCCACACCACATTATAGTTGATTATCTGATTTGAGGTCAGCTGTCCCCCTATAGACCCAACATATTCTTCTGATTATTGCTACCTCCTCACTGGCCCTGGACCTTATAAAAGATGTATAGAAAACATGCATGAGAACCATCATATCAGCTTCACACGGTTAGCCTACATTAACTTCATCAACATCCAGTAAGACCTACAGTTGAAGTCGGAAGTTTACATGCACTTAGGTTGGAGTCATTAAAACTCGTTTTTCAACTCCTCCACAAATGTATTGTTAACAAACTATAGTTTTGGCAAGTTGGTTAGGACATCTACTTTGTGCATGACACGACACAATTTTCTAAGAATTGTTTACAGACAGATTATTTTACTTAAAATTCACTGTATCACAATTCCAGTGGGTCAGAAGTTTACAAACACTAAGTTGACTATGTCTTTAAACAGCTTGGAAAATTCCAGAAAATGATGTCATGGCTTTAGAAGATTATGATAGGTTAATTGACATCATATGAGTCAATTGGAGGTGCACCTGTGGATGTATTTCAAGGCCTACCTTCAAACTCAGTGCCTCTTTGCTTGACATCATGGGAAAATCAAAAGAAATCAGCCAAGACCTCCATTTTTTTTTGTAGACCTCTGCAAGTCTGGTTCATCCTTGGGAGCACTTTCTAAATGCCTGAAGGTACCACGTTCATCTGTACAAACAATAGTACGCAAGTATAAAAACCATGGGACCACGCAGCCGTCATATTGCTCAGGAAGGAGACGCGTTCTGTCTCCTAGAGATGAACGTACTTTGGTGCGAAAAGTGCAAATCAATCCCAAAACAACAGCAAAGGACCTTGTGAAGATGCTGGAGGAAACAGGTACAAAAGTATCTATATCCACAGTAAAACGAGTCATATATCGACATAACCTGAAAGGTAGCTCAGCAAAGAAGAAGCCACTGCTCCAAAACCGCCATAAAAAAGCCAGACTACGGTTTGCAACTGCACATGGGGACAAAGATCGTACTTTTTGGAGAAATGTCCTCTGGTCTGATGAAACAAAAATAGAACTGTTTGGCCATAATGACCATCGTTATGTTTGGAGGAAAAAGGGGGAGGCCTGCAAGCCGAAGAACACCATCCCAACCGTGAAGCACGGGGGTGGCAGCATCATGTTGTGGGGGTACTTTGCTGTAGGAGGGACTGGTGCACTTCACAAAATAGATGGCGTCATGAGGATGGAAAATTATGTGGATATATTGAAGCAACATCTCAAGACATCAGTCAGGAAGTTAAAGCTTGGTCGCAAATGGGTCTTCCAAATGGACAATGACCCCAAGTATATGTCAAAGTTGTGGCAAAATGGCTTAAGGACAACAAAGTCAAGGTATTGGAGTGGCCATCACAAAGCCCTGACCTCAATCCTATAGAAAATGTGTGGGCAGAACTGAAAAAGCATGTGCGAGCAAGGAGGCCTACAAAGCTGACTCAGTTACACCAGCTCTGTCAGGAGGAATGGGCCAAAATTCACCCAACTTATTGTGGGAAGCTTGTGGAAGGCTACCTGAAACGTTTGACCCAAGTTAAACAATTTAAAGGTAATGCTACCAAATACTTATTGAGTGTATGTAAACTTCTGACCCACTGGGAATGTGATGAAAGAAATAAAAGCTGAAATACATAATTCTCTCTACTGTTATTCTGACATTTCACATTCTTAAAATAACGTGGTGATCTTAACTGACCTAAGACAGGGAATTTTTACTATGATTGAATGTCAGGAATTGTGAAAAACTGAGTTTAAATGTATGTGGCTAAGGTGCATGTAAACTTCCGACTTCGACTGTATATGTCGGCTGTGTATTAGTAATAAGCCATTGTATCCAAGTCTAGTATTTAGTATTTATTAGGATTCCCATTAGCTGTTGGTAAAGCAGCAGCTATTCTTCCTGGGGTCCACACAAAACATGAAACTTGACAAGAACAGCTCAGTCAGGTGATTGTGGAGGCCAGGTCATCTAATGCAGCACTCCATCACTCTCCTTCTTGGTCAAATAACCCTTACACAGCCTGGAGGTGTGTTGGGTCATTGTCCTGTTGAAAAACAAATGATAGTCCCACTAAGCACGGGGTGACAGGTAGCCTAGTGGTTGGGCCAATAACCGAAAGGTTGCTGGATTGATTTCCCGAGCTGACAAAGTAAAAATATGTCGGACTAAAGGACAGATTTCCACCGGGCTAATGTCCATTTCTTGTGTTTCTTGGCCCAAGCAAGTCTCTTCTCATTATTGGTGTCTTTTAGTAGTAGTGTCTATGCAGCAATTCGACTGTGATGGCCTGATTCACGCTGTCTTCTCTGAACAGTTGATGTTGATGTGTCTGTTACTTGAACTCTGTGAAGCATTTATTTGGGCTGGAATTTCTGAGGTTGGTAACTCTGAGTAACTCTGAGTCTTCCTTTCCTCTGGTGGTCATGAGAGCCAGTTTCATCATAGCGCTTGATGGTTATTGCCACTGCACTTGAAGAAACTTTCAAAGTTCTTGAAATGTTCCATATTGACTGACCTTCATGTCTTGAAGTAAGGATGGACTGTCATTTCTCCTTGTTTATTTGAGCTGTACTTGCCATAATATGGACTTGGTCTTTTACCAAATAGGGCTATCTTCTGAATACCCCCCCTACCTTGTCACAACACTACTGGTTGGCTCAAACACATTCAGAAGGAAAGAAAATTCCACCTTTTATTTTTTAACAAGGCGTACCTGTTAATTGAAATGCATTCCTGGTGACTACCTGATGAAGCTGGTTGAGAGAATGCCAAGAGTGTGCAAAGCTGTCATCAAGGCTAAGGGTAGCTACTTTGAAGAATCTCAAATATAAAATATATTTTTATTTATTTAACACTTTTTTGGTTACTACATGATTTGATATGTGTTATTTCATAGTTTTGATGTCTTCATTGTTATTCTACAATGTAGAAAATAGTAAAAAATAAAGAAGAACTCTGGAATAAGTAGGTGTGTCCAAACTTTTGGCTGTTACTGTACATGTACATAGGCCTACAATTTATTTACGTCAGATAGGGGAAAGGCGTGAGGCGAGTTTTCTTTCTTATCTTCATTTATTAAAGCTAATATAGCTTTTTGCTTGAGTAATTTGAGATGGAAGGGAGCTCCATGAGGCAAGCGATCATGGCTCTATACAGTATAAAACTGTGCATTGCCTTGAATTCGTTCGAGATTTGGGGACTGTGAAGAGACCCTTCCTCTCATGTCTGGTGTGGTAATTATGTGTGTCAGAGCTATTTTGCGTACAGAGTGACAGTGCCATGCTTGTTATGACGTCTGCCTGTATTTTTACTGCTTTGCCATCGCAAGTAAAGTTGTTCGTCCTCTCTACTCAAACACACATGATTTACTGGTGTTCTATGTCAAACATTGTAAAAACACATTATGACTGATCACAGTTGTAAAGGTGTACCATACCTTCAAACACTGTGTCTATTGTACTTCAGTTCTGTTTATCCCAGTCCCTGGTTAGTGGTTCCTCCCATTGAGGGCAATTAGAATAGCTGCATCTCCTGGAGACAATGTAACATGACTTGCTTAGGGACGTGTTGCTTTGTTATGGGAAAAAGCTAGGAAACACTTAAAAGCATTTTATTTTATTTAATGATTATTTTGACAGGGAGTCATGCTGAGACCAGTGTCTCTTTTACAGATTAACCCATCAATACACTTCAATACACACAATACACATCAACGCATCAATATAAACATCAACATTCACATTAAAACCATTTATAAATATTTCATTACTTGTAAACATTTATAAACATTAAGGAAAGGGAAATGGGATAGCTAGTCAGTTGCCAACTGAATGTATTCAAACAAAATGTGTCTTCCGTATTTAACCCCTCTGAAACATTATAAGCAAACCAAGACTAGAATTATAAGCAAACCAGGACCAGCTCATCTTCAACTATTGAGAATGGATGACCCAGGAAATTGCTAACCTTGAAATATATTTGATCACTTAACAATGATGGGGTGGTTTCTCCTCAAACTCATTTCCGTATCAGAGAGGTTACATAAGTTCTCTCCAATTAGTCCTAGTGGCGCATTTCTCCCACTCTTATACATGTCCCTGGCCTGGCCTCCACCTATAAGCTACATGCAGTACGGTACCTGAGATGTTCTCCTATTATTTATAGCGGTGAATTTCTCCTGCTCCTCCTATACATTAAAGTACAGATGTAGAATGTTAATTTGAGCCAGTTTGCTACAGCAGGAAAATAATCCTGCAGCAAGAGGAAGCGTGAATATTCTAGTGGTGCTGTATAATTGGTAATTGACCCTAAATGAAGACAGGATATCATAATGGAAGATGGATATCCACCCAGTTCCACCCATAACTTAAAATGTATCTTCTTTTTTTTTGTTTTTTTACCCCCTTTCTCTCCCCAATTTCGTGATATCCAATTGCAATCTAATTACGAGCTTTTCTCATCACTGCAACTCCCCAACAGGCTTGGGAGAGGCGAAGGTCAAGTCATGCGTCCTCCAAAACATGACCTGTCAAACCGTGCTTCTTAACACCCACCCGCTTAACCCGGAAGCCAGCCGCACGAATGTGTCGGAGGAAACACCGTCCAACCGACGACCGAAGTCAGCCTGCAAGCGCCCGGCCCACCACAAGGAGTCGCTAGAGCACGATGAGCCAAGTAACACTCCCCTAACCCGGACGACGTTGGGCCAATTGTGCGCCACCTTACCTTTCAAAGAAAGCTCTGGAAAGATTTCTCTCTCTGGGGATGAGAAACAAAAATTCACTGCAGTTCACGTATCCCTTATGAGACAGACAATTCTGAGAACTGGCAGTTTCCTTGTAATCTTGATTTTTGAGCAAGAGAAACCAGGTTTTCCCTCATCCCTGACACTTGCCCAGGATACTGTCATTACTTACTGAGAGACAGACAGTTTTTCTATCTGGAATGCAGAAAAGGGAATATGAAGAGACATGATTTGCATACACAGAGGTATTATAAGGTGATCATGTCTAAATGACTTTGGATTAAAATTCTATACTTTACAAATACTGTTATGGTGGTGATATGTTCTAATTTTAAAAAGAAGAAGAAAAAAAATGTGTATAATATAACATCTGGTGCCAAATTACATGCACATACACACACACACAATTATGGCTTGGCAGCATGATTGCCCTGTACAGAAGGTACTCTGCCTACCCAGCAAACCGGAAAAATTCCCAAAACATTAGCTAACATTACCATTATGTTCTAGTTAGGGTTTTATCTAACATGAGGATGATAACATTCCCAAAACATTCAAATAATGTTTTTGATAACAACATTATTATTTTTTGTGTTATGAAATATCTTTGGAATGGTCTTCTAACATCTGTAACAACCACCACAGTCTATTCTCCACAGGTTCTTATTAGGTGTCCAGGCAATGTAATAATACAATGTTTTCTGGGAACCTTTTTTGCAACATCGTATAGTCATCAGCACAACTGGACAGGTTTTTTGTTATTAGAACTTTTGGGGTAACCTAATTAATGTTCTGGGAATGTTCACAGTACCAATTTTGGTTTGCTGGGTAGGTACACACAGTTCACTTCAGTCAACTGGGTCCCAGAGGGGCTTGTACTGACAGCAGTACACACACACAAACACAAACACACACACACACACAAGCTCTCATTCCCATTTCTCCTGCTGGAGGAATGCTATGCAATGTGCATCCTTTCTGATCCCTCTAATCCCTGTGAGATTGAGCTCTATGCCTCTGCATCAGCAGCATGCCAGGGCAAGGCCACTCCAGCTGTTTGCTGTTTTACCCTGGTTACGTCCCAAATGGCATCATATTCCCTATATAGTGCACTACATTTGACCAGTGCCCATAGGGCAGTATGTAGGGAATAGTTGCCATTAGGGACGCAGTCCGTTCCTCTTTAGTGTTGTCCACTTTGACACTTAGCTCCTCTCCCTTCTAGAACACTGAGATGAGTGACAAAACAAGCCATTACCCGGCAACAGCGGATCGGTTGCATGCTTCGTGGGGCAGATGTGATGTAGAGCTCCACACCAACCAAGGACATAGAGATTATGACGGCTGGTTGATATGCCTGGATAACCTTTTCTACTGACCAATCTCCTCTGCAATAATACTCTAAGAATACCCTGATGATTCAGAAGTTCCCTCTATTCTATTCTGTCATCAACTAGTTATGTATATCTGTAATTCCAAACTGGAAGCCTCCAACTCTGTATGTCCCTTAGCCAATGGGTAAGAGCTGCATATGTCTATCTATAAAGACTAGACCACTGGGATCTGAAAACAATGGCTTATAGACAGATCATATAGAGATCATATGTAATAATCTTCATATCTTGACTGTATTTTCTGGGTTTATGGCGGCTCTTAAAGGTATCATGGCAAGAGAGAAGAGAATACACACCATAAACTAAACGAGCAGCTCATAAAGTCATACAGTACATTTCCTGTCAGATGACATTTGGTTGTTTGGGGAGATCTGGGAAATCTCTTTACCCCTCCCGATCCAACCTCTACTTAGAAGCAATAACATTATATAATAGCCCCATCTGGTCCACAGATTGATTTAAAAGACTCATTGTGTGCCATGTTATATTCCTTTGCAACTGATGGGTACGGTAAATATTAAACAGGATACACATACAAATGGGTTTTCCCAAGGCCGATCTCGCTCCGTGGCTCTGTATCATCTGGATATGTAGACTACAGATGGGTAACTACTACTAAATTATGAGCGGCTTCGCCTTGAGGTGCGTGAGAGTGAAGCAGATCAGTGTGCTGTGTGAGTTCACCCAGTATTAAGGTGCATTCACGTGGATGGCCTGTCATTCAGAGGTTATGAGCGGTGCAGTTGCCATCCTGCCATCTTATTTACTCACTGAAACAACGGCAGTTTACATACACACATGATATGTACAGTTCCTAATGCTCTCTTGCAATGACTGTTGTGTCGGTGTCTTCAGTGCTATGTGTGAGTTGCTGAGACAGCGGTGGCTGTGATGCTTTGAGGACATCTAGTGGTATTACAATGATAGTGGCAAATTGAGATTAAAGTGACCACCTTATGAAAAAAGGTCTGAAACAAATGACAGTTTTATCAACACAAATCTAGCTCTAATCTTAATGTTGAAATCAGCATTTAAAGTAAGAATAAAACCTACCTTGTCTGCAAATACATACTATACTGCTTGACCTTGGAGAGAAAATGGCCAAAGGATTACTACAAACATAATCATTTCCTAGATAGGATACCGTTTTTAATATAATGGATTAGTTTGAGACAAACAGTTTATTGGAAAATACAAAAGGAATAGAATCAAATAGAAAAGATAAATGATATTCTATTAGCAATTTTCTTAGAACCAGAAATGCATCCTCTGCCTTACGCACACACACACAGCATCCCTGGAGAAAGTGTCAGGGGTTAAGTGTCTTGCTCAAGAGCACAACAGCTGTGGATGGTACCTTCAATCAGTGACCAACAGCCCTCCGTCGCTAGTCCTACATTTCAATAGTTTGTTGATGATGCAGATATAGCTTCAGTAGCCCAAACCAGACACAAAAGAAAATCTGTCTTCTGCATCCACATATAGTGAATGCCTCGCTACCTGGTATGCGCCAAAGTCTAACCTCAAGGTGGCGCTATGTGACAGGCAAAACTGCTCAGTCTGGCAAAGCAACGTTCCAGGAACCTGCACAACCTGAAACAATAAGACAGTTTTAAGACGCCCTAGCACCTTTTTTTATTGGCCAGTTTGCTTTTTCAGTAGTTCTATAACCCGCGTGGTTGGCTTAATTTGTCTTTACTCACTCGAAGTCAGCTGTCAACAACGTTTTTTTGGACAAAACCGAAGGATAGGTGCTTTGAGTTGAACTGGAAGAAGCAACTGGAGTCACTGAATTCTCAGCCCAAACCGAAATGCTGTAATGTTAGTCCCCCCCCTTTTCCACATGTATTATTTTTGACCAAACATAACATCACACTGGAGAGGATTACAAAACAAACCCGGCATTATTTGCTTGTGCCAAGGAAGGATTCGATCTATCAACCGAGGAACCCACACATTCATTGAGGAGGGGACACTTTGCTATTGTTCAGGCTAGACAGCTAGCTGTGTGTTTTTGTGTTAGCTCCTCAGGCTATATGGCTACGAATTTTGAACCCATATATGGCCTCTCCGAAGACGAAGTAAGTGAATATCTCATATGTCGATGTGTAGTGTTTTAGTAAGATGTATGTATGGCGAACTAACGATGTCCGAGCTAACTAGCCAACGTTACAATGTGTCGTTCCGCTCCAACAGGAACGTTAGCCATCTTTAGTAGCTAGTGGAGGCCAGTTGCTCAGCTGTTATGATAGCTAACATTAGCTCGTTTCCTCGACAATACTTATTCCAATTTGAGGCGAGTACATAACGTTAGCTGGATAAGATTAACTAACGTTAGTTAGATTTAAAAAAACAACAACAATTTGAGTAGCCCTGCACTGTGCTAACGTTACGCGGTCTCACTCAATCACACGCTTTTCCGACAGAGAAATGTACAGTTACTGTACACGGGTTTAAGTTGCAGCCGTCAGTTAAATACATTTTGTCGAAGATAAACATTTAGCTAGGTAGCGATGGTATTTTTACTACAAGCTGGCTAACTTTACCTAACTGACGTTAGTGACAATCATTACTGTAGCTATTAGCAACAGTGTTTGTCAATCAGTGTAACGTTAATTAACTTCTCATTTTAAATCCAATAAAGAACATCTGAACATCTCTAACCCTATAAATGTGTGTATCAATTTAACTATTTTTTTGTTGTTGTTGTTATTATTTCTCGACCATATGAAAGATAAGGTCCTCATGCTTCCAAAGCCGTACCGCAAGCGATACGTGTTTTAACGTTCAGACGGAGCCAAAGCTCTGTACAGAATACGCCTTCGTCCAATGACTCTTACGTGTGATGTAATGGAATTGAGTCACGACCAAGGGCTGAATCTGACTTGTCTTCAATGACCATTATAAAGGACATTATGTTGACCATTATTTGTTTGACGAGTGATTTCACTCCCAAGTAGATTCCCATGGCAGTAATTTAACACTTCTTGTGTGTGTAACCTAGGCTACATGCCATTGATTTCCACATAACACTCCCACGAAGTTGGACACCAATTAAACATTGACCATGTGGTTAAAATAATCTGGCCTCATACTGTAATTAAAACACCTCGGCAGTAAATGGTTTCCAGGGGCAGCACTTTTGGGACGACCCAGTTTTAAACCGCTAAAAACAGCAACGCTTTGTTTCAATCTGGCTACTATTCTCGTAACATTCCTTTAGAGTTGAAGAGCAGAGAACGAGTGGGTTCCTTCACTGCCTTGCCCTGTGTAAGCAATGACAACGTTGGGGGCGAATACTTTCTCAATATGCATGCAAGTTTAGTGTCTAGAGCTTATATGCATCTCATTAATAGTCTATGCACACTCAGGCTAAAGGCCGCAGTTGCTGATAATAATGGAATTCATTATTTGTGTGCATCGAAACAGTAAGTGGTGTGAGTGACTGTGTCAGAATTCAGAACCCTAGTGCCAGGGAGACTCTTAAAGTATTCGGTGTCATGACAGTCTTTAGGAAAAGTTGACCATAATTACTCATTCCTCACATCGGGCTACTTGGAACAGCTGGGTAAGCCGCCTGGGCTGTTACAAGCTTATTGTCCCACACATTCCCACCCATTGCTAGCACTTATCATAATTAGAGTGACATGGTTTGTTTTCAGCTATTATGTATATGACGGTGTAAACATTAGCTCACAGAGTGTCATTGATTTTGTTTAGCTGGTAGGCATCACAACTTGCAGTGTAGTTAAAAAACGAAAACTGAAGCAGCAAAGTGTATGGGAGACAGCGAGACTAGGCAGGCAGGCTGGCCGGCTGGGGTGGCAGGCAGGCTGGCCGGCTGGGGTGGCAGGCAGGCCGGCCGGCTGGGGTGGCAGGCCGGCTGGCTAGCGTGGCTCCCTTCCTTCCTTCCTGAAGAGACTCATGCTACAGAGCTGGGGGCGATTTAGATTTTTCACTTCCAGAATCGTTACAGAAAAGGATTTGGGCGGACTAAAAACACAGTTGTGCATTAGGCCTATTTGTTTATCAAATGAAGTTACATTTACCTTCATTTAACCAGGTAAGTTAATAGAGAATGAGAACATTAATGTTGAACGATAACTTGAGTAGGTAATCTAATGGTTGACATAGCTAGTGCAATGAATGATTGTATTAAACCAGGCTGGTCATTTTGAAAGTTTAGGATGAAAATTGGGCCAGGACACAGTGTTGACTAGGCCTAACTCTTACAACAACAGAATAGTTCCTGTCCTGGGGCATTTAGGTACTCCTAGATCAGAGGGAAAAGCCCTCCAGCTCCGACACTACTCCAACAATAACCTAACGTAACCTGATCAATGTCAGCAAGGCAAAGGAGCTGATCGTGGACTACAGGAAATGGATGGGGTTGTAGTGGAGCGGGTCGACATAACCTAAGAAATTAAGTTGTGAAGAGGGCACGACAGCGCCTCTTCTCCCTCAGGAGGCTGAAAAGATTTGGCATGGACCCTCAGATCCTCAAAAAGTTATACAGCTGCACCATCAAGAGCTTCTTGACTGGCTGCATCACCGCTTGGTACAGCAACTGCAAGGCACCCGACCACAAGGCGCTACAGAGGGTGGTGATTACGGCCCAGTACATCACTGGGGCCGAGCTCCCTGCCATCCAAGACCTCTATAGCTGGCAGTGTCAGAGGAAGGCCCCCAAAAATGTCAGACTTCAGCCACCCAAGTCATAGACTATTCTCTCTGCTACTACCAGGCAAGTGGTACCAGTGCACAAAGTCTGGGGCAGGTAGCGTTCTTACACCTCCAGGCACTGCTTATTATTTCACATGGTGATCTTAGACTTGTGTGCGGCTGCTTAACCATGGAAACCCATTTCATGAAGCTCCCGACGAACAGTTCTTGTGCTAACGTTGCTTCCAGAGGCAGTTTGGAACTCGGTAGTGAGTACAACTGAGGACAGACACATTTTACACGCTTCAGCATTTGGCGGTCCCGTTCTGTGAGCTTGTGTTGCCTACCACTTCGCAGCTTAGACGTTTTCACTTCAGAATAATTTACAGTTGACTGGGGCAGCTCTAGCAGGGCAGAAATTTGACACTCTGACTTGTTGGAAAGGTGGCATCCTATGATGGTGCCACGTTGAAAGTCACTGAGCTCTTCAGTAAGGCCATTCTACTGACAAGGTTTGTCTATGGAGATTGCATGGTTGTGTGCTTGATTTTATATACCTGTCAGCAACGAGTGTGGCTGTAATAGCCGAATCCACTAATTTGAAGGGGTGCTCACGTACTTTTGTATAAATATAGTGTAGCTACCTCAATTTCCTCGTACCCCAGCACACCGACTTGGTACATGAACTCCCTGTATATAGCCATGTTAATACCTCGTACCCCAGCACACCGACTTGGTACATGTACTCCCTGTAGATAGGCATGTTATTACCTCGTACACCAGCACACCGACTTGGTACATGTACTCCCTGTATGTAGCAATGTTATTAGCTCGTAACTCAACACACAGACTCAGTACTGGTACTTCCTGTATATAGCCATGTTATTTTCTACTTCCTGTATATTTAATTAAAACAAATAATTTAACCTTTTTCTTTAACTAGGCAAGTCAGTTAAGAACAAATTCTTATTTATAATAATTGCCTACCCCGGCCAAACCCTAACCCGGACGACGCTGCCGGATGTGATACAGCCTGGATTCGAACCAGGGACTGTAGTGACGCCTCTTGCACTGAGATGCAGGGCCTTAGACCGCTGCACCATGTTATTTTCTACTTCCTGTGTATAGCCATGTTATTTTCTACTTCCTGTGTATAGCCATGTTATTTTCTACTTCTGGTATATAGCCATGTTATTTTCTACTCCCTGTATATAGCCATGTTATTTTCTACTCCCTGTATATTGCCATGTTATTTTCTACGTCCTGTGTATAGCCATGTTATTTTTCTCCTTATTGTTATTAGTTATTCACTGTGTATTCATGGTGACACTATTTCAATTATCACTAATCACGCTTCCATCCACAGTAAAATCGTACATACCGTATAAAAATAATCACGACAGCTGTGATGGAAACTGAACGTTATGGTAAAAGGTACAGACAGATAATGTGTTTGTTCCACCTGGTGGGATCTTTTTGTGTCGATAAAATTAATGATGTGAGAAAAGGCTGTGGAAACGCTTTGATGCGCAAATACTGATATAACATCAAATGGAAGTAAACTTGGAGTCACGCGATTTATATTGTGTGTGTGTTCACTCCGAGTCTGGGGAAAGCATGCTATTTATTAGGCTACAAATGAAATAAGTTATGATGAACTTCACAGGTTGGTGAAAGGTGCTCCTTTCCATTAGATACCGAGGGTCATACTCTGATGACATGATCATCGATGCTTGGCTGCCGTTTGACAAATAAAAAAATAACCTTGTTCTTTTGTCCATAATAATCTCATATAGGTTATACCTGCTCTCTAGCCAACAGCGCACGTGACAATACCAGTGTGCACACTCGCTATATAATGTAAACATTTGTTTGTGAAAGAATCATCAGTAGAGTTGAAAATGAAAACCAATTTAACTCCCATGTACCCGAATAACTTATTTAATTCTGTACATGGGAATTGAACTGCAAAAGGTGTTTTAATGTGTACTATGTCATCACGCACAGCCTTTTATCTGCAAAGAGTCAATTTGATGGAAACAACTCAGGTGGTAATATGTTTGAATATTCATATGAAAATCTGTCGCCAATTGGATGGAAACCTAGCTATTACCTAATTTCTTAAAATCACTTTAAGAATCCCAAGTTGAGCAATGACTTCTTATTCATTTGAATGTCGTTAATCAGTATAAAATATGGGGTGAAGTTGGGCAACCCTGCTACTAATTTCTCATTATAAACAAGTTTTCTCTGTTTTGGTATTGTAGAGGGAGTCTGATGTCTTAACCACTGAAGTAGCCCTCAGATTTCACACACCTTCCTCCAAGGTATTCCCAGAGAGCATCCTA
This sequence comes from Brachymystax lenok tsinlingensis, assembly GCA_030435695.1. NCBI lineage: Eukaryota > Metazoa > Chordata > Actinopteri > Salmoniformes > Salmonidae > Brachymystax > Brachymystax lenok. Next base: position 8,739,969 of record CM059795.1, on the reverse strand, counting down.
TCAGAATCCTGGGAGATGGCATAGCTTTTGTACTTGGAAAATTCCTAAATGCCCTCTGGAAGGCAACAACAGTTATTTAAGTAATGCTTTAAAAGAAGCCGCTGCCAGTCTTTCACCAGTGAACCTACTATCAGTCTTTCACCAGTAAATCTTCTTCTGGGAGATCTTAAAGTAGCTCTCATTTGGTGCTATTAATCTCAGGATTACCTTGATATAAACCTTAAACCTCACTGCTGCTAGTTGGATGTAACAAGGCTGGCATTGTAATCTTACCACTGACTACATGGTGAAGAATGCGCAACAGTGCATCAAAGCTGGGATCGAGAGACCGAAGCGGTTTATCAATCTCCAGGCGCAACAGTCATCACTTGGCGGCCTCCGCTCAGTACCCTGCCCCGAACCTTAGACACTGTCACTAGCCGGCTACCACTCGGTACTCTACCCTGCACCTTGAGACTGCTGCCCTAATGTACATACTGTTTTTAGTATGGCACACCTGGAGCAAATTAGGGTTAAGTGCTTTTCTCAAAGGCACATCAACACATTTTTCACCTTGTTGGATCCCGTATTTGAACCAGCGATCTTTCGGTTACTGGCCCAACACGCTAACCAGTAGGCTAACATGTATATACTGTATTCTAGTCATGGCTCATCCATAATAACTAATGCTGTGCCCTTTTTTTTTTTTTTTAAACCCTGTTTTCTCCCCAATTTTCGTGATATCCAATTGTCCCATCGCTGCAACTCCCTTACGGACTCGGGAGAGGCGAAGGTCAAGAGCCATGCTTCCTCCGAAACACGACCCTACCAAGCCGCACTTCTTCTTCACACAATGCTCGCTTAACCCGGAAGCCAGCCGCACCAATGTGTCGGAGGAAACACTGTACACTTGCCGACTGTGTCAGCGTGCTTTGCGCCCGGTCCGCCACACGAGTCGCTAGAGCGTGATGGGACAATGACAACAAGGCTGGCCAAACCCTCCCCTAACCCAGATGATGCTGGGCCAGTTGTGCGCTGCCTCGTGGGCCTCCCGGTCACGGCCGGTTGTGACACAGCCAGGGATCAAACCAGGATCTGTAGTGACAATGCAGTGCCTTAGACCGCTGCGCCACTCGGGAGGCCCATACACTTTAAAATAAAACCATATATATACACACACACACACACACACACACACACACACACACACACACACACAGTGAGGGGAAAAAAAGTATTTGATCCCTTGCTGATTTTGTACGTTTGCCCACTGACAAAGAAATGATCAGTCTATAATTTTAATGGTAGGTTTATTTGAACAGTGAGAGACAGAATAACAAAAAATCCAGAAAAGCATGTGAAAAATGTTATAAATTGATTTGCATTTTAATGAGGGAAATAAGTATTTGACCCCCTCTCAATCAGAAAGATTTCTGGCTCCCAGGTGTCTTTTATATAGGTAACGAGCTGAGATTAGGAGCTCCTAATCTCAGCTTGTTACCTGTATAAAAGACACCTGTCCACAGAAGCAATCAATCAATCAGATTCCAAACTCTCCACCATGGCCAAGACCAAAGAGCTCTCCAAGGATGTCAGGGACAACATTGTAGACCTACACAAGGCTGGAATGGGCTACAAGACCATCGCCAAGCAGCTTGGTGAGAAGGTGACAACAGTTGTTGCGATTATTCGCAAATGGAAGAAACACAAAAGAACTGTCAATCTCCCTTCGGCCTGGGGCTCCATGCAAGATCTCACCTCGTGGAGTTGCAATGATCATGAGAACGGTGAGGAATCAGCCCAGAACTACACTGGAGGATTTTGTCAATGATCTCAAGGCAGCTGGGACCATAGTCACCAAGAAAACAATTGGTAACACACTACGTCGTGAAGGACTGAAATCCTGCAGCGCCCGCGAAGTCCCCCTGCTCAAGAAAGCACATATACATGCCAGTCTGAAGTTTTCCAATGAACATCTGAATGATTCAGAGGACAACTGGGTGAAAGTGTTGTGGTCAGATGAGACCAAAATGGAGCTCTTTGGCATCAACTCCGTGTTTGGAGGAGGAGGAATGCTGCATATGACCCCAAGAACACCATCCCCACCGTCAAACATGGAGGTGGAAACATTATGCTTTGGGGGTGTTTTTCTGCTAAGGGGACAGAACAATTTCACCGCATCAAAGGGACGATGGACGGGGCCATGTACCGTCAAATCTTGGGTGAGAACCTCCTTCCCTCAGCCAGGGCATTGAAAATGGGTTGTGGATGGGTATTCCAGCATGACAATGACCAAAAACACACGGCCAAGGCAACAAAGGAGTGGCTCAAGAAGAAGCACATTAAGGTCCTGCAGTGGCCTAGCCAGTCTCCAGACCTTAATCCCATAGAAAATCTGTGGAGGGAGCTGAAGGTTCGAGTTGCCAAACGTCAGCCTTGAACCCTTAATGACTTGGAGAAGATCTGCAAAGAGGAGTGGGACAAAATCCCTCCTGAGATGTGTGCAAACCTGGTCGCCAACTACAAGAAACGTCTGACCTCTGTAATTGCCAACAAGGGTTTTGCCACCAAGTACTAAGTCATGTTTTGCAGAGGGGTCAAATACTTATTTCCCTCATTAAAATGCAAATCAATTTATAAAATTTTTCACATGTGTTTTTCTGGATTTTTGTTGTTGTTATTCTGTCTCTCACTTTTCAAATAAACCTACCATTAAAATTATAGACTGATAATTTCTTTGTCAGTGGAAAAACCCAGCAGCGTTGCAGTTCTTAACACAAACCGCTGCGCCTGGCACCTACTACCATACCCTGTTCAAATGCACTTAAATCTTTTTGTCTTGCCCATTCACCCTCTGAATGGCACAAATACACAATCCATGTCTCAAGGCTTAAAAATCCTTCTTTAACCTGTCTCTTCCCCTTCATCTACATTTGATTTGAAGTGGATTTAACAAGTGACATCAATAAGGGATCATAGCTTTCACCTGGATTCACCTGGTCTGTCTCTGTCATGGAAAGAGCAGGTGTTCTTAATATTTTGTGTACTCAGTGTATAATTTGGATATTGCTCATTTTGATACTGCTCATTCTGATATGTCTTAATTATTTTCAAAACTTTTGGATGGTGTGTATATTGTTATTGTAATGCTAGATATTGCTGCTCTGTTGTAGCTAGAAGCATAAGCATTTCGCTGCACCTGCGATAACATTAGCAAAACTGTGTACGCCACCAATAAACTTTGAATTAAGACTCACAGGGTGTCTTGTTCAAATTCTTGCCTATCATGTTCAGTTTGAAAGCTAGATGTAACACTACCTACCCCTATTATGAGGTAGAGGAGAGAGGCCTAGTTTGGACAAATGACTGTCATGTATTCTTCACCGGTAAGGAAACTTTAGATAGACGACACACATGGATGAGGGTACGTGGGAAAGGTTGCTCAAAGTAGTTTACCGTACCACACCTTACTACAGGTACTGTTGACCTGGTTGGCAGCTCTTATATCTTTGTTCCAAGACTGCCTTGTTTGTGACTGGCACGGTTGGCTCGGTTGGCTTGGAGCACTCACTCTGCTTACACACAGTGGGATAAAATACTAACCTGTTAGTCGAATAGGGGTAGAGCACGTTCAGAGTAGGGAACTCCTTCAAGACAGATGGAAAAGCATTCCAGGTGAAGATGGTTGAGAGAATGCCAGGAGTTTGCAAAGCTGTCCAAGGAAAAAGGTGGCTACTTTGAAGAATCTCAAATTTAAAATATATTTGGATTTGAACACTTTTGGTTACTACTTGATTCCATATGTGTGTTATTTAATAGTTTTGATGTCTTCACTATTATTCTACAATGTAAAAAATAAACTCTTGAATAAGTAAATAACTTCTGACTGGTACTGTATGTTTGTAGGTCAAAAGGTAGGCTATATAAATTCATGATAATCCCAGCCAGTCTTCAGTGAGATTTGAAGAGCAAGTAGGGCTGGGAAAGCCTTGAGACAATTGAGACATGGATTGTGTATTTTTGCCATTCAGAGTGAATGGGCAAGACAACAGATTTAAGTGCCTTTTGAATGGGGGCATGGTAGTAGGTGACAGGCACACCAGTTTGAGCATGTCAAGAACTGCAATGCTGCTGTGCTTTTCACACTCAACAGTTTCCCGTGTATATCAAGAATGGTCCACCACCCAAAGGATATCCAGCCAACTTGACACAACTGTTGGAAGCATTGGAGTCAACATGGGCCAGCATCCCTGTGGAACACTTTCGACACCTTGTAGAATAAATGCCCCGACAAATTGTGGTGTTTCTAAGGGCAAAGGGGGTGCAACTTAGGTGTTCCTAATGTTTTGTACACTATGTGAATATGTATTGTGATTCGATATTGTGATTTGATGTTCCAGACATATTGCTCACTATATGTCTGCTGCAAGAGCGATGAGACAGCATGAAAAAGCATGAGTTTTGATCAGTCAGGGAAATAAAAGCGCTGACGACATGTTTACTCACCATAAAGAAAAAACAAGATGGATAATACAGTGAGGGGGAAAAAGTATTTGATCCCCTGCTGATTTTGTACATTTGCCCACTGACAAAGAAATGATCAGTCTATAATTTTAATGGTAGGTTTACAGAATAACAGGTGACAGAATAACAACAAACGCATGTGGAAAATGTTATAAATTGATTTGCATTTTAATGAGGGAAATAAGTATTTGACCCCTCTGCAAAACATGACTTAGTACTTGGTGGCAAAACCCTTGCCACCAAGTACTAAGCTATAGGATGAAAAATACAGGAGTTTTGGCACAGCTACAGTTAACGAACACTACTTTTTATTTTATAAGTAGGCCTATTGGCCAAGGCAGACTCAGGCTGCCAACCATGTTATCTGTTCAAAGTATTTCGACTGTTTATTATAAAATGTTTTTAATTTTTCTTTTGCAGAATGAAACCAGAGTTCTCCGTGTCAAGGTTGTGGCAGGCATTGATCTGGCAAAGAAAGACATTATCGGAGCCAGGTGAGCATGAGCTAGGTTGTATTTGTGTGTGTTTGGCTAACACTGCTGCCCTTTTGAATTCTCTAGAACATTCCAAAGACATTGCGCAAACCTAGACTAGTAAAACTTGAGCCAATTCTTGATCAGTAAACCTTGAGCCAAACATTCTCAATGATTACTATAAACTGACTTTACGTTCCAACTTCCAAGTCTCATGACCCAGATCCATAAGTTAAGAGAAAATGAGGTATCGCCATGTCCGGTTTACCCATTGATTTCTACCAAGGTTTTCTTTTGAGAAATTGTGCCAGAGCTGTGTCCCCCTCCCTTTTTTAAAAATTTTTTAAAATAAAAGCTTAACAATTTAAATGTTCTTTTTATGCTGATGAGATTTAAAATGTTAATTAAACAAGAGGGCCTATTCTTTTGTGCTGAATGCAGGCAGGGATCAAAGGGGTTGCTTAAAAGCAGTTCTCACTGTATAATAGTGGTACTATAGCCTATCCATCCTGTGTAAACACACGGATAGATAACCAAACTGCATATAGCCTAACCATCCTACGAAGACCGACGGATAGATAACCAACCTGCATATCTGCTTCATGCTGCATTGCGTAAGATCTGTGTGTTTTTTCTAATGAATTCCAATTCCCTCCTGACCAATACAACACAATCACTCATTAGCTTTATAAAGAGTACACACCCTTTTTAGTTAAACATTTTCTACTCTACTCTATTGTTTGTGTTCTGTGGAGTGCAGCAAGCCCTTCTAGTGGGCTGCGTCCCAAATGGCTCGCTATTCGTGAACCACAACAGGGCTCTGGTCAAAAGTAGTGCTCTATATAGGGATTAGGGTTCCATCTGGGACGCACAGGTAACTCTGCTTGTTAATTTGTTGGTGGATTACATGCGTTGATATGCAGAGGCGTTCACGAAGAGCCAAGGTTCTATAGTTGGAGGGGTAGATATATTTTTGTTCAGTATTCTTATTTTTTATTTAACTAAGCAAGTCAGTTAAGAACAAATTCTTATTTACAATGACAGCCTACTGGGGAACAGTGGGTTAACTACCATATACAGGGGCAGAACGACAGATTGTCAGCTCGGGGATTCGATCCAGCAACCTTTCGGTTACTGGCCCAACGCTCTAACCACGAGGCTACCTGCCGTATAAATACAACCTTCAACAATTTCAAAGATTTGACTGATTTACTGTTCGTTAAGGAAATCCGTAAGCTTTAGATAGCTTCGGGAGAAAGGACTGGAAACCGCAGCAGACTGGTTGGGAGCTAAAGTACTTTAAGCGTTTACTCTGCCTCACTGAGCCTCTGTACCCTGAGACCCTCTTTAGCTCTGGTGTGTGGCATTGGCCTCTCCCCAGGCTCTGCTACAGGCCTACATACAGCCCCTCTCCCCAGGCTCTGCTACAGGCCTACATACAGCCCCTCTCCCCAGGCTCTGCTACAGGCCTACATACAGCCCCTCTCCCCAGGCTCTGCTACAGGCCTACATACAGTCCCTCTCCCCAGGCTCTGCTACAGGCCTACATACAGTCCCTCTCCCCAGGAGTAGAATAGAATAGTAGAATAGAATACAGTATATACACATGAGATGAGTAAATATGTTATCATTATTAAGTGTCTAGTGTTCCATTATGAAAGTGGCCAGTGATTTTAAGTCTATGTAAACTCAGCAAAAAAAAGAGAACGTCCCTTTTTCAGGTCCCTGTCTTTCAAAGATAATTTGTTAAAATCCAAATAACTTCACAGATCTTCAATGTAAAGGGTTTAAGCACTGTTCCCATGCTTGTTCAGTGAACCATAAACAATTAATGAACATGCACCTGTGGAATGGTCGTTAAGACACTAACAGCTTACAGGTGGTAGGGATATTAAGGTCACAGTTATGAAAATGTAGGACACAAAAGAGGCTTTTCTACTGACCCTGAAAAACACAAAAAGAAAGATGCCGGGGTCCCTGCTCATCTGCGTGAACGTGCTTTAGGCATGCTGCAAGGAGGCATGAGGACTGCAGATGTGGCCAGGGCAATAAATTGCAATGTCTGTACTGTGAGATGCCTAAGACAGCGCTACAGGGAGACAGGACGGACAGCTGATCGTTCTCGCAGTGGCAGACCACGTGTAACAACACCTGCACAGGATCGGTACATCCGAACATCACACCTACGGTACAGGATGGCAACAACAACTGCCCGAGTTACACCAGGAACGCACAAGGCTGAGAGAGCCTGGACTGAGGGCTTGTAGGCCTGTTGTAAGGCAGGTCTTCCTCACCAGACATCACCGGCAACAACGTCGCCTATGGGCACAAACCCACCGTCGCTGGACCAGACAGGACTGGCAAAAAGTGCTCTTCACTGACGAGTTGCGGTTTTGTCTCACCAGGGGTGATAGTCGGAATTCGCGTTTATCGTTGAAGGAATGAGCGTTACACCGAGGCCTGTACTCTGGAGCGGGATCGATTTGGAGGTGGAGGGTCCGTCATGGTCTGGGGCGGTATGTCACAGTATCATCGGGACTGAGCTTGTTGTCATTGCCTGCAATCTCAACGCTGTGTGTTCTAGGGAAGACATCCTCCTCCCTCATGTGATACCCTTCCTGCAGGCTCATTCTGACATGACCCTCCAGCATGACAATGCCACCACGCACAGAACGAGCAGTATGGCTGATTTCCTGAAAAACAGGAATGTCAGTGTTCTGCCATGGCCAGCGTAAAGCCCGGATCTCAATCCTATTGAGCACGTCTGGGACCTGTTGGATCGGATGGTGAGGGCTAGGGCCATTCCCCCCAGAAATGTCCGGGAACTTGCAGATGCCTTGGTGGAAGAGAGGGGTAACATCTTACAGCAAGAACTGGCAAATCTGGTGCAGTCCACGAGGAAGAGATGCACTGCAGTACTTAATGCTGCTGGTGGCCACACCAGATACTGACTGTTACTTTTGATTTTGACATTATTCCATTTCTGTTAGTCACATGTCTATGGAACTTGTTCAGTTTATGTCTCAGTTGTTGAATCTTGTTATGTTCATACAAATATTTACACATGTTAAGTTTGATAATAAATGCAGTTGACAGTGAGAGGATGTTTCTTTTTTGGGGGCAGTAGCCTCTAAGGTGCAGGGTTAAGTAACTGGGTGGAAGCAGCTGTTTTTCAGTCGCTCGGTCCCAGATTTGATGCACCTGTACTGACCTCGCCTTCTGCATGATAGCGAGGTGAACAGGCAGTGGCTCGGGTGGTTGTTGTCCTTTATTTTCTTTTGGCCTTCCTGTGACATCGGGTGGTGTAGGTGTCCTGGAGGGCAGGTAGTTTGCCTCCGATGATGCAGACCGCACCACCCTCTGGAGAGCCCAGCGGTTGCGGGCTGTGCAGTTGCTGTACCAGGTGGTGATACAGCCCGACAGGATGCTCTCAATTGTGCATCTATAAAAGTTTGTGAGGGATGTAGGTGCCAAGACAAATTTCTTCCGCCTCCTGGGGTAGAAGAGGCGCTGTTGCGCCTTCTGATCCACACTGTCTGTCTGTGGGTGGACCATTTCAGATTGTCAGTGATGTGTACGCCGAGGAACTTGAAACTTTCCACCTGCTCCACTGCTGTCCTGTCATTGTGGATAGGGGCGTGCTCCCTTTGCTGTTTCCTGAAGTCCACGATCAGCTCCTTTGTTTTGTCGACATTGAGTGAGAGGTTATTTTCCTGGCACCACTCCCAGGGTCCTCACCTCCTCTCTCTAGGCTGTGTCTTCATTGTCAGGCCTACTACTGTTGTCGTCTGCAAACTTGATGATTGAGTTGGAGGCGTGCGTGGCTACGCAGGCATGGGTGAATAGGGAGTACAGGAGGGGGCTGAGCACGCATCCCTGAGTTGCGTATCTGGTTTTTCTTAACTAGGGATGCACAATATATATCTGTGAACATATCGGAATTGGCTAATATTAGCTAAAAATGCCAACATCGGTATCGGCCGATGTCTAGTTTAATGCCGATGTGTAAAACCGATGTCAAAACTGAAGTGCATACCTATTTAACGTAGGTACATGACGTAATGATGCCACATAAAATTTTGCCCTACACGTTCAACACATCATTCCTAACCTAGCCCACAATGTCTGCTGTGTGGATTCGAGCAGTCATTTGAAAGAGTAAGAAAATTTCAGCGAGACAACTCCAAAGCAAAATCCATTGAAGCCAAGATAATGGAATTCATTGCCCTTGACAATCAACCGATCTCTGTCGTGGGTGATGTTGGCTTTCGCCGACTGGTCGTGCACCGGTACACACTACCAAGTGCGCTATTTTTCAGATGTTGCCCTACCGGAGTTACACAGTCAATCCTATTAGCTTCACGACATACATACTATTGTCGAGTCTTTGGCTATGCTGGATTAAGTGATATGACATGCTATTCTATAAAATCATTTCTCTTTAATTAATATTACCTGATTTTAAACTAATCATGTAAATGTAATTAACTAGAAAGTCGGGGCACCACAAAATAATTTTTTATAGAGCTGTTATCTTCCGAATAAACTCTTAAAGATCTGTTAATCTTTTACATCAGTAGCAGTCAATCAATAATCATCACCTTATTTCAGTCTCATCTGTACATCGTATAATTCTTGGTTCACGAACCCTGGCTAACAAGTTGAATCAGCAATACAACATTTGGTTTAATTATTTATTTACTAAATACCTAAATGATCACACAGAATTACATATACACAGGATGAATCATACATTGATTACTAATTATGTCATACAAGAAAACGTCCCTGGCGGACGGAACCGATATGACGGCTGGTTACACATAGAAAGGGGGCTTGGTTGAATTAAAGCGCGGGAAGACTGAGGAACAACAGGATTTGGTCTCTATCAGACCTTATGAAGCCATGCTATCGTAACAACAGAATCTTATGCATTCTAAATAACCGCCCATTTGGAAAACCGCCCATTTGGAGTTGTAGGAGGTTAGTTAACACGGTGTACTTGTCTGGAGGTTAGTTAACACGGTGTACAAAGAAGGGCCAGAAGTATACAGAATGGTGTCGTCTGCATAATGGTGGATCAGAGAATCACCAGCAGCAAGAGCGACATCATTGATGTATACAGAGAAAGGAGTCGGCCCGAGGATTGAACCCTGTGGCACCCCCATAGAGATTGCCAGAGGTCCGGACAACAGGCCCTCTGATTTGACACACTGAACTCTGTCTGAGAAGTAATTGGTGAACCAGACGAGGCAGGCTGTTGAGTCTGCCGAAATGAATGTGGTGATTGACAGAGTTGAAAGCCTTGGCCAGGTCGATGAATACAGCTGCACTGTATTGTCTCTTATCGATGGCGGTTATGATATCGTTTTGGACCTTGAGCGTGGCTGAGGTGCACCCATGACCAGCTCAGAAACCAGATTGCATAGCGGAGAAGGTACGGTGGGATTTGAAATGGTCAGTGATCTGTTTGTTAATTTGGCTTCTGAAGACCTTAGAAAGGCAGGGTAGGATAGATATAGGTCTGTAGCGGTTTTGGAGTGTCCCCCCCCCTTTGAAGAGGGGGATGACCACGGGAGCTTTCCAATCTTTGGGGATCTCAGACGATAAGAAAGAGAGGTTGAACAGGTTAGTAATAGGGGTTGCAACAATTTCGGCAGATAATTTTAGAAAGAGAGGGTCCAGATTGTCTAGCCCGGCTGATTTGTAGGGTTCCAGATTTGGCAGCTCTTTCAGAACATCAGCTATCTGGATTTGGGTGAAGGCGAAATGGGGGAGGCTTGGGAAATTTCTGTGGGGGGTGCAGGGCTGTTGACCGGGGTAGCCAGGTGGAAAGCATGGCCAGCCGTAGAAAAAGGCTTATTGAAATTCTCAATTATCGCGAATTTATCGGTGGTGACAGTGTTTCCTAGCCTCAGTGCAGTGGGTAGCTGGGAGGAGGTGCTCTTATTCTCCATGGACTTTAAAGTGTCCCAGAACTTTTTGGAGTTTGTGCTACAAGATGCAAATTTGTGTTTGAAAAAGCTAGCCTTTGCTTTCCTAACTGCCTGTGTATATTGGTTCCCAACTTCCCTGAAAAGTTGCATATCGCGGCGGCTATTCGATGCTAATGCAGTACGCCACAAGATGTTTTTGTGCTGGTCAAGGGCAGTCAAGTCTGAAGTGAACCAAGGGCTATATCTGTTCCTGGTTCTACATTTTTTGAAGATGGCATGCTTATTTATGATGGTGAGGAAAGCACTTTGTAAGAATAACCAGGCATCGTCTACTGATGGAATGAGGTCAATATCCTTCCAGGATACCCGGGCCAGGTCCATTAGAAAGGCCTGCTCGCTGAAGTGTTTTAGGGAGCGTTTGACAGTGATGAGGGGTGGTCGTTTGACCGCAGACCCATTATGGATGCAGGCAATGAGGCAGTGATTGCTGAGATCCTGGTTGAAGACAGCAGAGGTGTATTTGGAGGGCAGGTTGGTTAGGATGATATCTAATGAGGGTGCCCGTGTTTACAGATTTGGGGTTGTACCTGGTAGGTTCCTTGATAATTTGTGTGAGATTTAGGGCATCTAGTTTAGATTATAGGACGGCCGGGGTGTTAAGCATGTCCCAGTTTAGGTCACTTAACAGTACGAACTATGAAGATAGATGGGAGGCAATCAATTCACATATGATGTCCAGGGCACAGCTGGGGGCTGAGGGTGGTCTATAACAAGCGGCAACGGTGAGAGACTTGTTTCTGGAAAGGTGGCTATCTCTGCAGTAGATTGCAACTCCGCCCCCTTTGGCAGTTCTATCTTGTCGGAAAATGTTATAGTTAGGGATGGAAATTTCAGGATTTTTGGTGGCCTTCCTAAGCCCGGATTCAGACACAGCTAGGACATCCGGGTTGGCGGAGTGTGCCAAAGCGGTGAATAAAACAAACTTAGGGAGGAGTCTTCTAATGTTAACATGCATGAAACCAAGGCTTTTACGATTACAGAAGTCAACAAATGAGAGCGCCTGGGGAATGGGAGTGGAGCTAGGCGCTGCAGGGCCTGGGTTAACCTCTAAATCACCAGCGGAGGAGTAGGATAAGGGTACGGCTAAAGGCTATAAGAACTGGTCGTCTAGTGCGTTCGGAACAGAGAGTAAAAGGAGCAGATTTCTGGGCGCGGAGGAATAGATTCAAGGCATAATGTACAGACATGGGTACATATGCTGTGATGCTGGTAAAGTTGTCTCGCGCACCTACAGTGCTGGTCATAAAGAAAAGCTAGCTAGCTCATGGATGCAAACAATGTTCTTCCCCAAAAACATGTCAAAACGACATTATCTGGGGTGGCAGGTAGCCTAGTGGTTAGAGCGTTGGGCCAGTAACCGAAAGGTTCCTGGATCGAATCCCCCGAGCTGACAAGGTAAAAATCTGTCTGTCTTTCTGCCCCTGTCTTTCTGCCCCTGTTCCCCGGTAGGCTGTCATTATAAATAAGAATTTGTTCTTAACCTACTTGCCTAGTTAAATGTTAAACAAATAAATAAATCTGTTTCCGTAGCTATAGTTAGCTCGCTAACTATATATCTAGGTGTCATCATCTAAAATAACCCTAATTTATAAGACAGTTTTTAGTTGATTAATGATGGTCGGACCCATCTATGTGAAGCTAGCCATAATAAGGATTAGCCACAATAGTGGAATTTGCTGATAGCCTTAAATAAAAGTATTTAATTGACAGTGATGCAAATGAATACAAATAGTAGAATTATGCCATGATTGAGTAGATCATGCTAAATGAGGTTGGAATATTCTATAAAATCAATAGAAGACAATTTCTTTATTTGACAGAAATCTGTTGAAATCACACTTAATGTATTATACTTTAGAATTGCATTGGGGGCCTACTTATTTTACAGTACAGCCTTGCCTGTGGATTGTGTATCAATGACATGGGGTATCAGTCTACTCTGTTACACCCAGAGAACATTAGCGTCGTAGCTCTTGTTGCGGGACTGAGGAAAATTCCTGAGGAAAAACAGAACTGCGTGGCTATTTTGGAGCCTGAAAACTCTGAGGAGAATGTTAGGAAAAAACATATTGGGTATTGAGTAGACGATTAGGTAAAGCTGTACAGTGCAATATGAATGTCAGTACACACAATTGGCTGACCGGGGAGGGGATTTCACACAGTCCCGTGATAAGAGCTACAAAGCTAATATTTGCGTAAACTCTTCACAGTTGTGTTCTGTGGGTGTCGGCGAGTAGACTGATTTCATTGCTTCACATTCCAACCGTGTTTAACATTATCTAGTCTAAATATGGCATGATTCCACCAATTGTAACCTTCTACATCACTTTCAAAGAGTTACTTTTATTTTGAAGGCAAACCGCAAATTCCACTGTTGTGCATAATCCTTACTGGGGCTAGCTTCACAACACATAATCCCGTCCGGTCGAGCCTCATTAGCCAGGTGAAGCTAGCTGGCTGCTTATAACATTAGCTTTGGGCAACAGGTTTAAGTAGCTGGCTAGCTATTTATTTTCATGAAGTGAAGTTCAATTTCAATAGGCGAACAACAAGTAATACTTACTCACAAGGATTCCTAAATCATTTGCTAAGAATAATGAAAATGACTTCCGTTTCTACTGGTCATTGTTTTCAGGCTTGGTTTGGTGCTAGCTAGGTACCAAGCTAAAGCTAGCTAGCTACCCCAGAAGTTGCGGTCGAACAAATAATGCTTTATTACCAACGCGGTATTGTAAACTAATTGTTTGTGGCTGGTGTTTGCAGACGTTTTTGTACAGCTTTGACAGTGCTACTGATAGTGGTGGCGGCGCTTGGCTTGGACGTGCAAATTCAGAACACACAGCATTCTATAATATAATTGTTATTTGACGTGCCAAATTAAAAGCTTCTTTAACGCGTCAAATAGTGTTATTTGACGTGTATCTTTTTTGACATGCAAAGACCCAAACGGCGTTCCATAGTATGTCATGAAGCTAATAGCTGTGACGCTATTACTGTGTAACTCCGGTAGGGCACATCTGAAAAATAGCACACTTGGTAGTGTGTAGCGGTGCTCGACCAGTCGGCGAAAGCCAACGTCACCCACGACAGAGAACGGTTGATTGTCAAGGGCAATGAATTCCATTATCTTGGCTTCAATGGATTTTGCTTTGGAGTTGTCTCGCTGAAATTCTCTTACTCTTTCAAATGACTGCTCGACTTGTTGGCTGCTCGAATCCACACAGCAGACATTGTGGGCTAGGTTAGGAATGCTGTGTTGAACGTGTAGGGCAAAATTATACGTGGCGTCATTACGTTATATAGGTATGCACGGCAGCTTTGACATCGGTTTTGCACCAAACTAGACATCGGGCCGATACCGATGTTGTCATTTTTAACTAATATCATCCGATTCCGATATGTTCACAGATATATCGTGCATCCCTAGTAAGATAAGTTGTATGATTCCCCAAACTTGGAACTCACGCTGCCAATTAAGTCTTTATAAAATAATTGCCTCCATGTTTTTTTTATGGTCAGATTTTCAAGCAAGGTAAGACATGCCTCATAATATAAAGTAAAATATTCAGGGTTCAAACTATTAAGTATGTTTTCAAAATGCATACTGCCTCCAGCTCACAGCGTAAAGTGGTAGGTTAGTAATGTTTTTTTTTCTCCCGGTCAATTTAGACAATTTTATTTATCGCCTTTTAATTTACCCGGTAACGGAAACCCTGCTCTATATTCGCATTGTTCTGTCATTACAAATAATAAAATATTAACCAAATGCGTTATAAAGACTCATGGAAATACTGTCCAGACATTGTACCAGGCCACACAGGCTCAAACCCACTATATTGCCTGTCCTTACTACTCCTTACTCAGTTAAATCACTGTGACGTCAGGAGCCTGCCTGGACATTAGTCCTGTACTGCCAGCTTCAATCACTCAACAAAACAACAGGCAGTCAGTTTCACAAACCTGAAATTCTAACCTGGTAACAGATTCCACAGAGGCAGCGAAACTGCTTACACGTGTACATTCATGACATTGGACTACACCCAGCTGAATGAGCCTCTATTGTTTTATTGACAAACATTGAGGCTTAAAATAGAAGTGTGTGTGCGCGTGCATTTTGTGCTTTAAAAAAATAAATAGCAGGCTTGTTTTAATATGGTCGCTAACAACCAAGCAGAAATCCCTGTGGGTTGGTTTTTAGAGAGATCATCTGTAGTTAGGCTATTACCCTGCTCCTTCAGAAGAGCCTGCCTGGTGCCCCAGACAGTCTCCTCCTTTGCCTTGAGGGGAGGAAGACTCCCAAGGGAGAGCAACAACAACAAGATCATGGCTGCTCTCCAGTCCTCAATTACTAATTAAAGTCTCCCTGCTGCTGAGTCTAATTTTATGTCAAAGCCTGATCCTTCTTGACTAAACAATGGAACTACTGTGCTGCAGACTGAGAGGCTCCTTGGCCCCTGTGTCTGTACTGTATCGATGCTACGGATAGGAGACTCCTTGGCCACTGCTGTCTCTCTCTCTCTCTTACACACACACACACATGCATTTGATGAATGCTTGTAGAAGCACAATCGGCACGTCACTCGGTTAAAAAAACCTAGGAGTTACTGTAACGTCTCAAGGCCTCGTATTCAACACAGAGCTACAGTACTGGCCACAGGCCCAGGCGTCACCCCTGGCCACAGGCCCAGGCGTCACCCCTGGCCACAGGCCCAGGCGTCACCCCTTGGCCACAGGCCCAGGCTTCACCCCTTGGCCACAGGCCCAGGCTTCACCCCTTGGCCACAGGCCCAGGCTTCACCCCTTGGCCACAGGCCCAGGCTTCACCCCTTGGCCACAGGCCCAGGCTTCACCCCTTGGCCACAGGCCCAGGCTTCACCCCTTGGCCACAGGCCCAGGCTTCACCCCTGGCCACAGGCCCAGGCTTCACCCCTGGCCACAGGTCCAGGCTTCACCCCTGGCCACAGGTCCAGGCTTCACCCCTGGCCACAGGTCCAGGCTTCGCCCCTGCAGCACACTGTCTTGAGACAGTAGCCCTTTGCTGTCATTAACTTGAGCTTCAAGGTCTCATAATCAACTGTCTTAATAAGTCTTCTCTTTTCCCTTCTCTCTCTGCAGTGATCCCTATGTCAAGCTGTCGCTCTACGTTGCGGATGAGAACAGAGAGCTTGCCTTAGTCCAGACTAAAACCATTAAAAAGGTAACCTCTGGGGACAAAGTTTGATTTATCAATTGACGAGGAAGTCTGTTAGTCTGTAGTTTATTATGTAATCCTCTGGTGTTTCCTTGTCTCCTGTGGTTTTTAAACAACAACAATCTGAGTTTTAAATATATTTTTTTAGATTGCTTATGACTCTGAGCCGAGAAAGTGTTTCCTGTTTGCTGTTTACACTACTGAGCAATGTGAATAGTATTGTGTAAAACCCAGTTAGAGGGAGGGTGAAGACCAGCTGGAGACGGCCACAGAACACTACTGTAGTGTGACTTGAACACCTTTCCCCAATATTAAGGCTATGTGGGTGAACTCCCTTACCACCAGAGGGAGCTGTTTCATACAGTTTAGCATATCATCAAGTTAAGACCTCTTGAGGGGATTTTGGAAGCCCTGTTTCAGTATTCTTAGTATTGTCGTGTTCTAGGCCTGGCCTAACCTAACTAACAGGATTGTGGAAGAAATTAGATAAAATAGCATAGAGGTGCACGCACTGGAGTTTGCTTCATAGAATGTAGCCCAGTTTTATTTGATGTATGAAAAACCTGACCTCACATTTCACAAGAAGGACAATTCCTTCCATCTTCCTTCCAGTCCTGTCAGAATAAAAACAATATGGATGTGACATTATTATTCCAAACCACCATCCTCTCCTTCTCTGGGTAAATCTCCTGTGATGACAGCCAGAGAGACTCAGCTTATCCCCTTCCTGGAGACAGCCAGCCTCCCTAGCCCTCCCATGAAGTCAGCCGTATGCTGTCCATGGCCCTGGCTGGGATATAAATAGCTGACAATGTGCTGCTATGTGGAGCAGAAGACCCTTTTTATTTCACAGTCACTCCGGGTTTATGAAGGTGTGCTGCTGCCGCAGTCAAAGCACTGCACCTGTGCCTCGTGGCAATATAAGGCTAATTCTGGGCCGGTATTCAAAAAACGTCTCTGAGAAGGATTGCTGATCTAGGATCAGGTCCACCTTGTCCATTATGATCTTAAAGCCCAAGCTGATACTAGATCAGACAATGTATGAGATGGGCCCAGGATTGATTGTAAAACCCTTCTAAGAAACAGGTCAAAGATTGGCCCTGACAGCGATGGATGTAGCACATTATCAGTGACGTAGTGCTAATATCAGATACCACATAGTGTTTCTCTTTGCTCAAGCAGCAAGGTGGCCCAGGACTGGATCCATCTCTTAACATATTTTGGAGTGGTTCTCCTGTTTGGCACGGAACCTTATCCGAATAGATTTGTATAATGTGTCTTCTCAGTCAAAGAGGAGGTAGAGATCTCTCACCATGGTGGAAGAGTGTATCACCTGATGCCACAAAGAAGTTATTATAACAGCGATGTTACTTTATCAAGGATGTAACATGTAGATTCATCCGACTACCTTGTGAAATTGACATTGTGGTGTTCCTAAACTTCATTGACATTCTGGTGTTTCTCTTATTTTAATAACCGGAAGTATTTGTATTTTAATGAGTCTTCTCACTTAGGTTACAGACTGATTTTAAAGAAAGTGAAGGCTATTTGTTTCACAGCATGCAGAAAACACACCAGCTGACCAACCTCACTGAACTTGTTTATCTATTCTTTTCTTTCAGACTCTAAATCCCAAATGGAACGAGGAGTTCTATTTCAGAGTGAGTTTCTTTACATTTACAGTGCCTTGCAAAAGTATTCAGACCCCTTGGAATTCTTCACATTATATTGTTTTACAAAGTTGGATTAAAATGTATTTAATATAAAAAAAAATTGTTAAAAATTCTACACAAAATACTCTGTCAAATTGGAAAAATATATAAAAAATGTTATAAATATAGTTGTTGCATAAGTATTCAGCTCCCTGAGTCCATACATGTTAGCAACACCTTTGGCAGCGATTACAGCTGTGAGTCTTCTTGACGGAGCTTGAAGAACTTTCAAAAGAATAATGGGCAAATGTTGCACAATCCAGGTGTGCAAAGCTCTTACCCAGAAACACTCACAGCTGTAATCGCTGCCAAAAGTGCATCTACAAAGTATATACTCAGGGCTGTGATTACTTATGTAAATGATATTTCTATATTTCATTTTCAATCAATTTGAAAACATTTCTAAAAACATGATTTCATTTGTTCGTTGTGGGGTATTTTGTGTAGATGGGTGAGCTGTCATTATTTAAAAAAAATATTCAATTTTCAAATCAGGCTGTAACACAAAATATGGAATACGTCTCTGGGGTATGAATACTTTCTGAAGGCACTGTATGTAAACACATTATACCCGTAATTATCCCCATTTTATTGCCATTCAACACTACTATGGCAAACTTCCAGCCCTCAAACTATGTCATCAAATGGACAAATTGCATTGTTTACAAGCCCATCCACACGTATGTGATTCATCCAACTGGCTATTCTTAGAGGAATAATTGTACATTCAGTGCTAGTGTTAGCGATTACATTCAGCTGTAGTCTAGTGTTAGCGATTTACATTCAGGGCAAGTGTTAGCGATTACGTTCAGCTGTAGCCTAGTTTTAGCGATTTAGATTCAGGGCTAGTGTTAGCGATTACGTTCAGCTGTAGCCTAGTGTTAGTGATTACATTCAGGGCTGGTGTTAGCGATTACATTCAGGGCTAGTGTTAGCGATTACTTTCAGCTGTAGCCTAGTGTTAGCGATTACATTCAGGGCAAGTGTTAGCGATTACGTTCAGCTGTAGCCTAGTGTTAGCGATTACATTCAGGGCTGGTGTTAGCGATTACATTCAGGGCAAGTGTTAGCGATTACTTTCAGCTGTAGCCTAGTGTTAGCGATTACATTCAGGGCAAGTGTTAGCGATTACGTTCAGCTGTAGCCTAGTGTTAGCGATTACATTCAGGGCTAGTGTTAGTGATTACATTCAGCTGTAGCCTAGTGCTAGCGATTACGTTCAGCTGTAGCCTAGTGTTAGTGATTACATTCAGGGCTAGTGTTAGCGATTACGTTCAGCTGTAGCCTAGTGTTAGCGATTACATTCAGGGCTAGTGTTAGTGATTACATTCAGGGCAAGTGTTAGCGATTACTTTCAGCTGTAGCCTAGTGTTAGTGATTACATTCAGGGCTAGTGTTAGTGATTACATTCAGGGCAAGTGTTAGCGATTACTTTCAGCTGTAGCCTAGTGTTAGTGATTACATTCAGGGCTAGTGTTAGTGATTACATTCAGGGCTAGTGTTAGCGATTACGTTCAGCTGTAGCCTAGTGTTAGCGATTACATTCAGGGCTAGTGTTAGTGATTACATTCAGGGCTAGTGTTAGTGATTACATTCAGGGCTAGTGTTAGTGATTACATTCAGGGCTAGTGTTAGTGATTACATTCAGGGCTAGTGTTAGCGATTACGTTCAGCTGTAGCCTAGTGTTAGTGATTACATTCAGGGCTAGTGTTAGTGATTACATTCAGGGCTAGTGTTAGTGATTACATTCAGGGCTAGTGTTAGCGATTACGTTCAGCTGTAGTCTAGTGTTAGCGATTACATTCAGCTGTAGACTAGTGTTAGTGCTAATGTTAGCCAGATAGCGATTAGAGATGGAGACTGACACTCAACAGAGCATGCTGAGGTTTGGCAGCCGGAAGCTATTGTGACACACAGGCTAAAAACCAGAGTTAAGATATCAGACCTGGATTTCAGTTTATCGCTAAGGTCGTGTCTAGCCTTGACAGTTCATGCAGCTTTTGGAGTTCTGATCATGGAGTTCTGATCATGGAGTTCTGTATGCATAATGCTTCTACACCTACATTTTAAATGTGTAACCGTATCCACATTGTGTCTGGATTCTCTTTTCCTGCGCTAAAGTCAACTGCCAGTATGGATTCTGCAAACAGTGGAACAGGCTCAATCTGATAACACAACAACCACTTGATGGTATTAGCCAACTACTGTAGCTAGCTAGCCAGCTAACCTCTGTAACTAGGCAACTACTGTAGCTAACTAGCCAGATAACCTCTGTCACTTGCCAGCAAAGTTAAAAGGATTGCAAACATGTTAGTATAACTCTAACCAAACAAAAAATATGTTTCTAAATATCTTAGCTGGCTAGCATTTATGAAGCCAGCAAAATCATTCTTCACACGCCAGGAACATATTTCCTCCCCGCTAAAAAAAAGGTGCCCCTCGCTCCCAATACACACATTTCTGGCGTCGTCTTAACACAATGCTTGCTTAAACCGGAAGCCAGCCACAACAATGTGTCGGAGGAAACACTGTACACTTGGCGATCGTGTCAGCGTGCATTGCGCCCGGCCTGCCATCGGAGTCGTTAAAGCGCTATGGGACAAGGACAATGTGGCCGGCCAAACCCTCCCCTAACCCGGACGACGCTGGCTGGGATCAAACCAGGATCTGTAGTGACGCAGCTAGCACTGCGATGCATTGCTTTAGACCGCTGCACCACTCGGGAGGCCCCTGATAGCGGAAATTGCATTCAAGTGTCAAGTGTAGACACAGCCTTCTCTATGTTGTCGTTTTATTTTACGACCCCATAGCCTGTCTTTTCTACCTGCTAAATATGCTAATTCATTGTCATTTTGTGTGTGTGTGTACAGCTTTTATGCAATACCTTTTGTGTATGAAGCAAACAGCTATTTTCTAGACTGTGTACATTTATTACAGGACTGCACTAAAAGTGTCCCTTCTGTCATCACAGGTTTGTCCTCTGAACCACAGACTACTCTTTGAGGTGTTTGATGAAAACAGATTGGTAAGATTGTTTTTGTGAATGATTATATTTCAAGAGTTCAAAAGTTCTTCCCTTACATTCCATCGTTTTCTCTTTTTATCTGTTGATTTCATTGAAAATGATCTTACAATTTGAAATGTACTTTTGATAAAAAAAAATCCTCTTTCTACGTAACAGAAATTCTTATTTTCAGATGTTCCGTTGTATTTAATACACACATTTTTTGTATGACAGTAGTACATTGTTCTTGATAACAATATGATGATAGTGTGTTGCCATGCAAATCCTTTAACTATCACTAACTAACGTCTAATCAATTTGTTGTATTCAATGCTCTCTTTCTCTCTGTCAACAGAAGGTAATTTCTGGTTCTCTTGTTGTCCAATGTTGTCTGCAATCCCACATAATAAGTAGCCTATTCTCTGTGTGTTTAGGAGAAAACAGCTGTTCTTAGGGACCATAGAAATTATATTTCTATAATTGGCACATTGTTCCTGTTTGAGTTCTTGGAAAACACATGATTAGGGCCCTTATTTATAAAACATCTTTATAAAACATCTCAGAGTTTTGAACTACTAAGATCAGTTTAGCCTTTTATTTATTTATTATTACATTTTTTTGTACATATACAAACTTAAACTTGTACATATACATATGAACAACAAGTTACAGAGATACACACGAACAATGACTACATCTCATCTGCACTGACCTGCATGCTCACACCCCCATCCCTAGTACCTGGTCACACCCCCATCCCTAGTACCTGCTCACACCCCCATCCCTGGTGCCTGGTCACACCCCCATCCCTGGTGCCTGGTCACACCCCCATCCCTGGTGCCTGGTCACACCCCCATCCCTAGTACCTGGTCACACCCCCATCCCTAGTACCTGGTCACACCTCGATCCCTAGTGCTTGCAATATTGTTTGTCACTTGTCCTTAAATTATATCAATAGTTTTTTCTTGGTCGCCCTGTCTTGAAATTTGCAGACAGACGGATCAAAAATACGATTACATTGTAATACTTCTGACAGCCAACTTTCTCGCTCCGCCCACAACTTCTGGAATTCATAGCATTCCCAGAAAGCATGGATTATTGAGTCATTATTAGTTTTACACTTAAGACATTACTGCCGTTGTGCTGTAGAATTTGTCAATTTTGTTTCTTGTATAATAAATTCTATACATTAGTTTATACGGGAATAAGCGTACATTTTTGTTAACCTCTTAAGGATCGGACCCTTTTACATTTTTTTTGCCTAAAATGACATACCCAAATCTAACTGCCTGTAGCTCAGGACCTGAAGCAAGGATATGCATATTCTTGATACCATTTGAAAGGAAACACTTAGAAGTTTGTGTAAATGTGAAATGAATGAAGGAGAATATAACACACAGGTTTGTTAAAAGATAATTCAAAGAAAAAACGTTGTTTTTTGTTCCCTCTTTTGAAATGCAAGAGAAAGGTCACAATGTATTATTCCAGGTTAAGCGCCATTTTGATTTTGGCCACTAGATGGCAGCAGTGTGCGCGCAAAGTTTTTGAATGATCCAATGAACCATTGCATTTATGTTCAAAATTTTGAATTAAGTCTGCCCAAATGTGCCTAATTTGGTTTATTGATACATTTTCAAGTTAATAATTGTGCACTTTCCTCAAACAATAGCATGGTATTCTTTCACTGTAATAGCTACTGTAAATTGGACAGTGCAGTTAGATTAACAAGAATTTAAGCTTTCTGCCCAAATCAGATATGTCTGTGTCCTGGGAAATGTTCTTGTTACTTACAACCTCATGCTAATCACATTAGCCTACATTAGCTCAACCATCCCGCAGGGGGGACACCGATCCTGTAATTTCGTTAGTTATTCTCCAACTTTCCCTCCATCTTGTGCCAACATCAGTTCTTTTAAGTCTTGGATCCAATAGTTCATCTTTTCTTTCTAAGAAATTGTCAGTTGGATAGGCTCTCTGCAAGTTTGTTTATATATTCCCTGTCATATGAACATCATTTTCTTTTTAGAAGATCATGAATACAATTACATGGACAAATGAGACCTGATCCTAGATCAGCGTGAATACGGGCCCAAAATGTGTTGCTCTGAGAAGTCCAATGTGTAAATGGAAGACTGCTCTTTTCAGTGCCGAACTTCAGACTCTATGGCCCCAGTGTTGTGTGTTGTGGGGCTTTCCTCTCCAGGACACAATATTCATCTGTTCTCACTGGCAGCCAGGACTGACTTGGTTATAAAGAGACTATTTATTGTCTCTGCAGTTACTCCTAAATTCTTATGTCATAATTTTGTAGTCTTATTTTCTTTTCACATAAGAAATGCTAGGAATGTGATTTCTTTTCTATCTAAAATGTCTTGCATTCTTGAGGCCTGTAGACTACAGTGTCCTCTGTCTCCTTGACGATGGTACTTACATTTACCTGCCATAGATGACTAATATTAAAAGGCAGTTCAAGTAAGGCCTCATCCAGTTTCTCTGCTCTGTATCTCCCTGGGAATGTTTTGTACAGCTTGATGGCTGTCGTGGGGGAATTTTAAGATCACCACGGTTCATAGTGTGTGTGAGTTAGTGTGATCGACATAACATGTAGCATATTAGAGTCTCTGTTTTATTTTTTATTTTTTTATTTATTTCACCTTTATTTAACCAGGTAGGCAAGTTGAGAACAAGTTCTCATTTACAACTGCGACCTGGCCAAGATAAAGCAAAGCAGTTCGACACATACAACAACACATAGTTACACATTGGAGTAAACAAACATACAGTCAATAATACAGTAGAAAAAAAACACTAATCTATATACAATGTGTGCAAATGAGGTAGGATAAGGAACATAAGGCAATAAATAGGCCATGGTGGCAAAGTAATTACAGTATAGCAATTTAACACTGGAATGGTAAATGTGCAATAGATGAATGTGCAAAGTAAAAATACTGGGGTGCAAAGGAGCAAGATAAATAAATGACTACGGTAAGGGATGAGGTAGTTGGTTGGGCTATGTACAGGTGCAGTGATCTGTAAACTGCTCTGACAGCTGGTGCTTAAAACTAGTGTGGGAGATAAGTGTCTCCAGTTTCAACGATTTTTGTAGTTCGTTCCAGTCATTGGCAGCAGAGAACTGTAAGGAAAGGCGGCCAAAATAGGAATTGGCTTTGGGGGTGGCCAGTGAGATATACCTGCTGGAGCGAGTGCTACGGGTAGGTGCTGCTATGGTTACCAGCGAGCTGAGATAAGGCGGGGCTTTACCTAGCAGGGACTTGTAGATGACCTGGAGCCAGTGGGTCTGGCGACGAGTATGTAGCGAGGGCCAGCCGACTAGAGCATACAGGTCACAGTGGTGGGTGGTATAAGGGGCTTTGGTGACAAAGCGGATGGCACTGTGATAGACTGCATCCAGTTTGCTGAGTAGAGTATTGGACATCGCCGATGTCATCTACCTCGTGATTTCTATGGCTCACTAACTGCGCTCTCAAATCATACCCTAACCTGGGTTATTTCACCTGGCCATTCAGGTTATTCAACATGTGGGTTATTTCACCTGGCCATTCAGGTTATTCAACATGTGGGTTATTTCACCTGGCCATTCAGGTTATTCAACATGTGGGTTATTTCACCTGGCCATTCAGGTTATTCAACATGTGGGTTATTTCACCTGGCCATTCAGGTTATTCAACATGTGGGTTATTTCACCTGGCCATTCAGGTTATTTAACATGTGGGTTATTACACCTGGCCATGCTCTCGCTGTCTCTGATGCGTTTCATTATGGGAAGTATTCAGTAACTTGTGTAAGGCTTAACTTGTATACTCTTAAAGAGATCTGGTGGTTATTTAACATGTCCACTCTGTCCTCAGGAGGGGAAGAAATACCTCAGGAGGCTGAATACGAGGAGGGGTATTTGATATGTGTTCTCTCTACTCTGATGACGTTGTATTTAATAACTGGGGAGCTGGGTGTGCAGCTCAGTGCTATGCAGGAGGAGAGGAGCAGCAGTAACGGGCAGATGGTGACAAAGCGTTCCGGTAGTGCTGGCTTTGCTCTCGGTCTTGTTTTGGGCACTATCGATGGGGGTGTGACCTCTGCTGCAGAGACCGGGAGAGAGCAATGGCAGCCTCCAGCCTGTCTCTTCCCTCATAAGTCTGAGGAGGGAGTATGGCCACTCTAAATGTTCCCCTGGAGAGTCTTGTTGCTCTGACACAAAGGAACATAGATTGGAGTTATTTTGTCTTTTGAGTTGTCTTTCACATGCATCTGATGGTCATAAAGAGTGTGTGGTGGTCCTGAAGCTGCCAGGTTGTGGATTAGGGGAACCTCTGATTCCATGCAGTCAGAGAGAGAATGGACAAAGCCTGTGATGATATGGTTTGAGAGGCATATGTACAGTAACCATAGTGGCTGCTTTGTTCTGGTGGCTGGCTGGCTATGACAGCAGCAGCTGAACCACGTAGTCTCCCTCCCCTGTGTGTCTGACACACACACACACACACACACACAATGATAGCAGCCTGACATCTTATGGTGCATCAGAAAGAGAAGGGGGAAAAAAAATAAACAATGTCCCAGATTGTGAGAAGGGGCTGCTGAGAGGGGGGGATTGTTTCCAAGCACACAAACACACCAAGGGCCCAGGGAGAGCCTGACTGGTGCCCCCCTTGGAGCTAAGATGGGGCAGGCGGCATGGCGTAAAGCATTACTGTCGAATCCGTGCCAAACCCAGTGTACAGTACAGTGTCATCATATCTGACATTTTCCAATCAACAACACACAGAGGGAGGTTTTATAACCAGCAGCAGCATTTGCCCTCATATGCAGTCCTGTTGTACACTGGGCCTTTCAGTGCCAGAGCAGAGGCAGAGGCCTCATTTAAAAGCTTGGCTCTGTTTTCCACTGTGGACCGTGACTGAAGACAGCTGCTTATTATCTGTAGTGACCAAGGCTGTGGATCCGTAACCTCCCCGTCCCGCCCCTCTGGATCCCTTTCCCCACAGAGCTGAAGATCTGAGTCACGTTCTGTGTTTCTTTACCTCGATTCTACACATTGTTGTAGTCACTCTCCCTTCACGTTTCTCAATGTCAATTGTGAATGATAATTCTTCAGGTTTCACCAACCGTTTGATCTCAATCAGTTTCATATGCGTTTAAATCGGTTTTTGTAATATGCCCACCACATTTAATGGCTGAGTCTTTAAACGCCCAGTCTCCAATTATCAACACACAGAGAGCAGTTTCACAACTACTGTCAGCATGCAGGCTAACCCTGAGTACATGTATTGTCATGCAGGCTAACCCTGGGTACATGTATTGTCATGCAGGCTAACCCTGAGTACATGTATTGTCATGCAGGCTAACCCTGAGTACATGTATTGTCATGCAGGCTAACCCTGAGTACATGTATTGTCATGCAGGCTAACCCTGGGTACATGTATTGTCATGCAAGCTAACCCTGAGTACATGTATTGTCATGCAGGCTAACCCTGAGTACATGTATTGATGTATTGTCATGCAGGCTAACCCTTTCAGTTGCAGAATCAGAGGCATCCTTTAATGTCTTGGCTCTGTTTTTTCACTGTGGACCAGGAAGGAACACAGCTGCTTAATATCTTCAGTGACACTGAAATTAAGTAAATCTGGAGGTCGAGGAGTGGGATTTGTGGTTGAGTAACTTGGCAGAGTATTTCAGTGTCTTTGTGTGTTAGCTGACACTACCTGATGTGGTGGGTAGGTGGCCACCTCAGAGAAGGAGTTCTAGTTTGACTGGTGTTAGAGCCGAGGATGACAAATTTAGAGACTGTTCCTGTCTTCTTGGCCCCTGTGTTTGTCCTGAAGGGGGAGGGACTGGTCTCGAGTAAGATGGCGTTGTATAACTGTCTTCTCGGCCCCTGTTGTTCCGAGCCCAGTGTGTGGGATCTGGGATGAACACTACTACAATAGATTTATGGCCCTGTCAAGTCTGTGCCGCCTGACTCAGCTCTGTGTCCCCCTCCCACTGGGCCCTGGCCCACTGACGGATAAGGACCAGCTGAGAGACAGGGTGCTGTTCAGACCTGGGTTCAAGTTGTTTTTGTTCTCTTTCACATACTTTGAGGGTAACTTGATTAAGCCTGCTTGTCTGAAATAAATACTGTTTGAACCCAGGTCTGGTGCTGTTTCCCCCCTGGCTCCGTTTAGGCTGGGGGCGGTGACACACTCACACAAATGGGGGGTGGAGGGTGGAGAGCAGTCACATGGCCATGGCCACCCTACCCTCACCTCAGTATAGGCAGGAGCGCCTTGTGCCCTTATCCAATCATGCCTGGAATGCTGCTTGTCACTCGGGCTATTTCTGCTGTCTGTCGCTATTGCTATACTGTCCAGTGCAGTTTGGCAGATTTTAGTCTCTTTTTTTGTTGTTAGTTTCCGTCTTCTTTCTACCTCTCGCTTTCTTTTCCTCTCTGTCTCTCTCACCCCCCTTTTAACTGGAGTTTGTAGCTTGGAGTTTCCCTGGCACTGCCTCTCTTGTTATTGTGCTGACTAGCTGCTCCTCTTTCCTCCAGCTCTGCTGTTCACTGTGGGAGGGAGCAAGAGAAAAAGAGAGAGGGAGGCAGGGAAGGGAGAAAGGGGATCAGCCAGCTAAGAAGTGGGCGACTGGATCAGACACTGAGACAGAGAGACAGAGCAGGAGGTGAACATGTCTCACCGGCTGCGTCTGTACTTTGGCTCTGGCCGCAGCAACACAGCTCCAGAAATGGCGGAGCTGGAAGGGCCGGCCCAGGCCCAGGACGGCAACGATGTCGCCATGACATTCCACATGCAGCAGCCTCTCCGGCCTCAGCGCTGGAGCAGCCCAGAATCACCTACCATCTCCTGGTGTCCTGTGAGAGATCTGTCTATGAGTGCCTTCTCTGTGCCTTGGCAACGGCCTGAGAGAGAGATCTACTTTGGGCCTCGTCCCGTGTCTGAGAGCCCCCTGGCTGGTCATGGAGGTCCTGGAGACTCCTCACTCAAACGAAGCTCCTCCATGTTTATACCCCAGCTGACTTCTGCCGAGCCACGGCCCACAAAGAGTTCCTCTATGCAGATCTCTCTCCAACGGTCCTCCGGTGCCGGGCCTGTTGGAGCCGAAGAGCCACCGCCATGTCCGCCACCCAGCTACACCCCGGGACCTGCTCCGGCCTACACAGAACCAGACAGGAACTACCACTACGCTCTACCACCACCACCACCACCACCTCACTACAGCCGTGACGCTTCATCTACTGTCAGTTCACCACCTCACTACAGCCGAGAGGCTTCATCTACTGTCAGTTCCCCACCTCACTACAGCCGAGAGGCTTCAGGGAGCTCCAGTTCTGCCATGCCTCATAATCGGAATCAACAGCCCACAGAGCCTGCTCAACCCAAGCGAAGGGTATTCTGTGTCACACCCCAAGATGGCTCAAACTCAAGCGGTCAGGTCAGCTCAGCTATGTCTAACGGAAATGGAGGCTCACCGGGAATCAGCATCGGAGGCTTCCACATCTCAAGGAACTCCTCAGATGGATCTGAAGTCCAGCAGTTCAGGATCGGCTATGGCTCTGGCAGTCAAGGAGCTGGGCCCTGCTGCTGGTCCGTCCAGCAGCAGAACTCTGACCCAGGTCAACCTGGCACCACTCAAAGGCTTGTGTTCCAGCTTGGACAGCAGGACCAAGCCAGACAGGCCAACAACATGAACCTTGTGGCCACAAGCAAGGCCACCGATCTGGGCTTCACTGGCTCCAAGGGAGGGCGTGTGGTACGTTACCCCAAGATCCGGCTGGAGAGAAGCTCTTCACATCAGCGGCTGCCCTGTGGGAACCACCAGACGTTCGGTGATGTTGGGGATCCTCAGGGCATTGAAGGAAACCCTTCAGAGATGGACGGGCAAAGTATGGATATTGAAGATGGCTGTACTTTCAACATCAGGAGAGAACCCCGCAAACGGCAGCCTCACTTCAAGATTTCTTTCAGTCAGAATGGTGATCCCCCTACCGTACAGGATATAACCCTGGGAAATGGTCAGGTAATTATTATTGGAAGAATAAATATCATTATGGTATTTTCGATTCAGTTACGTATTGGTATGTTATTTTGGACAATATTATATTGATACTTTGACTCCCAAGTATTGCGTTGTAAATTAATAAATCTAATAAAAATGCATGCCGGTCTTGCGGCTGGGCGGGAAGGGGGTGGTCACATTCTGGGAAGTGAGAATGTCAAGTAGCCCCAGGGCAGCCTGGCCAGGAGCCGCTGCTGGTCTCCACTGCACCGGCTTTTATTTAATTTCACAACCACAGGCATGTGAACTTTTACACACTTAGATGGAGTCTCATTCACTAGGAAAACCTGAGGAAAACACATGGGAGAAGGGCTTTGGAAACTAGTGCTCAACACACGCACACAATTGTTGCCCAGCCCACTCACTTCATTGTCTTTACGTTGAGGTAATAGTAACATAACGTAGCAGTCGCGTGACCAGCGTTTCTTTCTCTCTGGTCCTGACAAGAAAATAAAATAACTGTCCGAGGTTCTCTTCTGCACTGTTCATCCAGTTCAGTAAATGTGGAGTTCAGATGGAGGGGTCGCCTTGTTAACATCCAAAAGAGGAAGTATCGTCACAGGCTCTCCATTTCTCCAGAAAACTCGATGCAGTCGGTTGTCTTCTAACCCTGCAGAGGGTGAGGTAATAAATAGGAACAAACACTCCCACAGCCTCTTTAAGATCTGTCTGTGCTTGTGCTATCTTTAGATCGGTTTGAAAGGGGCATGTCTCCTATGGGCTGGGTTGGTGTGGGTCGGTGTGGTGTCTCCTATGGCCTGGGACGGTGTGGCGTCTCCTATGGCCTGGGACGGTGTGGCGTCTCCTATGGCCTGGGACGGTGTGGCGTCTCCTATGGCCTGGGACGGTGTGGCGTCTCCTATGGCCTGGGACGGTGTGGCGTCTCCTATGGCCTGGGACGGTGTGGCGTCTCCTATGGCCTGGGACGGTGTGGGTCGGTGTGGCGTCTCCTATGTCCGGCGTTGGTATGGGTCGGGGTGGCGTCTCCTATGGCCTGGGTCGGTGTGGCGTCTCCTATGGCCGGCGTTGGCCTGGCGTCTCCTACGTCCGGCGTTGGTATGGGTCAGTGTGGCATCTCCTATGGGTTGGTGTGGCGTCTCCTATTGGTTGGTATGGGTCGGTGTGGCGTCTCCTATTGGTTGGTATGGGTCGGTGTGGCGTCTCCTATTGGTTGGTATGGGTCGGTGTGGCGTCTCCTATGGGTTGGTGTGGCGTCTCCTATGGGTTGGTGTGGCGTCTCCTATTGGTTGGTATGGGTCGGTGTGGCGTCTCCTATGGGTCGGTGTGGCGTCTCCTATTGGTTGGTATGGGTCGGTGTGGCGTCTCCTATTGGTTGGTATGGGTCGGTGTGGCGTCTCCTATGGGTCGGTGTGGCGTCTCCTATTGGTTGGTATGGGTCGGTGTGTTGTCTCCTATGGTTTGGAAATGGTCGGTGTGGCGTCTCCTATGGGTCGGTGTGGCGTCTCCTATGGGTCGGTGTGGCGTCTCCTATGGGTCGGTGTGGCGTCTCCTATGGGTCGGTGTGGCGTCTCTTATGGTTTGGAAATGGTCGGTGTGGCGTCTCCTATGGGTCGGTGTGGCGTCTCCTTGGGTCGGTGTGGCGTCTCCTATGGGTCGGTATGGGTCGGTGTGGCGTCTCCTATGGGTCGGTGTGGCGTCTCCTATGGGTCGGTGGGGCGTCTCCTATGGGTCGGTATGGCGTCTCCTATGGGTCGGTGTGGATCAGTGTGACTCCCTCAGAACAGTTGCCCCTTCTGGGTGATTCAGATCGAAGATATCATTACGACTCCAAATGACTATTAAAGAAGTTTAAAAAGCTATCAATATCAGCATTTTGCTATAGCTTTGAGTCTTTTCAGAAAGCTGGAAGTAATCAACTGTATCTACATACTATAACAGAAGAGGTCACTACTAAACGGCTCTCCATTTCGCTACACTCGCATTAACATCTGCTAACCATGTGCATGTAACCAATAAAATTGGATTTGATTTGAGATACAGACCTCACAATATTAAAACTGTTTCTCACACGTCGAAAACATAGGCCTCTGATAACCGCTATCTGTTTTTGTTGTTGTTGTTCTCCGTAGTTTGTAGCTTGGTATTTAGAATATCTAATGCCCACTGTGTCAGGATAGGACCAGAATCATCCAGAACTATTACTAGAGTCTGCCACCCCTCTTTAGTTGCATCTTAATGAGGTGTGTCAGACTATTCCCAAGATTACTGCTACTGGCAGGGAGGTTATATGTCCTCACTCAGCTATTTGTTTTTATCTTACTATTGGGCCAGCATTGACATTTTTAAGACTGGCTAATGATATTGACATTGAACGGCGTGACCGAACAGGTCACAGGTCTATGTTTTGTATGACCCTTTGGTTTGAATGTCAGTGCGTGAGTTGAATTTCAGTTGAGGCTACACGCTAAGTTGGTACATGGCATACTAAGCCAGCACCTCCTTGGTTTGACTGGGCTTATCATTTCAGTGTGATTTCTAGTGTCTGTATGACTGATCTCGGCTGACTTTAGCAGCCACTGAAGTCAGAGGAATGTCACCCACTAACTGTTTGAACACTCCTCCCTATACCACAGCTCTTCCGAATCTTTAGTATTTTGGAACAAATATGGAAACAAACAAATAAATATAGCACAATTTTAGCCAATTAACATTCCTGCTACAGAATAAAGTTACCCTGCTCTCACTTATAGAACACTTAACGTTCGGATGTATGGTATTAACTTGCTACCCATAGAAGGGGAAACCCCCTTTTATAGACCATAATGACAGCCATGCTTCCCCAGGTGCCCTGCGGTTGCCTGCCTAGTAGGCTAGTGCCCCTGGCCTTAGAAAAGCACAGTGTGTGTGCCAGGCTGGAGACAGACAGCTTTGCCTATAGAAATAGAATAACTAGAACGGAAGGGCATCCCCATCCGGCAGCCATATTTAGTGGACCCATGCCAGGAAGTAATTACATTTCTATAGTTAGGCCTATGCCCTCGCCACAGCCTTAACCCAGACCAGTTCAGAGCTAGTACAGTTGCCATTCACAAAGAGCTTTGACCGACTGGCTGACTGGCTGGCTGTCACAAGGCTATATTAGCTTGGGGGTCTCCAATGTTATTTTTGTCAACATGCATGTGCTGTGCCGGGGGCTGGGGAGGGAATTGTTGTGGGAGCTTTTTCAGGCACCTCTTGGGGGTTGCATGGCATTGTAACTCAACCTAACCCCACTCAGGGGCTTTTCCAGTGTATAGGGTAGGCTTTATTGTATAGGCCTATATTTCTCCTGTCGCTCAGCTGAAAAAACTAACTGCTGTTTGAACCCTGATTTGTCTACTGACCCTAACCCTCATTCTCTCCTTCCAGTCTGTTGTCTCTCGGCTCTCTCGCCTCCATATAAGGGGCTTTATTGGCATGGGAAGCAAGTGAAATAGATAATATAAGTGAAATAAACAATAAAAAAAATTAGTCAGATTTCACTCACAAGTTCCAAAAGAATAAAGACATTTCAAATTTCATATTATGTATATATACAGTTTTGTAGTAATGTGCAAATAGTTAATGTACAAAAGGGAAAATAAATAAACATCAATATAGTTTTTTTTACAATGATGTTTGTTCTTCACTGGTTGCCCTTTTCTTGTGACAACGGGTCACAAATCTTGCTGCTGTGATTGCACACTGTGGTATTTCACACAATAGATATGGGATTTTATCGAAATTGGATTTGTTTTCAAGTTCTTTGTGGGTCTGTGTAATCTGAGGGAAAAATGTGTCTCTATGGTCAAACATTTGCCAGAAGGTTAGGAAGTGCAGCTCAGTTTCCACCTCATTCTGTGGGCAGTGTGCACATAGCCTGTCTTCTCATGAGAGCCAGGTCTGCCTACGGTGGCCTTTCTCAATAGCAAGGCTATGCTCACTGTGTCTACATAGTCAAAGATTTCCTTAATTTTGGGTCAGTCACAGTGGTCAGGTATTCTGTCACTGTGTACTCTCTGTTTATGGCGAAATAGCGTTCTAGTTTGCTCTGCTTTTTTGTAAATTCTTTCTAATGTTTAAAGTAATAACATTTTTGTTTTCTCATGATTTGGTTGGGTCTAATTGTGTTGCTGTCCTGGGGCTTTGTGGGGTGTGTTTGTGAACAGAGCCCCAGGACCAGCTTGCTTAGGGGACTCTTCTCCAGGTTCATCTCTCTGTAGGTGATGGCTTGGGAATCGCTTCTTTTCAGGTGGTTGTAGAATGTAACGGCTCTTTTCTGGATTTTGATAATTAGTGGGTATTGGCCTAATTCTGCTCTGCATGCATTATTTGGTGTTTTATGTTGTACACTGAGGATATTTTCTGCAGAATTTTGCATGCAGTCTCTTTTAATTTAGTGTTTGTTCCATTGTTTTTTAAATTCTTGGTTGGTCAATGGACCCCAGACCTTACAACCATAAAAAGCAATGGGTTCTATAACTGATTAAAGTATAGCCAGATCCTAATTGGTATGTCGAATTTTATGTTCCTTTTGATGGCGTAGAAAGCCCTTGCCTTCTCTCAGATCGTTCACAACTAAACTCAGCAAAAAATTAAATGTCCTCTCATTGCGTTTATTTTCAGAAAACTTTACATGTGTAAATATTTGTATGGGGGGAGGGTCAAAATCAAAAGTAGCAGTCAAAATCTGGTGTGGCCACCAGCTACATTAAGTACTACAGTGCATCTCCTCCTCATGGACTGCACCAGATTTGCCAGTTCTTGCTGTGAGATGTTACCCCACTCTTCCACCAAGGCACCTGCAAGTTCCCAGACATTTCTGGGGGGATGGGCCCTAGCCCTCACCCTCCGATCCAACAGGTCCCAGACGTGCTCAATGGGATTGAGATCCGGGCTCTTCGCTGGCCATGGCAGAACACTGACATTACTGTCTTGCAGGAAATCACGCACAGAACAAGCAGTATGGCTGATATCTGCCACTGCAAGGACGATCAGCTGTCTGTTGGCGTCTCACTGTACGGACATGGCAATTTATTGCCCTGGCCACATCTGCAGTCCTCATGCCTCCTTGCAGCATGCCTAAGGCACGTTCACACAGATGAGCAGAGACCCTAGGCATCTTTCTTTTTGTGTTTTTCAGAGTCAGTAGAAAGGCCTCTTTAGTGTCCTAAGTTTTCATAACTGTGACCTTAATTGCCTACCGTCTGTAAGCTGTTAGTGTCTTAACGACCGTTCCACAGGTGCATGTTCATTAATTGTTAATGGTTCATTGAACAAGCATGGGAACAGTGTTTAAACCCTTTACAATGAAGATCTGTTATTTGGATTTTTACAAATGATCTTTGAAAGACAGGGTCCTGAAAAAGGGACGTTTATTTTTTTGATGAGTTCATGTAGAAGTTACCTGTGGCGCTGATGTTTAGGTCGAGGTATGTATCGTTTTTTGTGTGCTCTAGGGAAACGGTGTCTAGCTGGAATTTGTATTTGTGGTCCTGGCAACTGGACCTTTTTTGCAACACCATTATTTTTGTCTTACTGAGATTTACTGTCAGGGGCCAGGTCTGTGCAGAAGATCTAGGTGCTGCTGTAGTCCGTCCTTGGTTGGGGACAGAAGCACCAGATCATCAGCAAACAGATGTTTGACTTTAGATTCTAGTAGGGCCAGGTGCTGCAGACTGTTCTAGTGCCCTCACCAGTTTGTTGATATATATTTTGAAGAGGGTGGGGCTTAAGCTGCATCCCTGTCTTACCCCCCAGCCCTGTGGAAAGAAATGTGTTTTTTGCCAATTTTAACCGCACACGCGTGTTTGTGTACATGTTGTATGTTTAGCAGACCCGCATGCCTCCCTCCCTCCCTCCCTCCTCCCAGTGAGCAGTAATATGCTAACTCTCTCTCCCCTTCTCCCTCCTCCTCCTCCTCCTCGCTCATCCTCCTCCTCTCAGTGAGGAGTAATATACTCTCCCTCCCTCCTCCTCCCAGTGAGGAGTAATATACTAACCCACCCTCCCTCCTCCTCCCAGTGAGGAGTAATATACTAACCCTCCCTCCCTCCCTCCTCCTCCCAGTGAGCAGTAATATGCTAACTCTCTCTCCCCTTCTCCCTCCTCCTCGCTCATCCTCCTCCTCCCAGTGAGGAGTAATATACTAACCCTCCCTCCCTCCCTCTTCCTCCCAGTGAGGAGTAATATACTAACCCTCCCTCCCTCCCTCTTCCTCCCAGTGAGGAGTAATATACTAACCCTCCCTCCCTCCCTCTTCCTCCCAGTGAGGAGTAATAAACTAACCCTCCCACCCTCCCTCCTCCTCCCAGTGAGGAGTAATATGCTAACTCTCTCTCCCTTCTCCCTCCCTCCCCTCCTCCTCCCAGTGTAAGATGGCACATGGAGACAGCTGTAGGCTCAGCTGTGACCCCTGTTGACTACAGAAATCTCACCCAATGGTCAGCCTGGCCATATCAGCCTTGTCAGCCATATCTTAAAAGGAACATTATGTGGGCATGACCATGGGAGTCTAATCCTCTACCCAGGCATAAAATCACAAACCCGTATATACTGTCCAGCCTCCACACCACAGACTGTCCCTTTTAGGGCTGTCCCTGGCTAAAACTTTAGTCGAGCGAAAGTCGTCTGTTCTTTCGACCAATTGATTGGTCAACATTTTTAAACGTGTATTTTTCCATATATAGACACACCCTATGTGTTAATAAAATCAATTATATACACTGATGCTTTATTATTACTAATGAAATAAGGCACAAATGACTCAAGGGAGCCAGAGATAACGGTAGGTAGCCTAGTAGTTAGAGCATTGGACTAGTAACCGAAAGGTTGCAAGATCGAATCCCCGAGCTGACAAGGTAAAAATCTGTCATTCTGCCCCTGAACAAGGCAGTTAACCCACTGTTCCCAGGCAGTCATTGAAAATAAGAATTTGTTCTTAACTGACTTGCCTAGTTAAATAAAGGTAAAATAAAAAATAACCAGAAGAAAAAAAACTTAACCTGACCCAACTATTCTCCTCCCTCTCCTGCTGGAATTCTGCGATTTACTCTCCTGAAGTTGTCGGTAATAGGCTACACGAGGAGTCTGCAACCTTTCTCATGTGGAATGCCAATTTATCTTACCATTTCTACCCATCTGCATGTTAGGGTTTTCATATGCACATTTACGTGAAAGTTTCTAAACAGTGCCAGCACCCAAAATGAATACCGGAACCTATTTCAGTCCAAGTCCAGCACTGAGAAGAGGGTAATCAGGTAGGCCTATTTTATGACGTTTCCACTGGAGCATGACATTTTTTGGTTATCAAAAGGGAGAGAGCTGGAAATATTTTTCAAATACATTGAGGAACTATTGTCATTCTCAATGGATGTAAAAACAGACTGTTTGCTGTTTGAGGTGAAGAAAACATGACTTTGAGAAGCTCCACAGCTCATTAGTGGTGGTGCATTAAGCCAATCAAAAATACTATCAGATCCCCAAATGGGCACGTTTATAGGCCTACATTTGCTCACAGGCCAGGTAGCCTATAGGCCTACTTCTATGTGTGCGTATCCTTACTCAACATTGACAGGAGCCCTCCAAACAAAAGACAATGACTAAAGTGACAACTCATAAATGTAATGAAATGAAGCAAAGCTTGTTTCCCCACAAGTATAGCCTAGGTTGTGCACTCTGCAAACAATGTGCCCACAATGAGAACGGGAAGACTGGAATAATAATATTGAATGCATTAAAATAAATTCCTATAACAAACATTGTAGATTAGGAATTAATGGTAAAGGCACTAGTGGTTATATATGTAATGGGGAATTGATAAACACTAACAATCAAATGCAAACAATTCACACAATGAAGTTATGAAACAATGAATGTGCACAAATTGGCAGTAGTGAGTGCATTCTGGAGAGAGCAGTGCATTTTGCATCTGGGCGCTACATGGTTAATCGGCCGTCTGCATTGGCCGTGCAGCGTTTCCGGTGATACGTCCTCAGCAGAAGTCAGGACATTCATACTTGTGCTTCGTGGAGCAGTGCAGAGCTGTTGTCAAGGAAGTGAGTTTGTGTTTTCTACAGGATGTACCGCCTCCACTTACCGTCAACCAATCATGTCAATGAGGAGCTATACAGAGCCCTCTGCATTGGGAGGAGCATGGCGATTGCGTCACACCCTCCATGTGGAGCCTCCGACTACATTTTCAGATCAAGCATAAATGGTCTTTTAGTCTAGGCCTCCGCAAATCTTATGCTGCAGTAAATGACTTACTGAATGTTTTAGATTCCCATTTGAGTAGTGTTTCTTAAGTCCCTTCTCCTCTCACCAGTTCCAATAACACAGACACAGGAGAGGTGTGTTGTGACCTGTCTGTGTGCTCTGCTAAGAGACCTGGCTTCAATACTATTTTATATCATTTCAAATGCTTTGTCTGTGCTTGATTGAGCTTGCCTGGCTTAATGGAATAGTCCGAAAACTGTAAGCCCCGCCCATCTAGCACTCCTAGCAGGCTAGAGCAAACGTTGACCGGTTTTTAAATAATATTTGAATCCAGGTTTGGCTCTCTCTGTGACTGGTAACCTTTCATCATAGAATGGCAGTTATTTAAACCAGAGAGGTAGCCTAGACGTCTATTGCCCAGCTAGCTACTGTTCTGTACTTGTGTACCTTTGACATTCTATATATAACCCTTGACATAAAGAAGTCTCAGTTAGCTAGGGCTATTTGAACACCTACAGAATCCCACAGAGGCAAACAATAAACAGTTTCTTAACTCCAATCCACAAAAACTCCTAATTCCCTACCACACCTACTTCCTCCCTACCACACCTACTTCCTTCCTAATTCCTTCCTACCACACCTACTTCCTTCCTAATTCCTTCCTACATGTTGTATCCCACTACACAGGCTCTGTTGGCCTCTGACTGTTCCAAGAATGGGCTTTTCAACCTCGGACAGGTAATCTTGGGCTGGTCTGGTGTGACTACAGTATCTGTCAATCACCTGACCAGTCAATCACGCTCACCTTTGACCTCTGACCTTTTCCTCTTGGCAATAATGATGGTGGTGGTTAGAATGACTACTTCATCTGGCTGGCGCACCCTTTGGCTACCTCTCCTCCTGTCTCTCGCTCCCTCGCTCTCATCTGGTGGTGGTGGTGGTTGTTCCTCTCGCTGGGTCATGGGTGATGGGATCTTCCCCCTCTGTCTAAAGTGATTGTACCTCTACCTACATGACCTATCACCCCAGTGACTTCTCCTCTCAGTGCACCTGCTTCTCACCACGCCTGTGACAACCTGTCTAAATAAACTGATTCTATTGCTATTGCACACAGCTATAGCAGCAACAGTAATATGGAGTATAATTCCCCCCTCATTGCTGTGGTTGGTTCTTCCTTGCCTTCAAGCCCTGCTGCTGGAAATGGAGTCATTTGGCATTCTTCAGTTGTCAGAGTATTAATCTCCATTTTGACTGACAATTGTTGTACTCTTTCTTTTGCAGACGAGGGATGATTTCCTGGGACAGGTCGATGTGCCTCTCAATCATTTACCGGTGAGTGTGTTGTCTGTGTAAGACGTGTGTGTGTGTGTGTGTGTGTGTGTGTGTTTGTTTTTTGGTCATTGTGTGGGCATATCTGTGCGCACACACACACACACACGGATTGTTTGGTTTTTGAATGCTCTACTGGTTTTTAACAGCTTGTTTGTTCTGTCTAGTGGACTCTGAAGGTTGTGAGGGCATAGGGGAGGGGGAAGAGTTAGCAACTTCTCTTGAGCAACCTGTTGTCGTAGGCTTTTTAAGTAGCAGCAACACTGGAGAGTGAGAGCGACTAGCCCCCCTGTTAGGAGTGGAAATAAACCCGGTAGGAATGTAAACAACAGGGCCAGGACAGGGTCTGAGGAGAGGAGGGCTACCCTGGCCTGGAGCTGACGGAAAAAGAAACCGTGCATCCCCGATGGTGGTAAGCCACAATAACAAACAGAGTTGTAGTCCTAAAATGAATGCCGGATTCAAGTAGTTCAATCAAGTTTTAAGTAGGTTAATTGTTTTATGAAAGAAACATGATCTATCTTCTAAAATAATAATAATAAAAATTGGCCAACTATGCAACGATATCACTGGCAGTTCAGAGTGCAGTGTCGATTGTGATTAAATTACCCTTTTAGTCTTTAGTCCTGCTCATAAATGATTCATTGTCAAAGAATGTTTGGCTGTTGATTGAGTGGCTGAGCAATCAAGCCAGTCAAATAGCTTGACCCTAAAGCAGTGCGGTAGTGATTCTAAGAGGTACAGTTGAAGTTGGAAGTTTACATACACTTAGGATGGAGCCATTAAAACTCGTTTTTCAACCACTCCACAAATTTCTTGTTAACGAACTATAGTTTTGACAAGTCGGTTAGGACATCTACTTTGTGCATGACACAAGTAATTTTTCCAACAATTGTTGGAAGATTGTACTTTTTGGAGAAATGTCCTCTGGTCTGATGAAGCAAAAATAGAACTGTTTGGCCATAATGACCATTGTTATGTTTGGAGGAAAAAGGGGGAGGCTTGCAAGCCAAAGAACACCATCCCAACCGTGAAGCACGGGGGTGGCAGCATCATGTTGTGGGGGTGCTTTGCTGCAGGAGGGACTGGTGCACTTCACAAAATAGATGGCATCATAAGGAAGGAAAATGATGTGGATATATTGAAGCAACATTTCAAGACATCAATCAGGAAGATAAAGCTTGGTCGCAAATGAGTCTTCCAAATGGACAATGACCCCAAGCATACTTCTAAAGTTGTGGCAAAATGGCTTAAGGACAACAAAGTCAAGGTATTTGAGTGGCCATCACAAAGCCCTGACCTCAACCCTATAGAAAATTTGTGTGCAGAACTGAAAAAGCGTGTGTGAGCAAGGAGGCCTACAAATCTGACTCAGTTACACTAGCTCTGTCAGGAGGAATGGGCCAAAATTCGCCCAACTTATTGTGGGAAGCTTGTGGAAGGCTACCTGAAACGTTTGACCCAAGTTAAACAATTTAATGGCAATGCTATCAAATCAAATTTTATTTGTCATATACACATGGTTAGCAGATGTTAATGCGAGTGTAGTGAAATGCTTGACCATGCAGTAATATCTAACAAGTAATATAACAATTTCACAACAACTACCTTATACACACAAGTGTAAAGGAATGAATAAGTATACCAAATACTAATTGAGTGTGTGAACTTCTTACCCACTGGAAATGTGATGAAGAAATAAAAGCTTAAATAAATCATTCTCTCTACTTTTCACATTCTTAAATAAAGTGGTGATCCTAACTGACCTATGACAGGGAATTATTACCTCGATTAAATGTCAGGAATTGTGAAAAACTGTGTTTAAATGTATTTGACTAAGGTCTATGTAAACTTCCGACTTCAACTGTAGCTACTTTTGAGAGCGGTGAAACTAAAAGCCTATCTGCGTAGGTGGTAAGGTTAATTATTAATCATGACGCACTACCTACTGTTGTCCCTATGGTGGAAGAATTAACATGAGATCAAGTCTGATGTAACCCTGTGGTGCTTCTGGATGTTCATTAGTTTCAAAACGTTTTGCAACTGAATGCCAACGGGTGTTTCTTTATAGGGCAAAGACGATACCAATATGGCAAGGAAACAAAGCACAAAGTGGATTTAACTTCTTTAGATAAACAGCCCTAATGTTGGAAACAAACATCCATTATGTTGTCATCCAGAGTCACATGTATTTATTTTCCAAGCTGTAGCACACAATATTTTACCCACAGCTGGTTTCTAAAAGGACCCAATAGTTTGGTCTGCTTCATGTTTTCATTTTTTGCCATTTAAAAAATATCACAATACTGGTATCGTCACAGCCCTAGTTATTGGACAAGTTCACATAAGTCCCCCAGTCTCAATCTTTTTGGAGCATTTTCTTCCCTTTGGTACCTACTGAACATAACCCTGATCACAGAAGCCAGCCAGCCAATCAGATGTCATACTGCCCCTGTGTGTCTGTTCTCTGTGGACCTATAGGTCTTAGTCATGCTGGGTGGGTGTAGTCTTACTCACCATGTCTTTGTGGCCTTTTCTGTTAAAGTATTCATGAGTCATGGTGATTCACCTCTGAAAGCTCTGACAGTGTAGAGGCTCTGGCTCCTTGGGGTAGTCACTGACTGGTGCTGTCTTCACTGTCTAGCTACTAGCCCTGAGTCATCTGTTGTTACCATGTTAACTTGGGGCAGTCACTGACGGGTGCTGCCTTCACTGTCTAGCTACTAGCCCTGATGATATTGGGATATCATTTTTGACAAGATATTGTATCGTTTTGACAATATCGCAATATTATTTTTGTGCTAGATGGCTGTACCTAGACTGAAATTTCCATAATAGCTTGTTCTCCAGCTTCTTTTTAAATAGTGAGCCAATTTGTTTTCAGCACTTTTATTGATTGATAAATGCATGGTGCTGTCTTGTCTCTCTGCAGCAGTCCTATGGTGAGCAATATGTTTGAAACCTCAATTAGCAATAAAATCATAGTATCAAATCGCAATACATATAGATTTGTGAGAATTGCAATACATATTGCTTATGCTTACAGCTATCCAATCCTCATATTACTTACACCTATCCAGTCCTCATATTGCTTACACCTATCCAGTCCTCATATTGCTTACACCTATCCAGTCCTCATATTGCTTACACCTATCCAGTCCTCATATTGCTTACACCTATCCAGTCCTCATATTGCTTACACCTATCCAGTCCTCATATTACTTACACCTATCCAGTCCTCATATTGCTTACACCTATCCAGTCCTCATATTGCTTACACCTATCCAGTCCTCATATTGCTTACACCTATCCAGTCCTCATATTACTTACACCTATCCAGTCCTCATATTGCTTACACCTATCCAGTCCTCATATTGCTTACACCTATCCAGTCCTCATATTGCTTACACCTATCCAGTCCTCATATTGCTTACACCTATCCAGTCCTCATATTGCTTACACCTATCCAGTCCTCATATTACTTACACCTATCCAGTCCTCATATTACTTACACCTATCCAGTCCTCATATTGCTTACACCTATCCAGTCCTCATATTACTTACACCTATCCAGTCCTCATATTACTTACACCTATCCAATCCTCTCAGATCGACACAAGTATTTATTTTCTTAGAGTTTATTTGGGATTTAACATCTCTCCCCAACACACCAGACTTTTAGTCTACAGGGCTCTAGTTTCATAGCTGCTTAAACCCCAGCCAGTACTGACTGGTCTGTCAGTCCACTTTACCTCTGAGTTTATCACACAAGGCTGTTAGTTAACTATGAAACAGGAGATGGTCTACTCTGCATACACACACACACACACACACACACACACACACACACACACACACACACACACACACACACACACACACACACACACACGGCTGTTAGTTAACTATGAAACAGGAGAAGGTCTATTCTGCATTCACACAAACACACACACACAAAAGGCTGTTAACTAAGAAACGGGAGACCTTCGTTAATTACTTCAACAGGACAGTTACCAAACATTTTAGCTTCATGTGATGGACTGACAGTGTGTGGCTTTTTATTTCATAGCTACAACATAATGTGTTTTATGTTTTCATGTATTGCATGTAAATCAGACCTGGGAGAAATACTTCATCTGGAAAATACTCTCAAACATTCAGGCTAGCTTAACTAGTGTGCATGGTGGACAGATTGTACCGGTCAGTCAAGCGTATCACATGCATTTGACATAATGTGACTCTGGTCTGACAATGTGTTTGTGATGGACAGTGTGGTTTTTCTATTTTATAGCTACATGTTTTGATATGTTTTCATGTCTGTAAACTTGGCTTGCTTTTCGGTGTCTAGGCCGGGTTACTGTAAGGCAACCGCTAATATCAAAATGGCTTTTAAATACATTGGATTGATTGATTGATGTGTGTCTCTGTGTTGTAGACCGAGGACCCTACGATGGAGCGGCCGTACACGTTTAAAGATTTCCTCCTACGGCCACGAAGGTCAGTTCCAGACTACCGACGAAGGTGACAGGGAACTACACACGCGCACGTACACACACACACACACACACACACACACACA
The DNA here is from genome assembly GCA_030435695.1 of Brachymystax lenok tsinlingensis. Classification (NCBI taxonomy): domain Eukaryota; kingdom Metazoa; phylum Chordata; class Actinopteri; order Salmoniformes; family Salmonidae; genus Brachymystax; species Brachymystax lenok. The sequence goes on along the minus strand of CM059795.1, from coordinate 8,696,911 downwards.
CACACACACACACACACACACACACACACACACACACACACACACACACTCAAGTTACCCACAAACAATGTCCACCTGTTGTTGTTAATCCAAATGAGATTCATGGTTAGATATCACTGAAACTACAGGCTTATGTCATTATGGTATTTGGTTCAAAGTAACTGTACTGTAATCATTGTTAGCGAAGACTGTTGTCATTCCACCTCCCTGGTTTCTGTTGAATTCCAAATATCGTTCTAATTCTAGACATTCACTTAAATAGCATTGTTCAAATATTCCCCAAGTGTTGTTTATGGGGCGCTAACAGGGCTTCCATAGAATGTTGTAGTGTAATTTAAATGCATCATCGCCCAACTCTGAATTCATGGCTCTGGGTAAAACCATCTGTTCTACCTCCGGTTTCTTTTGAATAACTCCCAACTAACTGCCATTTTGGTGTCCTCTTCTGTCTCCAGCCACAAGTCTCGGGTGAAGGGTTATCTGCGGCTAAAGATGGCCTACCTGCCAAAGACTGGAGGTCTGGAGGAAGAGACCACTGGAGGGATTTCCAGGGAGGAGGCGGAGGTAAGAAGACGGGGACACGCACACGGGGACACGCACAAGCGCACACACGCACAAGTGCATGCTTGCACACACACAGCTTTTTTTAACGTGAAATGTCAGGACTTTTTGGGGAATAAAAATGTGTTTTCCCTAAGCCTAACCTTAACCCCAAAACCCCTAACCTTAACCTCAAACCCTAAACCTAACCGCTAAGCTTAAAATAGTATTTTAACAAATTCAGTACAGTCCTGATTTTTTGAAAATAATATCATTTTCCTACATACAGTGCATTCAGAAAGTATTTAGACCCCCTTGACTTTTTCCACATTTTGTTACGTTACAGCCTTATTCATCAATTTACACACAATACCCCATAATGACAAGGCAAAAACAAGTTTAAAGAAATGTTTGAAAATGTATAGTAAAAAGAAAAAAATATATATCACATTTACATAAGTATTCAGACCCTTTACTCAGTACTTTGTTGAAGCACCTCTGGGAGCAATTACAGCCTTGAGTCTTCTTGGGTATGACGCTACAAGCTTGGCACACCTGTATTTGGGGAGTTTCTTCCATTCTTCTCTGCATATCCTCTCAAGCTCTGTCAGGTTGGATGGGGAGCGTTGCTGCACAGCTATTTTCAGGTCTCTCCAGAGATGTTTGATCGGGTTCAAGTCCGGGCTCTGGCTGGACCACTCCAGGACATTCACAGACTTGTCCCGGAAGTCACTCCTGCGTTGTGCTTAGGGTATTGTCCTTTTGGAAGGTTAACCTTCGCCCCAGTCTGAGGTCCTGAGCGCTCTGGAGCAGGTTTTCATCAAGGATCTCTCTGTACTTTGCTCCATTCATCTTTCCCTCGATCCTGACTAGTCTCCCAGTCCCTGAAAAACATCCCCACAGCAACCTGCCACCACCAAGCTTCACCATAGGGATGGTGCCAGGTTTCCTCCAGATGTGACGCTTGGCATTCAGCCCAAATAGTTCAATCTTGGTTTCATCAGACCAGATAATCTTGTTTCTCATGGTCTGAGAGTCTTTAGGTGCCTTTTGGCTCCAAGCGGGCTGCAAGCGGGCTGTGCCTTTTACTGAGGAGTGGCTTCCGTCTGACCACTGCTGCAGAGATGGTTGTCATTCTGGAAGGTTCTCCCATCTCCACAGAGGAACTCTGGAGCTCTGTCAGAGTGACCATTGGGTTCTTGGTCACCTCCCTGACCAAGGCCCTTCTCCCCTTGATTGCTCAGTTTGGCCAGGCGGCCAGCTGTAGGAAGAGTCTTGGTGGTTCCAAGCTTCTTCCATTTAACCTCTTGGGGATAATTAAGGAGCAGTGGGGCGCTAGCACCCCATCCTTGACAACATCCGGAAAAATGTAGAGCGCCACATTCAAAATGCAAATGTAGTATTATAAAACATTCATAAAAATACAGGTGTTGCACACTCTTCAAAAGCTTAGACTCTTGGCAATCTCACAGCGTTGTCAGATTTCAAAAAGGCTTCACGGCGAAAGCAGAACATTTGATTGTCTGAGGACAGTACCCCATGTACTTCCCAAAGTAGCATAATAATAAAACCATCACAGAACACATAAAAAAAGCTAAAATAAATTGCTTACCTTTGATGATCTTCTGCTGAGGGCAATTCGAAGTGTCCAAGCAAGACATCCAATGTTCCTTTTGTTAGAAAAAGTCCCTAGTTGACGCGTTCTGTTCAGAAAATCCACCGTCCACTCGTCCCATTATACAAGACAAATAATATACCTATCAACTTTGTCTAAACAAATCAAACACTATTATGTATATTAACTATTATATTTCACACGGATAATATCCTGAACGATAGTAAAGTAAAAAACCGAGGTGCGCGCTCCTGTGTCCCTCGCGCCACAGACAGAAATCACTTCGTCACTCCACTTGGAAAAACTTCCTGTATTCGGCTGTTTTTCAAGACAAACTCTTGGAACCTTTTTCTAAAGACGGTTGACATCTAGTGGAAGCCATAGGTACTGCAACCTGGGAGCTGCAATTCAGCAGATCCCATAGACAACCATTGGAAAAGAAGGCATGTCACAAAAAAACATTTTCCCGTATGGATTTTGCTCAGGTTTTTGCCTGCCAATTCTGTTATACTCACAGACATTATTTTATGTTTGCATATCCTAGTTTCTGGGCCTGAGTGGCAGGCATTTTACTTTGGGCACGCCAGACTCTCCAATACTCCCAACGCTGCCGCCGCTTCCTAACAATTTTTTCGAATGACAAACATACTCGTTCCAGGGTTTTTCTTTATTTTTAAATGTTCTACATTGTAGAATAATAGTCAATACATCAGCTATGAAATAACACACATGGAATAATTTAGTAACCAAAAAAGTGTTAAACAAATCAGAATATATTTTAGATCCTTCAAAGTACTCACCCTTTGCCTTTATGACAGCTTTGCATACTCTTGGCATTCTCTCAACCAGCTTCATGTGGTAGTCACCTGGAATGCATTTAAATTAACAGGTGTGCCTTGTTAAAAGTTAATTAATGCGTTTGAGCCAATCAGTTGTGTTGTGACCACGTAGGGTTGGTATACAAAAGATAGCCCTATTTCGTAAAATACCAAGTCCATATTATGGCAAGAACACCTCAAATAAGAAATGAGACATGACAGTCCATCATTAATTTGACGTGAAGGTCAGTCAATCCGGAACATTTTAAGAACTTTGAAGGTTTCTTCAAGTATAGTCGCCAAAACCATCAAGCGCTATGATGAAACTGGCTCTCATGAGGACCACCACAGGAAAGGAAGACCTAGAGTTACCTCTGCTGCAGAGGATAAGTTCATTAGAGTTAACAGCCTCAGAAATTGCAGCCCAAAGAAATGCTTTACAGAGTTCAAGACACATCTCAACATTAACTGTTCAGAGACTGTGTGAATCAGGCCTTCATGGTCAAGTTGCTGCAAAGAAACAACTACTAAAGGACATCAATAAGAAGAAGAGACTTGCTTGGGCCAAGAAACACAAGCAATGGACATTAGACCTGTGGAAATCTGTCCTTTGGTCTGATGAGTAGAAATATTTGATTTTTGGTTCCAACCATGTCTTTGTGAGACGCAGAAAAGGTGAAAGGAATAATCTTTGCATGTGTGGTTCCCACTGTGAAGCATGGAGGAGGATATGTGATGGTGTGGGGGTGCTTTGCTGGTGACACAGTTTGTGAATTCAAGGCACACTTTACCGACTTGGCTACCACAGCATTCTGCAGCGATACGCCATCCCATCTGGTTTGCGTTTAGTGGGACTATAATTCGTTTTTCTGCAGAATAATGACCCAACACACCTCCAGGCTGTGTAAGGGCTATTTGACCAAGGTGAGTGATGGAGAGCTGCATCAGATGACCTGGCCTCCACAATCACCCGACGTCAACCCAGTTGAGATGGTTTGGCATGAGTTGGATCGCAGAGTTAAGGAAAAGCAGCCAACAAGTGCTCAGCATATATGGGAACTTTTTCAACAAGACTGTTGGAAAAGCATTCCAGGTGAAGCTGGTTGAGAGAATGCCAAGAGTTTATGAAGCTGTCATCAAGGCAAAGTGTAGCTACTTTGAAGAATCTCAAGTATGAATTATGTTTTGATTTGTTCAACACTTTTTTTTTTTTTGGTTACTACATGATTCCGTATGTGTTATTTCATAGTTTTGATGTCTTCACTATTATTCTACAATGTAGCCCTTGAATAAGTAGGTGTGTCCAAACTTTTGACTGGTACTGTATATACATACATACAGTTGTGGAGGTGGAGTAACAAAAGTCTGTTACTGCCAACAGGGAGTCTGGAGAAAACGTCTAGACTAGACTGTTCTGGTCTGGCCTCTCTTTCTGGAAACACCATTCACTCGCTCACTCACTTCCCCACTTCCTTTCATTTTCAAAAGTCTGATCTAATGGAAAATTTAATTATGTGTTTGGTGTGTGTGTCTGTATGATTCTGTGTGCCAGTGACTTAATCTGAGTAAGAGAGAGGGAGGGCAAGATGGCTTGTAGTTTTTCAGTCAGTAAAATGAGGCCTAGATAGGGTGACATATAGCTAGTCTGGGTACCTTTCTGTTTAGCTATCATTCCACTCCTTGTCATGCTAAACATCTTTGGCATATGACACAGAGTGAGAGTGGAATTGTAGCTAAACAGACAGGTACCCAGGCTAACATTTAGCAGAAGAACTGAAAAAAATAGAACTGAAAATCTCACGTCTCCAACTTTCTTGTGAGATCTCAGGGAGACAGACCATGGAATGTAACGTACACCAAAAGGAAAGAGCTGTGTTTTTCTCCTGACTGTGCAGTCTCTCTCTGTGTCTATCTTTGAGCGTTCTCTCCTCCTGTGCCTTTGTGCTTCTCAGGGCTGGGAGGTGAACGACTCCACCGATCCCAGCGTCCAGAGGCCCCAGGCGGTCCAGCCCCCACTGCCCCCAGGATGGGAGGAGAAGGTTGATAACCTGGGCAGAACCTACTACGTCAACCACAACAACCGCTATACACAGTGGAAACGACCCAGCAACGTGTATGTACACACAGCTAGGTTATCTTTTTATCCCCAGGGCTCTGTACTAGGTCTTCTGGTGTCCCCCAGGGCTCTGTACTAGGTCTTCTGGTGTCCCCCAGGTGTTCGGTACTAGGTCCTCTGGTGTCCCCCAGGGCTCGGTACTAGGTCCTCTCTTGTTCTCTCTGTGCACCAACATGTAAAATGTTAATTATCTCTTCTCTACAGGGATGATGTTTCGGAGGTGGAGAATGACAATCAGCAGCGGGCGAACAGCATCCAGGCCCACCGTGTTTTCAGGTCCAGACGTCACATCTCTGAAGACCTGGAGAACGAACATACAGAACCCAGAGACATGGAAGATGTGAGTCTCACCTCTGACCTTTGACCCCTCGACTGTACAATATGTTTTAATCAAGATCTTCATAAATCCGTGGTCATCTATTGCTACATACCAGGACAATATTATGCCTACATTGTTACTTAAAATAGGTTAATGGATAAATGCCTTATCTTTACTGCAGAATACAGAAAGATTTTCCGAACCAGTCAGTGGTACAGTACACACTCTTGCTCTCTCTCTCTGCGCAGTCGTGGGAGCCAATCACTGAAGAGAGTCCAGATGGCCCCCTACGTGGCCCCTCCTCCTCAATGGCGACAGCCATCCCCCAAACGCCTGCCCCCCCGCCCCTCGAGGAGTTCTCAGAGGAGATCAACCTGCACCTCTCTCTCTCTCCAACCCCATCCGGCCCCCCGCCTGACATCAACGGAGAGGTGGCTGCCCCCAGCCACGCCTCTGCTGTGGTGAGAATCACTGACCAGTTTGAATCTGTTAGAGGCAATTCACCACTTTTTAACCTCATTCATTAGCAGAATTCCAGTATGTGTGAAAACATTTGTTCTTGTAGCCAAAAAGATGAGAAGAAAAAGTCCTAAGAAAACAATCCCTCCCTCCGTCTGTCTCCCCTCAGCAGAGTCATCTGACCTCCAGGCTGCGCTCCTCCAGTATGACAGATGGGGTCAGTGACCAGGCCCAGCCTCCTCCTCCAGCGGTACGATACAAGCACTCTTTCTTCCTCTCCTCCTCTTCCTGCTCTCCTCTGTTCTTCCGCCTCTGCCTTCCTCTCCACCTCTTCCTGCTCTCCTCTGTTCTTCCGCCTCTGCCTTCCGATTCCTTTACTACACAGGCAGCTCTTCCTGTCCTCTGTTCCTGTCCTCTGTTCCTGTCCTCTGTTCCTGTCCTCTGTTCCTGTCCTCTGTTCCTGTCCTCTGTTCCTGTCCTCTGTTCCTGTCCTCTGTTCCTGTCCTCTGTTCCTGTCCTCTGTTCCTGTCCTCTTCTCCTGTCCTCTCGTCCCCACCTGTCCTTCCTTCCTGTCCCCTCCTCCTGTGCTTCCCCCTCTCCTCATGTCCTCCTCCTCTCCTCTCTCCTGCTGTCTTCCTCCTGTCCTCTCCCCTCCTCTCTGCTTGTTGTGATTCCTTACTGCCTGGTGGTGATTCACTCTGCAGTGTCAGGCTCTGTGTTTCTGTAACAGTGGCAGTAATTCTATCCTTCCTAATCAAACACATCCTAGACAGAGATCTGAGTCACAGTAGCCCAGGGAGCCAGTGCTTCTGAAGGGAAAAGCACAGGTGCTGATGTCAGCCTTTTATCTCACTGACCTGAATGAGTGAGTGGGTAGCTAGGAATTTACAACAACAGGACCTGAATGAGTGTTGAGTGGGTAGCTAGGGTTTTACAACTGTAGCAGAATTAGGCTTTTTCTAGACTGGATTTGTCACAGTCAGAGGCAAAATCCAGTCACCACATGTTTCTGTGGTTTGACACACTTTCTTAGGAAGCATGTGTAGGTTGCAGATCTGGGTTCATATAGTATTTGAAATCTTTCAAAGTACTTTGAGTGTTTGCTCTAGCCTACCTGGAGTGGCAGACTACTCTGTTGATTCCATTGCACCATGCAAGCTCAATTACGTGCATCTTAAGTATTTGGATTTGCATACTATGAACCCAGGATTTGGATACTATGAACCCAGGTTTTGGATTTGGGTACTATGAACCCAGGTTTTGGATTTGGGTACTATGAACCCAGGTTTTGGATTTGGGTACTATGAATCCAGGTTTTGGATTTGGGTACTATGAATCCAGGTTTTGGATTTGGATGCTATGAACCCAGGTTTTGGATTTGGGTACTATGAACCCAGGTTTTGGATTCTATGAACCCAGGTTTTGGATTTGGGTACTATGAACCCAGGTTTTGGATTTGGGTACTATGAACCCAGGTTTTGGATTTGGGTACTATGAATCCAGGTTTTGGATTTGGGTACTATGAACCCAGGTTTTGGATTTGGATGCTATGAACCCAGGTTTTGGATTTGGATGCTATGAACCCAGGTTTTGGATTTGGGTACTATGAACCCAGGTTTTGGATTTGGGTACTATGAACCCAGGTTTTGGATTTGGGTACTATGAACCCAGGTTTTGGATTTGGATGCTATGAACCCAGGTTTTGGATTTGGATGCTATGAACCCAGGTTTTGGATTTGGATGCTATGAACCCAGGTTTTGGATTTGGATGCTATGAACCCAGGTTTTGGATTTGGGTACTATGAACCCAGGTTTTGGATTTGGGTGCTATGAACCCAGGTTTTGGATTTGGGTGCTATGAACCCAGGTTTTGGATTTGGATGCTATGAACCCAGGTTTTGGATTTGGTTACTATGAACCCAGGTCTGGTGTCAAAGGGAAGATTTCAGTTTCCACATGTAGCTGAATCTGTCCCATATACTGGTTTGGTTTGACACACTTCCCTGGGAATGAAAAGTGATGTGTAGGTTGAGCATGGTTGGTAAGGTTGGTTATGTAATTCTTCTCCTGACTGGGTAGTGTTTCTCTTGCTGTCGAGTGCACTATCCCTCAGACGGACGAAAGTATATCTATACAAATAAGCTGTGAAAAGGCTGTTGTAAATGGTCCTTGACGTGGACAGTGTGTGAGACTACCTCCGTTATTGCAGAAGGGAGGGATTGAAGCGACATGTTATTAGTCAGGAACAGCCCTGTACAGTTGACCCCTCTTGACTTCGCCCGGGGTGAAACTTAGCTGTCGGCAATGTTCCCTCAAAAAAATGTTGTCACTGAGCAAATTTCAGTTTTGCTGAGTGCAAACTTGAACATTGAAAATTCTGTGCATCTTCTGGCTCGTGTTTACGGTGAACACTGAGGCTGTAGCCGTGAACACTGAGGCTGTACCCGCTTTAAGTTAGTTTTAACAATGGCCAAGTAGGCTACTATGGCTATTTGATCATGATGTAGACCTACCAGAGTGGCTTACCATCAAAAACAATGGAGAAAATGCATCCCATAACATTTTAACATGGAAATATCTGTTCTATTCAGGTCCTTTTTGGCAAAAAAAACATGCAGGGCTTGACATTAACTACTTAGGGAGCAGTGGGGCGCCCACTCTCAACACTACCCGGTGAAATGTAAGGCGCCAAATTCAAAATCCAAAAGTTGAATTATTCAACATTCATCAATATACAAGTGTTGCATAGTCATCAAAAGCTCTGCTTCTTGGCAATATCACAGCGTTCAAAAAGGCTTTACGGCGAAAGCACAACATTTAATTGTTTGAGGATAGCACCTACAATATTTACACATTAGCATAAATTCATAAACCAGCGTGGTTCACACAAAACCCATTTCACAGCGAAACAAATCCCTTACCTTTTGAAGAACTTCTGCTGAGGGCTTCCCAAGTGTCCAACGAAGACATCCAATGGTTCTTTTGTTAGAAAAAGTCATTTATTATATCCATAAATCTCCATTTGGTTGGTGCGTTATGTTCAGAAAATCCAACGTCGAATCGCCCATTGAAATGTGAAGAGAACGCGTTCAAATATACCTATCAACTTTTCCTAAACAAATCAAATACCAGTTATAATGCATCCTTAGCTATCCTTTTATGAATATTAGCGATAATATTTAACTCTGATGGTCACCTAAACGTTATGAAAGGAAAATACAGCGGGGCGTGCATTCAGTCTCGCGCCCGAGACAACTTGTTGACATTTCAGGTCCCCTGACCATTTCCTGTTCCTATCCGTTCCTCTTACTCCATTCACTCCGTCTTTGTATATAGACTGTTGACATCTAGTGGAAGCCATAGGTACTGCAATCCAGGAGCTGGATTGCCTTGAAGTCAATGGGGAGAGTGTCAAACAGAGCAAAGGTCACCAAAAACTGAATTTTTAGGATGGATTTTCGTCTGGTTTTCGCCTGCTATATCAGTTCTGTTTTACTCACAGACATTATGTTAACACTTTTAGAAACTTCAGAGTGTTTCCTATCCAATAGTACTAATTATGTGCATATCCTATTTTCTGAGCCTGAGTGGCAGGCATTTTACTTTGGGCACGCCAGAAAAAAGTATTTGATCCCCTGCTGATTTTGTACGTTTGCCCACTGACAAAGAAATGATCAGTCTAATTTTAATGGTAGGTTTATTTGAACAGTGAGAGACAGAATAACAACAAAAAAATCCAGAAAAACACATTTGAGAAATGTTATAAATTGATTTGCATTTTAATGAGGGAAATAAGTACATGACTTAGTACTTGGTGGCAAAACCCTTGTTGGCAATCACAGAGGTCAGACGTTTCTTGTAGTTGGCCACCAGGTTTGCACACATCTCAGGAGGGATTTTGTCCCACTCCTCTTTGCAGATCTTCTCCAAGTCATTAAGGTTTTGAGGCTGACGTTTGGCAACTCGAACCTTCAGCTCCCTCCACAGATTTTCTATGGGATTAAGGTCTGGAGACTGGCTAGGCAACTGCAGGACCTTAATGTTCTTCTTACCAGTTATTTTCTTGGTGCCTATGGTCCCAGCTGCCTTAAGATCATTGACAAGATCCTCCCGTGTAGTTCTGGGCTGATTCCTCACCGTTCTCATGATCATGTCCTTGACATCCTTGGAGAGCTCTTTGGTCTTGGCCTTGGTGGAGAGTTTGGAATCTGATTGATTGATTGCTTCTGTGGATTAATAACTGAGATTAGGAGCACTCCCTTTAAGAGTGTGCTCCTAATCTCAGCTCGTTACCTGTATAAAAGACACCTGGGAGCCAGAAATCTTTCTGATTGAGAGGGGGTGAAATACTTATTTCCCTCAATAAAATGCTAATCAATTTATAAAAAATTTCACATGCGTTTTTTTGTTATTCTGTCTCTCACTGTTCAAATAAACCTACCATTACAATTATAGACTGATAATTTCTTTGTCATTGGGCAAACGTACAAATTCAGCAGGGGATCAAATACTTTTTTCCCTCACTTAACACACGTTGCTACATGTAGCTCTCGCGTTGATCTCAAAACAAGCTAATCTACTCACGACGGCTCATCTTGTAAACATAGTCCAGTTCAAAGGGAATGGCACAGATCCATATATGGCTGAGGTCTATTTACATATAGGCCTACTGCAGCTCTGATTGGTTATGGCACACCGGCTTGTGTAGAGTATGAGCCTGAGTCGTGCCTGTCAATGCAATAAAATTCTACTCCGATGCATTCTGCCTACAACAAAATCTCTTGCATAGTTAGTTTTGCATACTAGCATGCTGACCACACTGCTCGCTTTGCGTGTGTGAGCGTTGCGAAATAAATGTACACATACATGTTATTCAATCATTGCACCCACACTGCTCGCGCGCGTCAACTAGCGCCACGTGGGTGATTGAAAGAAAAACTTGAGGTCCACACTCCAGTCCAGTTGGTAGTGGTAATGCACCTTAAAGTTGGTTGCCAACCGCCATATAAAGTCCAAATAAGAAAAACAAGAAGCCTGAAGGAGGAAAGATTACTAGAAACAAAGTTTTACCTTTTTATCTGTGGATTAATTGTCGGAGTAGAGGGCCTTGTGCTTTTCAGGTAAAATAACAACCCATTGTTTATATCCCAGGACAAATTAGCTAGCAACAGCAAGCTAGCTAGCTAATTTGCCGAAGGTTTAATGCTTTTCGACCTGTCCCTAAATGAATATAGTTAATTCAGAGTTTGTTTTGGTATTTCGACCTGCGTGTCCTGATCGTGTCTGGTGTAGGGGGACAAAATGCTCAGCGCTCTGGTCAGCATGTAAGTCTTGCATAGTTTTTTTTATTTCGGTATGTTGCATTGAAAGTGGCAAATATTGTGCTGATTCAATCACAATTCCCACAGTAAAAAGGAAATGTTGATGGTGTTAACTAACGGGGAAAACTCTAGAAAGTTGTGTGAAGTTCAGTCTCGTTCTTCTCTGCGTGGGCTGATATTTCTCCTGAATGTGCATGCCCGCAGCTTAGAGGAAATATTTGTTGTTGGTTCATTATATGGCAACAAAAGTGTTTCATTTGTACTTTTTGAAATGTAGGCTTATGTCTTAAATGCTGTAGAGAGTGCGATGTAGTTCCAAGTTGCTCCATAAGGCTTATCAAAAGAGTTGTTATTGACAGAAGGGTTATTGTTGCTAATGACAAAGAACAGGGTTACTGTTGCTAGTGACAAAGAAAATGGTGAGCGCCAGTAATGAAGGGTGAGTGCCAGGAATGAAGGGTGAGCGCCAGTAATGACAAAGAAAAGCATTTAAGGGAAGAAAGGATTAGAAAGAGTCCCAAAGTTATTTGGTGTGACTGCCTGTAGCCTGCTAGATCAGTCAGTCACACTAGTTCTCCTTAACATTGGCTGAGTGGGTGGGTAGTGTTATCTCACTTTGCATTCCCCTCTCTTTGTGTGAGTTGGTACTCTACTGTCATCAACACCTGTGGTGCTAGTCAGATTCATCTCACATGATTCTCAAAGAGAAGAAATCTTAACAGTTATTGCCTTTCTGTATCCATTAACAATAATCAATCTAACAATTCCAGATTTCTATTCAGCTGTTTATATACTGCTTCACTCTCAACCCGTAATCCAATCAAACAATGATAATCCACAACTATAATCCACCCACGGTAATCTGATTCCATGTGCCCCTTCCCTCACCACTCCTCCTGTTTGGGTATTCTCCATGTCTTCTGTCCTTACCATCACAGGAGTCTATCCCCCCTGAGCATGGCTTCACTCCTCACCCAACTGTGCTCCTACTGTCCCCCGCCTCAACCCCTGGACCCTCCTTCCCCATGTCAGAATTTTCTGCTCCTCCACACATCACCTACCTGACCCCCGTGCTTCACCCCCCCACTGGCCATATCTGTCACTGACTCACCCCCACTGGTCATATGACCCTGACCCCCTGCCTCACCCCCCACTGGTCATATCTGTCCCTGACCCCTGCCATACCCTCACTGGTCATATCTGTCCCTGACCCCCTGCCATACCCGTCCCTGACCCCCTGCCATACCCCCACTGGTCATATGACCCTGACCCCCTGCCTCACCCCTCACTGGTCATATCTGTCCCTGACCCCTGCCATACCCTCACTGGTCATGTCTGTCCCTGACCCCCTGCCATACCCTCACTGGTCATGTCTGTCCCTGACCCCCTGCCATACCCTCACTGGTCATGTCTGTCCCTGACCCCCTGCCATACCCTCACTGGTCATGTCTGTCCCTGACCCCCTGCCCTCCCCTCTAAAGAAAGCTGTGTTCTACCAGCAGAGTTCCCAGACCAGAAGAACCAGAGCTCAAACAGTCACTGGAGTTGAGGAGCCCATGGTAATGTTGTCCCAATCTACCTGCTGTACATCAGTAATGTTGTCCCATTCTATATACTGTACATCTATCTACCTGCTGTACATCATTGTTGTCCCATTCTATATACTGTACATCAGTGCACCTCTGCCATATGAATATCCTCTCTCTGCACCGTTTTAGTTCTGTCCCCCTCCCTCCCCACAAACGTTATGTATCAAGCTGGTGGTTAAGAAGTTAGGACTTTGAGACTGGAGACTAGACCACTTGTTTCCCCTCCTGTTTCTGTGTTGTGTGACCCCTCAATGGGCGAGTTCAGCTCACTTACCAAGTCAATAAGGGCACACATTTCCTTCATATGAAGTTCCGTGGCTGTGAATAACTATTTGTAGTTGTACATGTATGTGCGTGCGGTTGTGTTTCTGTGTTGCTCCCCTGATTGGTCCACACATCATCACCGCCTGGGATTTATTTTAATCAGTAATGAGCAGTTTGAGTGTCTTACTATGTATGTTAGTTTGTACAGTATGTAAGGTTTAAGTGTGGCTTACTATATACAGTGCATTCAGAAAGGATTCAGACCCCTTGACTTTTTCTACATTTAGTTAAATTTTGCTTTTTTTCCCCTCATCAATATATACACACTACCCCATAATGATGAAGCAAAACGGTTCTTTGTTCTTAACTGACTTGCCAAGTTAAATAAAGGTTAAATAAAAAATACAAAAATGATCAATGGCAACAGGATGCAGCTGAGCTCAATTTCGAGTCTGATACAGGTATTTTTTTTAATACATTTTAATACATTTTCTAAAATTTCTTAACCTGATTTTTCAATTTGACATTATGGGGTATTGATGAGGGGATTTATTTTTTTTTAATCAATTTTAGAATAAGGCTGTAACGAAATGTGGAAAAGTTATTATTCTGGTGTGAATAATTTCCCGAATGCGCTGTATGTTAGGTTGTATGTATGTTTGAGTGAGTCTTACTATATATGTTAGGTTGTATGTCAGGTTTGAAAGCTGTTCTATGTGGTTTGTTTGTCATTGTGTGTTTGTTTTTTCTAAAGCTGTCCTGCTTCTGCTGGCCTGCTTCTGTGAGTTTCTGAGGAGCCGCAGTATTGTAGTACAATAGTACTAGGCTACTTGTTGTACTACAGTACTGTTTTTTTAGTCAATAAGCCACTCCCACTGTTTCTATTTTTCTTATCAATGTGTAAAAAAATACAGTTTACACAAAAGTTTCTTCCAGGTGGCAATATTGTCCAGCGCGAATAACTTTTGCTTTCTCTCGCTTGGTTCAGTCTCAGTCGGCAGCCTATGCCCTGACCACACCAGGCCTACCTCCAGGATGGGAGGAGAGGAAGGACGCCAAGGGACGCACATATTACGTCAACCATAACAACCGCTGCACCACCTGGACCAAGCCTATCCTCCAGGTACATAGAGGCCTCACCTGGGGCACAGAGAGACTGCATGGGCCTGGGCTTAATCCTCCTTCCCTCTTCTGTCCTCATTCCATCAGGGCATTTCTCTAGACCTGGGTACAACATCCACTGTTCTCTTTGTCCCTCTCTTCCTCTCGTCCTGTCTTTAAAGTGTGGCTCTGGGTGCATGTCTTACTTTAGGTCACGTTGAGTTTGTGTCCCTCTTCCTCCATCTCCTCCTCTCTTACTGTGTTTCTTACTATGTGCCAAATACTAACTTGAGAAATGTGCACGTGACTCTTAAGTATTGATGAATGGGAGATTTCAGTGGAAATTAAAGTGGTGTGCACGTATCTCACGCATTCTGTCTACACGCGTTGGATGATCTCCTTACCCTGTAACTTCCCTCACATTTAGTCTGTCACACACAGCCTTGTTCCTCCTTCTACCTGTGTTAACTAAAAAGTCTCTCCCTGACAGCACACTGAAGACGAGGCGAGTACCTCTGACTCCGGGGCTGCAGCTGAAGCCGCCCCCGCCTCTTCCTCAGCCAACAACAACAGCCACCTGATTGAACCCCAAATACGCCGCGCCCGTAGTCTCAGTTCCCCTACCGTTACCCTGTCCTCCCCCTTAGAGGTGAGATTATCCAGCCTGTCCTGTAGGACTTCCTTACTGATGAGAGCGCCCCACCACCGCCCTCTAGACAACATCTCCTTTATTCCTCCCTTGTTCCGTCATCTTCTTTCCTCCCGTATAACATTCTTATGTCCTTCTACCTCTCCTCTCTGCTTCAGGTTCAGCCTCTCTTCCATCTGCTTTCCTCTTCTTCATCCTCTCTTCCTCCTGCCTCTATCATTCTCCTGTCCTGTCTGTCTCCTCTTTCTGTCTTTCAGGTTCAGCACCACTCTGCTGCATCCCACTGTTCTCTGTCCTTCTATTCCCTTGACCGTTGTAATGCTATTTACCTCATTTACTCCTCGTTTGCCAGAACTTTCACCACCTTCAGTTTAACCTTACGTTACGCTGTGAGAGCATCTTTCATCTGAAGATCAGTTTGAAGCTGACATTTTATTTACAAACACCACTACCTTCAAGCAATGTCATTCAATTCCGTAATCTGAATATAATAATGGATTTCAAAGTGCTGAAGTCTGACTGATTGTTGAACCATGGTGAGGCTTGGCATGGCTTAACTATGATCAGGGAAACATATTTTCCCTTTTCTAATCTCCTCAACGTGTGATCTCTCCAGAGTTAACTAAGGCTACATCCCAAATGGCAACCTATTCCCTACGTAGTTTCTATAGGGTTCTGGTACAAGGTAGTACACTACATAGAGAATTGGGTGCCATTTGGGACGAGTGACACATTCATATGCAGCCCAGGCAATGTACTGAAACTCCATAGGGGAGGGAGAGATTCATTCATATGCAGCCCAGGCAATGGACTGAAACTCCACAGCTTATGGATACAGGACCCTGTCCTGGAAGTGGGTCATGACTAATCTGCTATGAGATGCAATGAAAGCACTGAACGCTTGAGTTATTTTTTTTCTCTCCATGTGACAAGTTTACCTGTGATTGGTCTAGGCTTGTGACAGTAGGGCACAGCCCTCCTTATTGGTCACCGGATGCCGTCGGCCAAAGTGCACCAGATGTAAGAAGAGGGTAATATTATGTGGTGGACTGAACGGCTCTGATGTGTGACTTGATAAACCACACATCAGTATTCTGTTACGTCCCCTGTCCGTTAACCTCACCCCCAGGCTATGGGCGGAAGGAAATGTCTTCATTGAGCTTCCAAAAAGATAATCTGGTTCCAAGAGTCCACAACCACAGATGTGACCGTCTACACAGCCTATTATTACATTTATCACCCTCCTCTAAAAGTCCCGGGCGTATGTCACAATAGATTGAGTGGCTCTACTGCTTCGCTGCTTTAATATCTGAAGCAAGCTTTAGGCTGGAAGGGAATGGGATATGTGGGACAAAGCTCACCCTGTTATTTCTCTGTCTGTCATACCCTTTGTTAAGCCTTATTGTGGTATTGAATAATTTGTATACACTGTGTGGAAGGAAAATGGCTGAGAAATACCTTTTTATGATGCTTCTTAATAAGAGATGAGGAATGGTGTCTCATATATATTCTCAGTTCAATGTGTTGATAATAGGCTTTCTGAGAACTCGGTGGGAGTGGAATGTTTTTTCTCTAAGATTGTCTTTAACGACGTCTTCTGATTTTCTGCCACCACTTGATTTGAGAATGTTTCATTACCAATATAGAGTATCGAAGGTGTTACATATCCAGGCGCAAGGAGAGAACCAGAGCGGTGTTTCTCTGGGTCATCTAGAAGGTGTGTCGGTGACCTGTGTTCGGGTGATGTTGAAATGTTACGTAATCGTGATGAAGTGAGGTTAGCAGCTGTTGGCCCTATCAGGTTAACCTCACTCATCACTGTGTGTGTTTGTGTGTGTGTGTGTGTGCTTAGCCTTATATTCAGGGGAAGGTTGTTGTGATCTGAACGATTATTGTCCTTTTTTTATGGTCTTTTTGTGTTTTTAAAAACATCAGTCTAAGCTGTCTATTTGTGGAGAAATCACCCTGATTTAACTCTTTAGTCATATCCCAGTTTAACCTGATTTAACTCTTTAGTCATATCCCAGTTTAACCTGATTTAACTCTTTAGTCATATCCCAGTTTACCCTGATTTAACTCTTTAGTCATATCCCAGTTTAACCTGATTTAACTCTTTAGTCATATCCCAGTTTACCCTGATTTAACTCTTTAGTCATATCCCAGTTTAACCTGATTAACTCTTTAGTCATATCCCAGTTTAACCTGATTTAACTCTTTAGTCATATCCCAGTTTAACCTGATTAACTCTTTAGTCATATCCCAGTTTAACCTGATTTAACTCTTTAGTCATATCCCAGTTTAACCTGATTTAACTCTTTAGTCATATCCCAGTTTAACCATTTTCTTAAGGCCTTGCCTACACCTAGCAACTTGTTTTTTAAGTTCTATGAGCAAAAAATATTTGATTTCCTTTGGAACGGCAGACAACATTAAACTGGCCTATTAACATAATGAATATGAATTCGGACGGCAGAAATGAATAAATATTAAAGCATGAGACCTCTCACTAAAGACTTCAGTCATACAAAAGTTATACTTAAAACCAACCTGGTTCACTAACAGATTAGTAAAAACTCCTCAGTAAAATAGACATGACAGCCCACTTGAAGTTGGCCAAAAGGCACCTCTGGTCTGATGAAACCAAGATTGAACTCTTTGGCCTGAATGCCAAGCATCACATCTGGAGGAAACCTGGCACCATCCCTACATTGAAGCGTGGTGGTGGCAGGGACTGGGAGACTAGTCAGGATCGAGACAAAGATGAACGGAGCAAAGTACAGAGAGATCCTTGATGAAAACCTGCTCCAGAGCGCTCAGGACCTCAGACTGAGGAGAAAGTTCACCTTGCAACAGGACAACAACCCTAAGCACACAGCCAAGACAACGCAGGAATGGCTTCGGGACAGATCCTTGAATGTTCTTGAGTGGCCCGGACTTGAACCCGATCGAACATCTCTGGAGAGACCTGAAAATAGTTGTGCAGCAACACTCCCCATCCAACCTGGACGAGCTTTCACAGGATTTGCAGAGAAGAATAGGATAAACTCCCCAAATACAGGTGTGCCAAGCTTGTAGCGTCATACCCAAGAAGATTCGAGGCTGGAATTGCTGCCAAAGGTGTGTCAACAAAGTACTGAGTAAAAGGTCTGAATACTTATGTAAATGTCATATTTCAGGTTTTTATTTTAGGATTGACCACAAGTTCTCAATGGGATTAAGGTCTGGGGAGTTTCCTGGCCATGGACCCAAAATATCGATGTTTTGTTCCCCGAGCCACTTAGTTATCACTTTTGCCTTATGGCAAGGTGCTCCATCATGCTTTAAAAGGCATTGTTCGTCACCAAACTGTTCCTGGATGGTTGGGAGAAGTTGCTTTCTGAGGATGTGTTGGTACCATTATTTATTCATGGCTGTGTTCTTAGGCAAAATTGTGAGTGAGTCCACTCCCTTGGCTGAGAAGCAACCCCACACATGAATGGTCTCAGGATGCTTTACTGTTGCCATGACACAGGACTGATGGTAGCGCTTACTTTGTCTTCTCCGGAGAAGCTTTTTTCCGGATGCCCCAAACAATCGGAAAGGGGATTCATCAGAGAAAATGACTTTACCCCAGTCCTCAGCAGTCCAATCCCTGTACCTTTTACAGAATATCAGTCTGTCCCTGATGTTTTTCCTGGAGAGAAGTGGCTTCTTTGCTGCCCTTCTTGACACCAGGCCATCCTCCAAAAGTCTTTGCGTCACTGTGCGTGCAGATGCACTCACACCTGCCTGCTGCCATTCCTGAGCAAGCTCTGTACTGGTGGTGCCCCGATCCCACAGAAGAGGCTGTACAGACTTCAGACTAGTCCCTTGATGCTTGTGGGGGGCATAGAGCAAAACGGTGTTTGTGAGAGTCTCGTCATTTCACCGAGAAGTTTGTAGAAGACAGATTCCCCCAGATGTCTCATGGTCTGACAAACACCGTTGTAGCTCTGCCACCTTTCACTGCGGAAGGAGGCCATATCAGCGGAGGCGGTGGATTTTAAGACAACATCTCTCTAGCTTAAACTGATGGATTTTGATGGATTTACTTACTTAGATTGACGCACGGGTGCGTCGATAGACTCTTACGGATTTTAAATACTGTTCATTATCAGATACGTCATTAATTGTATTATAAGACCTCAAGCTAAAGGGACATGAACAGGAGTGACGGATCAGGTGGTAATCTCCCTCTAGACTTTTGTTTTATTACAGCAATTAAAGCCCACAGTTAATTACACTAATGGGCCTCAGGTCACATGTAATTATGATGCTGCTTAGTTTAGAAACCACGTGAACGAGGTTTGTTGGCTCAATTATGGTTCTCACTGTAATACAATGCATGTACAAAATTAAAAAAAATGATGGCAGCCTCATCTTAGAGTGGTGAGGAACTGTCTCTAGAGAGGTAAACTGGAAGGAGAGTTAATTAAAGATTGGAAGAGGGAGAAGGGACTGGGGAGGTTGTTTTTCTCCAGACTGAAGGAGAGAGTAGATTGAGGTGAAGTCCTCAACTTGTCAAAGTGGTAATTTTAAATTTTTCATAAGAGATAACAGAGTAATTAAGACAATATTTTCTCTCGTATTAAAAGTCAGATATCATCAAGGAGCAGAAAGATAATGTGCATTTAAGGGGTATGTAGGTACTGGTCTAATTAAGTTGAACATATTTGCTTTAAAAGTGATTAGGAAGTTAAAGACTGTAGATATCAGAACTTGTGCCGTGCAACAAATTGTTGCTACTTGCTAGGAATTTCCTTAGTGTGTGTACACAGGAGTTAAAGACATCCACGCCAATATGAGTCCTTACTTCACATTCTAATCTGTTCCATTGGGTTCTGTCCTACTCTAGGGGGCCGCCAACAACATAGCTGTGCGTCGGGCGGTGAAGGACACCCTCTCCAACCCCCAGTCCCCCCAGCCCTCCCCCTACAGCTCCCCCAAGTCAGGACACCAGTCCCAGCAGAGCTTCCTGCCCCCGGGGTGGGAGATGAGGATAGCACCCAACGGAAGACCGTTTTTCATAGACCACAACAGCAGGCTCACCACATGGGTGAGCTGATACTGCTACTTCTAATTCTTCTTCCTTCTTCCCTTTCATCATCGTCTTGCAGCTATTAGGTCTACTGCTATTGTACAGTATCAGCCAGTCCTCATACGTTCCCTGCCCCTTGGCCCTGCCCCTTCCACTTAGCCCTGCCCCTTCCCCTTAGCCCTGCCCCTTCCCCTTGGCCCTGCCCCTTCCCCTTGGCCCTGTTATCTGCTGCTGTCTGATAATAATGCTAACCATTTTATTTGATGTTCTTATGACTGTTAGTACTTAAAAAAGAAAATATTGATCTGCCCAGGGACTATAGATGAACATTAGCTGGTTGGCTAAATCTGGCATATTTACAGATTGTTGATCAATGCAAATTGGTGATGTTCTGCTAAGCTGGCGAACAGCCTAAAAAATGCTTTCTGTGCAGACCCATTTGTCTAAAAACCAAGTGTCCGAGCCAACAGCTAACAGCTCTAGTCTACAGTATAGACTAGAGGGGGCGATGCTGACCTCTGGTGTACAAAAGTAGTATCAAAATAATTAATTCACTCAATCTCATTTCGTCAGCCCCACTATACAGTAGTTGGACCTCTTAAGAAATGTAATCAATTTGAGTGTAGTAGGAGAGATTGTATTGAATGTGGTTTCTTCCAGACGAAGTGGGGACAAATTGACAGCACATTGGATTATTTAGAACATTGTCTCTGTGTCTCTCGCTCTCTGTCTCGATCTCTGTCTCTCTCGCTCTTTGTCTCTGTCTCTCTCTCTCTCTTTCTCCCCTTTCCCCATCAGGAGGACCCGAGGTTGAAGTATCCAGTCCACATGAGAACGAAGGCCTCTCTGGACCCTGGTGACCTGGGGCCTCTTCCTGTAAGTACAGTTTATAACCTCTTTTGAACCCTTCATAAACCCCTTCATAATCTTTATATCTCCTGAAGGACCAAGTATTCTCCAGCTCACCTTTCCTCTTGATTATCTTAATGCAAATTTTTTTTCAACATTAAACAATCACATATGCCCTTTACAGAATGGGGCGGAATCATCAATGTACAAAATATGCAGCATTAGTTGTTGTTGCTCGGAATAATTTTCCGTTCTGAGATTATAACTAGGGCCGAGACGATACCAGTATCACCATACTCGTTAGTATCATGGCAAGGAAACAAAACACAAAGTGGATTTAACTTCTTTAGGAAAACAGCCCTAATGTTGGAAACAAAACATCATTATGTTGTCATCCAGAGTCACATTTCTTTATTTTCCAACCTGCATCACACAATATTTTATATACAGCAGGTTTTTAAAGGAGCAAAGAGTTTGGTCTGCTTCGTGTTTTCATTGTTGCCATGGAAAATGTATTGCAAAGCTGGTATCGTCCCAGACCTAGTTAATACATGCTGACATTTTACATGGTCCTCGTTTTGAGGTTGTTATTGTAGAACTGCTTAAGTCATGGACTGGCATGGCAAAGATTTGGAGTGGAAGCACACTTTACCTTTTGTTTTGGAGTGTGGGAATGAAGCAAGCCGGGCGGGCACAGTGTGAAATGAGAGTAGATTATTGCTGAATTCCAAATGTGAATCGATCACTAGCCTCTAACACCTAGGAACTCTGTAGATATAAAGACACTGGCTAGGTATAAGTAGGGATGTGCATCTTTCCCTTTCAAGACGATTGGATACGTCTCTAGATACATGGGTTCTGATAAGATACAGGAACCATACGTTTTAGTTTGAAACAATTTGGTTATTAGAGGAACGAATCGATGCAATTCTGTTCGACGCAATACAAACATTTGTTGCATAATCACATTAATTTTCCATTCTAAATGAAACTGCTCATGAGCTGGACCTCTCTGAGCTGGGCCTCTCTGAGCTGGGCCTCTCTGAGTTTGAATCTATTTCCTGACTGGTGCATGCTACATTTGGATCGGTTTGGGGTACCACGGACCGATGCTTATCGGTGAATTGCTATATCTGTACGTATAAGCAATAGATATAAGCAATTCTCACAATTTGACAAACCCTCACTTCGAGGAGAATGCACACACTTGACATGTACAGTTGAAGTCGGAAGTTTACATACACCTTTGCCAAATACATTTAAACTCAGTTTTTCACAATTCCTGACATTTAATCCTAGTAAGAATTCCCTGTTTTAGGTCAGTTAGGATCACCACTTTATTTTAAGAATAATAGTAGAGAGAATTAATTATTTCAGATTTTTTTCTTTCATCACATTCTCAGTGGGTCAGAAGTTTACATACACTCAATTAGTATTTGGTAGCGTTGCCTTTAAATTGTTTAACTTGGGTCAAATGTTTCGGGTAGCCTTCCACAAGCTTCCCACAATAAGTTGGGTGAATTTTGGCCCATTCCTCCTGACAGAGCTGATGTAACTGAGTCAGGTTTGTAGGCCTCCTTGCTCGCACACGCCTTTTCAGTTCTGCCCACAAATGTTCTATAGGATTGAGGTCAGGGCTTTGTGATGGCCACTCCAATACCTTGACTTTGTTGTCCTTAAGCCATTTTGCCACAACTTTGGAAGTATGCTTGGGGCCATTGTCCATTTGGACAATGCGTTAACTTCCTGACTGATGTCTTGAGATATTGCTTCAATATATCCACATAATTTTCCTCCCTCATGATGCCATCTATTTTGTGAAGTATACCAGTCCCTCCTGCAGCAAAGCACCCCCACAACATGATGCTGCCACCCCCGTGCTTCACGGTTGGGATGGTGTTCTTCGGCTTGCAAGCCTCCCCCCTTTTCCTCCAAACATAAAGATGGTCATTATGGCCAAACAGTTCTATTTTGTTTCATTACACCAGAGGACAATTCTCCAAAAAGTACGATCTTTGTCCCCATGTGCAGTTGCAAACCGTAGTCTGGCTTTTTTATGGCGGTTTTGGAGCAGTGGCTTCTACCTTGCTGAGTGGCCTTTCAGGTTATGTGGATATAGGACTTGTTTTACTGTGGATATAGATACTTTTGTACATGTTTCCTCCAGCATCTTCCCAAGGTCCTTTGCTGTTGTTCTGGGATTGATTTGCACTTTTCGCACCAAAGTACGTTCATCTGTAGGAGACAGAAAGCGTCTCCTTCCTGAGCGGTATGACGGCTGCGTGGTCCCATGGTGTTTATGCTTGCGTACTATTGTTTGTACAGATGAATGTGGTACCTTCAGGCATTTGGAAATTTCTCCCAAGGATGAACCAGACATGTGGAGGTCTACAATTTTTCTGATATCTTTGCTGATTTCTTTAGATTTTCCCATGATGTCAAGCAAAGAGGTAGGCCTTGAAATACATCCACGGGTACACCTCCAATTGACTCAAATGATGTCAATTAGTCTATCAGAAGCTTCTAAAGCCATGACATAATTTTCTGGAATTTTCCAAGCTGTTTAAAGGCAAAGTCAACTTAGTGTATGTAAACCTTTGACCCACTGGAATTCTGACACAGTGAATTATAAGTGAAATAATCTGTCTGTAAACAATTGTTGGAAAAATTACTTGTGTAGTGCACAAAGTAGATGTCCTAACCTACTTGATAAAACTATAGTTTGTGAACAAGAAATTTGTGGAGTGATTGAAAAACGAGTTTTAATGACTCCAACCTAAGTGTGTGTAAACATCCGAGTTCAACTGTAGCTATACCCCTTATTCTTATAAATGAAATGAGGCTTCCTGGCGCTAGTGGTGTGTTTGTTTTCTCTCTGTTCTCTCCATGGCGTGGGGGGGACGTCTTATGTGCCACGCCCGTCTTACTGGCAGACCCTACCAAACCTACCAGAGGAGGTTGGTGCTGAATGCAACTGTACAGCGCAGCCTCCCTCTGCCTGCCTTGTCTTACTGTGACTGCCTGCCCTATGCCTTGTGCTGCAGACTGCACTCTCACTCTCTCATAACTGGCATGATGGTTGGATGACTGTGTAGTCTCATCGATCCCCCTCCTCTATCTATGCTCGTCCCCCCATCACCCCCTTCTCATTCTCCATCAGAGTCCCCCATCCCCCACTCAGCCCTCCCAGACTGCACAATGTTCAGTGTCTGGGGTAGTGGTCCCCAGGGAGGGTAGTGGTCCCCAGGGAGGGTAGTGTTCCCCAGGGAGGGTAGTGGTCCCCTGGGAGGGTAGTGGTCCCCTGGGAGGGTAGTGGTCCCCTGGGAGGGTAGTGGTCCCCTGGGAGGGTAGTGGTCCCCTGGGAGGGTAGTGGTCCCCGGGGAGGGTAGTGGTCCCCAGGGAGGGTAGTGGTCCCCAGGGAGGGTAGTGGTCCCCAGGGAGGGTAGTGGTCCACTCTATTCTATTCTATTCCGGTGTGCTGCATGATGTGAGTGGACTCCCTTTTATTTTCCCAGTCTCCACCATATGAAGCGAAGGTAATGGTATGGTGGTCTTCCTCCTGATACTCAGCCGTCTCTCTACCCGACTGGGACAGGGTCAGACTGAAGCTAGTGTACTAATCTAATCTCGCCCCTGGCCTGCTCGCTCTCTTTCTGTCCCACAGTCCCACTGACAGTCAGTGTGTTTGGCTCGCTGCGTCACTGTCACTGTGGTCACTGTGTCGATGGTGGTGTACTGTACTGGTCTGGATGATCACTGTATCAATGGTGTACTGGTCTGGATGGATGTGCTGGTATTACCAGGTGTCACTGGTGTCACTCCTTCCCTGCTGTCTGTCATCCCCCGTCTGTCTGTCAGTTACTCACTGTGCTCTCTCCTCTCTAGCCTGGCTGGGAGGAACGGGTGCATGCAGACGGCAGGACCTTCTACATTGACCACAGTAAGTTCTTGGGCTCTCCCTCTCTACCTGTGTTAATGTGTTGACTGTTTCTCTTGGATACTTGAAGACTTTTTCTCTCCCTCAAACGGTCAGACAGTCTTTCTCTCTCTTTCTGTCTCTCTCTTTTTCACTCAGTCTTTCTTACTCACTCGCTCTCGCTCTCTCTATTAACCTCCCTTTTTTTTTTTTTTCCGGGTTGCCTAAGTCCTAACAGTGTAGAAATTACATACACAATCCCGTTCACAAAAATGGATCGCTCTTACAGACAGTGAGTCAAGTGGCCGGCAGATAGGCGTCAAGGCGTTCAGTTACTGTTCAATTGAATGTGAGAATGGGAAAAATGTGTGACCTAAAATACTTTGAGCGTGGTGTGATCATCGGTGCCAGACGTGAGGGATCCAGTTTCACAGAAACGGATGGCAGTGTTTAGGGTTTACCAAGAATAATGCGACAAGCATTCAGTCAGCGGCAGTCCTGCGGGCAAAACGTTTCCAACATCTTTTGGAATGACCCTAAGAATTCAGGCTGTTCTGGAGGCAAAGAGAGGTCCGACCCGGTACTAGATGTACCTACTAGGTGAACCTAATAAACTTGGATGTGTGTATATCCAGTGCATTCGTAAAGTATTCAGACCCCTTGACTTTTTCCACATTTTGTTACGTTGCAGCCTTACTCTAAAATCGATTAAATACATTTTTGTCCTCATCAATCTGCACACAATACCCCATAATGACGAAGTTAAAACATTTATTAAAAATACAGAAAAACATTATTTATATAAGTATTCAGACCCTTTGCTATGAGACTCAAAATTGAGCTCAGGTGCTTCCTGTTTCCATTGATCATCCTTAATGTTTCTACAACTTGATTGGAGTCCACCTGTGGTAAATTCAATTGATTTGACATAATTTGGAAAGGCACACACCTGTCTATATAAGGTCCCACATTTGACAGTGCATGTCAGAGCATAAACCAAGCCATGAGGTCGAATGAATTGTCCGTAGAGCTCCGAGACGACAGAATTGTGTTGAGGCAGAGACCTGGGGAATGGTACCCAAAACAATGTATGCAGCATTGAAAGTCCCCAAGAACACAGTGGCCTCCATCATTCTTAAATGGAAGAAGTTTGGAACCACCAAGATTCTTCTTAGAGCTGACCGCCCGGCCAAACTGAGCAATCGGAGAAGAAGGGCCTTGGTCAGGGAGGTGACCAAGAGCGAGAGGGTCACTGACAGAGCTCCAGAGTCCCTCTGTGGAGATGGTTGTCCTTCTGGAAGGTTCTCCCATCTCTGCAGCACTCCACCAATCAGGCCTTTATGGTAGAGTGGCCAAACGGAAGCCACTCCTCAGAAAAAGGCACATAACAGCCTGCTTGGAGTTTGCCGAAAGGCACCTAAAGGACTCTGACAATAAGAAAGAACATTCTCTGGTCTGATGAAACCAAGATTGAAGTCTTCGGCCTGAATGACAAGCGTCACATCTGGAGGAAACCTGGCACCATCCCTATGGTGAAGCATGGTGGTGGCAGCATCATGCTGTAGGGATGTTTTTCAGCAACAGGGACTGGGAGACTAGTCAGGATCGAGGGAAAGATAAATGGAGCAAAGTGCAGAGATCCTTGATGAAAACCTGCTCCACCACGCTCAGGACCTCAGACTGGGGCGAAGGTTCACCTTCCAAAAGGACAACGACCCTAAGCATACAGCCAAGACAACACAGGAGTGGCTTCAGGGCAAGTCTCTGAATATCCTTGAGTGGCCCAGCCAGAGCCCGGACTTGAACCCGATCTAACATCTCTGGAGAGACCTGAAAATAGTTGTGCAACGACGCTCCCCATCCAACCTGGCAAAGCTTGAGAGGATGTGCAGAGAAGAATGGGAGAAACTCCCCAAATACAGGTGTGCCAAGCTTGTAGCATCATACCCAAGAAGAATCAAGGCTGTAACTGTGCCAAAGGTGCTTCAACAAAGTACTGAGTAAAGGGTCTGAATACTTATGTAAATTTGATATTTCAGTTTTTTATCAATTTGCTACATTTGTCATTATGGGGTATTGTGTGTTGATTGTTGAGGGGGAAAAATAAATGTAATCTGTTTTAGAATAAGGCTGTAACGTAACAAAATTTGGAGTCCAGGGGTCTTTCCTTGCACTAAGTATACCAAACATTAGGAACACCTTCCTAATATTGCGTTGCACCCCCCCAACCTCCCACCCTGGTGCCCTCAGACCAGCCTCAATTTGTCGGGGCATGGACGTTGAAATCATTCCACAGGGATGCTGGCCCATGATGAATCCAATGCTTCCCACAGTTGTCATGTTGGCGTGATGTCTGTTGGGTGGTGAATCATACTTGATACACACGGGAAACTGTTAAGCGTGGGAAACCCAGCAGCATTGCAGTTCTTGACACACTCAAACCGGTGCGCCTGGCACCTACTACCTACCATATCCCGTTCAAAGGCACTTCAATCTTTTGTCTTGCCCTTTCACCCTCTGAATGGCACACACACACAATCCATTTCTCACTTGTCTCAAGGTTTAAAAATCCTTCTTTAACTTGTCTCCTCCCCTTCAGCTTCACTGATTGGTGGATTTAATAAGTGACATCAATAAGGGATCATAGCTTTCGCTTGGATTCACCTGGTCTGTCTCTGTCATGGAAAGAGCAGGTGTTCTTAATGTTTTGTACACTCTATATATATACTAATGTATTTGTTTTTGGGATGGAAAAACATTTTCAGTGTAGAACTTAAATGACTAAAACCAGATATAAAGTAGGTGGAGAAGATAATGGACCTTTATATTTTAAAATAAGATCATCTTTGAGAACTAACAATGACCAAAATTAAAGTGAGGGAGAATCAAAAATTCCCAAAACATTTAATTTAGCACTATTGATTTTGTGATGTTTGAGAAAAAGAACACCGCATTCGCCATGGCAAAATATGTAGAAGCGCAGGAAATTTGCTTTAAAACTGCGACATTCTCTCAGCTCCATGGCAAGATGTGCAGAATTGCAGGAAATTGGCTTAAAGATTTCTCTACACTGACAAGATGGGGGCCTCTACAGTCTTCCCATTGTCACGCCCCCCTGCCATGGCCACCACATAAACCCCTTTTTGATACAGAAAAACCCTGGGTGTCACTGTAGAGCTAGTCTCTCTCTGTCTCTGTCTGTATGTTGTCCTCGTAGATCAATACCTCTGAATCATAATGTATCAGGTTACCTGCATTCATTATTCAAAGCTTCACAGTGTGCTCAATTCAACAAGCAGGATGTCAGCAGTCAATGTAGTGGCTGACTGACTCATTGAGTGAGTGATGGAATGGATTTCACAGATGATTCACAAATGACAACAAAAAATTGAGGATGGAACCTTTTTTTACGATTTTTTTCTGCTACTGCTTTTTTTTATGGTATATTACATACGGTATACAGTATAACCATATTCCTGACTGTTATTTTGTCACCTTCAGACACCAAAGCCACTCAATGGGAGGATCCTCGTCTACAGAGTCCTGCTATCACAGGGCCTGTGAGTATCTCTGGTTTACTATGAGGCGAAGATATTGTCACCCACGGAGATCCTATTAAATTACTAGAGGGGCTATGTCCATTGTCTCACGTCAGAGAGTGTGACGGCAGTCTGCACTGATCTAAAAATAAGTTTGGCTTCAATATGCTGTACTAACATTAGAACATGTCCACTGAACCCCCTTTCAGTTCACTTCATCTTACCAAAAAACTATAAACCTGTAGCTAACATTGACAGGGGGCTTTCATGAGCAAATCATCGCTACCTTATTCTACTTCTAGCTTAAGTATTTTGTGGTGGTAGAATCAGTATTTATGAAAATCGAAATGTGCACGAAGATTTGCTAGCTCGTGTCTGCTTGCTGAACCAGTCTCAAATCAATCCAATCCAGTCTAATTGGAATGAATGGCAGTAGAGGCATAATCATTATTTTACTTACGCAGTTAAATAAAAGTAAGGCATGTGATATATCAGATATTTTGTAATATAATTATTGTCAACCTAAAATATTGTCATATAATTAGAAATACAGTTTATATGGGTTTAATACACATTTTCTGTATAAATAACAGGCAAACAGACCATAAATGTCTTAAGTTTTTGTTTTCTTGGAAAGCAGTGAGTACTATTATGATACAATATCAGTACTTGCATTTACAACTTGTCTCCTATCAACTGATTTCAGACAGTGTATGGCTGGCTGTGGATTGACTGCGTTGTTTATATGGAATGTTAGCTTATTGGCGTATTATCTAACAAACTTAGTGTCAAATTATGAATTTCAAGAATTTATCGGCACTATCTTATCACAGCACTGGCAAACCATGGTTGACCAGCTCCCTGAACAAAATGGCTCAACTTTGTACCATCATAAGAAGGTTCATGTCTATTCTAATTACTAATTTATATGCTGTCACCATCATATACAGTATTGTACATGGCAAAGATACTGTCTTTTACAACCAAGATAAGCCACCATTTCTCTCTATAGAATAGACAGGGCCAAATATACTGTTACCATCATATACAGTATTGTGGTTTAACATAAGGCAAAGATACTGTCCCCCTGATGTCGTATACAGTATTGCACATTACAAAGATACTATCTTTCATGACCAAGATAAGCCTCTTTCTTTCTCTAGAATAGACAGTTATATTGACTGACTGCCACTTGTTTGTTCCATTGCAGGCTGTTCCATACTCTAGAGAATTCAAACAGAAATACGATTACTTCAGAAAGAAGTTGAAGAAACCGGTAAGAAATGTTACCTTTGTTGCTCAACATTTTAGTGCTTTGCAAAAGTATTCAGACTCCTTGGATTGTTAACATTTTGTGTTACAAAGTGGGATTACAATTTATATAATTGTAAAGTCGATGTTTTTATTTTATTTTTAAAGATGAGTAAAAAAAATGTATTACTAAAACGTAGTCATCACATAAGTATTCAGCCCCTTTGTTTAGGCAATCCTAACTTAGTTCAGGAGTCAAATGTGGCTTAACAAATCACACAATAAGTTACATGAACTCAGTCTGTGTGAAATAATAGGGCTTAACAAATCACACAATAAGTTACATGGACTCAGTCTGTGTGAAATAATAGGGGTTGACATGATATTTGAATGACTAACCCTTGCTCTGTCCCCCCTACATACATCTGTAAGGTCCCTCAGTCAAGTATTGCATTTCAACTACAAAGATCAGGGAGCTTTTCGAAATCCTCAAAAAGAAGGGCAGTGATTGGTAGATGGGTGACATTAACAAATTGAATATCTCTTTAAGCACGGTCAAGTTAATAATTATTCTGTGGATTATATATTAAACCACCCAGACAGGTCAAAGATCGTTGTCCTTCTGAACTGAGATGCAGGACAGGAATGAACCTGCTCAGAGATGTTACCATTGTTTTTAAAACAGCTACAGAGTTCAATGTCTGTGATGGGAGAAAACAACTGAGGATGGATCAACAACTTAAATGACAGAGTGAAAAGAAGAATATAAATATACAGAATACAAATATTCCAGAACTTGCATCTTCTATGCATCAAGTCAAAAAAAAAAACACAACAAAGAAATACACTTTTTGGCTTAAATGCAAAGCCTCATGTTTGGGACAAATCCAACACAACACATGACTGAATAACTGCCTCCTGATTTTCAAGCATGGTGGTGGCTACGTCATGGTATGGGTATACTTGACATCAGCAAATACTTGTTCAGGATAAAAAGTAACGGGAATGGAGCTAAGCACAAGCAAAATCCTAGAGGAAAACCTGCTTCAGTCTGCATTTACAACAGAGACTGGGAAGAGAATTCACCTTTCAGCAGGACAATAACCAAAAACACAAGGCCAAAGAAGTTGCTTACCGAGAAGACATTAAATGTTCCTGAGTGGACAAGTTACAGTTTTGACTTAAATCTGATTGAAAATCAATGGAAGACTTAAACATTTCTGTCTAGCCATGATCCCCAACGTCTTGACAGAGCTTGAAGATTTTTGAAAATAATAATAGGCTAATATTGTACAATCCAGGTGTGTGAAGCTCTTAGAGACTTACCCAGAAGACTCACAGCTGTAATTGATGCCAAAGGTGATTCTAACATGTATTGACTCAAGGAGCTGAATACTTATGCAACGACTGTATTTTGGTTATTTCATTTCTATTCATCTTCCACTTAGACATTGGAGTATTTTGTGTAGATTGTTGACAAAAAATTACAATTGAATCCATTTTAATCCCGCTTTGTAACACAATAAAAATGTATGTGAGGAAATCCAAGAGGTCTGAATACTTTTGCAAGGCACTGTATATGAAATATCCTTCAACGCCCTTCGTTTCAGCAACTCTGAATTCATCATAAATTAATTAGGCCCGCCTAATTTTTAATTAATTCACTGTAAATAAGTTGTCAAATGGGGCATGTTGTTTTACATTCAGTGCAAAAACACTTTACCTTACCTCACACATCCTAGTTATCATTGATCCAAAGAGAAATGAGACCTCTTCTTTGTCTTTGTGTGTTCTCTGGTTAGAACCACTGAACGGGGCTTTTATCCCAAACGTTTGTGTATGAACAACCATCCATCCCCTGTACAGATAAATAATACTTAAGTAAACTCAACTTAAATAAACTGGCAAACTACTTTTTAGAGGAGACCTGTATTTTTGTGTGTATTCCCTTTAGGAACACTGGATGTGTGTATGATGTATTTTCTTCTATTGTGTTCCCAGGCGGACATCCCTAACAGGTTTGAGATGAAGCTGCACAGGACCAACATCTTTGAGGAGTCGTATCGCCGTATCATGTCTCTGAAGAGACCAGATATCCTGAAGGCCCGCCTCTGGATCGAGTTTGAATCAGAGAAGGGGCTCGACTACGGAGGTGTGGCCAGGGAGTGGTTCTTCCTGTTGTCTAAAGAGATGTTCAACCCTTACTATGGACTCTTCGAATACTCAGCCACGTATGTACTGTCTCTATCATTGTCCACCACTTATAGCAACTTACAGAAGTACAAATGAAAATGTGCACGTTTCTTGTTCGTCGGTGCAGTTTGGTAATGGCAGCTGAGGAAGAGACGAGTTCTTGGGTGTGCAGTGCACTTCACTGTTAGCTTCCCAAACCTTTTCCATTCCAGGGACCACAAAATCCTAATCCAAAACTCTTGAGGATCACCATTTTGCGGAGTCACAGATCTTTAAAAAAAAATATATATATATTGACAGTCAAATCTGGTCAATTCTTGCAGTGAATATAACAAATTAAAAGCCTATTATTATTATTTACAGTTAGCACTGTGAAAAGTAATGTAAAATTGCTTATAATACCATTAATACTCCCAACTGTTATTCATTTTGGAAGGGGAAAAAGGTAATTAAAAGATACATGCAGTACCCCTGCGGACCACAGGGTAGAAACCACTGCTCTATTGTATAGTGTCAAAAAAAGGAACGAGAAATTCAAAATATGGTCATGAAAAGAGACACAGCCAATTTCCTCTGTTTTATGGACTCCCTCTTCCTCTGGTTCACTCTGGCTTCCTGAAAATCACTGCTTTCCTCAGGAAAACAGCATATAGATAATTTCCAGCTTTACAGTCAGGGACATTTGACCCAAAAGGTAAAGTTTGCACATGCCTGTTTCTTTCTCCATTCACTTTTCTGACCGTACGTCTCCCAAACAAAACTTAATCCTGGCCTTAGGAAGTGACTTCAGATCGTTGACTTCTGTCCTAGGATGTAATCATTGATTTGATTGGTTAGATTAGATACCAGGTTCCTAAAATTAACACCCGCCACCTGTCAAATACGGGTAGATTTCACCAGCCACGTGGCGGGTGGTCAGGGCTCCACAGTGCAAGCATTTCACTCACGTTAGCAAATAGTAATTGAGTTAGAAGTATGAGCTCATTTACAGCAAAATAAATGCTGCAGTAGCAGTTTTCAAAGTGTTTCTGTCGATTTGTTTCATTACTAGTCAAACAAAGAACTAGCAAGGAGTCCTATAATATAGGTTAGCCTGCCTGGCTGGGGAGCTGTGCACACTGATTCAAGTGGCTGGGGAGCTGTGTGCACTGTGATTCAAGTGGCTGGGGAGCTGTGTGCACTGTGATTCAAGTGGCTGGGGAGCTGTGTGCACTGTGATTCAAGTGGCTGGGGAGCTGTGTGCACTGTGATTCAAGTGGCTGGGGAGCTGTGTGCACTGTGATTCAAGTGGCTGGGGAGCTGTGTGCACTGTGATTCAAGTGGCTGGGGAGCTGTTTGCACTGTGATTCAAGTGGCTGGGGAGCTGTGTGCACTGTGATTCAAGTGGCTGGGGAGCTGTGTGCACTGTGATTCAAGTGGCTGGGGAGCTGTTTGCACTGTGATTCAAGTGGCTGAAGATGCATTTTTAGAAGCGCTGCACACATGTGTTAAAGTTGGTCTAATTTCCTCAAGTCTCCTGAAGTGAGACTTTTGTTCTTGTGTTTCTTGGCTATTTACAGTGTTTTGTTCGCAAGCTCGGTTGTTTTTTCAATGTTTTGAGTTTGCTTCAGCCGCTAGCGAAGACACATCAGCTGACGGCTACTGATCAGATTCTTTATCTCACATGCACACTGTCACTGATGACTCCAAGTGGCTCGAGTGCACTTGTTGCCGTGGTTACCTCCCGCCCTTAAAGGGGCAGCTGACATTTTTTGTGTCATCTGTGATATTTTAGTTAAAAGACTCTGGTTACAATTTTTTGGGGGGGGGGAATTGAGTAATATACAGTGGGGGGAAAAAAGTATTTAGTCAGCCACCAATTGTGCAAGTTCTCTCACTTAAAAAGATGAGAGAGGCCTGTAAATTTCATCATAGGTACACTTCAACTATGACAGACAAAATGAGGAAAAAAAATCCAGAAAATCACATTGTAGGATTTGTTATGAATTTATTTGCAAATTATGGTGGAAAATAAGTATTTGGTCAATAACAAAAGTTTATCTCAATACTTTGTTATATACCCTTTGTTGGCAATGACAGATGTCAAACGTTTTCTGTAAGTCTTCACAAGGTTTTCACACACTGTTGCTGGTATTTTGGCCCATTCCTCCATGCAGATCTCCTCTAGAGCAGTGATGTTTTGGGGCTGTCGCTGGGCAACACGGACTTTCAACTCCCTCCAAAGATTTTCTATGGGGTTGAGATCTGGAGACTGGCTAGGCCACTCCAGGACCTTGAAATGCTTCTTCAAGCCACTCCTTCGTTGCCGAGGCGGTGTGTTTGGGATCATTGTCATGCTGAAAGACTCCAGCCACGTTTCATCTTCAATGCCCTTGCTGATGGAAGGAGGTTTTCACTCAAAATCTCACGATACATGGCCCCATTCATTCTTTCCTTTACACGGATCAGTCGTCCTGGTCCCTTTGCAGAAAAACAGCCCCAAAGCATGATGTTTCCACCCCCATGCTTCACAGTAGGTATGGTGTTCTTTGGATGCAACTCAGCATTCTTTGTCCTCCAAACACGACGAGTTGAGTTTTTACCAAAAAGTTCTATTTTGGATTCATCTGACATTCTTCCAATCCTCATCTGGATCATCCAAATGCTCTCTAGCAAACTTTAGACGGGCCTGAACATGTATTGGCTTAAGCAGGGGGACACGTCTGGCACTGCAGGATTTGAGTCCCTGGCGGCGTAGTGTGTTACTGATGGTAGGCTTTGTTACTTTGGTCCCAGCTCTCTGCAGGTCATTCACTAGGTCCCCCCGTGTGGTTCTGGGATTTTTGCTCACCGTTCTTGGGATCATTTTGACCCCACGGGGTGAGATCTTGCGTGGAGCCCCAGATCGAGGAAGATTATCAGTGGTCTTGTATGTCTTCCATTTCCTAATAATTGCTCCCACAGTTGATTTCTTCAAACCAAGCTGCTTACCTATTGCAGATTCAGTCTTCCCAACCTGGTGCAGGTCTACAATTTTGTTTCTGGTGTCCTTTGACAGCTCTTTGGTCTTGGCCATAGTGGAGTTTGGAGTGTGACTGTTTGAGGTTGTGGACAGGTGTCTTTTATACTGATAACAAGTTCAAACAGGTGCCATTAATACAGGTAACGAGTGGAGGACAGAGGAGCCTCTTAAAGAAGAAGTTACAGGTCTGTGAGAGCCAGAAATCTTGCTTGTTTGTATGTGACCAAATACTTATTTTCCACCATAATTTGCAAATAAATTCATAAAAATCCTACAATGTGATTTTCTGGATTTTTTTTCCTCATTTTGTCTGTCATAGTTGAAGTGTACCTATGATGAAAATTACAGGCCTCTCTCATCTTTTTAAGTGAGAGAACTTGCACAATTGGTGGCTGACTAAATACTTTTTTCCCCCACTGTATATCTGACCCCAACCTCTGTCTCTGCAGAGATAACTACACACTACAGATCAACCCTAACTCTGGGCTGTGTAACGAGGACCACCTCTCATACTTCAAGTTCATTGGTCGAGTGGCAGGGATGGCAGTGTTCCATGGGAAGCTATTGGACGGTAAGATCAGCTGCTCTTGTAATATCAGAAGCTCTGGTATTTATGCAAAATTGTTTTCCAGCCGTCACAAGGCCGTAGACAATAGAATAGGTCTTTGATTGTCCATTTTGTCCGAAAAGTTTTGTATCTTTTGAGCCCAGGTCTGATTTGAACGTTGTCTTGTCTCCTCTCTTCAGGCTTCTTCATCAGACCATTCTACAAGATGATGCTCGGGAAGCAGATCACACTGAAAGACATGGAGTCTGTGGTGAGGCCCTGGAATCATCTCACCATTAACACTACTTTCATTAGCTAGTTTATTCTCAGAGATTTAAAGTTCAGTGGTAGACAAGGTACCCAATTGTCATACTTGAGTTAAAGTAAAGATACCTTATATAAATGACTCAAGTAAAAGTCTAATAGTATTTGGTTTTAAATATACTTAAGTATCAAAAGTATAGAACATTTTCAAATTCCTTATATTAAGCAAACCAGACGGCACGATTTTCTTGTTTTTTTTTAATGTATTTATAGGTAGCCAGGGTCACACTCCCAACACTCAGACATCATTTACAAACCAAGCATTTGTGTTTAGTGAGCCGGCCAGATCAGAAGCAGTAGGGATGACCAGGGTTGCTCCCTTTGTATGTGTGTGAATTATACCATTTTCCTTTCCTGCTAAGCATTCAAAATATAATGACTACTTTTGGGTGTCAGGGAAAATGTATGGAGTAAAAAGTACATTATTTTCTTTAGGAATGTACTGGAGTAAAAGTTGTCAAAATATCAGTAGTAAAGTTTAGATACCCCAAAAAAAACTACTTAAGTAGTACTTTCAAGTATTTTTACACCACTGAATGAGTTAGGAGATTAAAAAGTGTCTAGCCAGAAACAACGGCTTCATAAGCATACAAATTGAGTGGGGTCAGACTTTAATCTAGAAAATAAGTTTGACACACACACAATATGTAATGTCTTTGTTTCCCCACCACTTTGACCTTGTAGGACAGTGAATACTACAACTCTCTGAAGTGGATCCTGGAGAATGATCCTACTGAGCTAGACCTACGGTTCTGTATCGATGAGGATAACTTTGGACAGACGTACCAAGTGGATCTGAAACCCAGTGGTGGTGACATGGTGGTGACCAATCACAACAAAATGGAATACATCGAGTAAGTTCACCTTTCATCTTCAATCACAAACATTATTTTTTCAACATTTTTATGTGACGCCATTTAATTGAGTTGCTTCCCTTGGGGTTTTGTAATAATCTGATTGAAGACTCTATATTCAAGTTTATTTGTTATTTGTCGGTATTAACCCTTTATACTTGTACCTGTACACGGCTTGAAAATGGCAGATTTGGACACTGATAAGCACCTAAATTGGAACGCAGTGGCTGTACAGTAACATGCTATGCATGACGTCAGAGCTCAGGCTCTGCGCTTCATAGCTCTGTGGATTTTGGCTGATAGCCATTCTGAACTTGAGCACCGCACACAACAAGAAGTTTCCCACATACCTCCTGCTAATTGGGCAACTTTTGCAAATGTTTTGTTGTCTGAGTGAGGGAAATGCTGCAACTGAAGAGGACTCCATGTATTTTGAAAGATGATACGTTGAGGATAATAATAAATACCGCTTTGACGTCATACAAGCAACTCAAACACCTGTGAGTCCAAATGTGCACTTCACATTTCCATATCATAAAACTCAGGTCATATGATATACAGTTCCTAGAAAGGCCAGAACCTAGGAAGAAACCTAGAGAGAAACTGGCCACCCCCCAGGCTCTGAGGGGTGGCCAGTCCTCTTCTGGCTGTGTCAGGTGGAGATAACAGAACATGGCCAAGATGTTCAAACACAGCCCCCACACCACTAGAGGGATATCTTCAACCACCAACCTATTACCCTGAGACCAGGCTGAGTATAGCCCACAAAGATCTCCCCCACGGCACGAACCCGAGGGGGGCGCCAACCCGGACAGGAAGATCACGTCAGTAACTCAACACACTCAAGTGCTGCACCCCTCCTAGGGACGGAATGGAAGAGCACCAGTAAGCCAGTGACTCAGACCCCGTAATAGGGTTAGAGACAGAGAATCCCAGTGGAGAGAGGGGAACCGGCCAGGCAGAGACAGCAAGGGCGGTTCGTCGCTCAAGTGCCTTTCCGTTCACCTTCACACCCCTGGGCCAGACTACACTCAATCATAGGACCTACAGTCAGAGAACTGGCAGTGTGGTGCCAGGACAACAACCTCTCCCTCAATGTGAGCAAGACAAAGGAGCTGATCGTGGACTGCAGGAAAAGGTGGGCCAAACAGGCCCCCATTAACATCGACGGGGCTGTAGTGGAGCAGGTTGAGAGTTTCAAGTTCCTTGGTGTCCACATCACCAACAAACTATTATGGTCCAAACATACCAAGACAGTCGTGAAGAGGGCACGACAAAACCTTTTCCCCCTCAGGAGACTGAAAAGATTTGGCATGGGTCCCCAGATCCTCAAAAAGTTCTACAGCTGCACCATCGAGAGCATCCTGACCAGTTGCACAAGACCTATATAATAGGCGGTGTCAGAGGAAAGCCCATAAAATGCCCTGTGAAAGCGTGGCACCCCGTATTATCGGCATGTTCAACAGTGTTTCAGAAATATATTACCTTCAAGAGTGTTATCTTGTGATCAAGCCATCAATGTTTTGTGATTATTGGTGTTGTAAAAAATTTTAGCTAACGAATTAGCAATTAGCATGTTTGACATTTCAGTGGAAATTTTACTACTATCAGCTTTTTGATAAGCGGTTTAGCAAAAAAATACCTCCCGTATTATCGGCATACGGTCTCCAGTTATTGGCCACCTTAATATTTTGTTCAATTACAAGATATATCCATTTAATTTTGTTCAAATAAGAGACACCAACCTCGTATCTGAAGTGTTTACTAGATAGTTGGCTAGCCCTCCAGTAAAAAGATTACTTGCCTGTCAACTTTTCATTGCGTAGCCTGGTGCGCCCTCCTGAAAAATGGTTCTTCACCAACATCTTCAGTGTTGTAACCAAATAATGTCTCATTATTTATTTTACAGATGAATCTTGTGTTTTGAGAAAGTAGATACACGTGTGTGTGTGTGTGTGTGTGTGTGTGTGTGTGTGTGTGTGTGTGTGTGTGTGTGTGTGTGTGTGTGCCTGTCAAAAGTTTGGAAACACCTACTCATTCCAGTGTTTTTCTTTACTATTTTCTACATTGTAGAATTATAGTGAAGACATCAAAACTATGAAGTAACACATATGGAATCATGTAGTAACCAAAAAAGTGTTAAACAAATCAAAATATGTTTTAGATTCTTCAAAGTATCCACCCTTTGCCTTGGTGACAGCTTTGACCACTCTAGGGAACTGTGCACATTTCGGAGAGGTGTGTGGCCACCAGTTAGACCTCACTCAAACCCTTCTCACTTTTTGGTCTCATCTTGCACCTCATCTTTCCAGGAATATTCTTATCGTGTTACTGAATGTATCCAGAGTATTTTCAGATTTCGTTATCCACAAATGCGGTGAAAAGTACGGTAAATGTAAAATGCACAGAAAATAAACATCATTTGTGCATTCAGTCTTGTCAGGTGAACTGTTGTCCTCACCGTTGGTCTAAAAATAATTGTTCCATCATCTCCAAATCACGCTTATGTATATGCTTTTTATATTTCTTCTGTGAGAGACATGTTCGCCCTATCCATATTGGCCAATTCCCACAAGCGTAAAGGGTTAAAAATGCATTGGCATTTTTTTTGTAAATATTGATTTGTCATAATATTATAGTACTCCATGTAAGTAGTATCTAGGTTTTGTAAATATTGATTTGTCATAATATTATAGTACTCCATGTAAGTAGTATCTAGGTTTGCACTACTAATTGTTTTCTAACAGTCTTGTCATTCAGTGGAGGTTTGTGAACCGGGTCCAGAAACAGATGAATGCCTTCTTGGAGGTGAGTGTTGCTTTAACTGTATGCAGTAATACCTCTTGTTATTTGGTGACAGTGAAGCAAAATGCTTTGCATCCAGACCAATAGGTCAACAGGCCTTGTTTTGAAGTGTAGAGAGACCATCTTTAGAAAGACTGTCCGGAGGGTTTTAGGTTTATATTATAACTCGTCGTACTGCAGATAACTTCTAGCCACCGGATTTTGTTCAGTTGAAAGGCTGTACCTGTAGCAACTGAAGTTTGAGTAAATCTTGCTCGTAATCACACCAATAGCTGTTCAACATTGGGTAGTATGTGACTTCCCCCGTTCTTTATGTCCAACAGGGATTCACTGAACTCACTCTCATCGACCTCATCAAGATATTTGACGAAAACGAGCTTGAGGTACAGTATTATTGTTTGTTGTTTTGCCGTCTTTATAGTGTTGGGATTTACACGGACTTATTCATATGCTCTGTCACGTGATTCATTGTTAGTTCTCAAACAACATTTTCAAACGTCGCACCAATAAATAGATTTAGATGTAGTTTCACTTTAAAGTGTATCGCTAAAACAGAAAACCAACATAATTAGTTGTGGTTGAGTTTAACCTTCACATTCCTGCTCTAATGTGTGTCTATGGCAGATAAAGCACTGTGTGTAGGCTAAGTTTCAATCTATCTGTGTCTGTAGGCTGTCACAAACAGAACGAAACAGCCTACAGTCACAAACAGAACGAAACAGCCTACAGTCACAAACAATATGCTAAGTTTCTGTCTGTAGGCTAAGTTTATTATATAGGTGACTGTAGACTAAGTTTCTGTCTGTCTGTCTGTCTGTAGGCTAAGTTTCTGTCTGTGCCTGTAGGCTAAGTTTCTGTCTGTCTGTGCCTGTAGGCTATGTTTCTGTCTGTCTGTGCCTGTAGGCTAGGTTTCTGTCTGTCTTTGTCTGTTGGAATGTTCCACCTTAAAAAGCACAAGAAAGGGTGTTTTGACACCGACCATTTGAAATTGTTCTGATAAGAAACAGATAAGATCAAATTATATTTCATCTCTGAGAAATTAAGCTATTTGATTGCACCCAAATTGGCCATTTCAATTTATAATAGGATTGATATAAAATTCAATAAATATAGTACCCAACATTCGATTTGCACAAAAACCCCTGATTAAGATGTGATAAATCCAAACAAATGGTCAAACGCCGCCCACCCAACGGCCAATATACAGTATCAGTTACCTATGTTTGACAAGTAGTATGAAGCTGTAGCTTAGAGCATTGTTTATTCATACTATGTCATATATTTTCAGTGAATTTGGTGATGGTTTTTGGGGTGGGGTGGGCTTTGTGTGTGATTTGGGGGGTCCGTGGGTGGCATTTGCCCATTTATTTGGATTCCTCACATCTTAATTATTGTTAAGAATACGTTTTTGTGCAAATCAGATGTTGGGTACGATATTTATTGAATATTAAATTAATCCTATAAATTGAAATGGACAATTTGGGTGCAATCAATCAGTTCAAATTATCTTTCAACTAAGTAATGTTGCAGGAATGCTTATCTTATCTGTTTCTAACTACAGAAACCATTTGAGAACAATCTGAGATGGTGGGTGTCATGGCTTGCTGAAATAACATGGAATGACCCTGTAGGCTATGTGTCTATAGGCTAAGGGAACCATGGGTTTCTGTTTCTCTGTCGTCGTTGTCTAAGGGCCCTGTGTTTCTCTGTTGTCTAAGGGCCCTGTGTTTCTCTGTTGTCTAAGGGCCCTGTGTTTGGATGTTTAGAAATCCAGAATGATGATGATTCTTAATACCTAAACTATGTTCTCTAGAAAAGAGAGATCAACAATATTATTCTGAGCGCTGTCGTTTCTGTATGTTAGTTGGCCAGTCTGTGAGTGATAGTGATCTTTTATATGGGTGTTGTGTGTTTCTCTAGCTGTTGATGTGTGGTCTGGGTGACGTGGATGTGAATGACTGGAGACAACACACCGTCTACAAGAATGGATACTGCCCCAACCACCCAGTTATACAGTGGTTCTGGAAGGTAAGACAGGCCTCAATCTCTCTCTCTCTCTCTCTCTCTCT
Source organism: Brachymystax lenok tsinlingensis (assembly GCA_030435695.1). Taxonomy (NCBI): domain Eukaryota; kingdom Metazoa; phylum Chordata; class Actinopteri; order Salmoniformes; family Salmonidae; genus Brachymystax; species Brachymystax lenok. Next base: position 8,655,716 of record CM059795.1, on the reverse strand, counting down.
CTCTCTCACTCACACACACACACACACACCTATGTTTAGCCCAGCAATGTGTGTGAAAGGTTACCATCAATCCTAATGAAACATTATCTGTGTGGGTGGGTTAATATCCAGCAGGAGAACCACTGAACTACTCAGACCACCAGTTGTTGTTGTCACCAATCATTAATGAGATGTCTCAGAGAGGGAAATAATTCCCTGTGAGTTACATGATACAACATAAAACCACATACAACTACATGTATTATTCAGTTGACACAGTAATCAATTATTTTTTGGGGGCCAAAACCTGTGTAGTGTTTGAAGATCAAAGTCTGTTTGGTTTAGACCAGTCATGTTTTCTCTGATAAAAGAGTAGGTCAGAGTAGTACCTGGCCTGGTTATCAGCCCTGTCACTCTGTAGGGGCCACCGGCACTTTTAACACACACACACACACACACACACACACACACACACACACACACTGTGATACACAACAGAGGAGAACCCACACAAGGCCAGATGATCTGGTTTAAACAGATTCTGTACAGTACAGTATAGTGTCGTGTGCCACAGGGTCCTTTTTTGGGGATATTGTTTTGCTACTTAGCTTCAGACGCACGTTTGTCTCATTAGAGGTTGAAGGCCTACACCTGGAATGAGTCACCTGAGTGAAACCTATAACCCACCCCGAGGGGATAAATGGTTGTATTGAATTGAATGTCTGTCCAGTTCAACATCCTAAAGTGTTTAGTACAATGTGTCCCACCCTGCAGGCTGTGCTGCTGATGGATGCTGAGAAGAGGATTCGTCTGCTGCAGTTTGTCACCGGGACATCCAGAGTCCCTATGAACGGCTTTGCTGAACTCTATGGTGAGAGATGGCACCTCTATGCTTACAGTAGGCTAGGATAGCTGTTTATGAATAGGGCTGTGTAGTAACCAGCAGGGTACAGCCCAATAGTACACTTCTCTGTGTTCCATCCATAACTGCACTGGTACTGTATGTTTTAGTACCACTTCTGTCTTCTCCCGTGTCACGGCAGGTTCCAATGGGCCTCAGCTATTCACCATTGAGCAGTGGGGAACACCTGATAAGCTGCCCAGAGCGCACACCTGGTACGTGTGTTGTATGCAATCAGATGATCCTACAGTTTGCCTGCCCTCTTCCCTCTGACAAGTTCATTGAATCTGTAATGGATTGGTCTGGTTAAACTACTTTTATGAAGTAGTGAGCATGATATTTGTGAAACATGAAAATCTCCCATTGTACAGGGCATTCTGAAAGTATTCAAACACCCTGACTTTTCCCACATTTTCTTACGTTACAGTTATTCTAAAATGGATGAAATAAATGTTTTCCTCATCAATCTACACACAATACCCTATAATTACAAAGCAAAAACAGGTTTTTAGAATTTTATGCAAATGTATTAAATAAAAAAAACACCTTATTTACATAAGTATTCAGATCCTTTGCTATGAGACTGGAAACTGAGCTCAGGTGCTTCCTGTTTCCATTGATCATCCTTGAGATGTTTCTACAACTTGATTGGAGTCCACCTGTAGAACATTCAATTGATTCAATTGATTAGACATGATTTGGAAAGGCACACACCTGTCCATATAAGGTCCCGCAGTTGACAGTGCATGTCACAGCAAAAAAACAAGCCATGAGGTCGAAGGAATTGTCCATAGTGCTCCGAGACAGGATTGTGTCGAGGCAGTGATCTGTGGGAAGGGTACCAAAAAAGGTCTGCATCATTGAAGGTCCCCAAGAACACAGTGGCCTCCATCATTCTTAAATGGAAGAAGTTTGGAACCACCAAGACTCTTCCTAGAGCTGGCTGCCCGGCCAAGCTGAGCAATCGGGGGAGAAAGGCCTTGGTCAGGGAGGTGACCAAGAATCCTATGGTCACTCTGACAGAGCTCCAGAGTTCCTCTGTGGAGATGGGAGAACCTTCCAGAAGGACAACCATCTCTTCAGCACTCCACCAATCAGGCCTTTATGGTAGAGTGGCCAGACGGAAGCCACTCCTCAGTAAAAGGCACATGACAGCCCGCTTGGAGTAAAAGGCACCTTAAGGACTCTTAGACCATGAGAAACAAGATTCTCTGGTCTGATGAAGCAAATATTGAACTCTTTGGCCTGAATGTCAAGCATCACGTCTGGAAGAAACCTGGCACCATCCCTACGGTGAAGCATGGTGGTGGCAGCATCATGCTGTGGGATGTTTTTCAGCGGCAGAGACTGGGAGACTAGTCAGGATCGAGGGAAAGATGAACGGAGCAAAGTACAGCGAGATCCTTGATGAAAACCTGCTCCAAAGCACCCAGGACCTCAGACTGGGGCGAAGGTTCACCTTCCAACAGGACAACGACCCTAAGCACACAGCCAAGATAACACAGGAGTGGCATCGGGACAAGTCTCTGAATGTCCTTGAGTGGCCCAGCAAGTGCCTGGACTTGAACCCGATCGAACATCTCTGGAGAGACCTGAAAATAGCTGTGCAGCGACGCTCCCCATCCAACCTGACAGAGCTTGAGAGGATCTGCAAAGAAGAATGGAAGAAACTCCCCAAATACAGGTGTGCCAAGCTTGTAGCGTCATACCCAAGAAGAATCAAGGCTGTAATCGTTGCCAAAGGTGCTTCAACAAAGTACTTTATATAATTAAAAAAAAATGTTTTTGCTTTGTCATTATGGGGTATTGTGTGTAGATTGATGAGTGGAAAAAAACTGTTTAATACATTTTAGAATAAGGCTGTAAAGTAACAAAATGTGGCAAAAGTCAAGGGGTTTGAATACTTTCTGAATGTACTGTATGTTTTCTATGGGTTGTCGGTATGATGATTTACTATTCTACAATTTCTAGTCTGTTTCATTTGAGTGTGTTTCGCCCCGGTATTAATATCACATTATCCTCTCTAAATGTATCCTGAATAAATCAGACTGCTGTGAGATAACAAATCCTGTGATTCTCTTCTCCAGCTTCAACAGGCTGGACCTGCCTACCTACGAGTCGTTTGACGACCTCCGAGAGAGGCTGCTGATGGCTGTGGAGAACGCTCAAGGCTTCGAGGGCGTCGATTAAACGTCAGCCTTCATGGTTTACAGAGACGACGACGACACCACCACAGAACGTTTAAAAACCAACTGCCACAGAACGTTCAAAAAACCAACTGACTAACTGTCATTCTACACCTGCAGATAGGGGTCTACCTGCAGGGGTCTACGTTGCAGGGGGTCTACGTTGCAGGGGGTCTACGTTGCAGGGGTCTACCTGTAGGGTCTACCTGCAAGCATGTTGTATGCACATGATCAACAACCGAGGTTACTCTGAGACTGTAGTGAATGTGACAGAGACAATGAGCCATGTCTGTCTTCTCCTATGTCAAGGTGCTGGGGAACATGGCCAGTACAGTGCAGCCAATGCAAAACACTGCACCCCCTTGTCTGAAATAATCTGCAGTGCTGAAATCTCTCATGCTTTTCAATATGAATATCTCTCCTGTTGTTCTATTTGACACCCACCATCCCAGTGACTCTGCTGTGCTGTGGAGTGCATAGCCTTCACCTGCTGGTTACTGCATTCTGTATGAAATGAATCAAATTACTACTCCTCTCTTCAAGTTAACATGCTGGATCCTGCATTGTGTGTATATATAATCACTGATCGATTGGAATTCTGCATTGATCAATCACTACTTAACTTCTCTCCAGGTTACCTTACTGCTACAGTACTACACCACCAGATAACCTTAGGAATGCTAACTAATCACAGATTCACTAATGAGGATATAAGCCTAGCCGTGTCTCTCTCTCACTGTTCGACTACTATGCCTGCCTGGTCCCACCTACCTCCCTCTCTCTCCCTCACTCCCTACCTCTCCCTCCCTTTCTCTCTCTCTCTCTCTCTCTCTCTCGCTCTCCTCTCTCTCCCTCACTCCCTACCTCTCCCTCCCTCCCTTTCTCTCCCTTTCTCTCGCTCTCCTCTCTCTCCCTCACTCCCTACCTCTCCCTCCCTCCCTCTCTCTCTCTCTTTCTCTCTCCATCCCTCTCTTTCTCTCGCTCTCTCTTCCTCACTCCCTACCTCTCCCTCCCTCTACCTGTCTGTAGAATAAGGTCTATCCACCATGGAAAGGGACAGGGCTTTTTCTCACTACAAGGACTCGTTATTATTTTATTTTGCAAGCCAAGAAGGAACGGGATCGTTTTTATTAGAATTTTAATATCGTTATTATTATCATTCTTACGAAAAACACACTTCTGACTTATTTGTACTGATGATAAACGTTTGTTTACTATTTTGACTGTGTATAAGAAGACTGTGTGTAAATCTGGCCACTGGAAACAATGACATTAAGGTGACTTAAATAATAACTTGGTTATTGTAGTGCTATGAAAACAGCATGAAAATGTTATCTTGTGTTTGCTTATTCTCCTTGGTTTAAACTAAGATCCTTCTTGGGATAAAAAGGAACCATTTTGTGAATTCAGAGGTTTTCCTCACAATGGTAATATCAATATTGTTACGCTTATCCTTCCCTGTTCATAATGCTGTAAATTCATTTCTTGAAAAACATTTGGAAATTGTTTCATTATTATAAATATACATGTATAACATTTGATAATATACGTATTAATAATGAATAACACATGAAAATGAAGCTGAACTGTGAGAGATGGCTGTGATTGCTACTAATAGAACAGCAACAAGTTCTTCCAATAGAACATGTCTGTTGTGTTCCAAATACCACCCTATTCCCTATAATCGTGCATTATGTTTGACCAGAGCCCTATGGGTCCTGGTCAGAGAGCCCTATGGGTCCTGGTCAAAAGTAGTGCACTAAGTCACAGGGTGCCATTTGCGATGCAGACTTGGTTTTGGCTTGTTTTGGTATTGTTTGTTTATCTTATTTTTTAACACCACTAAACCTAAAGGGCACTTTATCCATCACACTAAGGTCATGATGCCTACCTGCCTGTTGTATGTCTTTTATCATTAACTTGAATGTGATTTATTTTTTGTTGAGAAGAGCACCTGTTTACCCCGGTGCAATATCTAAATTATGTCCCAAATGGCACCCCATTCCCTATGCAGTGCACTACTTTTGACCAGAGCTCTATGGGCCTTAGTCAAAAGTAGTGCACTATATAGGGAATAGGGTGCCATTTGGGGCTTTCCCCCAATAGTCCTGTAAATCTGCCTGCTGCTAATGTATAAAGTGACAGTTGTGAAGAATGGATCTTCACACTCGTCCTCCTCTTTCTCTCTACTCCGTTATCTGTTCATCCCTCTCTCCATCTGTTCCTGCTCCACTAAGTTGTTCACTAGATACCTCCCTCTCTCCTTATGTACTTGTTTTTTAGGGGTTGTTCTTTTTTATTAATGGGGGAAATTAAAAGTTCACTTTTGTTAAATTCCACAACTCCACCACAAGCCCTTGCGGTTCATATAACTTGAGTCAAATTAAAACTGAAACATGGAAACTCAGTGTTCTTGTGTGAAATGGTTCTTGTTTTGACATCCAATAATACTTCTTAGAATTTTGGGGTTTGTCGCTTTAGGTGAAAATGCACCCAAAAAAGGCCTCGGAGTTTAACTGATAAAGTACCCCTAATTTTCCCAGATTATTTAACGTAGTGTTTCGGATATTACATTTTGAGACAATGCTCTCCCTTCAACACTTACAGCTTCCCATGGAACACTGCCATCCCTGCCACTCGACCAATGAACTTGAAGTATGAGAGGTGGTCCTCGTTACACAGCCCAGAGTTAGGGTTGATCTGTAGTGTGTAGTTATCTCTGCAGAGACAGAGGTTGGGGTCAGATATACAGTGGGGAAAAAAAGTATTTAGTCAGCCACCAATTGTGCAAGTTCTCTCACTTAAAAAGATGAGAGAGGCCTGTAATTTTCATCATAGGTACACTTCAACTATGACAGACAAAATGAGGGAAAAAAATCCAGAAAATCACATTGTAGGATTTTTAATGAATTTATTTGCAAATGATGGTGGAAAATAAGTATTTGGTCACATACAAACAAGCAAGATTTCTGGCTCTCACAGACCTGTAACTTCTTCTTTAAGAGGCTCCTCTGTCCTCCACTCATTACCTGTATTAATGGCACCTGTTTGAACTTGTTATCAGTATAAAGACACCTGTCCACAACCTCAAACAGTCACACTCCAAACTCCACTATGGCCAAGACCAAAGAGCTGTCAAAGGACACCAGAAACAAAATTGTAGACCTGCACCAGGTTGGGAAGACTGAATCTGCAATAGGTAAGCAGCTTGGTTTGAAGAAATCAACTGTGGGAGCAATTATTAGGAAATGGAAGACATACAAGACCACTGATAATCTTCCTCGATCTGGGGCTCCACGCAAGATCTCACCCGTGGGGTCAAAATGATCACAAGAACGGTGAGCAAAAATCCCAGAACCACACGGGGGACCTAGTGAATGACCTGCAGAGAGCTGGGACCAAAGTAACAAAGCCTACCATCAGTAACACACTACGCCGCCAGGGACTCAAATCCTGCAGTGCCAGACGTGTCCCCCTGCTTAAGCCAGTACATGTTCAGGCCCGTCTAAAGTTTGCTAGAGAGCATTTGGATGATCCAGATGAGGATTGGGAGAATGTCAGATGAAACCAAAATAGAACTTTTTGGTAAAAACTCAACTCGTTGTGTTTGGAGGACAAAGAATGCTGAGTTGCATCCAAAGAACACCATACCTACTGTGAAGCATGGGGTGGAAACATCATGCTTTGGGGCTGTTTTTCTGCAAAGGGACCAGGACGACTCATCCGTGTAAAGGAAAGAATGAATGGGGCCATGTATCGTGAGATTTTGAGTGAAAACCTCCTTCCATCAGCAAGGGCATTGAAGATGAAACGTGGCTGGGTCTTTCAGCATGACAAACACACCGCCCGGGCAACGAAGGAGTGGCTTCGTAAGAAGCATTTCAAGGTCCTGGAGTGGCCTAGCCAGTCTCCAGATCTCAACCCCATAGAAAATCTTTGAAAGTCCGTGTTGCCCAGCGACAGCCCCAAAACATCACTGCTCTAGAGGAGATCTGCATGGAGGAATGGGCCAAAATACCAGCAACAGTGTGTGAAAACCTTGTGAAGACTTACAGAAAACGTTTGACCTCTGTCATTGCCAACAAAGGGTATATAACAAAGTATAGAGATACACTTTTGTTATTGACCAAATACTTATTTTCCACCATAATTTGCAAATAAATTCATAAAAAAATCCTACAATGTGATTTTCTGGATTTTTTTTCCTCATTTTGTCTGTCATAGTTGAAGTGTACCTATGATGAAAATTACAGGCCTCTCTCATCTTTTTAAGTGAGAGAACTTGCACAATTGGTGGCTGACTAAATACTTTTTTTTTCCCCACTGTATATTGGTTTTCTGTTCCATTTATTCATGCAATAGCAAACGTTTCCCAACATTCCACTGTTTAATCAAGCAGGTTTTACTTTCAAACAAACTTCCCTTGACCAGAATAAAGTGGTCATGTCCTTGACTTTTCCAAGAAGAAGAGAGCAGCTATTGTGACATTTCATTGTGAGTACTGGGCAGAAGTCTAGCTATATTGTGACATTTCATTGAGTATCGTATTATTCCGTAAAGAGGAAAAGGCCTAGGCATACCGGACACAGTTTTTGATGATGCTGCAAGGCACGTGTGTGCGTGCGTGCATGCACGTGTTTGTTTCGGTGAAGGGAACCCAGTTCATTCACACGGGCAATCTGGGACTTATGTGCTCCAAGGACGAGCAAATATAAGCAGCCTGCTTGTCCTAGCACGTTATCAAGCACCCTCGCTTGCTCTCTCTCTGTCTCTCACAAACAAACCAGGGGCCAGAAATCCTTCCAGCAACAGGGCTGTTTAATAAAACTAGAGAGGACACCTGGGTGAGACGAGGAGAGAACCTGAACTGAGCGTAACCTGCTGCATAATTGAGCTGTCACCAACTGATAGTAATAGTTTTATTTTCGATGAAAGATATTTAGTGAGAGGAATACTGTGCAGGTGTTGCATCATTTCAATCAGTCACATATAAATGAGCCACAGGTCTCTGGATTAACTTGACCTCAGTCGACCTCTGTTCGGACTTGATATTGTAACACAGAACATTTTTCAGAGTAACATCAATTACATTTTGACACACACTGCATCAGCAATAGTATGTGGACACCTGCTCGTCCAACATCTCATTCCAAAATCATGGGCGTTGGAGTTGGTCCCCCCCTTTGCTGCTGTAACAGCCTCCACTCTTCTGGGAAGGCTTTCCACTAGATGTTGGAACATTGCTGCAGGGACTTGCCTCCATTAAGCCACAAGAGCATTAGTGAGGTCGGGCACTGATGTTGGGGCGATTAGGCCTGGCTCGCAGTCGGCATTCCAATTCATCCCAAATGTGTTCGATGGGGTTGAGGTAAGGGCTCTGTGCAAGCCAGTCAAGTTCTTCCACACTGATCTCGACAAACCATTTCTGTATTGACCTTGCTCAGTGCACGGGGGCATTGTCATGCTGAAACAGGAAAGGGCCTTCCCCAAACTGTTGCCACAAAGTTGGAAGCATAGAATAGTCTAGAATGTCATGGTATGCTGAAGCGTTAAGATTTCCCTTCACTGGAACTAAAGGCCCTGACTCATGAAAAACAGCCCCAGACAATTATTCCTCCTCCACCAAACTTTACAGTTGGCACAATGCATTCGGGCAGGTAGTTTTCTCCTGGCTTCCGCCAAACCCAGATTTGTCCAGCGGACTGCCAGATGGTGAAGCGTGATTCATCACTCCAGAGAACGCATTTCCACTGCTCCAGAGTCTAATGGCAGCGAGCTTTACACCCCTCCAGCCGACGCTTGGCATTGCGCATGGTGATCTTAGTCTTGTGTGCGGCTGCTAGGCCATGGAAACCCATTTCATGAAGCTCCCGACTAACAGTTATTGTCCTGATGTTGCTTCCGGAGGCAGTTAGGAATTCGGTAGTGAGTGTTGCAACCGAAGACAGGCGATTTTTACCCACTACGCGCCTACCACTTCAAGGTTGAGCCGTTGTTGCTCATTTCCACTTCACAATACTTACAGTTGACTGGAGCAGCTCTAGCAGGGCAGAAATTTGACAAACTGACTTGTTGGAACGGTGGCATCCTATGACGGTGCCATGTTGAAAGTCATTGAGCTCTTCAGTAAGGCCATTCTACTGCCATTGTTTGTCTATGTAGATTACATGGCTGTGTGCTGTGTACACCTGCCAGCTATGGGTGTGGCTGAAATAGCCGAATCCACTAGTTTGAATGGGGTGTCCACATACTTTTGTGTATATATAGTGTATCATGTACACAGTGTGCAGACTTTTCTTTGGGGAAAACTTGTTGGAGATGTGAAAAGGTAAATAGTATGGTTATTGTTCACAAGATCACATCAGTAAGAGTACCAACATACTGTATGTCCCAACAAATGTTGTGGTTTATGTGAATATTAATTAATTGTCAGATCTGTTATGACAGGTTGTAAACAATGGCTCATGGTAAGATTTTGAGATTCTTATCTCATCCCTCAGCCCCAGGCCATGTCATACTGCAGGCTACCGTAGACTAGAGGATGGTGACAGGCAAGGGGACTTTGATAAGACTTCAGAAGAACACTGCGCCATGGAGACAGTGATATGTACAGTACCGTCTGACTAAGATAACATCTGTCGTCATATGGGGTTTCATGTTCTCTTGTCGGCACGAGAATCAGGCTCTTCATCACTGGTATTAGAACCTGAAAAAAAACACACTGAGCACACAAAAAGGTGGTGGGCCCCAATACATGCACTGAAGGGAAAGTAACGTTTCTACTATCTTTATGAATAACTATAGCTTCTGTAAGTTACAGTTCCAAAGATATTGTGTATGATAGTGTCTTTATGAATAACTACAGCTTCTGTAAGTTACATTTACAAACAAAGATATTGTGTATAAAAGTGTCTTTATGAATAACTATAGCTTCTGTAAGTTACAGTTCCAAAGATATTGTGTATAAAAGTGTCTTTATGAATAACTATAGCTTCTGTAAGTTACAGTTACAAAGATATTGTGTATGATAGTGTCTTTATGAATAACTATAGCTTCTGTAAGTTACAGTTAAAAAACAAAGATATTGTGTATGAAAGTGTCTTTATGAATAATAGCAGATTTTTTAAAATTGTATTTATTTCACCTTTTTTTAACAAGATAGGCCAGTTGAGAACAAGTTCTCATTTACAACTGCGACATGGCCAAGATAAAGCAAAGCAGTGCGACAAAAACAACAACACAGAGTTACACATAAACAATGTAAAATGTGAAATAGGTACTGTAGATGCCTGCCTGTCTATCCTACCAGGTTAGTGCGCTGGTGTCCCCTCTTCCCCTAGTTAGTCCGGGTCGATCGATACTTCCCTGCCGCTTATCACCGAGGGGAAGTAACTGTTGGTCCATACAACCCCCCTCTGGCTACATAAAGGGAGGGGAAGGGAAAGCAACATCCCCAAATGCTGACTGTCTCTCTGTCCACACACCTGCATCTCTCCACAGACCTGCGTCAACCCACCATGGACTGCTGCAAACCGGACTGGACTTGTAGGGCTACCTGGTCTTTACTGAAGAGCCTGGATGAGACGGTACAAAGAAGGAGAGACATGCTTTGTCTGAAATGGCACCAGTTGTGCATACAGGGAAAAGGGTGTAGTTTTGGATGCACTCAGAGAGAAAGAGAGCAGTCCTGTCCTGGGGCCTACAGAGAGGGAGTGGAACGGGGAGAGGTGCCAAGACGGTCCACCAACAAGTAGTCTCATGGTGAGTTACCGTAGGATCTCAAGGAGCACGTCATCTAGTGGTAGTCAGAAACTAACACAAGTCTACACCAAGGAGGGGGAATTTGTGTATTTCATACTAGAGCAGAAGAAGCATGCTGTACTAGACCAGACTTGACTGGATCGGACTGGACTAGACCGGACTAGACTGACTGCTTCATCTGAAAAGCGGCAGGTTTATTCACATAGCTGAGTAGAGCCTTACTGTAGATGGATGAATGGTCACAGAAGCTCATAATGTGAGGAGAAATGAGCCTTTACACGGCAGACCTGTACACCCTACTGTAGTACACCTGTATATATCTTTATATACTACTTCCTACTGTAGTACACCTGTATATTTCTTTATATACTATATTCTACTGTAGTACACCTGTATATTTCTTTATATACTATAGTCTACTAGTACACCTGTATATATCTTTATATACTACTTCCTACTGTAGCACACCTGTATATATCTTTATATACTATATTCTACTAGTACACCTGTATATTTCTTTATATACTATATTCTACTGTAGTACACCTGTATAAATCTTTATATACTATATTCTACTAGTACACCTGTATATATCTTTATATACTACATCCTACTGTAGTACACTCGTATATTTCTTTATATACTATATTCTACTGTAGTGCACCTGTATATTTCTTTATATACTATATTCTACTGTAGTACACCTGTGCCTTCGGAAAGTATTCAGACCCCTTGACTTTTTCCACATTTTGTTATGTTACAGCCTTATTCTAAAATGGATTACATATACACACAATACCACATAATGACAAAGCGAACACAGATTTTTACATTTTTTTGCAACTGTATTACAAATAAAGAACAGAAATACCTTATTTACATAAGTTGCACATCGATCGACACACACCTGTTTATATAAGGTCCCACAATTGACAGTGCATGTCAGAGCAAAAACCAAGAAATGTCGAAGGAATTTTTCGTAGAGCTCCGAGACAGGATTGTGTCGAGGCACATATCTGGTGAAGAGTACCAAAAAATGTCTGCAGCATTGAAGGTCCCCAAGAATACAGTGGCCGCCATCATTCTTCAAATGGAACCACCAAGACTCTTCCTAGAGCTGGCCGCCCGGCCAAACTGAGCAATCAGGGGAGAAGGGCCTTGGCCTATTCACCAGGGACAAACGTACAATAGATGACTAATCTCTCTCTCTCTCCCCACATCCCAGGTATTCCCTCCCTCCATCCTTATCCTCCGAAGCTGTGGAGTGTGACAATGGTGTTTGTGTCCTCTGCTATCAAACGCCATTTTCACACTAAATAGCTATGGTGAGAAGAGAACAGCGCCACTGCGACCCCATGCCCTGAGGTCAGTCAATCAGAGATACTGGCGGTGAAGTAGAGGTCACACCGTCCATGGCCATATATCCTGGTTGGTTAACTCAATGTGGTTTGGTTCTCTCTTCACAGGCCTTGAATCTTGTTGTTGCTGGTTTGATAGGGGATTGTTGTTGCATGTATTCCTCCTACCCACCATGGGAAATAAGGTAATAAACTAAATACAGAGAGTGTGTAAAGTTTGTAGCGTTTGGCTAGATGAGATTTTAATGACTCTAGTTGTGGTTGGTCACATGCTGACTGCAAGGTAAGTGTTAAAAACAGATGTGTGATACAGTTGCACAACATAAAGCTTCAGATGCCTGTGTGTATAAAGTAGTCGTTGTGAATTTGTTAGATTACTTGTTAGATACTACTGCATGGTCGGAACAAGAAGCACAAGCATTTCGCTACACTCACATTAACATCTGCTAACCATGTGTATGTGACAAATAACATTTGATTTGAGATGCTTGCTGACCCATTTCCTTCTCTGCCTAGACGTTATACTGTGTTACTAATGCACAGACATCTTTTATAGACCAAGATACATGACCCATTGTGTTTTCATGTGATGCTGGAGGAAAACGGTGTCGCATCCTCTATGCTGTCTATGTTGATGTCAATGAAACCACATTAAAAACATGTAGTGTAAACCTGAGTGTTTGTCTTTGGTGTCTAGTTTAATGGCTGTAGGACATGAGATGGTCTTTGGTGTCCAGTCTAATGGCTGTAGGACATGAGATGGTCTTTGGTGTCCAGTCTAATGGCTGTAGGACATGAACTTTCACACTTCGGAGAAAAGCTACAAGTTATGTGCAAGGAGTCGAGCGAACCTTCCGGTTCCAAGTGGGAAAAAGCATCTGCTTCCTTTTTCAAATAGAAATAACAGCATTCTTCATGCAGCGTAATTGATACATTTATAAGAGCTAAGCAAATTAGTAATCTGTTTGGAAAAGTGGATTGTGAAACCAGCCATATGGAAGCAAACTGAAAATCATATCAACATGAAATGTATTATGGCCACATTGAAATAGGATATAAATAGCTGTGCCATTCCGATTTTAATTGCGTGCCCTCGTAATTTTCTTGGATGAAAAAAACCCCGAGTTGATGCCCGGGTTTTTCTCTGTTTTATTTTACAATTTGTATCATGTTAAATATTATCCACTATCGTTAGCCACCGTCAGTAATACCCACATACATTTATTTTTGCATCATTCCATTCCATTTATCTTTCTTTCCTCTGTCACGTCCTTGTAAATTGTTCCTGAGGCTCGCTAGTATTATTGGATTATATTAGGCTAACGTTGTGCAATAATTGGGGGCATGTAACGTGGCCTGTTCGCATCATTATAGAACTCAGCCCGCACATAGCAGGTTAAACCTGGAGCCTGGCGCACGGTTCAAGATGACTGGACCGTTGATGATTAGTGAGAATTACGATGGATTTTATTGTTCAACCCATATTGTACACTTTTTTCCACCTTCCAATATTTGACTATGACAACTTTCAGGATGAATCAAACCGCAGTATTTTTTATTCATCAATATATTCTGTGCATAAAGGCTCTCCAAACGGTTTATTTTATTCATACATAGGCTGTTTCCAAACCCCCAAATGTCCCTAAATAATCTACAAGATCAAAGTATTTTTAAATCTACCAGTTGGTGCTGAAACAGAGACGAATATGCATAGATGGCTGTCTTTCATTGATTCCTACAGTATATTCTGTATTTAAAGGGATGGTTTAAGATACACGTACTGAAAACCCCATTGAATGAAAAGTTCACCAGAAAATCTGTTGGACAGCAAGTGGGAGTGTTTTCAGTGGTTGAATGACATTTATTCAGAGCGCGCAAGGTAGCCACACCTGCAGAGGCAACTGAATAAATTAAGTCTGAATACCAAATACTGAGAAGTGTGTAGGAAAAGCATACATACATAAATCGGTATCGGGCCCTTCATGCCTCACATTCACTTGAGAGCGCTGCGCCCCCAAAATCACCAGATAATATCTAACTTATAAAACATCAAGCAAGGCCACAAAGAAGTTTTACACACAAAAAAATGGAAAAGGCAGTATCCGATTACATATAACCCAATATCCATATTTGGATCATTTGTTTTGTATTGAATCGGAGAGACCGTATGAATGAATTCCTCAGACATGGCGGACATTGTTTACTGTAGCCTATCGCTGAGGTAGCCCAAAAGGCCGGCAGATGGCGACCTTGAGTCGTTTCATCTCTGAGGCAGACTGCATGGGTAGCATAGCTGGGGGCATTCTGGCAGGGCCAAGCACATCAGAGAGCTGGCTTGAGTTCTCAGGGGGCGAAGTGATGTACTCTCACTCTGACTGGTCCTTCATTATTCTGTCACTGTACGTGTGCTGCAGGCTACTACCATATCGTTGCTATCGCAGTACCATACATGTAACGTTACTGTACCATCACATTCAACAACACTTTAAATAGCACTCTCAGTCTTAGCATCTATTTTACAGTACCATCACATTCAACAACACTTTAAATAGCACTCTCAGTCTTAGCATCTATTTTACAGTACCATCACATTCAACAACACTTTAAATAGCACTCTCAGTCTTAGCATCTATTTTACAGTACCATCACATTCAACGACAGGTTTCAAATGGTCTCAACATGTATCCTTGCTGTTGGGAGGAGCTACTCTCTGTCCAAAAAAAATGCTTTTTTGTTATTGCACCAGACATAAAAGAAGTTTTAGTAGTTTTACTAAGTCATCATATTTTTTTCAGTTTGATACTGTATTAAATATCTGTTATACATCATTTCAAAGTACATCTATTGGCAACCTCTAGTTACCTTACAACAACAAAAGACAAAAACAAATGCATGTAACACAAATATATAAATATAGATTTTCACTCATCATGTACATCATAGAAAATGCATAAAATTGTAGTCCTATGATTTATATAATTTTCTTGCAGTATCTATGTTCTTACACAATAATGATGTTTTACACATTTTCTTAAAACAAATGTTTAAATGTGTCCTCAGAAAGTAAAAAAAAAAAAAAAAACACAAAAAGAGAACCAAAAAACCCACAGAAGAAACAACATAGCCTATAGCTATGCTACCTCATCAACGAGAGAAACACTACCAGAGATGGTAGAAACCTATTATCTCTGATTATACTGCCTCTTCGTTCTAATCATCACAGCTTCATCACAGCGTGAGAAATACATGGGAGAACCTATTCAACGGAATGAGACAAGCTCTTCATTGTTGACAGCAGCAGATCCTCTCTAGGTAGATTGACTGAAGAGTACTGGCAGACGTCCATGACACTTCAGGACATCTTCAGTACATTTATTCATACAGTCATACTTCCATTGACCCAACAGTCTCTTTATACACCAGATAGACAACCACGTATCCAGGTAGCGTTCTAGTGTATTGTAGATCAGGTTTATTCATTGGGCGATATTCCCCAGTATCAAATCTGTTAGGTCTACTATCAGGTCTCTTCTGTAAAATAGATTCTTATCTGAATGAGACAATAATAAAATGTAAAGGCCCCACTCCTATCAGGATTTGCTCTTCAGGGTGGGTCCGAAAGTCTTTTTAGTCTTTGTGGCAGGTTGAGTTGGCTTGGGTTTAGGGACCACAGTCTTTTTGGGCTTTGGCTGTAAAGACTTGAGTCCAAGGATCTCACAGTACTTGTTGCACAGATGCAAGGCTTTGAACTGATCAATGAATGACGTGGCACAGTTTCCCTTGAACCCCTTGTATCTAGAGAAAAAAGAAAACAAGACATTGCATGTGGTTTGTGAGGTGCAATGTACAATACACACTAGTGAAAACAGTGTTTGTGTCGTTTTGATTTAAACCATCAGGTTTTGTTTGTATTTATTTTTCAACACTCACCCTTTCTTACACGTAGCTATTCCAACATCTGTCAATCTCATGCCAACTCCTACAATGAAACGAGAGAAATTAGATATCAATCAATCAGTCATTTAAGTTATTTATGAAGCCCTTTTTATAGCAGAAGTTGTCACACGTGCTTATACAGTAAATATATTATTTATATTTCTAATCTCTTACTTTCTTTGCACTGCTGTAAGTACAGTAGCCAGGCTGGACCTTGGCTCACTGTGCAGATGCAGTAACCTACCTTGCATGTCAGTGACGAGCAGGTTACCCTCAGTCTTGTGGTAGACCCAGTGCTGAAAGGTACAACACTTCTGTCCTGCCTCGGAGTCTTTCCTCTTCAGGTTGATCTCCTTCCCGTCCCGAACAGAGTACTTGACAAACTCTCCCATCAGCTCCTCTTCCAGGGTGGCATACGGGATGTCGTTAGATGGACGGTGGACCAGGTATATTGGAATAATCCTGGAAGGAGGGAGAAGAAGAGGAAGAAACAGGAAGGTTACTGTTTTGAATATTTCACTGGAAAAAGGATTTCATGTTTTTGCTTTAACAGAGAGAATGGAACACAAGGTGAGCTGGAGTGAAGTTTAGGGGTTAAGTTGAGTGGGACACAAGGACACAATGGCAGGAGAAGAGATGACATCTAGGATTTGACACTGGGATTTGCAGGCTCACACCCCGCCAGTTGATGATGTGACAGCGATGACATCATACTCACTCTGGAACCTCTCCGAAGGCTTCCTGTGTCTGGGCCACGGCTGTCCAGACCTTGATGTACTCTCTGGCTGTGTTCTGAACATGGCACTCCTGGAATCACAAAATACACATATGTGTTAACCGTACCCCTGACCCTGTGTCTGGTGATATCAAGGAAAATAAACCCTCACCTCCACGGCCAGGTTATAGTTTTTCTGAACCAACTCCTCGTTGTTCAGGGTCCCGTAGCTGATAGCGTTGTGTACCTTGAGCACACAGTGGTGGCCCTGGGTGAAGACAGGCACCATACCGGCCTTGAGCCTGGTCCGGAATGCCCTTCGGTGCATACCCTCTCCAAAGTGTTCCTTCTCTGTCACCAGGCTGGCTGGCTGGTTCTTATCAAAGTACTGCTCTGACAGGAAGTCATCTTTGAACAACAGACAGGAATATTTCACATCCTCCTCTTCGCCTACTAGCTCAGTGGGAGCAGCTGAGGTAAAGAGAGGAACACAGTCATTCAGAAAGACCTTTAACATTACATAACATATTTAGATGCTTCCACAATGAATGACCTTTGAATGACCTCTGAACTTTTATTACCTAACACCTTGTCTCAGATGTATACTGTATATCAAACTGAAATTCAACATTAGATCGCTACTCACCTGTTGTGTTTTTCTGGGGCTTAGCCAGGATGACAATCTCACTCAGCACTATGAAAGAGACAGACAGAAACAGTGGGGTTGTTAACTTCCAAATGATGTTTTTATTGTGAGAGCCCTGTTGAGTAAGATTTCCAATATATTCATTGCACATGGCAAATAAAACCAGAAATTTGAAACTTATTATGTATCTTACCCTCGTAGGTGAGGGGGTAGTCTAACGTGTCTTACCCTCGTAGGTGAGGGGGTAGTCTAACGTGTCTTACCCTCGTAGGTGAGGGGGTAGTCTAACGTGTCTTACCCTCGTAGGTGAGGAGGTAGTCTAACGTGTCTTACCCTCGTAGGTGAGGAGGTAGTCTAACGTGTCTTACCCTCGTAGGTGAGGGGGTAGTCTAACGTGTCTTACCCTCGTAGGTGAGGAGGTAGTCTAACGTGTCTTACCCTCGTAGGTGAGGAGGTAGTCTAGGACAACAGAGCCATGGGAACAGAGGAGACTACAGCGGTACTTCCCCAGATCTTTATTGGAGGCCTTGGTGATGGTGAGGGCCACTCTGCTCTCATCTCCAGCACTACACAGAGCAGAAAGGAGAGAATACATCTTTAATCATTATTTAGAATTAACATAATCTATTCATACTAAGGTTTGATCTATATTCCAGTGTTTCCCAACCAGGGGTACTAGGACCTCTGGGGGTACTTGGTCTATCCACAGGGGTACTTGAGAAGATTCATGAGACCATAGGCTCACTGGTAAAATGTAAATGAGGGGGTACTTCAGGGGTACTTCAGGACAGAGCAAAATTCAGTTGGTGGTACAGTAAGCAGAAAAAGGTTGGAAACCACTGCTCTATTAAACAACCCTGATGAAGGCAGCTTGCTGTCAAAACATTGATTCATTAATGAATAATGAAAGTATTATATTAAGAGCGAAAGGAGTCTGACTGGAGGCTACATTCCTTTAATTTATTGGTCTCTGTTCAAAACATACATCTGACTCAACATACACCTGCCTCAACATACATGTTGACTCACTTTCACTGTTTAGACATTTTTCAACAATGTTATTCCTAAAAGTTGTATTATGTAAGTAGAGACGGATAATCTTGCACAATAATCGTGACGGGACGTATTCCAACTAAGTGGAGATTTATGGAACAATAACAACGATATAGCAGCTGATGCACAGTTGAATCATAGCGTTATATAAAAACGTGACCTTCCTCCCACTCATGGCTGAATCATCATCACACATTGATGGGTTAATATCTGCCAAATATTTTGCTACAGTAACTTACACAGAGAGAGAGCAACACCAAGCGGTCTTTCAAATAGTGTCGTGTCTCCAAAACCTCTCGTGGAGTACCCTCAGCTGTGATCTATACCATTACTATAATAGTACACTAATTCAACTGAGCCAACTAATCATCAACCCTTTAATTAGTAGGATCAGGTGTAGCTAGTTGCCTCAGGTGTAGCTAGTTGGATCAGGTGTAGCTAGTTGGATCAGGTGTAGCCAGTTGGATCAGGTGTAGCTAGTTGCCTCAGGTGTAGCTAGTTGGATCAGGTGTAGCTAATTGGATCAGGTGTAACTAGTTGGATCAGGTGTGCTAGTTGGATCAGGTGTAGCTAGTTGGATCAGGTGTAGCTAGTTGGATCACGTGTAGCTAGTTGGATTGGTGTAGCTAGCTGGATCAGGTGTAGCTAGTTGGATCAGGTGTAGCTAGTTGGATTGGTGTAGCTAGCTGGATCAGGTGTAGCTAGTTGGATCAGGTGTAGCTAGTTGGATTGGTGTAGCTAGCTGGATCAGGTGTAGCTAGTTGGATCAGGTGTAGCTATTTGGATTGGTGTAGCTAGCTGGATCAGGTGTAGCTAGTTGGATCAGGTGTAGCTAGCTGGATCAGGTGTAGCTAGTACAGTGCATTCGGACGTAACGTAACATTTTGTTACGTTACAGCCTTATTCTCAAATTGATTAAATTAATGTTCTTATTCGTCAATCTACACAATACCCCATAGTTATAAACTTTTGCAGATGTATTAAAAATAAAAACAGAAATACCTTATTTACATAAGTATTGCTATGAGACTCGAAATTGAGCTTAGGTGCATCCTGTTTCCATTGATCATCCTTGAGATGTTTCTACAACTTTATTGGAGTCCACCTGTGGTAAATTCATTTGATTAGACATGATTTGGAAAGGCACACACCTGTCCATATAAGGTCCCACAGTTGACAGTGCATGTCAGAGCAAAAACCAAGCCATGAGGTCGAAGGAATTGTCCGTAGAGCTCCGAGACAGGATTGTGTCGAGGCACAGATCTGTGGAAGGGTACCAAAACATTTCTGCAGCATTGAAGGTCCCCAAGAACACAGTGGCTTCCATCACTCTGAAATGTAAGAAGTTTGGAACCACCAAGGTTCTTCCTAGAGCTGGCTGCCCGGCCAAACTAGGCAATTGGGGGAGAAGGGCCTTGGTCATGGAGGTGACCAAGGACCCGATGGTCACTCTGACAGAACTCCAGAGTTCCTCTGTGGAGATGGGAGAACCTTCCAGAAGGACAACCATCTCTGTAGCACTCCACCAATCAGGCCTTTATGGTAGAGTGGCCAAAACGGAAGCCACTCCTCAGTGAAAGGCACATGACAGCCTGCTTGGAGTTTGCCAAAAGGCACCTAAAGGACTTGCAGACCATGAGAAAGAAGATTCTCTGGTCTGTTGAAACGAAGATTGAATTCTTTGGCCTGAATTCCAAGCGTTACGTCTGGAGGAAACCTGGCACCATCCCTACGATGAAGCATGGTGGTGGCAGCATCATGCTGTGGGGATGTTTTTCAGCAGCAGAGACTGGGAGACCAGTCAGGATTGAGGGAAAGCTGAACGGAGCAAAGTACAGAGAGATCCTTGATGAAAACCTGCTCCAGAGCGCTCAGAACTTCAGACTGGGGTGAAGGTTCACCTTCCAACAGGACAACGACCCTAAGCACACAGCCAAGACTACGCAGGAGTGGCTTCGGGACAGGTCTCTGAATGTCCTTGAGTGGCCCAGCCAGAGCCTGGACTTGAAAATAGCTGTGCAGCAAGGCTCCCCAGCCAACCTGACAAGCTTGTAGTGTCATACCCAAGAAGACTCAAGGCTGTAATCGCTGCTTCAACAAAGGTGCTTCAACAAAGTACTAAGTAAAGGATCTGAATACTTATGTCTCCCAGAGCTGGGCAAACATTTAGCAAACATTTCTAAAAAACAGTTTTTGCTTAGTCATTATGGGGTATTGTGTGTAGATTGATGAGGAAAAAACAACAACAATTTAATCAATTTTAGAATAAGGCTGTAACGTAACAAAATGTGGGAAAAGTGAAATAGATCAAATAAATGGAATGTCTGGGAGTATTCAATAAGATATTTGAGAAACACTGAAATATGGTAACGGGGTAGGGTAACTAGCTCTTCCATAGGAACATTTAAGGGCATGGACAATATAACATACTATCAAATCAGGACTTGTACCTTCTCTTGATCTCAGCCAGCACTGCCCCCTCTCTGGTCCAGGTGACGGTGTAGTCAGTAAAGACAGCCGTGAACTGACACCCTAGACTGAGGCTCTGAGGATCGCCACTGACAGGCACTGCCTGGATCCGCTGCACCACTCTGGGCACTGGAAAAAATATACACATGTGTCTTAGAATTACACAGAAAATGTATCTTATCGTTAATAATGATTTTAGAGTAGTTATCATAACACTAGACATGGGCTCAAATAGATTTGTTTTCTTTCAAATAGTTGGAATGGAATGGAATTGTGCAAATCCTGCCCATGTGGCTCTCCAAGTAGGCTCAATCAAACACTCTAAGTATTTCAGAGAAAACAAATACCATTTGAACCCAGGTCGGTGTAATAGTAGAGTATACTGCAGTGCATTCCCACCTTCTTTTGGTGCATGCTGGGTTCTCTGTTTCAGTACATCGCTGTAGGCTTTCCTACGAGTTGTCTCAACAGCAGCCTTGGGTTCGTGTTTACCAAACTTGTCCTCAGACAGACGGCGCCGCTTGATGACATCATCATTGGGCTGCTGGCCAATGGGGATGGTAGACTGGGGCACCTTGAAGGAAGGGTCACTCACTGTGGCACCTTGGCTGATGACAAAAGCGTCAAGCAGAGATTTCACACCAGGTTGTTTCTGAGCGCTGTCTGAATGAACACTGTCCTTTTTACAAGGCAGAGCTGCTGTAGTCTTATCTTTGGTTTTCCCAGCCTTGGGTCCAAATTTGGCAACAAAGATGTCTATTTTCCCATTGGTAGCAGTCTTCTGTTTAGCCTTGTTCTCCACCTCAACCAGGGGATCTACCCCCTCGCTCTTCACTGTTGCATTCTGGGAGTGTTTCCCAGAGTGTTTCTTCTTCTTCCCGTGGGCGTGGCTTTTGGTGTTAACATTCTCTGTTATGACGATAGTCTCTTTGACAGTCACAGATCCATCGTCGCCATCCTCGCGTGCTGTTAGGGGGTCACATTTAATGTTAGATCCGAGCGGGAGGTTCCCCTGTGTTTTGGAGGTTGGTGGGGCCAGATGGTGAACCACAGCTGGCTTGTCTTTCTTGGAGTGTGTTCTGGTTTTATGAGGCATCTTGGAGCCTTTCTTTACGTCTGCTGTAACACAGTGGTTGGGCTCTTTATTTCTGTCTGATTGTATTTGTTTCAACAAGGATGTTCTGGAGTCTAGAGGGTTCTCTTGGTCTAGAGTTAAGTATGCAACACGTTCCTTCTCTGAGATCATCAAGTGATCACCGGTCACAATGATACAGTTGGAGAGTTCTTTACCGAGGGAACTGACCTCGTGTGGGACTGTCATGTTTTTCTTTCTGTCAAGAGACCAAGATGCTGTTGATTCCTCACTTGACGAAGACGATGCTGGAAAGTCCCTGTTCAGATTCCGACCAGAGCAAATGGTAAACTTTCCACCCTTGTCCTCTGATGTTGTATCTCTAGAACCTGTATTCCTCTTTGTTTTCGTCAACAACAGTTTTTCCTCTTTGTTTACCACATGTGTTTTATCAATCTTTCCTCGGAAACAGGCGGGCAAAACTGGCAGTCGGGGCACATTAGATTGTATAAATGCACAACTCTGACCTTTCTGCTCATTGAGTAGTGAGCTCTTAGGACATGCTTGGATGGTGTCCCCTTCCAAAGGGCTGTTCGTCCGGCAAAAGAGAGATCGGCCCACACTGAGACTCAGAGGAGCTAAAGGCATAACAGGCATTAAAAACTGTGAATTCCCCCACTGTGGCCTCTTCCCCTCTGTCTCCTGGAGGTCCTTCCTGTCTGTGTTGGGGGACACATGTATGTCCGCCTTAGTGTCTCGGGACGGTGTGTCTCTGTGTCCCGGCACGTATGTGTTCCTGTCAGAGTCTGTGGTACATTGAAACTTCTTAAATGACTGTTGATGTCTCTCGTCGCCACACAGATGCTCCACCAGAGGGGCCTTGCTACTGGAAGGGTAACCGGAGACGCTCACCGACCCATAACTTTTCTCTTCATCTTCCCCGTCAATGAACAAGCCGCCCAGCTGGGAGACACTGTTTTCTGTCACATTCCGCACTGCATCTCTAAGGTGCTACATGGGGAGAAATAAACAACGTTTCAAATGGTTCAATAGTCACCGAAGGTGTAGGCTTGGCCCTGATGTATGTGTTCGATCTCTGTCACCTGGAGCTGCATGACAAAAGGTCCAGGAACACAAGGAAAGCACAAAGGACAATACCCAACTTGTATCTGGACAGGGTGAATGCTATCTATATGGATGTATGATCTCTGTGGTAACTGTTCACTGAGGATAACTCTGATGCTGTCTATATGGATGTATGATCTCTGTGGTAACTGTTCACTGAGGATAACTCTGATGCTGTCTATATGGATGTATGATCTCTGTGGTAACTGTTCACTGAGGATAACTCTGATGCTGTCTATATGGATATATGATCTCTCTTATCCTGTATCCAGTCCTTGTTCTCTCTCTTATCCTGTATCCAGTCCATGGAGGAAGGTTCTATGATAAATTCTAATTTCCTAGGCTTCTAGACCTCTGGCCCAGTAAGCATCTCTTTGTTCATGCTTTGTCTTGTAAGTTAACCTTGGGATCTACAGTATATGCTTAGACTAATGCCTTGTAACTTAAGCTTTATGTCTTTATTAAATACACCTGTATTTAGAATTCAATTTCTTCAATACCTATTTCTGTGTTCTTGCACATTGCTATATATCTTGATGGAGTCAGATAAACATTTTAATAGGCTAATTGCTTAGTCTTATTACAAGTCACATGCAATGTACTGTATATGTAATATGCTGTATATATCAAATATTACTGCCCACTACACAGGTTAATATTGAAAAGTTCAATATGCAAAGATTCAAAAGACATTAAATAGTATAACATGTTCAGATAAGTTGTAAGTTACTAGCAGGTTAGACAATAAAAAAGAATAAACATTGTTCCCGAAGAGATCTATCTAAAACATACTTATTTCTCATATATTTGTTATCGTGGATTGTCGTAAACATATCTTGCTCTCTAACAACTTGCATTATGTTGATCAGAGTCAACTGCCTTACATATAACCTACTGTAAATGTGGGAGTGGTCTGGTCTAAAGCACTGTTGTGGGTAGTGCACTACTAACTGTGCAGCTCAAAATGTTTAAGCCAATCAATGTGTCCCTTTATCCTCCCAGGCCTTTAACCCAGTGAGTGAGCTTTGTTAGACTGCTCTGAAGGTGTGTGTGTGTGTGGTGTGTGAGAGAGAGAGTAGGGGGGAAGAGAGTCTTGTTACACTCCTTAGCTGCGCTTCCATCCTGGGGTGCGTGCTATTATCATCAAACACCCACTATAATTAGCGATGCCATTTCTGTTCTGTCTATCTGAGGTTTTTCTAGGCCTCTCATTTCCTCAGACCACTTCACAGGGCCAGATCCAGCTGTCAGTCTCGGAGTTAAAGTAGGCTCCTGGAGCTAGGCTCTCAGAGCTAACCTCCCACAGCTAACCTCCCAGAGCTAGTCTCCCACAGCTAACCTCCCAGAGCTAGTCTCCCAGAGCTAGTCTCCCAGAGCTAGCCTCCCACAGCTAACCTCCCACAGCTAACCTCCCAGAGCTAGTCTCCCAGAGCTAGTCTCCCAGAGCTAGTCTCCCAGAGCTAGCCTCCCACAGCTAACCTCCCACAGCTAACCTCCCAGAGCTAGTCTCCCAGAGCTAGGCTCCCAGAGCTAGGCTCCCAGAGCTAGCCTCCCACATGAGAAATCAAGGAACAGATACTACATAACAACCCTTCCCCATCTGACTCAGTCAGGGTGAATGAACCAACATACTGTAGCGACCAGGGTGGCTAGGCTGTTTCAGACCACCTTCAGTCCTCAGTCGGATTACGTGCCACTGGCTACAGAATAGTGCTCTGCCCTACATAAGAGTTTCCTATACTCTGCTCTCTCTCTCTCTCTCTCTCTCTCTCTCTCTCTCTCTCTCTCTCTCTCTCTCTCTCTCTCTCTCTCTCTCTCTCTCTCTCTCTCTCTCTCTGTGTGCTGGGCTGGCTGTGAAGGTATGGAATGCTGAACGTTGTGATGATGTTTCAGGTTGCAGTGTAATTGATGTTGTGGACTATTATTAGTATATGATAAAGGTGAGTGTCGCCTCAGGGTTAGTTTCTGACAGACATAACTCTACAACGCCGCTGTTGCGTCCTTGGGTTAGAAAGTCTAAAAAACAGACTTTCCCCTAGTTAACTGCACGACCAGGCAATTGTAAACAATAAAATCCACTGCTGTTGATCAACTACTACAGTATCTAAATCAAATAACATAATAACCTTGAAATCTTACCTGGCTCTGAAATCTGCCAACACTGTCCTCTAGTAAATAACTGTCTCTCTTGTGGCTAATATCAATGTCTGTTTCCATTTCCAACACGTCTCTCCCCACAGGAGCAGCACCCGAAGCGGCTGAGGAAAAGGATATGGGCGGAGGAGCCAGCACCGCCTCAGTCGTATTGATCACCAGCCCGTAGAGTTTGGTGGTGGGAGAGGCCAGTGTGTCAGACGATGAACCCAGGGTTGAGTGGCTATCTGTGGGATAGGCAGAGCAGTCATCCTCAGTGATCACCAGCTCTCCAACAGGCTCCTGATCTCCCTGCCCTGCTGATGATATACACCCACTGTGGGACTCCTCTGTCTGGGTGTCTTCTCTGTCCTGGAGGCTACCCACTACCAGCAGCTCTTCTGGCCCAGCGAGGATGGGGCTCTCTGGGCTGGCTCGTGGCTCCACTGCCTGGTGTTGGATGGCCATGGGTGTCTGTGGATATGCTTGTGCCTGTCCCTGTTGCTGTGTGAGTGCAGCTGTTCCTGTAAAGTCTTCGGGCCGCTGTCCTCCTCCAGTGACTATGACAGCCATGTCGGAGAATGCGCTATACCAGCTGTCAGTGGACACAGACCTATCAAAGGGTGGCACAGACAACCACTGGTCTGAATCACAGCCTCCCTGACCAATAGCAGCGTCCGTTCCCAGTAGGAAACCCGACTCCTTTGTGTTGTCCAGACATTTTGTGACACCGCTGCCTCTGATAGGATAAAGGCCCCACTCGTCCCCACCCAAAATAGACCCTTCTTCCCCCTCCCCTTCCTCAGCTGCCAGGGTCTGGTACTGGCACGCGTCCAGCCACAACTCGTTAGGACTGTCATTGTTTTCCTCTGAGGTCTTTAAACTAGCTCCCTCTGTCCCATCATGTGTCACACTAGTGATGCTATCATATAAGACCCAATAAGCATCAACAGGCGGTGGTGTAGCATCATGATAGCCCGGTGCTAGTCCCTCTGACTGGGCCATGTCCTCTTTCTCTGTCCTAACTTGGTGGTGGTGGTGGAGTAAGAGTCCTGTCACTGGATCCTGGGTGACTAGCATTAAGACATGTGTGTCACAGTGACAGTCAGTCACATTGTCCTCCACTGTGTCACTTTTATGGGTAATCTGTCGCATCTGTCGCGTCTCCTGGATTAGGTTAAGTTTGTCAGGGTCAGTGACGCTGGCCTGGGTATTTGAGTGAGGGGGTATAGGTTCCACAGGGCCAACACTGATACCAATACCAACACCATGTATCCGTTTGTGACTGGGATAGGGGCGATGGGGGGCCACTGGACCCTGGGGGTGGATTAAGACAAGTGTGTCAGGGTCAGTGATGCTGTTCTCTGTCTGGGTATTTGGCTTAGGGGATATGGGCTCCATGGAGCCGGCACCTTCCATCCCTCTGGGGCCAGGGCTGGGGCTGGGACCTGGGCAGCAGTGGGGCTCTGGACCCTGGGTGAGTGCAGGTTTGGGCTGGGTGTCTGGGAGGGGTGGTATGGGCTCCGTAGAACAGACCCTGTACATCCGTCTGCGGCTAACGCTGGGGCAGGCTGGTGTCAGGGTGTCTGGCTCTAAGAGGAGTGGGATATCTTCCTCCATAGTGCCAATGTATCGGATGTGAGTCAGGCTCACAGTCAAAAGGGAATTTCCTATTGGGCTAACGGTTAAGAAGTTGGTTTCTCCCGTGGGAGAGCCGGATTCAGATCCCGCCCGCGACACCAGCACAGTTGAGTCAGTAGGAGGTCACTGGGCCAACAAGTGGGTGCAGACTGGGGTCGAGGCTTGGCACTACCCGGGTCTGTGGACCGGAGTTGGTTGTGGTGACACCAACCCTTGTCATTTAGATATTGTCCGCCCAGAGCTAGCAACTACAACTTTTCTGTTCGACTGTTCCTTCATCCATTCTACAGTACTGTCATCCACTCTGAATGGGTTGGTACAGGAAGATCTGTGGAGTAAAATATGGATCTTATTACACAAAATAAAACAACACCTTAAGTCTCTTAGGACCGATCCTAATCTCTTAAAGTTTAATAATAAATTATCATTGGAGAAGATAAGCAATAGATAGCCTACACCAGGGATCATCAGCTAGATTCAGACGCGGGACAACTTTTTTCTTGAGCAGATAATAAATCCCACCGTCTCCCTGTAGCTGTCAATTAATTCACTATCTACCTCTAGCTACCTCCCTCTAGCTATCCCTGTTGCTGGGAGATAGTTGTCAATAAACCCACTCTCTTCCTCTAGCTGTCAATAAACCCACTATCTCCCTCTAGCTATCTCCCTCGAGCTGTCAATAAACATAGTGTCTCCCTCTAGCTGTCCAAAAACCCACTATGTTTATTGACAGCTCGAGGGAGATAGCTAGAGGGAGATAGTGGGTTTATTGACAACTAGAGGTAGATAGTGGGTTTATTGACAGCTAAAAGGAGATAGCTAGAGAGAGATTGTGGTTTTATTGACCGAATGATGGAGATAGCTAGAGGTAGATAGTGGTTTTATTGACACCTAGAGGGAGATAGCTAGATGGAGATAGTGGGCTTATTGACAGCTTAAGGGAGATAGCTTGAGGGAGATAGCAGTTTTACTGGCAGCTAGAGGGAGATAGCTAGAGGGAGATAGTTGGTTTATTGATAGCTAGAGGGAGATACAGTAGCAAAGTGGAGAAAGTGGATGTAATGACAGATAGAGGGAGAAAGTGGGTTTATTGACAACTAGATGGAGATAGTGGGTTTTTGGACAGCTAGAAGGGGGACACTATCTCCATCTAGTTGTCAATAAACCCACTCTCTTCCTCTAGCTGTCAATAAACCCACTATCTCCCTCTAGCTAACTCCCTCGAGCTGTCAATAAACATAGTGTCTCCCTCTAGCTTCTACATCCATAAACCCAGCATGGTGGCTAGGAAAAACTCCCTAAAACTCCCTAGAAAGGCCAGAGCCTACCTCGCTCTAACCATCTCCATCTAGATGTCAATAAACCCACTATCTCCCTCTAATTGGCAATAAATCCACTATTCCCCTATAGCTGTCAATAAACCCACTGTCTCCCTCTAGCTGTCAATAAACCCACTATCAATAAATCCACTCACTCCTTGTAGCTATCAGTAAACCCACTATATCCCTCTAGCTATCTCCCTCTAGCTGTCAGTAAAACCATTATCTCCCTCAAGCTATCTCCCTTAAGCTGTCAATAAGCCCACTATCTCCATCTAGCTATCTCTCTCTAGCTGTCATTACATCCACTTTCTCCACTTTGCTATCTCACTCTAGCTACTGTATCTCCCTCTAGCTATCAATAAACCAACTATCTCCCTCTAGCTATCTCCCTCTAGCTGTCAGTAAAACCACTATCTCCCTCAAGCTATCTCCCTTAAGCTGTCAATAAGCCCACTATCTCTATCTAGCTATCTCCCTCTAGCTGTCAATAAAACCACTATCTACCTCTAGCTATCTCCCTTTAATTGTCAGTAAACCCACTATCCTATCTCCCTCTAGCTGTCAGTAAACCCACAATCTCCCTCTAGCTGTCTCCCTCTAGCTATCTCCCTGTAGCTATCTCCCTGTAGCTATCGCCATCTAGCTGTCAATCAACTCAATGTCTCCCTCTAGCTGTCAATAAACCCACTGTCTCCCTCTAGCTGTCAATAAACCCACTATCAATAAATCCACTCACTCCTTGTAGCTATCAGTAAACCCACTATATCCCTCTAGCTATCTCCCTCTAGCTGTCAGTAAAACCACTATCTCCCTCAAGCTATCTCCCTTAAGCTGTCAATAAGCCCACTATCTCCATCTAGCTATCTCCCTCTAGCTGTCAATAAAACCACTATCTACCTCTAGCTATCTCCATCATTCGGTCAATAAAACCACAATCTCTCTCTAGCTATCTCCTTTTAGCTGTCAATAAACCCACTATCTACCTCTAGTTGTCAATAAACCCACTATCTCCCTCTAGTTATCTCCATCGAGCTGTCAATAAACATAGTGTCTCCCTCTAGCTTCTACATCCATACACCTAGCATGGTGGCTAGGAAAAACTCCCTAAAACTCCCTAGAAAGGCCAGAGCCTACCTCGCTCTAACCATCTCCATCTAGATGTCAATAAACCCACTATCTCCCTCTAATTGGCAATAAATCCACTATTCCCCTATAGCTGTCAATAAACCCACTATCTCCCTCTAGCTATCTCCCTTTAACTGTCAGTAAACCCACTATCCTATCTCCCTCTAGCTGTCAGTAAACCCACTATCTCCCTCTAGCTGTCTCCCTCTAGCTATATCCCTGTAGCTATCTCCCTCTAGCTGTCAATCAACTCAATGTCTCCCTCTAGTTGTCAATAAACCTACTATCTCCCTCTAGCTATCTCCCTTTAACTGTCAGTAAACCCACTATCCTATCTCCCTCTAGCTGTCAGTAAACCCACTATCTCCCTCTAGCTGTCTCCCTCTAGCTATATCCCTGTAGCTATCTCCCTCTAGCTGTCAATCAACTCAATGTCTCCCTCTAGCTGTCAATAAACCTACTATCTCCCTTTAGCTGTCCCCCTGTAGTTATCACCCTCTAGCTGTCTCCCTCTATCTGTCAATAAATCTCCTTCTAGCTATCTCCCTCTAGCTGTCAATAAACCTCCCTCTATCTGTCTCCCTTTAGCTGTCTCCCTCTAGCTATCACCCTCTAGCTGTCTCCATCTAGCTGTCAATAAATCCACTATCTTCCTTTAGCTGTAAATAAACCCACTATCTCCCTCTAGCTAACTCCCTCTAGCTATCTCCCTCTTCCTATCTCTCTCTAGCTATCTCCTTTTAGCTGTCAATAAACCCACTATCTACCTCTAGTTGTCAATAAACCCACTATCTCCCTCTAGCTATCTCCCTCGAGATGTCAATAAACATAGTGTCTCCCTCTAGCTGTCCAAAAACCCACTATTTCCATCTAGTTGTCAATAAACCCACTCTCTTCCTCTAGCTGTCAATAAACCCACTATCTCCCTCTAGCTATCTCCCTCGAGCTGTCAATAAACATAGTGTCTTCCTCTAGCTTCTACATCCATAAACCCAGCATGGTGGCTAGGAAAAACTCCCTAAAACTCCCTAGAAAGGCCAGAGCCTACCTCGCTCTAACCATCTCCATCTAGATGTCAATAAACCCACTATCTCCCTCTAGCTGTCAATAAACCTACTATCTCCCTCTAGCTATCTCCCTTTAACTGTCAGTAAACCCACTATCCTAACTCCAACTAGCTGTCAGTAAACCCACTATCTCCCTCTAGCTGTCTCCCTCTAGCTATATCCCTGTAGCTATCTCCATCTAGCTGTCAATCAACTCAATGTCTCCCTCTAGCTGTCAATAAACCCACTGTCTCCCTCTAGCTGTCAATAAACCCACTATTAATAAATCCACTCACTCCTTGTAGCTATCAGTGAACCCACTATGTCCCTCTAGCTATCTTCCTCTATATGTCAATAAACCCACTATCTCCAACATATCTCCCTCTAGCTGTCAATAAACCTACTATCTCCCTCTAGCTGTCCCCCTCTAGTTATCACCCTCTAGCTGTCTCCCTCAAGCTGTCAATACATCTACCATCTCCTTCTAGCTATCTCCCTCTAGCTGTCAATAAACCTACTACCTCCCTCTATCTGTCTCCCTTTAGCTGTCTCCCTCTAGCTATCACCCTCTAGCTGTCTCCATCTAGCTGTCAATAAATCCACTATCTTCCTTTAGCTGTAAATAAACCCACTATCTCCCTCTAGCTAACTCCCTCTAGCTATCTCCCTCTTGCTATCTCCCTGTAGCTATCTCCCTCTAGCTGTCAATAAACCCATTTAGTCAAGAAACCCACTTTCTCCCTCTAGCTATCTCCCTCTAGCTATCACCCTCTAGCTGTCCCCATCTAGCTGTCAATAAATCCACTATCTTCCTTTAGCTGTAAATAAACCCACTATCTCCCTCTAGCTATCTCCCTCTAGCTGTCTCCCTCTAGCTGTCTCCCTCTTGCTATCTCCCTGTAGCTATCTCCCTGTAGCTATCAATTAATCAATTTAGTCAAGAAACCCACTATCTCCCTCTAGCGGTCAATACAGCCACTATCTCCCTCTAGCTGTCAATAAAACCACTGATTCCCTCTAGCTGTCAATAAATCCACAGTCTCCCTCTATCTATCTTGCTTTAGCTGTCAATAAACCCACTATCTCCCTTTAGCTGTCAATTAACCACTATCTCCATCTAGCTGTCAAGACACTAAATTACTCTCCTCTGAAAACAAATGGTCTGTCTGCCTGTTGTACTGTATTTTTGGATAACGAAGTGGGATTAAAATAAAATACTTAGTTGTGTTGTCTGTGGTGGGGTTTGCAGTTTTTTAAACTTTTCTTTTGGTTCCATTGCAACAGACAAGCTCAATCAAGCACAGATAAAGCATGTTGACAGCGACATTAGTGCTTGAGGGAGATGGCCCCTTTTTCTCCACCCTACCCTGCTCTGCACTGCACTGAGCTAAACTGTCCAGCTGGGTAGGTGTCTGGTGGCAGGGACTGTGGAAAAATACCAGTTCACCCATGTGCTGCATTAGTGTCATTCCAGTTTAGATGAAGGGCACCTTAGCCTGGACCTCAGCACTG
The DNA here is from genome assembly GCA_030435695.1 of Brachymystax lenok tsinlingensis. Classification (NCBI taxonomy): domain Eukaryota; kingdom Metazoa; phylum Chordata; class Actinopteri; order Salmoniformes; family Salmonidae; genus Brachymystax; species Brachymystax lenok. The sequence goes on along the minus strand of CM059795.1, from coordinate 8,623,736 downwards.
TTGTTTAACAAGATATATCCACAGCTATTGACTAACAACACTTTCCATGACATTCTAAAACAAGACATTCCAATCCTTCCAAACTAATCCCACCTGGCACTATTCAAGCTTTGATAAGATGTAAACAGAGATAAATTATTAAAAATAGTATTGATTAAGCCTTCATTATGCATTGAATCAATTATCAAATCAAATCAAATGTTATTTGTCACATGCTTTGTAAACAACAGGTGTTGACTAACAGTGAAATACTTATTTATCTGTCCTATCCAACAATACAGAGAGAAAGAAAATATAAGTAATAGAAAAGTAATAGGAATAAATACACAATGAGTAATGATACCATGGCTATATATACAGAGAACCAGTACTGAGTCAATGTGCAGGGGTACGAGGTCATATTTTATTTAACCAGGCAAGTCAGTTAAGAACTTAAGAACAAATTCTTATTTATGATGACGGCCTACCCCGGCCAAATCCTAACCCGGACGACGCTGGGCCAATTATGCGCCACCCTGTGGGACTCCCAATCACGGCCGGTTGTGATACAGCCTGGAATCGAACATGGGTCTGTAGTGACACCTCTAGCACTGAGATGCAGAGCCTTAGACCTCTGCGCCACTCGGGAGCCCCAAATATAGGTAGGGATAAAGTGACTAGGCAACAGAGTAAATAATAAACAGTAAAGAGTGCAGAAAGGGTCAATTCAGATAGTCCGGGTAGCTATTGGTTAACTATTTAACTAACTGTTTAGCAGTCTTATGGCTTGGGGGTAGAAGCTGTTCAGGATCCTGTTGGTTCCAGACTTGGTGCATTGGTACCACTTGCCTTGCGGTAGCAGAGAGAACAGTCTATGACTTGGTGGCTGAAGTCTTTAACATTTTTAGGGCCTTCTTCTGACACTGCCTGGTATAGAGGTCCTGGATGGTAGTACTGGGCCATACTCAATACCCTCTGTAGCGCCTTGTGGTCGCGTTAACACTCTAAGGAGTTCTGACAGAAAGTTCCAACATGATAACTGATTTAAATCTATGACATAACAAAGTGAGGCAAATACCGATTGGAGAGTAAAATTCCAAAATACAACAGATGATCATTTAGAAAGGGATGCCGATGTGATCTGTACAATTCCAAAGTAGAACAACTCAGACTTCAAAGAGCTAAAGGTGGAAGCTGGGCATGTCTTCAAGCTAATATCCTTCAGGAAGTGTCCAAGACTATGACCAACACACAACAACAAACACATGACTAGTGCTAAGAGCCAGCTGGATTTCTACATCTAGTTGGTATCTGACCCTCTGGAGTGTGTGTGTCAATGGAGACTGCTGACGGGAGGACAACTCCTTATAATGTTTTTCATGTGTTTGATGCCATTCCATTCACTTTTCTCTTGCCATTATAATGAGCTGTCCTCCCCTCAGCAGCCTCCACGGGTGTGTGTGTGTGTGTGTGTGTGTGTGTGTGTGTGTGTGTGTGTGTGTGTGTGTGTGTGTGTGTGTGTGTGTGTGTGTGTGTGTGTGTGTGTGTGTGTGTGTGTGTGTGTGTGTGTGTGTGTGTGTGTGTGTGTGTGTTGCTGTTGTGTGATTAGTCAGACTCTGGTCTATTCTGGCATTAAGAAATAATAAAGCTGTCGTCACATTGCTGTAGTGAAACTCTCATCCATCAGATCACTGTTTTGATTCCAGGTCTACTGTCCACACCAAGCTACAAAGATAGTCGTACATGTCCTCATTTCAAATAACACTTCTTCAAATAAGAGTTGGTTCTTAATTGACTTACCTGTATGAGCAAACGTTTTCAAAAAAATTGAATAAACACAATTCTGCCGTCATTATACATTTTATAACTTTTGGATTCAATTATAGATTCAAATGTATTTAGACATCTATAATTGAATCCCAAAGTTATAAAATGTATAATGAAAACATAGGTCCTGTGGGATATTAATAGGATACTGAGTATCCGTGATTTAATAGCTAAATCAACGTATAAAATAGACCCATGGGTTTTACAAATTTCATCTCAATCCTTTTCAACTCATAATATGACGTCGTAGAACAAGCTGTTAATCTACATGTACTAACCAGTTTTGAAGTTAAGTTGTTTAGTTCACAATATCAGAACATATTACTGGACAAAAATATAAATGCAACATGTTAAGTGCTGGTCCCATGTTTCATGAGCTGAAATAAAAGACCCCAGAAATTTTCCATACGCCAAAACGCGGATTTATCTCAAGTTTTGTGCACAAATTTGTTTACATCCCTGTTAGTGAGCATTTCTCCTGTGTCAAGATAATCCATCCACCTGACAGGTGTGGTAGATCAAGAAACGTATTAAACAGTGTGATCCTTACACAGGTGCACCTTGTGCTGGGACAATAAAAGGCCACTCTAAAATGTGCAGTTTTGTCACACAACACATTGCCATAGATGTCTCAAGTTTTCAGGGAGCGTGCAATTGGCATGCTGACTGCAAGAATGTCCACCAAAGCTCTTGCAAGAGAATTTAATGTTAATCTCTCTACCATAAGCCGCCTCCATAGTCGGTTTAGAGAATTGGGGGTCTGAGGAGTATTTATGTTTGGCTGGGTCTGGCTCCCAAGTGGGTGGGCCTATGCCCTCCCATAGCCACTCATGGCTGAGCCCCTACCCTGTCATGTGAAATCCATAGATAGGGCCTAATTTATTTCTTTAAATTGACTTGATTTCCTTATATGAACTGTAACTCAGCAAAATCTTTGAAAATCTTTGTCTACTGTATATACATACAGTAGACCACAACAGGTAAGTCAGTAGACTACAACAGGTAAGTCAGTAGCCCAGGTAAGTCAGGTAAATCAACACCATCCCCAAAAGCCTAATGAACACAGACAAAACGTAATCAAAACCCTATTTTACAATTCCCAGCAACAACCTTGGAATTGTTGACATCTCAACCAAACTCCAACAGATCCGGCCTCTCTACACGTATATAAAACCAAATCCACACACATCAACACAAGGAGAACGTGCCCACTGGGCACAGACGTCAGTTCAACTTCTAATTTTGATATAAATTTGGTTGAGTTGTCAAATAACGTAAATTCAACTTACATTGTTTATGTTGAAATTACATGGAAACAACATTAATTCAACAAGTTTTTGCCCAGTGTGTTAACACTTTGCTGAATAGTCTACCCTTGGGATATTCTCAGCATGCATTTACATACCTTATTTTCTTCCGTATAGCTGATTATACAGGGGCTAGATGAAGGAGACAGTAACATGCTGAAGTTAAAGCTGAAGCTTCAGGGGCTCTGGGGCTATTTCTAACACTTGTCCCTCCAGTACAGTCAGTTACCTGATAGCTGGGACGTGTGCAGATCCTGAACACTTAACACCCCACATCTATATTCATGTCTTAAAAAGGCACCCTATGCCCCATGTAGTGCACTGCTTTTAGTGAACTATAAAGGGAATAGGGCTCTGGTCTAAAGTAGTGCACTATAAAGGGAATAGGGTGCCATTTAAGACGTAGCCTACAGTACCAGTCAAAAGTTTTAACACACGTACTCACTCAAGGGTTTTTCTTTATTTTTACTATTTTCTACATTGTAGAGTAATAGTGAAGACATCAAAACAATGAAATAACACATATGGAATCATGTAGTAACCAAAAAAAAGTGTAAACAAATCAAAATATATTTGAGATTTGAGATTCTTCAAATAGCCACCCTTTGTCTTGATGACAGCTTTGCACACTCTTGGCATTCTCTCAACCAGCTTCATGAGGGAGTCACCCGGAATGCATTTCAGATGTGCCTTTTTTTGTGGAATTTCTTTCCTTTTTAATGAGTTTGAGCCAATCAGTTGTGTTGTGACAAGGTAGGTGTGGTATACAGAAGATAGCCCTATTTGGTAAAAGACCAAGTCCATATTATGGCAAGAACAGCTCAAATAAGCAAAGAGAAACAACAGTCCATCATTCAATACGGAAAATTTCAAGAACTTTGAAAGTTTCTGTAACTAAGTGCAGTCGCAAAAACCATCAAGCGCTATGATGAAACTGGCTCTCACAGGAAAGGAAGACCCAGAGTTACTTTTGCTGCAGATGATAAGTTCATTAGAGTTAGCCTCAGAAATTGCAGCCCAAATAAATGCTTCACAGAGTTCAAGTAACAGACACATCTCAACATCAATTGTTCAGAGGAATTGGCGTGAATCAGGCTTTTAATGGTCGAATTGCTGCAAATAAACCACTACTAAAGGACACCAATAAGAAGAAGACACTTGCTTGGGCCATGAAACACGAGCAATGGACATTAGACCAGTGGAAATCTGTCCTTTGGTCTGATGAATCCAAATTTGAGATTTCTGGTTCAAACCACCATGTCTTTGTGAGACGCTGAATAGGTGAATGGATGATCTCCGCATGTGTGGTTCCCACTGTGAAGCATGGAGGAGGATGTGTGATGGTGTGGGGGTGCTTTGCTTGTGACACAGTCAGTGATTTATTTTGAATTCAAGGCACACTTAACCAGCATGGCTACCACAGTATTCTGCAGCGATACGTCATCCCATCTGGTTTGCACTTGGTTGGACTATGATTTATTTTTCAACAGGACAATGACCCAACACACCTCCAGGCTGTGTAAGGCCTATTTGACCAAGGAGAGTGATGGAGTGCTGCATCAGATGACCTGGCCTCCACATTCACCTGACCTCAACCCAATTGAGATGGTTTGGAATGAGTTGGACACAGCCAACAAGTTCTCAGCATATGTGGGAATTCCTTCAAGACTGTTGGATAAGCATTCCAGGTGAGGCTGGTTGAGAGAATGCCAAGATTGTGCAAAGCTGTCATCAAGGCAAAGGGTGGTTACTTTGAAGGATTTGAAATATCAAATATATTCTGATTTGTTTAACACTTTTTTGGTTACTACATGATTCCATATGTGTTATTTCATAGTTTCGATGTCTTCAAATAGTACAAAAATAGTACAAAAAAATTAAAAACCCTTGAATGAGTAGGTGTGTCCAAACTTTTGACTGGTACTGTATATTTACGCCTTCTGCAGTTTCACTGAGTATCATCGTGTTAGCTAACTTAGCTTACAAACATCCAGAACTGACTGATCTCAGACTCAAGAGTATTGTTTTCTTTTCATCTGCAGCAGTGAAGTCATTAGAGTAATATGTGAGTCTTTAAATCTGTTTTTTAAATTGGTCAAGTCACTGATCAAGTCAGCTGAGTGGTCTACAGCCTTACGTCAGGGCCCAACATGATCTCACGAATCCAGCTAGTGACCAGCTTGCAGGGCCAGTGGGCCACGGTGTCGTGAAGAGGGTGAGAATTAATTTGGAGGTATCTTAACGGCTCTCTATGTTACAGTAACAGTCGGTCACAAGAGACTAGGAGTAATCTGAAAGGCTCTCTATGTTAACAGTCTGTCACAAGACACTAGGAGGAATCTGAAAGGCTCTCTTGGGGAGCGTGGTGGTAACAACCTTATACCTTGTTACAGCATTGTAGATCTGCTGAGAGTTGAAGGAAGGTCCCCAGACTGACAACAGAAGCCCACAGCATAGAAATAGAACGTAATTCTATGTCATATTCTGTCATTCTATTTCTACGGCCTGCAGAGCCAACGCCAGCTCCAGCCCCACGTGAGTTAGCAATGTGAGGTGCTGTCACGTCCTGGCTATAGAAAGCCCTTTTGGCTGCTCATTTGTGTTTTTGGTCAGGACGTGATCAGGGGTGGTTTTTGGTCTATGTTTGTATTTATGTTTGTAGTTGTGTGTGTACCTGTGTGTGCCACACCTGCGTTACGGTCGTTGTGTACTATTCTTGTTTTGGTGAGTTGCATTTAAATAAATATGTTTCACTCAACCCTGCACGCTGCGCCTTGGACCAATTCTGTCAGCGATCGTGACAGAATATCCCACCACACCAGGACCAAGCAGCATGCAACCGTACAGGAACCCTGGAGCCAGGAGGGGGAGTATCGCCGTCCCAGCGATGGCAGAGCGGCTCTTTTATGAGAGGAAGTACGAGGGAACACGGCTGGCGAGGAAGCCCGAGAGGCAGCCCCCCCAAAAATGTGTGGGGGGGGGGGGGCACACAGGGAGTTTGGCTGAGCCAGGTTGGAGACCTGGGCCAACTCCCCGTGCTTACCAGAGGAAGCATCGCACTGGTAAGGCACCGTGTGTGGCGGTGAAGCGCACGGTGTCACCAGTGCGTGTTCACAGCCCGTTGCGCGACATGCCAGCTTCCCGCATCTGTCGAGCTAGGGGGAGTGTGCAGCCTGGAAGGAGGGTGTCGGATCAGTGCTCCTGGTCTCCGGTGCGCCTCCTAGGACCAGGATATCCTGCGCCGGCTCTGCGCACTGTATCTCCGGTGCGTCTCCACGGCCCAGTACGGCCTGTTCCCGCTCCACGCACCAGGTCCCCTGTGCGCCTTCAGAGCCCGGCACGGCCTGTTCCCGCTCCACGCATCAGGTCCTCTGTGCGCCTTCAGAGCCCGGCACGTCCTGTCCCTGCTCCACGCATCAGGTCCCCTGTGCGCATCGAGAGCCTGGCACGGCATGTCCCTGCTCCACGCATCAGGTCCCCTGTGCGCATCGAGAGCCCGGCACGGCCTGTCCCTGCTCCACGCATCAGGTCCCCTGTGCGCATCGAGAGCCCAGCACGTCATATTCCTGCTCCGCGCACCAGGTCCCCTGTGCGCATTGAGAGACCGGCACGGACTGTTCCTGTTCCACGCACCAGGCTTCTAGGATGTCGTCCCAGCCTGGTACGTACTGTTATTGCTTCACGCATCAGGCATCTAGGATGTCGTCCCAGCCTGGTACGTACTGTGCCTGCTTCATGCACCAGGCTTCTAGGGTGTTGTCCCAGCCTGGCACGGACTGTTCCTGTTCCACGCACCAGGCCTCTAGGGTGTCGTCCCAGCCTGGCACGTACTGTTCCTGCTCCACGTACCGAGCCGCCGCCAAAGGCGAGGACCCACCCGAGAGACCCCCCCAGTGACTTTTGGTCGCGGTCGGAGTCCGCGCCTTTGGGGGGGTTACTGTCACGTCCTGGCCATAGATAGCCCTTTTGGCTGCTCATTTGTGTTTTTAGTCAGGACGTGATCAGGGGTGGTTTTTGGTCTATGTTTGTATTTATGTTTGTAGTTGTGTGTGTACCTGTTTGTGCCACACCTGCGTTACGGTCGTTGTGTACTATTCTTGTTTTGGTGAGTTGCATTTAAATAAATATGTTTCACTCAACCCTGCAAGCTGCGCCTTGGTCCAATTCTGTCAGCGATCGTGACAGGTGCTCCTTACTGCCAGGTGGCCTTTTTCGTGAGCCAGGCTGGCGAGGGGGACTGACATAAAGTTACTTCCGTTTCTCAGTTTGAGGAAAACATTGGCACGGAACAGCATGGAAAGAGTTTTCCCCTCCGCTCTGAATGGATTTATCGACCTGTTACTACCTTGGTGGTGGAAGTCAAAGTCACAGGCAGTGGGAAACATGATCTCATCAACTCACTGTACTATTTTGACGGCTGCAGTGAGGGATGAAACTTGGACCTGAATGCCAGTCTGGTGAAGCAAGCTAAATGACACATTGTTTGCTTAGTTAGCTAGCTATATACATGCCAAATGGATAGGCTACCCACATGTATCTGAAATGACATGATCAATTGACAAACTTACTGATCATGAACAACATGCAGTTACTTGCTGTATAATATCCCGTTGCTATACCTCCAAAAATCTGTCTTCTCCAGCAGGTGGAATTGTTTAGTTTCTTTCGCCCACCAAACAAGGTGTTTTTGTATGGAGGTCAATGAAAAGGTGTTGAATTTGTTCAACAAAAAATGCAATGGTTTATTTGCTACATACGGTTTATTTGATCAGATTGATTTTCATACTGCTTAAGTTGTTACTAGTGTACTGATTTAAGTAGGACACGTAACATCCCTACAACTTTCAGAAAATAAACTTTATATCGGAGTTGTCAAGTGATGACTATGCATATTCATAACATGAGGCTAGTAGCATAGCATCTCTCTCCATTGTTAGGATGGAGACACAGGTATTTCGTCATTTGATCCAAATCTCTGGTTTTACTGATAACGACCTATAGTTTAGTTATTTTTCATTAGGTCCATGGTATTCTAGTCATGTGAAATGTTTCCACTAAGTGAATGGTTACCAATCATGAGACAAAAAGAGAGCAACAACAGCTCTACATAAGACTGCAGGGTCATTTTCATTAGGGCATGCAACAGAAAAAGTTTTAAGACACCTTTCAGCACAAAATGAATATGAGGGTTTCTTATTTGGACAAGTCCAAGTAGGCCTTCCCTGCTTCAGTCTGTGTTATTGAACCAAACCAAGGAGCCTGCTTTACCTCAGGTCACAACCCAGGATCCACGTTTACTCAGGTCTGAGACCAAGCCTTAAGTGTACTCTTAAGCTGATACCAAGACCAAAATACCTAAGACCCTCAGGTTTCATCTGAAAATCCTGGGTCGATTATAATAACCAGGCTCAGGTTTCATCTGAAAGCCCTGTGGTCTGTTAGAATATCCAGGCTCAGGTTTCATCTGAAAGCCCTGTGGTCTGTTAGAATATCCAGGGTCAGGTTTCATCTGAATGCCCTGTGGTCTGTTAGAATACGGGGCAAAGGTCGAGAGGGGCAAAGGTCGAGAGCCGCGCGTCTTCCAAAACACAACCCTGCCAAGCCACACTGCTTCTTGACACAACACCCACTTAACCCAGAAGCCAGCTGCACCAATGTTTCAGAGGCAACACAGCACACCTGGCAACCGTGTCAGCGTGCATTGCGCCCGGCCCACCACAGGAGTCGCTAGTGCACAATGGGACAAGAACACGATGCTAGTGCACGATGGCCAAACCCTCCCCTAACATGGGTCTCCCGGTCACGGCCGGCTGCGACAGAGCCTGGACTCGAACCAGGATCTCTTAGACCACTGCGCCACTCAGGAGGCCGTTAACATTTTCCAGCTAGACATTGTTATGTAAATGGAAGCTGAAAAGTCAGAGCTGGTTCGCCAGACCCATGGCCCAGTAAGACATGGGCACCGGCCCGCGTAGATGGAAACAGAAAAGTCTGAGGCTGCTGGGTAAAACACCTGGGTAAATCTCTGATGGAAATTCACCACAAGTGTCTTATTAAATTCCCTGTTCCATTCTCCTTCCCTCTCCCAAATCGTCTACCTACATACAGTTGAAGTTGGAAGTTTACATACACTTTGGGTTGGGTCATTAAAACTAGTTTTTCAACCACTCCACAAATTTCTTGTTAACAAACTATAGTTTTGGCAAGTCAGTTGGGACATCTACTTTGTGCATGACACAATACATTTTTCCAACAATTGTTTACAGACAGATTATTTCACTTATAATTCACTGTATCACAATTTCAGTGGGTCAGAAGTGTACATACATTAAGTTGACCGTGCCTTTAAACAGCTTGGAAAATTCCAGAAAATGATGTCATGGCTTTAGAAGCTTCTGATAGGCTAATTGACATAGTTTGAGTCAATTGGAGGTGTACCTGTGGATGTATTTCAAGGCCTACCTTCAAACTCAGTGCCTCTTTGCTTGACATCATGGGGAAATCAAAAGAAATCAGCCAAGACCTCAGAAAAAGAAACCAACCAGATCTCAGTTTGGTTCATCCTTGGGAGCAATTTCCAAACGCCTGAAGGTATCACGTTCATCTGTACAAACAATAGTACGCAAGCATAAACACCATGGGACCACGCAGCCGTCATACCGCTCAGGAAGGAGACGCATTCTGTCTCCTAGAGATGAACGTACTTTGGTGCGAAACGTGCAAATCAATCCCAGAACAACAGCAAAGGACCTTGTGAAGATGCTGGAGGAAACAGGTACAAAAGTATCTATATCAACAGTAAAACGAGTCATATATTGTCATAACCTGAAAGGCCGCTCAGGAAGGAAGAAGCCACTGCTCCAAAACCCATGGGGACAAAGATTGTACATTTTGGATAAATGTCCTCTGGTCTGATGAAACAAAAAAAGAACTGTTTGGCCATAATGACCATTGTTATGTTTGGAGGAAAAAGGTGGAGATTTGCAAGCCGAAGAACACCATCGCAACCGTGAAGCACGGGGGTGGCAGCATCATGTTGTGGGGGTGCTTTGCTGCAGGAGGGACTGGTGCACTTCACAAAATAGATGGCATCATGAGGATAGAAAATTATGTGGATTTATTGAAGCAACATCTCAAGACATCAATCAGGAAGTTAAAGCTTGGTCGCAAATGGGTCTTCCAAATGACCCCAAGCATACTTCCAAAGTTATGGAAAAATGGCTTAAGGACAACAAAGTCAAGGTATTGGAGTGGCCATCACAAAGCCCTGACCTAGTCCTATAGAAAATTTGTGGGCAGAAGTGAAAAAGTGTGTGCGAGCAAGGAGGCCTACAAACCTGACTCAGTTACACCAGCTCTGTCAGGAGGAATGTGCCAAAATTCACCCAACTTATTGTGGGAAGCTTGTGGAAGGCTACCCGAAATGTTTGACACAAGTTAAACAATTTAAAGGCAATGCTACCAAATACTAATTGAGTGTATGTAAACTTCTGACCCACTGGGAATGTGATGAAATAAAATTAAAGCTGAAATAAATCATTCTATACTATTATTCTGACATTTCACATTCTTAAAACAAAAGTGGTGATCCTAACTGACCCAAGACAGGGAATTTTTACTAGGATTAAGTGTCAGGAATTGTGAAAAACTGAGTTTAAATGTATTTGGCTAAGGTGTATGTACACTTCCGACTTCAACTGTACCTCCAGCTCTTTCATTCTCCCTCTTCCCCTCTCCCTTTTTTTTCCTTCTTCCTTCTCCCCGTCTCATTCCTCCCAGGCCGTACCCTCAGGGCTGGCATCCCTTCAGGCTGTGGCATCTCCTTATCACTGCCGCACCTCAAGGTCAAGTGGACCAACCACCACCGGACGGCTTTACGTCATCCAATCGCACCTCACGTCTCGGGCCTCCAGATTTCAGTGATCTATTTCCCTTTAATTAACACCTCTCTAATCGTATTAATACTATTTCAAAGAAGATCAACAATAATTTTTTAGTGTGGGAAGTCAATAGTATGTCTCGTGCTTAGTGGGCGATTCATATTCTATTTTTTCTATGTTACGTTCTCTTCCAAGAAGACCAACAACAATGGTTACATCATCACCCAGATACAGACACACAGAGGTCAGTTTTATAACCTGGGTATAATAATTCATGTGTCGCCATGGGTTGTGTCTCATTGTCTTTGAAACAGCAACAGGTGTGGAGTGATGGGTGCCACAGTAAACTCAGAAACTCAACACGGCAGTAAAATATACATTTAATGAGGACCGGGGGCGAGATCGGGGGAGTGAGGGAGCTCCATTCTTCCTGGTTCTGTGAATGGATGAGCCTGTTGCTGAGGTAGATGCATGTAGAAGTTCTCCCCTCCCTCTCTTCCTCCCTGATAAACAGTTATACTGTGTAGGTAAAAAGGAACAAGAGGTCACTAGAGGTCACTACTTCTTCGAATCGCTTCTTTAAAATGTCAAGTGCTGCTGACCTCCCATCGAAAACCAGTTTTGTAACTGACGGCGATGGCCTCACAGCTGTTCTTCATTGGGCTCCCGAGTGGCGCAGCGGTCTAAGGCACTGCATCTCAGTGCTAGAGGCGTCACTACAGACACCCTGGTTCGATTCCAGGCTGTATCACAACTGGACGTGATTGGAAGCCCCAAAGGGTGGCACACAATTGGCCCAGCTTTTTCTGGGTTAGGGTTTGACCGGGGTAGGCCGTCATTGTAAATAAGAATTATAGAAATAAAAATATTTGTAAAAATGTGGTCACTTGGACCTTCACTGAAGTTGTCATGGAGACGGACAACAACCATGTTCCTACCTGGACAACAACCATAACATACTCTATGAATGGAGTTGCCCTTTGAATCTAGCTTTCAAATGATGAGGTTAAAGGTCATCAGATAGTGTTTATGTACATATTCATGTACGTCGACTGTTTATTGTATATTGTATGTTCATAACGTTGTTGTTCCATCCAGATACATTACTATTCTAGTTTCTCATTTGGTTGCATAAATGATCACTCATGAAACGACAACAGTAGGGTACAACATCAGGACATCAAGTGGTTTTGTATTCAGTGAGTGAACATGGTCTTCAGGGCAGTGTTGCCCTTTTTGCCATATCAATAGACAAAGTGGCTGATAAGGCGTATGTGGCAGGGGCTCCTAACAATCATGGGTTACAAAAAGAAAGCCAACCACATCACGGTCACCAACGCCACCCTACTGGACGAGCTAAACACATTTTTTCTTAAGATTCGAGCACAATGACCCTGAGATGCCTGGTACGGCAACTCCATACGTGCAGCTGAAGGCTCCATTTGGTGGACACAACACTAGGTGTCGCAGGTAGGCCAAGAAGATCATCAGGGACCCCCAAATAAATTACTCTGCCCCCACCCCAATGACATTCATCTCTGTTACAGTTGTTAATATGTTTATTATTACTTTTTTGTTTTTATTTCACTCAATGATCATGCTTCTGCTCCCCCTGTAGTCATTCCACCCCACCCCCCTCAATAGTCTTTATTCTGCCTCCACCCCAATGGATATTTATTTATTCAAAACTGCCACAGTTGTTATTATGTATTTAGTGCTATTTTATATGACCATTAATGAACTTAGTCCTGCATGTTGGAGCTTGAAGCCTAAGATGTTCACTGTACCCTGCAACCACACCTGAAACCACGCACATAAATCTGGTGCTCTAGTGAGTATGCAGTACTGTACTGTTTGTCCAGTCCAACTCCTCAGCCTCCTCTGGGCCTCAGCCTCCTCCGGGCCCCTCGGACCAAGGTACACAGAGTTTAGGACGTCCTGTGAGGTAAACAAACCCTCCTACTTTTGGGATGTACCCTGTCCAGTGCCTCTCAGTGACTTCACTGAGTCAACAAATACCAGTTTATCACCTGCAAGTCTTTCAGTATGTGTAAATACTTCCTGTCTACACGAGGGTGGAGGCTGTGTTTGTTCCTGTCTACAGGAGGGTGGAGGCTGTGTGTGTTCCTGTCTACAGGAGGGTGGAGGCTGTGTTTGTTCCTGTTTACAGGAGGGTGGAGGCTGTGTGTGTTCCTGTCTACAAGAGGGCGGAGGCTGTCTGTGTTCCTGTCTACAGGAGGGCGGAGGCTGTGTGTGTTCCTGTCTACAGGAGGGTGGAGGCTGTGTGTGTTCCTGTCTACAGGAGGGCGGAGGCTGTCTGTGTTCCTGTCTACAGGAGGGCGGAGGCTGTGTGTGTTCCTGTCTACAGGAGGGTGGAGGCTGTGTGTGTTCCTGTCTACAGGAGGGTGGAGGCTGTGTTTGTTCCTGTCTACAGGAGGGCGGAGGCTGTCTGTGTTCCTGTCTACAGGAGGGTGGAGGCTGTGTGTGTTCCTGTCTACAGGAGGGTGGAGGCTGTCTGTGTTCCTGTCTACAGGAGGGCGGAGGCTGTGTTTGTTCCTGTCTACAGGAGGGCGGAGGCTGTCTGTGTTCCTGTCTACAGGAGGGTGGAGGCTGTGTGTGTTCCTGTCTACAGGAGGGCGGAGGCTTGGTGTGTTCCTGTCTACAGGAGGGAGGATGCTGTCTGTGTTCCTGTCTACAGGAGGGCGGAGGCTGTCTGTGTTCCTGTCTACAGGAGGGCGGAGGCTGTCTGTGTTCCTGTCTACAGGAGGGCGGAGGCTGTGTGTGTTCCTGTCTACAGGAGGGCGGAGGCTGTCTGTGTTCCTGTCTACAGGAGGGCGGAGGCTGTCTGTGTTCCTGTCTACAGGAAGGCGGAGGCTGTGTGTGTTCCTGTCTACAGGAGGGTGGAGGCTGTCTGTGTTCCTGTCTACAGGAGGGTGGAGGCTGTGTGTGTTCCTGTCTACAGGAGGGCGGAGGCTGTGTGTGTTCCTGTCTACAGGAGGGTGGAGGCTGTGTGTGTTCCTGTCTACAGGAGGGCGGAGGCTGTCTGTGTTCCTGTCTACAGGAGGGCGGAGGCTGTGTGTGTTCTTGTCTACAGGAGGGTGGAGGCTGTGTGTGTTCCTGTCTACAGGAGGGTGGAGGCTGTGTGTGTTCCTGTCTACAGGAAGGCGGAGGCTGTCTGTGTTCCTGTCTACAGGAGGGCGGAGGCTGTGTGTGTTCCTGTCTACAGGAGGGTGGAGGCTGTCTGTGTTCCTGTCTACAGGAGGGTGGAGGCTGTGTGTGTTCCTGTCTACAGGAGGGCGGAGGCTGTGTGTGTTCCTGTCTACAGGAGGGTGGAGGCTGTGTGTGTTCCTGTCTACAGGAGGGCGGAGGCTGTCTGTGTTCCTGTCTACAGGAGGGCGGAGGCTGTGTGTGTTCCTATCTACAGGAGGGGGGGCTTGGTGTGTTCCTGTCTACAGGAGGGCGGAGGCTGTGTTTGTTCCTGTCTACAGGAGGGTGGAGGCTGTGTGTGTTCCTGTCTACAGGAGGGGGGGCTTGGTGTGTTCCTGTCTACAGGAGGGGGGGCTTGGTGTGTTCCTGTCTACAGGAGGGTGGAGGCTGTCTGTATTCCTGTCTACAGGAGGGCGGAGGCTGTGTGTGTTCCTGTCTACAGGAGGGTGGAGGCTGTGTGTGTTCCTGTCTACAGGAGGGCGGAGGCTGTCTGTGTTCCTGTCTACAGGAAGGAGGAGGCTGTGTGTGTTCCTGTCTACAGGAAGGAGGAGGCTGTGTGTGTTCCTGTCTACAACATTAGACAACCAAGCTCCAAGGCTCTGCCCACACCAGATAATGTGTTGTTGTTGAGCTCCTAGCCTGTGGACGATATCCTCCTTCAGTCCCAGCCTTGATCTTAACATCCCTAGGAGTCGGTGTCAGAGACATGCAGAGGGTTGGTGTCAGCTTGAGTTGGTGTCAGAGACATGCAGAGGGTTGGTGTCAGCTTTCCAAAGGCAGTTATATTTAAAACATGTTGTCGCCCGGACGGCCCATCCCTCCCACCATCCTGCTGGCCTTCTAGCCTTCTAGCCAGGCCAAGTGGATAATGGTGTTACACATGTAAGTACAACGGTGGCTCAGCTCTTGACTCCTGACTGACTTCCCGGTACCGACGCAGTCAGATGCAGACGGGGGGTCTGACACGTGAGTATTTTCCCTTTGCCACTGCGCCAGAGTTCAGATGTGTGGCGTAACTCTGGAATCAGAGCATTATAGGGTCTACGGTTACATAATGTCTTGTGACAGACAGACCGTTGATGTCATAATCACACTAAATAAAATAAATGAATCCTAGAACCAATGTCAAACCGTCCAAGGAAACGTTTCAAAACTAGAGAAGCAGACAGGACAGAGGCCAGGCTTACAATGTCATTTAGAATGTATTCTTAACTGACTAACCTTTATTTAGGTTAAATGAACACATCAACTTCTGTTTACCTGAGGGTAACAAGCTAATAGGAGCCATATACCAGTACATCACATAACAACAGACAGATTTTCCAGAATATTACTCCCTGCAATAAATCACCATATTGATGCACACAGTGGCTGGCTTTCTGTGATGGGTAGGGGGGATCTTAAATGTGAAACCACGAAGCACTAACGCCCATTTTCCAGCAAGTAGCCTAAAATGTGAGACATCAATTCCCCAAAGAAAGAGCATCAGTCGTCAGTCCGGAGCTAGAAGATCTCTGCCTTGCATGGTTGCGTCATGATGACCAACTGAGTGCCTAATGATGTAAGTCACCCTGATTAGTCACTCTCTTTTGGGACGTGAGCACTCAGTCTGTTTGACCTTACGAAGATCCGTTTCGGATCAAAACGTCGTCAATAAAGCGTTGAATTGGTTAGCATAAACATTGTGTGAGCCTTCTTGTTCTTTACAGGTATGCTTTATTAGCCCAGAGCCTAAGTTTTTAAGGATGTGCGTATGACCACTAACTTTTCACTCTCTCTCTCTCTCTACGTCTCTCTGCCACTCTCTCTCTTTACCTCTCTCTCTTTACCTCTCTCTCTCTCTCTTTACCTCTCTCTCTCTTTACCTCTCTCTCTTTACCTCTCTCTCTCTCTTTACCTCTCTCTCTCTACCTCTCTCTCTCTACCTCTCTCTCTTTACCTCTCTCTCTCTTTACCTCTCTCTCTCTCTTTACCGCTCTAACTTTACCTCTCTCTCTCTTTACCTCTCTCTCTTTACCTCTCTCTATCTCTACCTTTCTTTACATCTCTAACCACCCCTCTCTCTCTACCTCTCTCTCTTTACCTCTCTCTCTCTCTCTGCCACTCTCTCTCTACCTCTCTCTCTCTACCTCTCTCTCTCTTCTTACCTCTCTCTATAACTTTACCTCTCTCTATTTCTACCTCTCTTTACCTCTCTAACCACCTCTCTCTCTCTCTCTCTCTCTACCTCTCTCTAACTTTACCTCTCTCTCTCTACCTTTACCTCTCTCTCTCTCTCTCTCTCTAACTTTACCTCTCTCTATCTTTACCTCTCTAACTTTACCTCTCTCTCTTTACCTCTATCTCTCTTTACCTCTCTCTTTCTCTACCTCTCTATCTATATTACCTCTCTCTTTACCTCTCTCTCTCTCAATTACCTCTCTATCTATATTACCTCTCTCTTTCTTTACCACCTCTCTATCTCTCTCTCTCTCTCTCTCTCTCTCTCTAACTTTACCTCTCTCTCTCTACCTTTACCTCTCTCTCTCTCTCTCTCTAACTTTACCCCTCTCTATCTTTACCTCTCTAACTTTACCTCTCTCTCTTTACCTCTATCTCTCTTTACCTCTCTCTTTCTCTACCTCTCTATCTATATTACCTCTCTCTTTACCTCTCTCTCTCTCAATTACCTCTCTATCTATATTACCTCTCTCTCTCTCTCTCTCTCTCTCTCTCTCTCTCTCTCTCTCTCTCTCTCTCTCTCTACCTCTCTCTAACTTTACCTCTCTCTCTCTACCTTTACCCCTCTCTCTCTCTTAACCTCTCTCTCTCTTTACCTCTCTCTCTATTACCTTTCTCTCTCTTTACTTCTCTCTCTCTGCCACTCTCCCTCTCTACCACTCTCTCTCTCTACCACTCTGCCACTCTCTCGCTCCACCTATCTCTCTCTTCCACTCTCTCTCTGCCACTGTCTCTCTTTAGCCACTCGCTCTCTCGGCCACTCTCTCTCTGCCATGTCTAGTGGTCTGGATCCTCACATACTAGCCTACTGACACAGACTTCATATAGTCACATGACATTCATCAAACTGACCACTAGAGGGACCCATTCTTCACCTTAACATGTCTTGGTCCTCAGTGGAACTACAGTAGGTTAGGTTCCACTGTGTGTGCCATTATCCTTTCAAAAAGTTAAATTATGAAATTGGATGGAGATAATTACATAGTAATTATACTTAAGAATCTGACCTCTTTAATCAGGAAAAACTAGTCATAAGTGGGAAAATTATTAATTTATGTCAGCAAGCGGTTGATTACAGTGAAGTAGTTTCCATGAGACACACGTAGCTAGTTTCCAGGAGACACGCGTAGCTAGTTTCCATGAGACACACGTAGCTAGTTTCCATGAGACACACGTAGCTAGTTTCCATGAAACACACGTAGCTAGTTTCCAGGAGAAACACGTAGCCGGTTTCCATGAGACACACGTAGCCGGTTTCCATGAGACACACGTAGCTAGTTTCCATGAGACACGCGTAGCTGGTTTCCATGAGACACACATAGCTAGTTTCTATGAGACACACGTAGCTAGTTTCCATGAGACACACGTAGCCGGTTTCCATGAGACACACGTAGCTAGTTTCCATAAGACACACGTAGCTAGTTTCCATGAGACACACGTAGCTAGTTTCCATGAGACACACGTAGCTAGTTTCCATGAGACACACGTAGCTAGTTTCCATGAGACACGCGTAGCTGGTTTTCATGAGACACACGTAGCTAGTTTCTATGAGACACACGTAGCTAGTTTCCATGAGAAACGCGTAGCTGGTTTCCATGAGACACGCGTAGCTGGTTTCCATGAGACACGCGTAGCTGGTTTCCATGAGACACGCGTAGCTAGTAGCTAGTTTCCATGAGACACGCGTAGCTAGTTTCCATGAGACACGCGTAGCTAGTTTCCATGAGACACGCGTAGCTAGTTTCCATGAGACACACGTAGCTGGTTTCCATGAGACACAAGTAGCTAGATTCCATGAGACACACGTAGCTAGTTTCTATGAGACACACGTAGCTGGTTTCCATGAGACACGCGTAGCTGGTTTCCATGAGACGCGCGTAGCTGGTTTCCATGAGACACGCGTAGCTGGTTTCCATGACACACTCGTAGCTAGTTTCCATGAGACACGCGTAGCTAGTTTCCATGAGACACGCGTAGCTAGTTTCCATGAGACACGCGTAGCTAGTTTCCATGAGACACGCGTAGCTAGTTTCCATGAGACACGCGTAGCTGGTTTCCATGACACACGCCGTAGCTGGTTTCCATGAGACACGCGTAGCTGGTTTCCATGAGACACACGTAGCTAGTTTCCATGAGACACGCCGTAGCTGGTTTCCATGAGACACGCGTAGCTAGCTGGTTTCCATGAGACACGCGTAGCTGGTTTCCATGAGACACGCGTAGCTGGTTTCCATGAGACACGGCGTAGCTGGTTTCCATGAGACACAAGTAGCTAGTTTCCATGAGACACAAGTAGCTAGTTTCCATGAGACACACGTAGCTAGTTTCCATGAGACACGCGTAGCTGGTTTCCATGAGACACGCGTAGCTGGTTTCCATGAGACACGCGTAGCTGGTTTCCATGAGACACGCGTAGCTGGTTTCCATGAGACACGCCTAGCTAGTTTCCATGAGACACGCGTAGCTAGTTTCCATGAGACACGCGTAGCTGGTTTCCATGAGACACACGCTGAGCTGGTTTCCATGAGACACGCGTAGCTAGTTTCCATGAGACACGCGTAGCTAGTTTCCATGAGACACGCGTAGCTAGTTTCTATGAGACACGCGTAGCTGGTTTCCATGAGACACGCGTAGCTGGTTTCCATGAGACACGCCTAGCTGGTTTCCATGAGACACGCGTAGCTGGTTTCCATGAGACACGCGTAGCTAGTTTCCATGAGACACGCGTAGCTAGTTTCAATGAGACACGCGTAGCTAGTTTCCATGAGACACACGTAGCTAGTTTCCATGAGACACAAGTAGCTAGTTTCCATGAGACACACATAGCTAGTTTCCATGAGACACACGTAGCTAGTTTCCATGAGACACACGTAGCTAGTTTCCATGAGACACACGTAGCTAGTTTCCATGAGACACGCGTAGCTGGTTTCCATGAGACACGCGTAGCTGGTTTCCATGAGACACGCGTAGCTAGTTTCCATGAGACACGCGTAGCTAGTTTCCATGAGACACGCGTAGCTAGTTTCCATGAGACACGCGTAGCTAGTTTCCATGAGACACACGTAGCTAGTTTCCATGAGACACGCGTAGCTAGTAATTGCCTTGTTCAGGGGCAGAACGAAAGATTTTTACCTTGTCAGCTCGGGGATTCGAACTTGCAACCCTCCCCCCTGTTAGTCCCTGTTGACCCCTGTTGGTCCCTGTTGCCCCCTGTTGGTCACTGTTGGCCCATTTTGGACCCTTTTGGTCCCTTTTGGCACCTGTTGGCCCATGTTGGTCCTTGTTTCTTCCTGTTGGTCCCTGTTTCCCTGTTGGTCCCTGTTGGTCCCTGTTGGCCCTTTTTGGCCCCTGTTGGTCCTTGTTTCCCTCTGTTGGTCCCTGTTGCTCCCTTTTGGCCCCTGCTGGTCCCTGTTGGTCCCTGATTCCCGCTGTTGGACCCTGTTTCCCCCTGTTGGTCCCTGTTGCCCCCTGTTGGTACATGTTTCCCCCTGTTGGTCCCTGTTGCCCCCTGTTGGTCCCTATTGGCCCCTGTTTCCCCCTGTTGGTCCCTGTTCTCCCCTGTTGGTCCCTGTTTTCCCCCTGTTGGTCCCTAGTCCCCCCTGTTGGTCCCTGCTGCCCCCTGTTAGTCCCCGTTGACCCCTGTTGACCCCTGTTGGTCCCTGTTTCCCCCTGTTGGTCACTGTTGGCCCCTTTTGGACCCTGTTGGCACCTGTTGGCCCATGTTGGTCCCTGTTTCCCCCTGTTTCCCTGTTTCCCTCTGTTGGCCACTTTTGGCCCCTGTTGGTCCCTGTTTCCCTCTGTTGGTCCCTGTTCCTCCCTTTTGGCCCCTGCTGGTCCCTGTTTCCCGCTGTTGGACCCTGTTTTCCCCTGTTGCCCCTTGTTCTCCCCTGTTGGTCCCTGTTTCCCCCTGTTGGTCCCTTTTCCCCCTGTTGGTCCCTGTTGGCCCCTGTTTCACCCTGTTGCCCCTTGTTCGTCCCTTTTCCCCCCCTGTTCGTCCATGTTGGTCCCTGTTTCCCTGTTGGTCCCTTGTGTCCCCCTGTTGGTCCCTTTTTTCCCCCTGTTGGTTCCTGTTTCCCCCTGTTGGTCCCTGTTTCCCCATGTTGGTCCCTGTTGGCCCCTGTTGGTCCCTGTTCCCCCATGTTGGTCCCTGTTTCCACCTGTTGGTCCATGTTTCCCCCTGTTGGTCCCTGCTTCCCTGTTGGTCCCTTTTTTCCCCTGTTCGTCCCTGTTGGACCCTGTCTTCCCCCTGTTGGTCCCTGTTTGTCCCTGTTGGTCCCTGTTTGTCCCTGTTGGTCCATGTTTCCCCCTGTTGGTCCCTGTTTCCCGCTGTTGGTCCCTGTTTCCCCCTGTTGGTCCCTGTTGGTCCTTGTTTTCCCCTGTTGGTGCCTGTTGGTCCCTGTTGGCCCCTGTTGGTCCCTGTTGGTCCCTGTTTTTCCCCGTTGTTTCCTGTTCTCCCTGTTGGTCCCTTTTTCCCGCTGTTGGTCCCTGTTTCCCTGTTGGTCCCTGTTTCCCCCTGTTGGTCCCTGTTTCCCTGTTGGTCCCTGTTGGCCCCTGTTGGCCCCTGTTGGTCCCTGTTTCCCTGTTGGTCCCTGTTTCCTTGTTGGTCCCTGTGTCTCTCTGTGGTTTTAGGATCATATTTGTTTATTTACTGATTGATTCAGGATCAGGAGGCTCCAGTTTCAAAACCAAGGGAATGGATGGACTATTTCAGTGCATTGATACCTAACTAGATGGGTGTGGTTGAACGATTGGCAGTGACATTGTTGGGTTACTGGGCTAAGGCTAAGCTAGATGTTGGGGTCATGCAGACAGTGGTAAAGACCATTGTATATGAGAGACCCACACACACTTGCCTAATAACCCACTTTTTTACATTGGATAAAAGTAGAGACTCCGAGCTACAAAATGGTTTATCATACACTGCATTTGAGGAACAATGGGAAAGTAATTCTGCTTTGAAAGTTGAGCAACTTGTAAAATCACTTTTGAGAAAATGGCCTTTGAATGTTTTGGAATCTAGTGAGAGCTCTTCTTATACTGCTTGGCTTCACAAGTAACATTGCACCTCAATACTACAGTCAGCGTTAAACATTCTAACCATAGAAATAGTATCACATTCTAACATACCACTCTGTTTCAGATTTTATGTTTCAGTTTTTATACATGACAAATTATACAATCATTTACATCTCACATCTTCCGTCTTACAATGAATACAGTCATCTTTATAAATCAGCCCATACATCATTCCTTTAATTTATGGCAATACTGCTCACAGCTATCCAACCCTTTCAGATCTACAGGAGTGTCTAGAGGAGGAGGGTCTAGGGGGTCATGTTCTAGAGGAGGAGGGTCGAGGGGTCATGTCGTAGAGGAGGAGGGTCAAGGGGGTCATGTCCTAGAGGAGGAGGGTCGAGGGGGTCATGTCCTAGTGGAGGAGGGTCGAGGGGGTCATGACCTAGAGGAGGAGGGTCGAGGGGGTCATGTCCTAGAGGAGGAGGGTCTAGGGGTCATGTCGTAGAGGAGGAGGGTCGAGGGGTCATGTCGTAGAGGAGGAGGGTCGAGGGGGTCGTGTACTTAAGCCTTACTGCCCCTGAGGAAGAGGTAGGGCTTCTCCACCAACACGGTCAGCACATAGCCAATCACCACCGTCAGAATCATGTGGCCCAGGAACAGATAGAACTGAGGAGG
The DNA here is from genome assembly GCA_030435695.1 of Brachymystax lenok tsinlingensis. NCBI lineage: Eukaryota > Metazoa > Chordata > Actinopteri > Salmoniformes > Salmonidae > Brachymystax > Brachymystax lenok. The sequence continues at coordinate 8,601,625 of CM059795.1, read as the reverse complement.
AAGAAAACAAAGGAAAACAACACTGTGTGATCAGATTCATATCCAGAAGAGCAGAAAGATTCATCTCCAGAAGAGCATGAAGATTCATCTCCAGAATAGCATGAAGATTCATCTCCAGAAGAGCATGAAGATTCATCTCCAGAATAGCATGAAGATTCATCTCCAGAAGAGCATGAACATTCATCTCCAGAATAGCATGAAGATTCATCTCCAGAAGAGCATGAAGATTCATCTCCAGAAGAGCAGAAAAATTCATCTCCAGAAGAGCATGAAGATTCATCTCCAGAAGAGCATGAAGATTAATCTCCAGAAGAGCAGAAAGATTCATCTCCAGAAGAGCAGGAAGATGCACCTCCTTCAAGCATAATATTCTATTATGATCTACAGTAGTAGGCCGGTCCCAGATCTGTTTGTGCTTTCTTGCCAACTCAAGTCACTGCCATGCCAAAAATGTTTGGCATGATAAGAACCATGGAAGTTGGCTATGCAGCAGACACTTATCTGGGACTAGGTTACTACTGTGTGAAATACTCACAAAGTTCATGTCTGTGTAGTGTATAGGAGTCTCCTGTTTGCCGTTGTATAGTATAATAAGAACCGGATGGATGAGGTAACAGGCAAAGCTGATGTTGGACAGAGGAACCCACAGATTTAATGACAGGAGGTTATCAATGAATCCTGGAGAGAGAGAGAGAGAGAGAGAGGGACAGAATTTACAGCATGTGAGAGAGACATTGGGTAGTTACTGAAGACTGGTTAGTTACTGAAGACTGGGTAGTTACTGGAGACTGGGTAGTTACTGGAGACTGGGTAGTTACTGGAGACTGGGTAGTTACTGGAGACTGGGTAGTTACTGGAGACTGGGTAGTCACTGAAGACTGTGTTTGTTTTAGGGCCAGGGATTTTACCTGACCACATGAGGAAAAACTCTGATCCTTTGCTAAAGGATTTAACTAAGACTCTGATATAGAAAACGACTAGGGCCCATAATTTTTACCGGTCAGATCAAATGGTCAGCAAAGACTCCTAGCCCTAGATCTGTTCAGGAGAGTATGTCTGGGACTTGTGGTAGATGGAGGTGTCAGTGCTCAGGTCTCACCTCCGTATCCCTCCTCACAAGCCAGTATGATCCAGGCCACGGCCAGGGCCCAGAGGGAGCGATGGATCCCCTGGTAGAGGGCGTGAGGGGTGGACGGCTGGGGTGGGACATCCCGGAGGACATAGGCCAGTCCTACCAATATCGCCATGACTGACAGGCAGCAGAACCAACCTACTGCAGCCTGCCACTGAGTTGTTACACAGACACAGGAGAGGAGAGGGATACGTTATTGAAACGAAACAGGGCTGTAGTGTTAAAAAAAACACAGGTAGGTTAACCTTAATACAAAAAACACAGGTAGGTTAACCTTAATACAAAAAAACACAGGTAGGTTAACCTTAATACAAAAAACACAGGTAGGTTAACCTTAATACAAAAAACACAGGTAGGTTAACCTTAATACAAAAAACACAGGTAGGTTAACCTTAGAGCAAAAAAACACAGGTAGGTAAACCTTAATACAAAAAACACAGGTAGGTAAACCTTAATACAAAAAACACAGGTAGGTTAACCTTAATACAAAAAACACAGGTAGGTTAACCTTAATACAAAAAACACAGGTAAGTTAACCTTAATACAAAATAACACAGGTAGGTTAACCTTAGAGCAAAAAACACAGGTAAGTTAACCTTAATACAAAAAACACAGGTAGGTAAACCTTAATACAAAAAACACAGGTAGGTAAACCTTAATACAAAAAACACAGGTAGGTAAACCTTAATACAAAAAACACAGGTAGGTTAACCTTAATGCAAAAAAACACAGGTAGGTTAACCTTAATGCAAAAAACACAGGTAAGTAAACCTTAATACAAAAAACACAGGTAGGTAAACCTTAATACAAAAAACACAGGTAGGTAAACCTTAATACAAAAAACACAGGTAGGTAAACCTTAATACAAAAAACACAGGTAGGTAAACCTTAATACAAAAAACACAGGTAGGTTAACCTTAATGCAAAAAACACAGGTAGGTTAACCTTATTGCAAAAAAACACCGGTAGGTAAACCTTAATAAAAAAAAAAAACTTTAATGGCGTTAAAAGGTGAGTAAACCCTGCTCACAAAATTGTAAAGGAAGGAAACGGAGTTCACTGAGTGTAAAGCAGTTAAAAGTTATTCAGTTAATTCATGTTATTACCTGATGTTTTAGAAGGTGTCCTTTCTTAGTTGTCATACTTATCCCTGCCAGGATCCCGATCAGGTAGGGCCCGTATCTGGTGTAGGGTTTATTGTAGTAATACTGGAAGTAGTTTTCATATTTTCTGGACCATATACAACATAAACAATAATGGCAATGTTGGAACGGAGCAGAATACATATTATACTGGACATTTTGATTGATTCATATCTGTAAAAGTTGATCTGGTTTGAGTTTATATAATATGACATTTTCTTACAAATCATTTGTTAATGATTTATGTAGGTCTTATAATGGGTCAATGAAAGCTTCATTATGCTTTTATAACTATGCTTTGGTTAAACTGTTACCAGTTGATCTTACAGTGTGGTAGTCTGGGTAATTTACAGTGTGGTAGTCTGGGTAATTTACAGTGTGGTAGTCTGGGTAATTTACAGTGTGGTAGTCTGGGTAACTTACAGTGTGGTAGTCTGGGTAATTTACATTGTGGTAGTCTGGGTAATTTACAGTGTGGTAGTCTGGGTAATTTACAGTGTGGTAGTCTGAGTAACTTACAGTGTGGTAGTCTGGGTAATTTACATTGTGGTAGTCTGGGTAACTTACATTGTGGTAGTCTGGATAACTTACAATGTGGTAGTCTGGGTAATTTACAGTGTGGTAGTCTGGGTAACTTACAGTGTGGTAGTCTGGGTAACTTACAGTGTGGTAGTCTGGGAAACTTACAGTGTGGTAGGCTGGGTAATTTACAGTGTGGTAGGCTGGGTAATTTACAGTGTGGTAGGCTGGTGAACTTACAGTGTGGTAGACTGGGTAATGTACAGTGTGGTAGACTGGGTAATTTACAGTGTGGTAGGCTGGTGAACTTAGTGTGGTAGGCGGGGTAATTTATAGTGTGGTAGACTGGTGAATTTACAGTGTGGTAGGCTGGGTAATTTACATTGTGGTAGTCTGGGTAATTTACAGTGTGGTAGTCTGGGTAATTTACAGTGTGGTAGGCTGGTGAACTTACAGTGTGGTAGACTGGTGAACTTACAGTGTGGTAGGCTGGTGAACCTACAGTGTGGTAGACTGGTGAACTTACAGTGTGGTAGGCTGGTGAACTTACAGTGTGGTAGTCTGGGTAATTTACAGTGTGGTAGTCTGGGTAATTTACAGTGTGGTAGACTGGTGAACTTACAGTGTGGTAGGCTGGGTAATTTACAGTGTGGTAGACTGGTGAACTTACAGTGTGGTAGTCTGGGTAATTTACAGTGTGGTAGTCTGGGTAATTTACAGTGTGGTAGACTGGTGAACTTACAGTGTGGTAGGCTGGTGAACTGGGAGGTGCAGTAGGGCAGTGAGAACAGCACTAGTCAGACTGGACAGAAACAGCAGAGCTGAAGCCACACCAACCAGAACACCATTGTTCCTGAAAGACAACAGAGAGAAGGACATTTATTGAGAAATAGAATGATAATTAGAATAGCTATTTTGCATTGCGAATGACTTACAGCCTATAGAGGTAGATGAGCAGGGGGGTTGTTGCATAGAACTGGAAATCCAGGGACAGATACCAGGTCCATGGAGCACACTGTGGAGATAGATGACCTCTGCATTATCTCAGTCATAACCAACAGTCATAGATAATGACAGATGGCCTCTGTATTATCTCAGCCATAACCAACAGTCATAGATAATGACAGATGGCCTCTGTATTATCTCAGCCATAACCAACAGTCATAGATAATGACAGATGACCTCTGCATTATCTCAGTCATAACCAACAGTCATAGATAATGACAGATGACCTCTGCATTATCTCAGTCATAACCAACAGTCATAGATAATGACAGATGACCTCTGCATTATCTCAGTCATAACCAACAGTCATAGATAATGACAGATGACCTCTGCATTATCTCAGTCATAACCAACAGTCATAGCTATTGACAGATGCCCTCTGCATTATCTCAGTCATAACCAACAGTCATAGATAATGACAGATGACCTCTGCATTATCTCAGTCATAACCAACAGTCATAGATAATGCAGAGGCCATCTGTCATTATCTCAGTCATAACCAACAGTCATAGATCATGATAGATGGCCTCTGCATTATCTCAGTCATAACCAACAGTCATAGGTAATTACAGATGACCTCTGCATTATCTAAGCCATAACCAACAGTCATAGATAATGACAGATGGCCTCTGACAGTTGTGTTGTAGTGGCTACTACCAGTCCAAACATTTCAGTGTACTACTACTGCTAAAGACATGACAGTTACAAGTTATCTAAAAGGCTCACTATGTTAATGGTGGTGAAGAGGTTGTTGACCAGTAGTAAGCTAGGGTTAGGGTTAAGGTTAGGTTTAGGGGTTAGAGTAGTGGTTAGGTTAAGGGGTTAGGTTTAGGGTAGTGGTTAGGGTCAGGGGTTGGGGTCATTCTTACTATGTCAGTGATGGTAAAGAGGTTGTTGACCAGTAGCAGGTTGGACCACCAGTACTTTTTACAGTTGATGATCTCATCCTCGGCGATGAACCAGAACGCACCTCTCTGGACCACGGAGAAGAGGCCAATAGCGAGACACACGATGAAGAGGTGCAGCGGCTGGACTCTGGGAGGGCAGGACAATAACAAATCAACAATGATCAGCAAAGAAGAGCGCAAAACATACAGAAGCTTGGTGTTGTGGTTCTATAAACAGACTGTAATGATTTCAGTGATCCAGGTCACCCTTACACATAGCATTCAGGGTCTCTCCTGGTTAAATAACGGTTGAGGAGTGCTGGATTTACCTTTTAAACCTCTTGAAGAGGAAGTTGGCCACCAGACCTGGACTCAGTTTGTCCTCCGCTCTCTGGATGGACCCCAGCAGGGACCTTGCACTCAAAAGACCCCTGGGACACAGACCAGACAGGTGCAGAGATCAGTGATTACTTCAAGGAAGATGAGGAAGGAAGGTTGCAAATATGCAGTACACTCTTAGAAAAAAGGTTTCCAAAAGGGTTCTTCATCTTTCCCCATAGGAGAATCCTTTTTGGTTCCAGGTAGAACCATTTTGGGTTCCATGTAGAACCCTCTTTAGAAAGGGTTCTCCTATGGGGAAAGATGAAGAACCCTTTTGGATCCTTTTTTTCTAAGAGTGTATTGCATATTTGCATCCTTCCTTCCTCATACCTGGGACCAAAAGAGTTCTACCTGCAACCAAAAAGGTTCTTCAAAAGGTTATCCTATTGGAACAGCCGAAGAACCCTTTAAGGTTCTAGATAGAAAAAAATGTGCTAAGAGTTGAGTTGAACTGGGCTGTGTTCTCACCCTAGGAGCAGAAAGGTATCCACAGCCAGATAGACAGGTCCACTGAAGGCAAACACATGCAGAGGGTTTTTCTCCACTGTCTTTTTCCATCTCTTTTCATTATCTGTAATCAGTGAATTGTATATCTGTATCTGTAAATAGCTGATATAAATATCCAATTCATTCATCAAGTATTGTAGATAGATAGGATAGTATACCATAAAAAAATGATCAAACGCTGAGTCTGAAATAGCCGTCTGTCCCTTTTAATAGTTGGGCATCGGCACATATTTCAGTAAATACATGCCTGTTTCAATTAAACGGCGGATCTAAATAAATTGTTTATGAGGTTACCATGGACACCACTCTGATATTCTCGCAAAAGCTAACTCCGGGTGTTCTGCAAGATGATCAGGGTGAAAGCAAACTAGATCTACGCCACCGTGAGTGACAGTGGGGCCTCTGACTTCGCTGCCAGTGCAGGCTGGCTTGACAAATTCCTAGAGCGCAATTGTTTTCCTCGAGAGCAATGGGCTCAAATTGAAGCATGTCTCTAATAAGCGCCAGTTGTGTTCAGTGATTGAAGTAAATAAACGTCCGGGCTATTAATTGAAGTTTTAAGGTAGACAGCATTGTAATGAACCTTGCCTTGGTAAGCCTGTTACCATCCAGCCCCAAAAGGGCTAACCCTTATTGGAGCAGTGGTTGGCAGGTCTGCCTACAAGCTGGGAGACCTGGGTTTGAGACCTGCAAGGGGTGTTACACTGTGGCCATTCGCAAGAATTGCTACAGTACAGAGAATGAGTATTTCTTCTGAGACATGCCTAGGTTGTTCCAGGCGCTGAGCTGAACGGTGTGTCCACAGATTATCCATAGAAGGCTAAGGATGCGGATCCCATTCAGGGAGGAGTAGCCTCCACCTGGGCTAGCTGTAGAGAGGACCTCCTGGCTGCAGGCCTGGAAGGAGAAGGCCTGGAGCCATGAGTACATACAACCTGTAGGCAGACAACAGCAGTGTGGGTTAGTTAGTTAGTTAGGAAGGATGCACCAAATCAACCCAGTGTCCACTTTTTTTTGTTGATGTATGCAATGACACTTTTTTCACCTGCAAGATTGAGAAAAATTCAGGAAACTATAAATAGCTCCAGTAATGAATAAATATGAATAATATATCCCAGACAAAGCATCAGTAGTCCAGTGTGTTTGTAGATTTGTGGTGCAGTCTATTATAAAACATGTTGTACTTGCTCTTCTTACAGCCCTCCTCCTCTTCCTCCTCTGTGTATTGCTCCATCTGACTGTCCAGTCTTCCAGAGCAGCTGTTGTTACTGCCTCCACCACTGGACATGCCGTTGGACATCAGCGTCCCGTAGAGGATTGGGTCCCTGGTTTTCAGAGAAGAAGACTCCACTCCAGGGCTGACCTCTCTGTTTCTCTGCCATCTCACTATGGCCACGAACAGGGTCGCAGTCAAGGGTACGGCCACCAACGCACAGCACACAAACCTGATGGACGGATGGGGACAGAGTAAGACAAACCTGATGGACGGATGGGGACAGAGTCAGACAAACCTGACGGACTGATGGGGACATAGTCAGACAAACCTGACGGACAGATGGGGACAGAGTCAGACATCCCAAATCACTTTCTTGGACTTTGGATTGAGTTTTTGGACTATCTGGGGATGTTAGTTAGATACTCAGAATGAAATCATTTTTGTAAGTATCCCATCCACGCAGATTCGATATGGTTGGGGTTAGAGTTATGACGTACAGGCAGGTGACAACAGTGTCATGACCACACATGAGGATCCAAGGGCTCAGATCAGCTTGGCATGGTTGACAAATAACCAGGCCCTCTCTCACCCACAGAAGAGGGGAGTGGGGGCTGGGCCGCTTTTTGACACCTCACACCCGGTCGTACATTTTAAGCAGCAGAACTCTCCCTCTACCAGGCAAACTAACGTCTATTTTGTGATGTCATGTTTTTTTTATATAAAAATGGTATAACGGAAATACTGTAACTTGAAAAATATACACATTGTATATGTCAGGTTTTCATCTTATATGTCGTGGTGAGACATTAACAATATTTTTGTTAAGATAGGACTGCGGTTTTCATTTTCTATCGAGATCATAGATTTGATGATACTTTGCACCCGTAAGTAGCCTCGCCCTGAGGGAGCTCAGAGATCGTGTCAGGATGATAGAACGCCCCTTTTACGCAGAGTGCATAAAGGCTTGGAAGAGAAATTAACATCAGACCAGAAAGACGTGAGACCGTGGTCCACACGTTTGAAATGGTTAGAACTTAACCTCAACACGAGGTGAAGAAGATAAACTCACAGGACACCGCCGGTCTGCAACTGCGCATGTAAAGTGGTTCAATTCTGATTATTCACATGAGCTAAGAACAAGTTCTGAACAGACACCACTGGTGACCGGACAAAAAAAAATAAGGACATTGTGACCTCTGGTGGACAATCAGAGCCTTACAAGTGAGCTGAGTGAATACACAGCCAAATAACCCCTTTCAAGAAAGGTTGGTTTCACCAGAGATAGATGACGAAAGACGGCATTCACACGTAAATACATTAATGATTTCTTACTCCAAACGGGCGGTGGTTCAAGGTGTGCAAGGTATTAGGATTACTTTGAGGGTAGTTTCCAAGTATATCAACAGTAAGTGTCTTTTTCCCTTTGTCTCTCTCTCTCTCTCCCCTCCATCTATGTTGCAACAAGCCGTCATATCTTGTCAGTCCATTAGGGACCTTTGTCTCATGTAAGTGTGCATGTTATTCTGTGTTATTAGTTAGTTAGCTAGTAAATAAATAATTAAACCAAATGGTGTGGTACGGAATGATCAGTAAAGCTGGGGTTTTTGCGGATCCAAGATGGTTGCAATCGTTCAGATTATGAGACTGATATGAGGTAATGATTAATAAATAACTTATCTATATATAATTTATAGATCTTCTATAGTTTAATTTGAGAGATGGTAACTTGTTAAACAACTAATTCCATGATGCCCCAAATCCTAATGAGTTAATTGTTACATTATTAATTTAATCGGGTAACAATTAAACATAGTTAGTGTATTTAATAAATAACAGTCATCAGATTAATGAAAGTAAAGTCACGACAACAGACAGGTCTGGAGCACCAGTATGAGTTAGACACAGGGATCAGTGGCAGGGTTAGGTGTCAGGGGTTAGGGTGAACTGTACTCACAGGCAGGTGACAACAGACAGGTCTGGAGCACCAGTATGGGACAGACACTGGGTCATGAACAGGCCCTGAGTGGACTGGGCCAGTAGAGTGGACGGTACTGGAGGGATCAGGGAGGTCCTGGCCTGCTGGAAGGTCTCTGGGGACACAGACACAATGGGTACAAGTCATAATAACAACATAAAACATGCTTATAACTGTTTATAATTGCAGACAAAGCTACTGACCGTAAACAACTAGTGTCTGAACCTCTTCTTCCACACAGGAATCAGGAACACATATTCCAACAAAGTACTGGATTGGGTCCTGTGTCAGAACAACATTATAATACTGTAATTCATTTATCTGAATGTACATACTGTAGTTAGAATCAAATAGAATACAATAACATGATATAATTAAATACTACAATAGAGAGTATAAAAAAAGAAGGGTTTATTTCCTCACTTGTTTGAGGAAGACCTGACAGTACTGTCCAGTAAAGGAGGGTCCCTGGACAGACAGACACTCCTGGAGAGACCCAGGCCTGTTCACGTTGCCCCCCACCACATCACTACCCATCTTCCCAAAGGCATCATACACTAGATGGACACAAACATACACATACCAATGAGTGATTGCTACGCTAAGCTATGAGATATCTTTTGAAATGTTATAGAAATGTTGTTTCAAAACTAATGCAGTCATGTATCTGACAATACATGTTGTTGGAGAAATAAATAACTATTCATTCAATTATCATTAAAAAAGGTTTTGCCCCAAAAATATTTGTTGTAAGTAACCAGACCATGAGAATTACAGAGAAATCTGAGAAGGATCAAATGAAGCCTCCTGTTAAACTTCAGACAAGTGAAAACATAGCAAATAGTCAGTTCTATCTTTCTTCAATCACATGTATTTTAAATGTAACCTTTATTTAACTAGGCAAGTCAGTTAAGAACAAATTCTTACTTACAATGACGGCCTACCAGGGAACAGTGGGTTAACTGCCTTGTTCAGGGGCAGAACGACAGATTTTTACCTTGTCAGCTCAGGATTCGATCCAGCAACCTTTCGTTTACTGGCCTAACGCTCTAACCACCAGGTTACCTGCAGCCCCACATGTCAACAATAAGAAAACCTTTATTTTTGTTTAAAAAAGAGGTCAAGTACTCACTTAAAGCAGCGTATTCACTGGGCAGGTCCTTGTTTAGCTCTGAGAGAAAAGTCCTGGTGTCCTGGGTACATTTCTCAGAGACATTCATGGAATATACTGCTAAAGCACACAACGTTAAGCAGTGGACCAAACAACTAGCCCTCCACAGTAGCACCATCTTGGGGAGGATAGCATCCTTACATTTCGTGACTAGGACCTTTAAATAATGTAAGAGTTACATGGTCACAGTGGAAGTGATGATGACTTCCGGTTAGGTAATCTGTAGCTTGACCAATCAGTGTGGTAATTGGTGGCTTCACACATGGATGTGAGTGACCAGTCCCCTGGCACTCTAAACCAGCTGTCAATGGCTTTTGATCCAACTGATACATGTAATGGTTCTTTCATCACAATTCTCATTCATTCAAACATTCATTCATGAAGCAATAACGATCTTCTCTCATAATATTGACTGATTAGTGAGGCCAAACAGGCTTGAACTCAGTCGTTATGGTGTCACTAAATTGTAAATACAATCTAACTGAAATTCAAATCTCATGAAGACCAATTTCGCATTTTGGACAGGAAATTAGTTCATCATGTATTTTGAAGGTCAAATGTGACTCATAACATTGATGTAATTGGCAGTTAAGACGTATATAAACTGCTTGCTTGACGTCAACAGATCACTGTATCACTGTGTGTCCTAATGACAACCTTGGACGGGATTAACGTATACCATACAGCATTGAAAATAAGAGAGAGGAGAGAAAGAGACCATAGCAGGGAAGAGAAAGGCGACTAGCAGGGAAGAGAAAGGAGAGACTAGCAGGGAAGAGAAAGGAGAGACAGTAGCAGGGAAGAGAAAGGAGAGACAGTAGCAGGGAAGAGAAAGGAGAGACTAGCAGGGAAGAGAAAGGAGACTAGCAGGGAAGAGAAAGGAGAGACTAGCAGGGAAGAGAAGGGAGACACAGTAGCAGGGAATAGAAAGGAGAGACAGTAGCAGGGAAGAGAAAGGAGAGACTAGCAGGGAAGAGAAAGGAGAGACAGTAGCAGGGAAGAGAAAGGAGAGACAGTAGCAGGGAATAGAAAGGAGAGACAGTATTAGGGAAGAGAAAGGAGAGACAGTAGCAGGGAAGAGAAAGGAGAGACTAGCAGGGAAGAGAAAGGAGAGACTAGCAGGGAAGAGAAGGGAGAGACAGTAGCAGGGAAGAGAAAGGAGACTAGCAGGGAAGAGAAGGGAGAGACAGTAGCAGGGAATAGAAAGGAGACTAGCAGGGAAGAGAAAGGAGAGACTAGCAGGGAAGAGAAAGGAGAGACTAGCAGGGAAGAGAAGGGAGAGACAGTAGCAGGGAAGAGAAAGGAGAGACTAGCAGGGAAAAGAAAGGAGAGACAATAGCAGGTAAGAGAAAGGAGAGACAGTAGCAGGGAAGAGAAGGGAGAGACAGTAGCAGGGAAGAGAAAGGAGAGACTAGCAGGGAAGAGAAAGGAGAGACCAGCAAGGAAGAGAAAGGAGAGACTCAGTAGCAGGGAAGAGAAAGGAGAGACTGTAGGAAGGGGAGAGACAGTAGCAGGGAAGAGAAAGGAGACTAGCAGGGAAGATAAAGGAGAGACCAGCAGGGAAGAGAAAGGAGAGACTCAGTAGCAGGGAAGAGAAAGGAGAGACTGTAGGAAGGGGAGAGACAGTAGCAGGGAAGAGAAAGGAGAGACTGTCAGTAGCAGGGAAGAGAAAGGAGAGACAGTAGCAGGGAAGAGAAAGGAGAGTAGCAGGGAAGAGAAAGGAGACACAGTAGCAGGGAAGCAAAAGGAGACAGTAGCAGGGAAGAGAAAGGAGAGACCAGCAAGGAAGAGAAAGGAGAGACTCAGTAGCAGGGAAGAGAAAGGAGAGACTGTAGGAAGGGGAGAGACAGTAGCAGGGAAGAGAAAGGAGAGACAGTAGCAGGGAAGAGAAGGGAGAGACTAGCAGGGAAGAGAAAGGAGAGACTAGCAGGGAAGCGAAAGGAGACACAGTAGCAGGGAAGAGAAAGGAGAGACAGTAGCAGGGAAGAGAAGGAAGAGACAGTAGCAGGGAAGAGAAAGGAGAGACTAGCAGGGAAGAGAAAGGAGAGACAGTAGCAGGGAAGAGAAAGGAGAGACTAGCAGGGAAGAGAAAGGAGAGACAGTAGCAGGGAAGAGAAGGAAGAGACAGTAGCAGGGAAGAGAAAGGAGAGACTAGCAGGGAAGAGAAAGGAGAGACAGTAGCAGGGAAGAGAAAGGAGAGACTAGCAGGGAAGAGAAAGGAGAGACTAGCAGGGAAGAGAAAGGAGAGACAGTAGCAGGGAAGAGAAAGGAGAGACTAGCAGGGAAGAGAAAGGAGAGACTAGCAGGGAAGAGAAAGGAGAGACAGTAGCAGGGAAGAAAAAGGAGAGACTCAGTAGCAGTGAAGAGAAAGGAGAGACTAGCAGGGAAGAGAAAGGAGAGACTAGCAGGGAAGAGAAAGGAGTGACTAGTAGGGAAGAGAAGGGAGAGACAGTAGCAGGGAAGAAAAAGGAGAGACTCAGTAGCAGTGAAGAGAAAGGAGAGACTAGCAGGGAAGAGAAAGGAGAGACTAGCAGGGAAGAGAAAGGAGAGACTAGCAGGGAAGAGAAAGGACAGACTGTCAGTAGCAGGGAAGAGAAAGGAGAGACTAGCAGGGAAGAGAAAGGAGAGACTAGCAGGGAAGAGAAAGGAGTGACTAGCAGGGAAGAGAAAGGAGAGACTAGCAGGGAAGAGAAAGGAGAGACAGTAGCAGGGAAGAGAAAGGAGAGACTAGCAGGGAAGAGAAAGGAGAGACAGTAGCAGGGAAGAGAAAGGAGAGACTAGCAGGGAAGAGAAAGGAGTGACTAGCAGGGAAGAGAAAGGAGAGACTAGCAGGGAAGAGAAAGGAGAGACTAGCAGGGAAGAGAAAGGAGAGACAGTAGCAGGGAAGAGAAAGGAGAGACTAGTAGGGAAGAGAAAGGAGAGACAGTAGCAGGGAACAGAAGGGAGAGACAGTAGCAGGGAAGATAAAGGAGAGACCAGCAGGGAAGAGAAAGGAGAGACTGTAGGAAGGGGAGAGACAGTAGCAGGGAAGAGAAAGGAGAGACTGTCAGTAGCAGGGAAGAGAAAGGAGAGACAGTAGCAGGGAAGAGAAAGGAGAGACTAGCAGGGAAGAGAAAGGAGAGACTGTCAGGAGCAGGGAAGAGAAAGGAGAGACTGTCAGTAGCAGGGAAGAGAAAGGAGAGACTGTCAGTAGCAGGGAAGAGAAAGGAGAGACTGTCAGTAGCAGGGAAGAGAAAGGAGAGACAGTAGCAGGGAAGAGAAAGGAGAGACTGTCAGTAGCAGGGAAGAGAAAGGAGAGACTGTCAGTAGCAGGGAAGAGAAAGGAGAGACTAGCAGGGAAGAGAAAGGAGAGACAGTAGCAGGGAAGAGAAAGGAGACACAGTAGCAGGGAAGAGAAAGGAGAGACCAGCAGGGAAGAGAAAGGAGAGAGTAGCAGTGAAGAGAAAGGAGAGACTCAGTAGCAGGGAAGAGAAAGGAGAGACTGTAGGAAGGGGAGAGACAGTAGCAGGGAAGAGAAAAGAGACTAGCAGGGAAGAGAAAGGAGAGACTAGCAGGGAAGAGAAAGGAGAGACTAGCAGGGAAGAGAAAGGAGAGACTAGCAGGGAAGAGAAAGGAGAGACAGTAGCAGGGAAGAGAAGGGAGACCCAATAGCAGGGAAGAGAAAGAAGACACAGTAGCAGGGAAGAGAAAGGAGAGACTAGTAGGGAAGAGAAGGGAGAGACTAGCAGGGAAGAGAAAGGACAGACTGTCAGTAGCAGGGAAGAGAAAGGAGAGACTAGCAGGGAAGAGAAAGGAGAGACTAGCAGGGAAGAGAAAGGAGAGACTAGCAGGGAAGAGAAAGGACAGACTGTCAGTAGCAGGGAAGAGAAAGGAGAGACTAGCAGGGAAGAGAAAGGAGAGACTAGCAGGGAAGAGAAAGGAGTGACTAGCAGGGAAGAGAAAGGAGAGACTAGCAGGGAAGAGAAAGGAGAGACAGTAGCAGGGAAGAGAAAGGAGAGACTAGCAGGGAAGAGAAAGGAGTGACTAGCAGGGAAGAGAAAGGAGAGACTAGCAGGGAAGAGAAAGGAGAGACTAGCAGGGAAGAGAAAGGAGAGACAGTAGCAGGGAAGAGAAAGGAGAGACTAGCAGGGAAGAGAAAGGAGAGACTAGTAGGGAAGAGAAGGGAGAGACAGTAGCAGGGAAGAAAAAGGAGAGACTCAGTAGCAGTGAAGAGAAAGGAGAGACTAGCAGGGAAGAGAAAGGAGAGACTAGCAGGGAAGAGAAAGGACAGACTGTCAGTAGCAGGGAAGAGAAAGGAGAGACTAGCAGGGAAGAGAAAGGAGAGACTAGCAGGGAAGAGAAAGGAGTGACTAGCAGGGAAGAGAAAGGAGTGACTAGCAGGGAAGAGAAAGGAGAGACTAGCAGGGAAGAGAAAGGAGAGACAGTAGCAGGGAAGAGAAAGGAGAGACTAGCAGGGAAGAGAAAGGAGTGACTAGCAGGGAAGAGAAAGGAGAGACTAGCAGGGAAGAGAAAGGAGAGACAGTAGCAGGGAAGAGAAAGGAGAGACTAGCAGGGAAGAGAAAGGAGAGACAGTAGCAGGGAACAGAAGGGAGAGACAGTAGCAGGGAAGATAAAGGAGAGACCAGCAGGGAAGAGAAAGGAGAGACTGTAGGAAGGGGAGAGACAGTAGCAGGGAAGAGAAAGGAGAGACTGTCAGTAGCAGGGAAGAGAAAGGAGAGACAGTAGCAGGGAAGAGAAAGGAGAGACTAGCAGGGAAGAGAAAGGAGAGACTGTCAGGAGCAGGGAAGAGAAAGGAGAGACTGTCAGTAGCAGGGAAGAGAAAGGAGAGACTGTCAGTAGCAGGGAAGAGAAAGGAGAGACAGTAGCAGGGAAGAGAAAGGAGAGACAGTAGCAGGGAAGAGAAAGGAGAGACTGTCAGTAGCAGGGAAGAGAAAGGAGAGACTAGCAGGGAAGAGAAAGGAGAGACAGTAGCAGGGAAGAGAAAGGAGACACAGTAGCAGGGAAGAGAAAGGAGAGACCAACAGGGAAGAGAAAGGAGAGAGTAGCAGTGAAGAGAAAGGAGAGACTCAGTAGCAGGGAAGAGAAAGGAGAGACTGTAGGAAGGGGAGAGACAGTAGCAGGGAAGAGAAAGGAGAGACTAGCAGGGAAGAGAAAGGAGAGACTAGCAGGGAAGAGAAAGGAGAGACTAGCAGGGAAGAGAAAGGAGAGACTAGCAGGGAAGAGAAAGGAGAGACAGTAGCAGGGAGGAGAAGGGAGACCCAATAGCAGGGAAGAGAAAGAAGACACAGTAGCAGGGAAGAGAAAGGAGAGAGAAGCAGGGAAGAGAAAAGAGACTAGCAGGGAAGAGAAAGGAGAGACTAGCAGGGAAGAGAAAGGAGAGACTAGCAGGGAAGAGAAAGGAGAGACAGTAGCAGGGAGGAGAAGGGAGACCCAATAGCAGGGAAGAGAAAGGAGACTAGCAGGGAAGATAAAGGAGAGACCAGCAGGGAAGAGAAAGGAGAGACTGTAGGAAGGGGAGAGACAGTAGCAGGGAAGAGAAAGGAGAGACAGTAGCAGGGAAGAGAAAGGAGAGACTGTCATTAGCAGGGAAGAGAAAGGAGAGACAGTAGCAGGGAGGAGAAGGGAGACCCAATAGCAGGGAAGAGAAAGGAGACAGTAGCAGGGAAGATAAAGGAGAGACCAGCAGGGAAGAGAAAGGAGAGACTGTAGGAAGGGGAGAGACAGTAGCAGGGAAGAGAAAGGAGAGACTAGCAGGGAAGAGAAAGGAGAGACTGTCAGTAGCAGGGAAGAGAAGGGAGAGACTCAGTAGCAGGGAAGAGAAAGGAGAGACTAGCAGGGAAGAGAAAGGAGAGACTAGCAGGGAAGAAAAAGGAGAGACTCAGTAGCAGGGAAGAGAAAGGAGAGACTAGCAGGGAAGAGAAAGGAGAGACCAGCAGGGAAGAGAAAGGAGAGAGTAGCAGTGAAGAGAAAGGAGAGACTCAGTAGCAGGGAAGAGAAAGGAGAGACAGTAGCAGGGAAGAGAAAGGAGAGACTAGCAGGGAAGAGAAAGGAGAGACTAGCAGGGAAGAGAAAGAAGACACAGTAGCAGTGAAGAGAAAGGAGAGACTGTAGGAAGGGGAGAGACAGTAGCAGGGAAGAGAAGGGAGAGACAGTAGCAGGGAAGAGAATGAAGAGTAGCAGGGAAGAGAAAGGAGACAGTAGCAGGGAAGATAAAGGAGAGACCAGCAGGGAAGAGAAAGGAGAGAGTAGCAGTGAAGAGAAAGGAGAGACTCAGTAGCAGGGAAGAGAAAGGAGAGACAGTAGCAGGGAAG
The DNA here is from genome assembly GCA_030435695.1 of Brachymystax lenok tsinlingensis. Lineage (NCBI taxonomy): Eukaryota > Metazoa > Chordata > Actinopteri > Salmoniformes > Salmonidae > Brachymystax > Brachymystax lenok. Next base: position 8,585,379 of record CM059795.1, on the reverse strand, counting down.
AGAAAGGAGAGACTAGCAGGGAAGAGAAAGGAGAGACTAGCAGGGAAGAGAAAGAAGACACAGTAGCAGTGAAGAGAAAGGAGAGACTGTAGGAAGGGGAGAGACAGTAGCAGGGAAGAGAAGGGAGAGACTGTAGGAAGGGGAGAGACAGTAGCATGGAAGAAAAGACTCAGTTGGCTGTTCTAATTGCTGAAACATCCGTCCTCTCCTCCCCTTCATCTGCACTGACTGGAACAGACTTGATGGGTAAAAGACTATATGGTAGAAGGAAGCTCATCATTGTATAATATAGTGTATTATCTCAGCATTGAGATTAGATGGCAGTAGAGAGTATTTCCCAAGGAGGGGCTGATGCCTGATCATGTGCAGTAGACGTCAGCGGCAGAGTTCAGAATTTATTATTGACATCAAGAACCGCTTCTACACAAACATCCGACATCTCTAGCGAACAAGCAGCAAGACACATTCTAAGAAACAAATAAGAACCATTGACAGCTTCTCTCATGCACGTTGAGCTCTACACAAATAGATTCATATTTCATTTGAGTATAAAAAAAAAGTTACTTCCAAAAACAATGTGTCCTTTTATGAAATACATACATGACCAAAAAAAACATGAAAAGAAAATGAAAAAAAGTACAGTATCGTGATTGTTCTCTTGTACAATTAGTTATCTTTTCAAATGTAAAAAACATCTTGAAATGTAAAGACACTGAAATGAGGAAATGGTTTTCAATTCCAGTTTCACATTCACATTGACATTGTTTAATGCGAAGGTTTTTTCTATTTTATTGGTTCATTTACACTCTGAACTATGATCAGAGAAATGCATTGGCACTTTACAACCTTCCAAGTGGTACACTTGGTGCTCAGGAAATCCAGAATCATAACTATTAGCCAGTGTAATCTTGTTAATTTGGCCAAATGAAAAGGCTGATACACAGTATGGTCAATTAAAAGGCAGAAGTCTATATACTGTATCTGTGTGTACATGCAAAGAAAGACACGTTGCTATCATCATAACTCGATTATTATCAAAACTGAGCTGCCAGAGAATAAGGAAATTGAAAAGACAAACATTCCGAGACATTCTGAAACAAAATGTCTCCGGTTTCTTTAAACAAAGAACAGAACGAATTGGCCCATAGACTGATGGAATAGAGGCGTGAAATAGACAGGCTACTCTCATGTGGTCTGGAGTCTGGACTGATTGTCCTGACAATATGAGCAGAGTTAGGGTCAAATACATTCTATTGAGTCAATTCTAGAACTGACTGAATTGAAACAGAATTGACCCAAACCCTGTGAGGATGACAAAGTCATGCAGAGATAAAGTGTTTCTTTATAAGCTGACCCCAGATTGGTTTGTACTGCATAGGCAATAACCATAGGAGTTGACAGGAAAGCACAAACAGATCTGGGACCAGGCTAGTTTCTTCAGACATTCCATGGACATTAGCAGCAGTTATAAAATGGAACACTGCCAATAGTTGAGATTCAGCTCCCATAACATAAACATTTATACAATATCTAACACTTTCTCATACTAGTGAGAAGACAACAATTGAAACCTTTTTAAAATAAACCTTTTCCTACAAAAGATCTATCCAACATCCATAGAAACATCTATATCGTAAAGTGTACAAAATGTTCTCATAGATTGATTTAAATACACATACATTTAATTTAAATATATTACATATTTTAAAACACATTAGAAATGTGTATATATATTGTGTATATACTGTATATTTCATATATGTGGGTAGACGAGTCAATGGAAAATGTCTTATTCGTAATCTAGCATTTACAACGCAACATTCTGAGGCAAATTTGGTCAGAGACAACATTCTGGTAGATGCCACTATGCTTCAACAATAGTGTCCCGACTAGGCTGCGCCATCTCTATTTCTCTGTTGCGTTCAGTCTCTTAGACCTGATAAAGGCCATGCCATGTGTCCTCATGTGTGTGTTCAAACTCCCCTCTGTCTCAAACATCTTGTCACACACTTTACATTTGGTCTCAGGCGCCCCATCGTCCAGGCCATCCCCCGAGCCGGAACCCAACTGGTTCTCTCTCTGGTTCTCATCGGCTGCAACGGTTCCATTACGTCTGGCCAGGTCCCGCGGCTCCTTCTGCTTGTGGATAATGAAAAGATGCCGGGCCAGGGAGCGGGGAGAAGTGTAGCACAGACCACACTCCCTGCACTGGAAGGAGGATCCGTCAGACTTGTGCTGTGGAATGTGGTGGTGGAAGGTGACGAGGTCCTCGGTGGTGAAGCTGCACACGGCACACTTGTGGACCTTGAACACGTTAACCTTGAGCTTCTTTAGGGGCTGGGTGGGTGTGGAGCCCCTGGAGCGAGGACCGGGAGGCCCCTCATCATCCTGCTGCTTCCTCTTGGGGCTGAGGGCCTGCAGGGGGCGAAATAGGGACATGAGGGTTGCTGCATGTACAAGTTGCCATTCAATCCAACACAGATAAACAACCTTTGCATTGCCGTGATTTTTAGAGGCAAATTCCCTCAGAGATCACCTTTGTTTTAAACGCCACAGATGTTAGCTCAAGCGCAAATCACCTTAAAAATCAATGGCAGTGCACAAGCCGTTAAATCTGAGTTTCTTTGAATCCTGGTCACAGTATCAGGGAGAGGAACAGCACAAACTATGGATCAGTGGGTGCAGCTGATTGGTCAGTTACTGTACTTTGTCAGGAGGGCTGTCCTCTGTGTGAGCTGGGTCTGGCGCCATCTTCCCCTCAGCATCTTTAATACCACCATGCATCAGCTGGATGTGTTTGTCCAGCATCACACGCTTAGTGAACGTACGGTTGGGGTCTGGACAGTGACTGTAGTCATACAAAGAGAGTTCTTAAAGAAGAGGCCGTCCACATTTGACATAAAATGCTGACATTTCATCACAGGAATTTGTTGCCCTATTGAATCTGTGTAGACTGAATAGTTGCATATCCACATGTAGGTTAAACTCATATTCTAGTAGCAAACGCCACAATAACCGAACCCAAAAATGTACCCCCCCAAAAAATGTGATCCAATCCAGCATTACTCACGGACAGGAGTAGACCTTACGTAGCCCCTTGTGCTTGATCCTGTTGTGTCGACACAAGCTGTGGGAGGAGCTGAACGACTTGTCACACTGTCGGCACGGGTGCTTCTTCAGTTGCTGCATTCATAGTGGGATAATAAATAGAATTGAACAGTTATGGTTTTATTACGGTCACCACGGGCCTCACGGCAATGATTGGGAGTCCCATCGGGCGGCGCACAATTGGCCCAGCATCGTCCGGGTTAGGGTTTGGCCGGGGTAGGCCGTCATTGTAAATAATAATTTGTTTTTAACCTACTTGCCTAGTTAAATAAATGTTAAATAAAAATATATATTGTTTCGACCTTTCCAATCCTCTCAGATCTACACACGTACTACTGGGTATTGGCTAGGGGTTGATTTGGGATTCAAACTAGGACTACACTGTACCTTGCCATGCTCCTGCCTGACGTGGGCTACGAACACCTCTCTCTGGATGAAGAGACGGTCACAGTCTCCACATGTCCAGCCAGGGGCGGGTGGCTTCTGGGGGGCTGAGGTAGGGGTGATCTGGGCCTTTTTCAGGGGTGTAGAGGGGGCATTCTTGTCCACCCTGTCCAGACCGTTGTTGTTGGTGTTGGGGCTGGAACTGAGTGGCAGGTTGATACCCAGGTTGGGGGGACCCTCGATGGTCTTTAAGGTACCATGCATCGTCTACACAGAGATGACAAACAGCTCCGGTTCACTTACAGGCAGATTAACTATTCATACAGACTGCACAAGGACAATGACTTATAATTAATCAATTGCTGATTAGGATTATACACAAATATATTTCAAGTACTTGTCATTACATTGTAGTAGATTTTTGAATAATTTTCTGAAAAATAGAAGTGCCTGTTAATAATAAGCTTCTAACGGGAAGGTTTTAAGGTATTTTTCCACTTGGAGCACAAGCGCTGAAGATGATATTTTTCCCTCCATACAGTACCTTGATGTGGTCCAACATGAGCTGTTTCTGGGCGTAGTGCATGGAGCAGTCTGGGCATTTGAAGACAGACACCTTCTGGTTGGCTATGTGTTGATCGAAGTGTGACTGAAGCAGTGTCTGCTGGGTGAACACTGTATCACACATGGAACACTTGTAGATCAACCTAGAAGACAACACAAATAATGTTTTAACATTTTCCACTTTGAGAGACATGTTGCTTGATAAAATGAATGAGTTCATTAAATCCTGTATACAGAAGAGGAATAAAATGAATGTTATCTAATAACAATTATTTTTAAACTGTACTAATGCGTTGTGTACGACAACAGTACCTATTCATGTCCATGAATACACTTAATAAAGTTAATGTCCATAATAGGAGTTAATGATTTATTTCAACACGTCAGTTCAAATAAGAGCCTGGCAGCACACTGTGTCTGTGGGACCACCTGGTAGGACCAGGCAGGTAGCCCACTGTCTGTCTGTCTGTCTGTGGGACCACCTGGTAGGACCAGGCAGGTAGCCCACTGTCTGTCTGTCTGTCTGTGGGACCACCTGGTAAGACCAGGCAGGTAGCCCACTGTCTGTCTGCCTGTGTGGGACCACCTGGTAGGACCAGGCAGGTAGCCCACTGTCTGTCTGTCTGTGGGACCACCTGGTAGGACCAGGCAGGTAGCCCACTGTCTGTCTGTCTGTCTGTCAGACCACCTGCCACCTGCTCCTGAACAGGTTCATTCATTAGAGTGTGTGTTCATTAGAGTGTGTGTGTGTTCATTAGTGTGTGTGTGTGTTCATTAGAGTGTGTGTGTGTTCATTAGAGTGTGTGTGTGTTCATTAGAGTGTGTGTGTGTGTGTGTGTGTGTGTGTGTGTGTTCATTAGAGTGTGTGTGTGTGTGTGTGTGTGTTCATTAGAGTGTGTTGATGGTGTTTGTAAAAGGTCAGGGTGTTGGAAAACGCTCAGTTAAAGCTACTGTGTCTAATAACATTAACGCAAACCCATTCAACATTGAAAATGAAGACGGTTCTGACAGGAACATGATTTGGACATGGATATCGGATAACTTTCCCTCATTAAAGCAGAATTCTTTACATTTGTGGTAAACAACTGGGGATGTTGGTGTCATCTTTCCAATCAGTGATAGAACAGCATATAGTAGAATAGAGCAAATAGATAGTATATTCTATTAAAATAGATGACCACGATCTTCAACATAGAATGAAAACTTTCTAGGATAATATTAAGTTTAGATAAAAGAAGTTGCCGTATATTAGATCACATGAATGATGGGTTGTGAGAATCTGAAGAGACTTACTTGGGCTCTCCTATCTTGACCCCAGGGTGCTGTGTGCGTGCGTGTGAGTGTGTGCCAGGAGCAGACTTGAAGGCCATGGGGCAGATGGGACACTTGTAGAAGATCTCACAGTGAGAGCTCTGGATGTGTGTCTTCAGAGCGGCCACGTCAGCGTAGATGACGCTACAGTGCACACAGCTGGAGAGAGAGGGGAGAAGAAAAAATATACATATACATATATATATATATATATATATATATATATATATATATATATATATATATATATATATATATATATATACACATACACACACACACACACACACACACACACACACACACACACACATATAAATATATATATATACACACAAAAATAAACAGGACCTTTTAACTCAACACTTTGGATGATTTTGATACTCAAGACAAGTTACAAATCAACTGACCTTGTAATTACTGTGATTAGCAAGTGGCACCTTGATAGGTGAAATAAATAATTTTCAGTGTGGAGACTTAAAGGTGACATTATCAAATACAGCAGGGCAATTCAACAACAACATAATTCAAATCTGTCATGATAACCACTACAGTTTCGCCTCTTCCAAGTGTGCACCCTCCATATTGGGAAGAGACGATGTTGGCAGTCTTGGTAGCTTATCATTTCGTTGCTGTTGATTTCTGTAGGAAGAAAGTCGTCCTTCTGTATGACGTTATATTGCTACGTCTACTTGAGTGAGTGGACCTTTTAACCAAAAGTCATCTGACTGCTTCTGAAGAAAAAAAATCTCTAGAGAAGAAGAGGAACCATGGTAACAAGCTATACAGAAGTGTTTCCTGTTCAGGCAGGAAGTAATGTCAGACTGACCGGTAGCCCACCCTGCGGGTGTAGTGCAGACAGTTCCTGGTCACATGGGACTGGAAGTGGATTGAGCGGCAGATAGCCCCACACTCAGGGCAGATGTAGGGAGACTTGTGCTGGTGGATCCGTTGGTGCGACGCAAAGCTGCACGCGTTAGGTAGCAGCATTTGGCAGATGGTGCAGGTTTTCTAGACGTAAACAGAGACAAAATACACAAAACGGTATTATAATTCTCTAGGAGGAATGCAATCTTTGAGAGTTGGTGCAATATGGAGTTAAATTAACAAAACATTTGACAATTTACATCATTAGCTGGGGCTATAAAGGGATCACGTGATGAAAAAACACAATTCCATTAAAGATGCAGTACAGGGAAACAGCGTCACTGGCCGCCAGACCACCGTTATTATTGTGGTTGTTGCTGAGCTGAGGAGTGTCGTGCAGCATGGTGAAAACAAGGCAGTACATATTAAGCTCTTCTGTCGAGGCGTGAAATGATGTCAGAGGGGGAAAACAGCGTTCTTTGTTTGCAGTAACTTCTTTGTTGTAATATCACAGATGGAGGTGGTTATTTTACCATAAAGGAATCCAGCTTTAAAATATATATATATTTTATTATATATTAATCAAAACGAAAAGTACAAGAGTTTAGGAGTTGAAAAGGGAGTGGTGATTAGAAGTGGTGACACTGGGTGTGACTCACAGAAATACAAAATAGACAAGGGACGTTTTAAAAGAGTAAGAAAACACTCACACAACACCCGCTTATAGACATACACACAGTAACCACATATACACACCTGTCCGCTGGACTCTGGCGCCTGCTGATAGTGCATTGCTAGAGAGTTCTCATCCAGGAACATCTCACTGCACTCTAAACACTTCAGACTGGTTCTGCAGAGCCGGGACACATCCTCATCCAGGGGCATGGCAGCAACCGGAGGGGCGTTGGAGGGGGCACAGATCACCGCTGCCTGCGCCTGAGTACCAGCACCCTTCCCTAGGTAGTGGCCGGTGGAGCTGTAGGTAGATCCAGCGGGGGTGGTGGAGGATAGCGGAGGTGATGTAGTGATCATCTGGTCTGTAGGGATGGGCTTGAGGATGAGGTGGGAACACTGCATAACCACCCCTTTGAGGAGAAGAGAAGAGGAGAGGAGACAAAAGGAGAGGAGAAAAAAAGAAAATGAGAGGAGAGGAGAGAAGAGAAGAGAAGAAAAGAGGAGAGGACAAGAGGAGATAAGAGGATTTTATTAGCCTCAATTTAGAAGCATTGCAGAGTATCAATGGCAGTGAATGCTTTAGACATTTCATGTATGAAGAAAAGTCACCTTTGTCCTTGTGTCCCCGGGCGTGGGAGAGCAGACTGCACTTGTTGTAGAAGACCAGGTTCTTGACACAGTGGTTGCAGGTGACCTCGATGCGGACGCTGCGGCGGTCATAATGCTGGCTCAGGCTTCTCTCCAGGGCAAACGAGTCACCACACTCCAGGCACCTGGAAATAATCATATAAATGAATATACATTAATACAAACATGTACAGTGGCTTGTGAAAGTATTCACCCCCCCCTAGGTATTTTTCAAATTGTGATGCCTTACAACCTGGAATTAAAATTGATTTTTGGGGGTTTGTATAATTTGATTTACACAACATGCCTACCACTTTGAAGATGCAAAATATTTTGTTGTTGTTGTGAAACAAACAAGAAATAAGACAAAAAAAACAGAACACTTGAGTGTGCATAACTATTCACCCCCCCCAAGTCAATACTTTGTAGAGCCACCTTTTTTGCAGCAATTACAGCTGCAAGTCTCTTGGGGTATGTCTCTATAAGCTTGGCACATCTAGCCACTGGGATTTTTGCCCATTCTTCAAAGCAAAACTTCTCCAGCTCCTTCAAATTGGATGGGATCTGCTGGTGTACAGCAATCTTTAAGTCATACCACAGATTCTCAATTGGATTGAGGTCTGGGCTTTGACTAGGCCATTCCAAGACATTTTAAATGTTTCCCCTTAAACCACTCGAGTGTTGCTTTAGCAGTGTGCTTAGGGTCATTGTCCTGCTGGAAGGTAAACCTTTGTCCCAGTCACAAATCTCTGGAAGACTGAAACAGGTTTCCCTCAAGAATTTCCCTGTATTTAGTGTCATCCATCATACCTTCAATTCTGACCAATTTCCCAGTCCCTGTAGATTAAAAACATCCCCACAGCATGATGCTGCCACCACCATGCTTCACTGTGGGGATGGGTTTCTCGGGGTGATGAGAGGTGTTGGGTTTGCGCCAGACATAGCATTCTCCTTGATGGACAAAAAGCTAAATTTTAGTCTCATCTGACCAGAGTACCTTCTTCCATATGTTTGGGGAGTCTCCCACATGCATTTTGGCGAAAACCAAACGTGTTTGCTTATTTTTTTCTTTAAGCAATGGCTTTTTTTCTGGCCACTCTTCTGTAAAGCCCAGCTCTGTGGAGTGTGCGGCTTAAAGTGGTCCTATGGACAGATACTCCAATCTCCGCTGTGGAGCTTTGCAGCTCCTTCAGGGTTATCTTTGGTCTCTTAGTTGCCTCTCTGATTAATGCCCTCCTTCCCTGGTCCGTGAGTTTTGGTGGGTGGCCCGCTCTTGGCAGGTTTGTTGTGGTGCCATATTCTTTCCATTTTTTTATATCGGATTTAATGGTGCTCTGTGGGATGTTCAAAGTTTCTGATATTTTTTTATAACTCAACCCTGATCTGTACTTCTCCACAACTTTGTCCCTGACCTGTTTGGAGAGCTCCTTGGTCTTCATGGCACCACTTACTTGGTGGTGCCCCTTGCTTAGTGGTGTTGCAGACTCTGGGGCCTTTCAGAAAAGGTGTATATATACACTGAGATCATGTGACATTTAGATTGCACACAGGTGGACTTTATTTAACTAATTATGTGACTTCTGAAGGTAATTGGTTGCACCAGATCTTTTTTAGGGGCTTCATAGCAAAGGGGGTGAATACATACAGTTGAGGTTAACATACACTTAGGTTGGAGTCATTAAAACTCGTTTTTCAACCACTCCACAAATTTCTTGTTAATCAACTATAGTTTTGTCAAGTCGGTTAGGACATCTACTTTGTGCATGACACAAGTAATTTTTCCAACAATTGTTTACAGACAGATAATTTCACTTATAATTCACTGTATCACAATTCCAGCGGGTCAGAAGTACACTAAGTGGACTGTGCCTTTAAACAGCTTGGAAAATTCCAGAAAATTATGTCATGGCTTTAGAAGCTTCTGATAGGCTAATTGACATCATTTGAGTCAATTGGAGGTGTACCTGTGGATGTATTTCAAGGCCTACCTTCAAACTCAGTGCCTCTTTGCTTGACATCATAGGAAAATCAAAAGAAATCAGCCAAGACCTCAGAAAATATATTGTAGACCTCCACAAGTCTGGTTCATCCTTGGGAGCAATTTCCAAATGCCTGAAGGTACCATGTTCATCTGTACAAACAATAGTACGCAAGTATAAACACCATTGGACCACGCAGCCGTTATACCGCTCAGGAAGGAGACGTGTTCTGTCTCCTAGAGATGAAAGTACTTTGGTGCAAAAAGTGCAAATCAATCCCAGAACAACAGCAAAGGACCTTGGAAAGATGCTGGAGGAAACAGGTATAAAAGTATCTATATCCACAGTAAAACGAGTCCTATATCGACATAACCTGAAAGGCCGCTCTGCAAGGAAGAAGCCAATGATCCAAAACCGCCATAAAAAAGCTCGACAAAGGTTTGCAACTGCACATGGGGACAAAGATCGTACTTTTAGGAGAAATGTCCTCTGGTCTGATGAAACAAAAATAGAACCGTTTGGCCATAATGACTATCGTTATGTTTGGAGGAAAAAGGTGGAGGCTTGCAAGCCGAAGAACACCATTGCAACCGTGAAGCACGGGGGTGGCAGCATCATGTTGTGGGGGTGCTTTGCTGCAGGAGGGACTAGGTGGCATCATGAGGTAGGAAAATGATGTGGATATATTGAAGCAACATCTCAAGACATCAATCAGGAAGTTAAAGCTTGATCGCAAATTGGTCTTCCAAATGGCCAATGACCCCAAGCATACTTCCAAAGTTGTGGCAAAATGGCTTAAGGACAACAAAGTCAAGGTATTGGAGTGGTCATCACAAAGCCCTGACCCCAATCCTATAGAACATTTGTGGGCAGAACTGAAAAAGAGTGTGTGAGCAAGGAGGCCTACAAACCTGACTCAGTTACACCAGCTCTGTCAGGAGAAATGGGCCAAAATTCACCCAACTTATTGTGGGAAGCTTGTGGAAGGCTACTCAAAACGTTTGACCCAAGTTAAACAATTTAAAGGCGATGCTACCAAATACTAATTGAGTGTATGTAAACTTCTGACCCACTGGGAATATGATGAAAGAAATAAAAGCTGAAAGAAATAATTCTCTCTATTATTATTCTGACATTTCACATTCTTAAAATAAAGTGGTGATCCTAACTGACCTAAGACAGGGAATTTTTACTAGGATTAAATGTCAGGAATTGTGAAAAACTGAGTTTAAATGTATTTGGCTAAAGTGTATGTAAACTTCCGACTTCAACTGTATGCACGCACCATAATTTTTTTCATTTCACTACCAATTTGGACTATTTTGTGTATGTCCATTTACATGAAATCCAAATAAATATCAATTTAAATTACAGGTTGTAATGCAACAAAATAGGAAAAACACCAAGGGGGATGAATACATTTGCAAGGTACTGTATATTATATACACTGCATTTCAAGAAGCCCAAAGACACTGTATAACAAAAAATAGGAAGAAAAGGATAAAAACAATTAAAATGCTACTTAGCTAGCTAGCATTTTACCTGTAGCCGCGGGAGGGTAGGGAGATACAGGCAGCTGAGGGGGGGCTGAGGTTGGGGACGTAGACTGGCACGGGGTTGATGCTGCTCAGGACCTTATTGAAGGCCTCCACTACAGAACTCTGGGAGCTGGCTAACACCTGGACTCTAGAGACACCCTTCTTCTGGGCCTGGGCAGCCAGCAGGGCTTGCTTCACCGGCTGCTGCCCCTGGGGCTTGGAGCTAGACAGCACCTGGTGAAACGAACAAGACATTTAAGAAGTTACTGAATGAATGTTAGGGATTTATTGTTGTTATTAATCTATTGAGTTATTTATTGGAATGATTCCTCATGCTTATTTAATTATACTGTATGACGTTATATTATGTTAGCGTAGAAGATTAGTTCTGATGTACAAATGGGTATCTTAATAAACCAAACCTGGTGGAGCTCAGAAACGGAGGTGGTTTGGGGGAGCAGGTTGAGGTTGGTGAGGTGGACGGTCTTTGGCACGGTGAGTTTGGCATTTGCCAGGCTGGATGCGGGCACCATGACGGTCTGCTGTTGTTGATGGATGGCGTTGGCAGCTTTGAGGATGGCGCTGCTGGCACTCTGTACCGACCCAGCGGGGATCACTGTGGCTTTGACCATGGTGTTGTTGGCCAGCTTTAGGTTAATCACCTGAGTGGGGGAGGAGAGGATGGGAAATACAATTGTATTTGTCATATGTAGACTAGCAGTGAAATGCTTACATATGGGTCCTTTTCCAACAATGCAGAGTTAAAGATAAAACATTTATAAAAATTTAAAGTCACACCAGGAATAAACACACAGTGAATAACGAATAACAATAACATAAAAATAACATGGCTATATACAGGGAGTACCAGTACCGAGTCGAGGTGCAGGGGTATGAGGTAATTGACGTATACTACCGTTCAAAAGTTTTGGGTCACTTAGAAATGTCCTTGTTTTCCATGAAACATACATGAAATTAGTTGCAAAATGAATAGGAAATAGTCAAAATGTTGACAAAGTTATAAATAATGATTTTTAATTGAAATAATAATTGTGTCCTTCAAGCTTTGCTTTCGTCAAAGAATCCTCCATTTGTAGCAATTACAGCCCTGCAGACATTTGTCATTCTAGTTGTCAATTTGTTGAGGTAATCTGAAGAGATGTCACCACATGCTTCCTGAAGCACCTCCCACAAGTTGGACTGTCTTGATGGGCACTTTTTACGTACCGCTAATCCCACAACAGCTCAATAGGGTTGAGATCCGGGGACTGTGCTGGCCACTCCATTATAGACAGAATACCAGCTGACTGCTTCTTCCCTAAATAGTTATTGCATAGTTTGGAGCTGTGCTTTGGGTCATTGTCCTGTTGTAAGAGGAAATTGGCTCCAAATAAGCGCCGTCCACAGGGTATGGCATGGTGTTGCAAAATGGAGTGATAGCCTTCCTTCTTCAAGATCCCTTTTACCTTGTACAAATCTCCCACTTTACCAGCACCAAAGCACCCCCAGACCATCACATTGCCTCCACCATGCTTGACAGATGGTGTCAAGCACTCCTCCAGCATCTTTTCATTTTTTCTGCGTCTCACAAATCTTATTCTTGGTGATCCGAACACCTCAAACTTAGATTTGTCTGTCCATAACACTTTTTTCCAATCTTCCTCTGTCCAGTGTCTGTGTTCTTTTGCCCATCTTAATCTGTTATTTTTATTGGCCAGTCTGAGATATGGCTTTTTCTTTTCAATTCTGCCTAGAAGGCCAGCATCCCGGTCACCTCTTCACTGTTGACGTTGAGACAGTAGTTTTGCGGGTACTATTTAATGAAGCTGACAGTTGTGGACTTGTGAGGCGTCTGTTTCTCAAACTAGACACTAATGTACTTGTCCTCTTGCACAGTTGTGCACTGGGGCCTCCCACTACTCTTTCTATTCTGGTTAGAGCCAGTTTGTGCTGTTCTGTGAAGGGAGTAGTACACAGCGTTGTACGAGATCTTCAGTTTCTTGGCAATTTCTCGCATGGAATAGCCTTCATTTCTCAGAACAAGAATAGACTGACGAGTTTCAGAAGAAAGTTATTTGTTTCTGACAATTTTGAGCCTGTAATCCAACCCACAAATGCTGATGCTCCAGATAATCAACTAGTCTAAAGAAGGCCAGTTTTATTGCTTCTTTAATCAGAACAACAGTTTTCATCTGTGCTAACATAGCCAAAAAGTTCAATATTGGTTTCATCAGACCAGATAATCTTGTTTCTCATGTTCTAAGAGTCTTTAGGTGATTTTTGTCAAGCTCCAATCATGTGCCTTTTTCTGAGGAGTGGCTCAGAAGGGACAGGCCGTGCCTGTTGGTGGAATGCTGCAGAGATGGTTGTCCTTCTGGAAGGTTCTCCCATATCCACATAGGAACTCTGGAGCTCTGTCAGTGATCATCGGGTTCTTGGTAACCCCCCTAAACAAGGCCTTTCTCCCCCATTGCTCAGTTTGGCCAGATCTAGGAAGAGTCTATGTGGTTCCAAACTTCCTCCACTTAAGAATGATGGAGGCCACTGTGTTCTTGGGGACCTTCAATGCAGCAGACATGTTTTGGTACCCTTCCACAGATCTGCGTCTCGACACAATCCTGTCTCGGAGCTCTACGGACAATTCCTTCGACTTCATGGCTTGGTTTTTGCTCTGACATGCACTGTCAACTGTGGGACGTTATATAGGCAGGTGTGTGCCTTTCCAAATCATGTCAAATCAATGGAATTTACCACAAGTGTACTCCAATCAAGTTGTAGAAACATCTCAAGGATGATGTTTAAATATATTTTTGTTTTATTAATTACATTTAGGGGGCTGTATTGGAACACAGCTTAATAATAAATAAATAAATAAATAAATAAATAAATAAATAAATATATATATATATAGTACCAGTCAAAAGTTTGAACACACCTACAGTATTCATTTAAGGGGTTTTTCTTGACCTCAATAATTATTGGGACAGTGAAGCATTGTTTCTTCTTTGGCTCTATACTACTCTATACCCATTTAAGGAGAGCAAAAGTATTGGGACAAACACTAACACTGTGTATTAAAGTAGTAGTCAACACATCCATCAACACGGGGGCCCCTCAGGGGTGTGTGCTTAGTTCTCTGTCATCTCTGGGGACTGGGGATAAAATGCAATAACTCTGGGAAAGATTTTCAGTGCAAAATGTCCAAATGACATCAGTTTGACCGGTTGTACGGAAATAGAGAGCTGTGAAAATGACCCAACATGTTTCTGATGAGATTTCAGTTCTGCTTGGATGCTTATTTAATGTGGTTGAAATACTATCAGCTTTTATAACGCTGATAAAAGACCTCTACAAACGATCCCTAACTGTGCATTTGCATTCTCTCAAGATGCTGAAGGAAAGTTCCTAGACCTACAGTCAGTGTCCAGATTTGAGTTTCCATTTAATGATGAGTGAGAAAGTTACAGACGCACAAATATCATACCCCCCCAAAAATGCTAACCTCCCCTGTTATTATAATGGTGAGGGGTATGATATTGGTGCGTCTAACTTATCACACATCATTTTTCACGATTCATTCAGGATTATCTGTAATCGTGGTAACATCCACATTAATGTAGAAGTGTTTAGGAACATATTATATTCATGTTTACAATAAAATGTACTCCAAAATGACATCGTACATTATTTACCATTAATTTCTATTGGGCAAACATTTTCATGAAACAACCAAAACAAAGAGCAAATGCATCCAACAAATGTGTAGTCACAAACTTGATGTAGTCATTGAGTGCTATACATATGGGACCAAATACTTCACTTTTTACTAAATCAAATCAAATTTATTTATAAAGCCCCCCTTACATCAGCTGATGTCACAGAGTGCTACCTTAATAAACATTTAAGAGAATTTGTCCCAATAATTTTGCTCCCCTAAAATGGGGGACTAGGTACAAAAAGTGATATAATTTCTAAACTGTTCATCCAATATGGATGAAAATACCCTCAAATTAAATCTGACAGTCTGCATTTTTACCTCATAGTCATTGTTTGATTTCAAATCCAAACTGCTGGAGTGCAGAGCCAAAACAAAACAAAATAGTCACTGTCCCAATACTTACAGAGGGCACTGTATAAAGAAAAAGGTTGGTTACCTGGGAACCCGCCGTCTTGACTGCCGACACTGGGAGGAAAGCAGTGGCCACAGGTTTGATGGTCATCTGCTTGTTGATCTCCATGGCAACACCTGGGCCTCCTCCTGGGGTGGTGGGCAGGGAGGAGGTCCGCGTCGAGGTCTGGGAGGACAGGAAGGAGGAGACCATGATGGAAGACCCTCTCTTCAGGCGTTCAGGGTCTGACTCTACCTGGGCCAACGGCAGCACTCTGGTGACGGTGCGTTTGATCTGGCCAGAGGAGGTCTTAATGGTTTTGATCCGGACCTTTGGGATGACGGGTGTGGAGGGGGAGGAGGAGGGGGAACCAGAGCCTCTACTGCTGTCCTCGCTGGTGGTCGGGCTGCTGGGGCCCTCTGGCTGTTTGGACTGCAGCCTCCTGGCCACCTTGGATAGGACAGAATAGGATAGGACAAACTTTATTGTCCCCGGTCGGAAATTTGTCTGGGACTAATCTGTTGTAGACAGACTGCATAACATAAACAGTACCGCAGTCATCAATGGAGCATCTGACCCTCCTAGAGGTTCGTCTTAGACACATAGCACTGACGTATACAAGTAGACAGTACAGTAAAACATTTACACACTTGACATATACACAATCCATACCTCCAGAGCTGAGGGGGACTCCTGGTCTGGGGGCTTCTCTGGGACCAGATCCCTGGGGTTCTCCCTCTCCTTGGCCTCCTTGGTGGCCCTCTGGGTATGGATGTCAGGGATGGTGGTGAATGAGTCTCTCTGGGTGGTAGGGGGGGACTCTGAGACCACAGAGTTAGTGGTGTCTGATACTGTGGCTTTCTTAGCACTGAGAGCCGCTATAGCAGCAATGCAGGAGGAAAGTTTGGCTGATGAATTGGCTTGTTTGGCCTGGGAGAGACTGGTGGACACAGCTTGGACACAGGGCTCCCCAGCCTCCCTCCCTGAACCCTCCTGGGGCCGAGGGGCCTTTGTCTCTTTGGCTTTCTCTTCTTCAAGTTTCCTTGATTTAGAGGAGTCGTAAAGGTTCAGACTAACGGTGACCAAAGTCTTGTTGTTGTTTTTATCAAGTTTTGATTTGTCACAGTCTCCATTGGACTTGTTCGCAGGTTTGGCCGTGCTATGAGAGTCTGCCATTACGGCTTTTGTGGTCAGCTGCTCCTCTCTCTTGGCAGGTGGTTCTGTCAGAGGGTTTGTCCTAAAAAATGGCAGGGTGCTCTGCTTGACCCTGTCCAGAGAGTCATCAACTTCAATCTTATCGTCATCGTCAAACTCCTCAGCGCTGGAAATGGGACTGAACTGGTTGAAAGTAGAGTGGGAGATAAAGTTGGAGCTGATAGCCAATCCATGCTGAGCCTCCACATCTCTCAGAGTCTTTTCGGCTCCGTTGTTCTTGCTGTACCGGTCGTTAGGTGACATTGACAGGTACCCGTTACGAAGCCCATTGTGGTTCACCATGGTGGTGGGGTCATCCTGAACCACCTCCTCTGGTCGTGTGTGTTCTTCACCGCCGGAGTCCATTTTGTGGACATTCTTGACGATGACGCTGACGCCCACGTCTGGAGCTCCAGAGGGGGTGTGTGCCTCGTCCTCGTGGGGGACGCTTGGGTGTTTGAGCTGGCCATCATGGGGGTCCTCGTGAGGGACGCTGGGGTGTTTCAGCTGGCCATCGTGGGGGTCCTCGTGTCCTGACTCTATGGCTGTCTTTGGGTCCACCATGTCTGGGATGTCAAAGGCTGCCAGGAGGTCATCAAAGTCTGGGGTCTTCATATCGCCCATGTTTTTGGTGTGATGATGCAAGAACCTGGAAGAGACATAACGAAAAAATACAACTAGTTAGCTAGTACACAAATTAATACACAAACTCATTAAATCAGAATAATTTTGTCAACACACAAAAGAAGGGTGAGGAGAACGATTAAGCCTCCAGATTCCAACCATAATGCCATTGGACTGCTAATGTACCTATTTTAAAAGTCATGACAAGCATTCATGGTTTTGATTAGGTGGTATACAGCTATGACCGGAAGTGACTTTTTCATAGCAGGTTAGGATAACTAATGTAGCAGGTTAGAAGAACTAAATGTAGCTAATTTTCCTCCAACATCGGACATCCCTTAACTTCGGACACTCTCTAGTGGTTGGATGGTTAAATCACCTTGATCTCAACATTTAAATGGACTGGAAAATAACGGTACATCTTGCGACTGAAAGACACCCTTCTAGCTAGCTGACCACAGATTTTCATTGCAGTTTATATAAGTTAAGTTAGGTTTGGAGAGTTTTAAAAAAAGCAATATATATACACATTTTGTGACACGCTGTAGATTTGTCACGTCCTGGCCATAGATAGCCCTTTTGGCTGCTCATTGGTGTTTTTGGTCAGGACGTGATCAGGGGTGTTTTTGGTTCTATGTATATATTTCTATGTTGGTTGGTTTGGGTTCCCAATTAGAGGCAGCTGTTAGACGTTGTCTCTAATTGGGAATCCTATTTAAGTTGGTTCCCTGCCCCACTTGCCTGGTGGGTTATTGTTTGTAGTTGTGTGTGTACCTGCGTGACGGGTTGTTTCATTGTTTATTCCAGTTTGCATTTAAATAAAGTATGTATACTGGAAACCTCACTGCGTCTTGGGCCGCTCCACCAGAGAACCGTGACAGAATAACCCACCTAAAAAGGACCAAGCAGTGGGGTCTGCAGGAGTCATGGACATGGGAGGAAATCCTGGCTGGAGAAGGACCCTGGAGTCAGGCAGGGGGAGTATCGCCGTCCCAGGGAGGAGTTGGAAGCAGTGGCGGCAGAGCGGCGCTTCTATGAGGAGAAGTATGCGGGAACGTGGCTGGCGAGGAAGCCCGAGAGGCTTCACGCACCAGGCACACGGGGAGTTTGGCTGAGCCAGGTTGGAGACCTGGGCCAACTCCCCATGCTTACCAGAGGGAGCATCGCACTGGTAAGGCACCGTGTGAGGCGGTGAAGCGCACGGTGTCACCAGTGCGTGTTCACAGCCCGGTGCACGACATGCCAGCTTCCCGCATCTGTCGAGCTAGGGGGAGTGTGCAGCCTGGAAGGAGGGTGTCGGCTCAGCGCTCCTGGTCTCCGGTGCGCCTCCTTGGACCAGGATATCCTGCGCCGGCTCTGCGCACTGTATCTCCGGTGTGTCTCCACAGCCCAGTACGGCCTATTCCTCTTCAGAGCCCGGCACATCCTGTCCCTACTCCACGCACCAGGTCCCCTGTGCGCCTTCAGAGCCCGGCACGGCCTGTCCCTACTCCACGCACCAGGTCCCCTGTGCGCCTTCAGAGCCCGGCACGGCCTGTCCCTGCTCTACGCATCAGGTTCCCTGTACGCATCGAGAGCCCGGCACGTCCTGTCCCTGCTCCACGCATCAGGTCCCCTGAGCGCATCAAGAGCCCGGCACATCCTGTCCCTACTCCACGCACCAGGTCCCCTGTGCGCCTTCAGAGCCCGGCACGGCCTGTCCCTGCTCCACGCATCAGGTTCCCTGTACGCATTGAGAGCCCGGCACGTCCTGTCCCTGCTCCACGCATCAGGTCCCCTGTGCGCATCGAGAGTCCGGCACGTCCTGTCCCTGCTCCACGCATCAGGTCCCCTGAGCGCATCCAGAGACCGGCACGTCCTGTCCCTGCTCCACGCATCAGGCCCCCTGTGCGCCTTCAGAGCCCGGCACGGCCTGTCCCTGCTCTACGCATCAGGTTCCCTGTACGCATCGAGAGCCCGGCACGTCCTGTCCCTGCTCCACGCATCAGGTCCCCTGAGCGCATCAAGAGCCCGGCACATCCTGTCCCTACTCCACGCACCAGGTCCCCTGTGCGCCTTCAGAGCCCGGCACGGCCTGTCCCTGCTCCACGCATCAGGTTCCCTGTGCGCATTGAGAGCCCGGCACGTCCTGTCCCTGCTCCATGCATCAGGTCCCCTGTGCGCATCGAGAGTCCGGCACGCGTCCTGTCCCTGCTCCACGCATCAGGTCCCCAGCGCATCCAGAGACCGGCACGTCCTGTCCCTGCTCCACGCATCAGGCCCCCAGCGCATCGAAGACCGCACGGACTGTTCCTGTTCCACGCACCAGGCCTCTAGGGTGTCGTCCCAGCCTGGCACGTAATGTTCCTGCTTCACGCACCAGGCCTCTAGGGTGTCGTCCCAGCCTGGTACGTACTGTTCTCGCTTCACGCACCAGGCCTCTAGGATGTCGTCCCAGCCTGGTACGTACTGTGCCTGCTTCACGCACCAGGCCTCTAGGATGTCGTCCCAGCCTGGTACGTACTGTGCCTGCTTCACGCACCAGGCCTCTTGGGTGTCGCCCCAGCCTGGCACGTACTGGTCCTGCGCGGACTCCGACCACCGCCAAAGTCGAAGATCCACCCGATAGACCCTCCCAGTGACTTTTGGTGAGTCCGCGCCTTTGGGGGGGTACTGTCACGCCCTGGCCGTAGATAGCCCTTTTGGCTGCTCATTGGTGTTTTTGGTTCTATGTATATATTTCTATGTTGGTTGGTTTGGGTTCCCAATTAGAGGAATTGGGAATCCTATTTAAGTTGGTTCCCTGCCCCACTTGCCTGGTGGGTTATTGTTTGTAGTTGTGTGTGCCACACCTGCGTGACGGGTTGTTTTATTGTTTTTTCCAGTTTGCATTTAAATAAAGTATGTATACTGGAAACCTCATTGCGTCTTGGTCCGCTCCACCAGAGAACCGTGACAATATTGTAAAATTTGACTGCGCGACAGACCACACATTTAATATACAACTTTTTACCTAAATTATTCATACTCATTTATATGTTAGTATTAAACTGTTATCTACTTTCTCAAAACATAAGATTAATCTGTAAAATAAATGAGACATTATTTGGTTACAACACTGAAGAATATGTTGGTGAAGAACCATTTTTAAGTCTACAGGAGGGCACACCGGGCTACGCAATGAAAAGTTGACAGGTAAGTCATTTTTTTTTTTACTGAAAGGCTATCTAGTAAACACTTTGGATACAAGGATGGTGTTTCTTTTTTGAACAAAATTAAACTGATATCTTAACTGAACAAAATAGTAAGGTGGCCAATAACGAGACCGTATGCCGATAATACGGGAGGTATTTTTTTCCCTCTACAGACACCCTGGTTCGAGTCCCATAGGGCGGTGCACAATTGGCCCAGCGTCGTCTGGGTTTGGCTGGTGTAGGCAGTCATTGTAAATAAGAATTTGTTCTTAACTGACTTGCCTTGTTAAACAAGAAGTGCACTCCATCTAGTCACAACCAGCATTCAGACATGCAACAAATTCCCTAGTTAATTTGGTTGGCATCCTAATTATGGTGGCTAATAATGCACACTCTAAATCAATAATGCCTTTTGAGACCACATGGAGTGCTATTGTACACATTTTAAACAGTCACGACAAGCATTCAGCACACCTATTATTCAGGAAGGCTGAATGCTTGTCCATGGCCCATTCTTGACATACAAATCTGGGGAGAACGACTGCTCCCTCTCATTGAAGCCAGAGGTTCAAGGCCGACCGCGGTACAGCAGGCATTTTTACCCTGTACATTATACATATTTTTTAAGACAATCATGGTCCCAATAATTGCTTTTAATACACCACATGCATGTCCTTGAACCGATTATTTTAAAATTGCACACAGAAATTGTAAAAAAAGAGGAAGAGGCGAAGCAAGAGGGATAACTGGGCCCAAAATCTGGTCTTCTCCAGCAGGTGGCATTTATTTTATTCGCTCACCAAGCTAGTTTATGTATGGTGGTCAATGAGAGAGTGTAGAATTTGGTTAACAACAAATGTAATGGCTAATTTGCTACCTGTAGCTTATTTGATTGAATATACGTTTTTTAATGATTAGGTTGTTCTGAGTGTACTGATATAAGTAGGATACTGGCAACTTTGAGGAAAAAAAACCTTCATATTGGAGTTGTGCCTGGTCGTCACTAGTTACCACACAAAGGCATAAACCCTGCCTATTTCTACAATTAATCTTATTTTAAATCTAACCACACTGCTAACCATATGCCTAACCTTAACCTTTAATTAAGACCAAAATGCACATTTTGGAGTTCATGAATTTTTACAATATAGCCAAATTTAACTTTGTGGCTGTGGTAACTAGTGGAAACAGTTGTGCTTGTTGGTCACACACGTATATCTGCCATCTCATTAGCTAGAATGGTCCCACCTGATCTCGCTTCTTCCCGAATGGCTTCCAATTTTTAAGACATTTATTTTCATTGTTAGAGTGGCCACTTGAGTTTCTTGTCAATATAATGGATAATCTGTGGTTATAAGGATAATTTAATGGCAGCCTATAGTATCCCTGTCCGCCTTCAACTTGAGTTACTCAATGAGAGGGGGGCAGCACCGAGCTAGCCTGCAACGCCACTTCCTGGACTAGCTCAAACTACACACGTTATGTTTCTATGGCTGCACTTAGGCAGGCAGCACAATTCAGATCTTTGTTTCACAAATTGTGGGCAGCAGGTTAAGCGGTTGAGAGCGCAGGGCCAATAACCGAAAGGTCGGTGGTTTGAATCCCCGAGCTGGCAAGGTGGAAAAAATCTGCTGTTCTGCCCTTGAGCAAGGCAGTTAACCACCGACAACTGCTCCCCGGGTTGGGTTAAATGCGGAAGACACATTTCGGTTGAAGGCATTCAGTTGTACAACTGACTAGGTATCCCCTTTCCTTTCTCTTTTGCGATTCCTGTATGCCACATCTTCAATTTAAGCCTAGAAGAGGATGTGTGTCCTCAGGCCTGGAGGGAGGCAATGGTCATTCTGCTGACCGCTGCCGAAGAATAGCAAAGCACCCTTTAATGGTTCAAACAGCCGACCAATCAGCCCGTTACCGGTGCTTAGCAAACATTTGGAGAATTTTTTTTGTGTTTGAGCAAAATAGAATGCTATTTTAAAGAGAACTCATTAACAACAGACTTTCAGCATGCTTATAGGGAAGGGCACTCAACATGCTCAGCACTGACACAAATGACTGACGATTGGCTAAAAGAAATGGATAATAAGAAGATTGTGGGAGCTGTTTTGTTAGACTTCTGTGCAGCCTTTGATATCATTGATCATAACCTATTGGTGAAAAAAAACTTGGGTGTTAAGGATTTACATCCTCTGCTTTTTTATGTATTGAGAGTTACCTATATAATAGAACACAGAGGGTTTTCTTTAATCGGAGCCTCTGCTACAACCACAAACACATTTGGTTGAGTGTGGTGTACCACAGGACAGCTGGCTTGGGCCACTGACCTTGAATAAAGCCTGTGTGTCTATGCACGCTGACGACTCAACAGTATACATGTCAGCTATAACAGTAAAATAAATAACTGACACTCAACATAGAGCTCCAGTCAGTTTTGGATGGATAACTAGCAATAGGCTGGTGCTAAATAAAAATAAAATAGGAAGAGGTCTGTCCATGATAAGGCATTGCCCTGCTTTCTTGACATCTAAATCAACCAGGCAGGTTCTACAGGCCCTAGTTTTGTCGCACCTAGACTACTGTCCAGCTGTGTGGTCAGGTGCGGCAAAGGAGGACATAGGTAAATTGCAGTTGGTCCAGAACAGAGCGGTACATTTTGCACTTAGATGTACACGGAGGGTGAATGTCAGTGGTATGCATGCAAATCTTTCCTGGCTCAAAGTTGAGTAGATATTAACTGAATTACTATTGGACTTTGTGTGAGGTGTTAATGGTACCAAACTGTACAAGCAGTAGCCCCACAGTTCGGACACTCATTGGTATCCCACAAGACATGCAGCCAGAGGTCTCTTCACAGTCCCCAGGGCCAGAACAGAGGCTGGGATATGCAAAGTATTAAATAGAGAGATGAGTACAGTGCCTTCAGAAAGAATTCCCACCCCTTGACTTTTTCCACATTTTGTTGTATTACAAAGTGGAATTTAAACTGATTTTATTGTCATTTTTTGTCAACGATCAACGATCTACATAAATTTGATTTGTTGATACAGCCACCACTATGCTTGAAAATATAGAGAGTGGTACTCAGTAATGTGTTATATTGTATTTGCCCTAAACATAACACTTTGTATTTAGGACAAAAAGTTAATTGCTTTCAGTATTACTTTAATTCCTTGTGCAAAAGGGATGCATGTTTTGGAATATTTTTATTCTGTACAGGCTTCCTTCTTTTCCCTCTGTCAATTAGCTTAGTATTGTGGAGTAACTACAATATTGTTGATCCATCCTCACTTTTCTCCTATCACAGCCATTAGTCACCATTAGCCTCATTGTGAAATCCCTGAGTGGTTTCCTTTCTCTCCGGCAACTGACTTAGGAAGGACGCCTGTATCTTTGTAGTAACTAGGTGCATTGATACACCATTCAAAGTGTAATTAATAACTTCACCATGCTAAAAGGGAAATTCAATGTCTGTTTTTTTTTTTTACCCATCTACCAATAGGTGCCCTTCTTTGCGAGGCATTGGAAAACCTCCCTGGTCTTGGTGGTTGAATCTGTGTTTAAAATGCACTGCTCGACTGAGGGACCTTATATGGGGTACAGATAGGGTTGCAAAGGGTGGGAAACTTTCCGGTAAATTTCCATGGGAAGTTAAGCCCTGGAATTTGGGGATTTTTGCTTAAATTCATCAAAAAATGTTAGCTTATAACAGTGAACTTTTTTTGTGGGATACATATAAGGCAATTCTAGGTCTTGTGGCATATTTTGGTTGAACTATCCCCAATTCAATGGAATTGCAACCCTCTGCATGCACAGTGCATTCTCCATCACATGTGCAGTGCACTCTTCCATCACATGTACAGCTGATTCTCAAGATCTTGCACACTAATGAGATGCTATTGAGCGTACACTACTACACTGTCTGAGCCAAGGACTACATGCTTTCTGGTAAGTTTTGATTACAATGCTGGGTGGGGTGAATATATTTTATATGACATACATGATTTTTTGTTAACAAGTAAACAATAGCCTACAGCAAAGTGTGTTTAAATAATTTCTAACTTGTTAACAATTTCTGCTAGTTAGTATTAGCTACCATGTGGGTTTTAGCTTGCTTGAGCCTGCTAACTGAGGAGTGTTAATTCACCTGTTTCCATACATGTTTCATTTTAAAACATGTATCTTACCAAGGAGTTGTTTAATCTAACTGCTTAATTATTTATCTGTACATGGAATTGTATTTGTTAGTTTTTTTCTCATTTTTTCCCTAATCTTTACAGGAAAATGCTACGGGCACTATCTGATGCGTGGAGACATTTCACTGCAGCTAATGTAGAAGGAAAAGTTGTGTACATTTGCAAATACTGTGCCAAATCATATGTGAAGAATGCAACAAAGATGCAGAATCATCTGGCCAAGTGCATAAAAATCCCTCAGCGCTCACAACAAGCAACCTCTGACAAAAGTCCCTCTACTTCTATTCGAGGTGAAAATGATGAAATCAGACACCTTATCGATAGCAACTGCTCAAGTTTCTTTTTGACTCAATGGAGGAATGTAGTCAGAGAAATGCTGATGAATGTCTTGCTCGAGCTGTGTATGCAACTGGTTCACCTCTGATGCTCACAGGCAATGTGTATTGGAAGAGATTTCTGAATGTTCTTTGCCCAGCATACACCCCTCCAACCAGACATGCTTTATCTACTCATTTGCTGGATGCAGAGTTCAACAGAGTTCAAGTGAAGGTCAAGCAAATCATAGAGAAAGCAGACTGTATTGCAATCCCATCTGAGGGGTGGTCGAATGTTCGTGGGCAAGGAATATTTAACTACATAATCTCCACCCCTCAACCAGTAATCTACAAGAGCACAGACATAAGGGACAACAGACACACCGGTCTCTACATTGCAGATGAGCTGAAGTCAGTCATCAATGACTTTGGACCACAGAAGGTATTTGCACTGGCTGCTTGGGCTAAAGTGGAGGAGTCCTACCCTCACATCACACCCATTGGCTGTGCTGCTCATGCATTGAATCTGCTCAAGGACATCCTGGCACTGAAAACAATGGATACATTCTACAAGAGAGCCAAGGAAATGGTTAGGTATGTGAAGGGTCATCAAGTTATAGCAGCAATCTACCTCACCAAGCAAAGTGAGAAGAATAAGAGCACCACAGTGAAGCTGCCCAGCAACACCCATTGGGATGGTGTTGTCATCACGTTTGACAGTCTTCTGTAGGGGAAGGAGCCCCTACACACCGCAGCGTACAAGTTGGACCCCAAGTATGCTGGCAAGAGCATCCTGTCTGGGGCAGAGATCAACAAGGCCTATGGTGTCATCACTACCGTGTCTCGCCACCTTGGCCTGGATGAGGGCAAGGTTTTTGGCAGTCTGTCGAAGTATACTTCCAAGCAAGGGCTTTGGGATGGAGATGCATTATGGCAGTTGTGCCAACATATCTCATCAGCCACCTGGTGGAAGGGACATTGTGGATCTGAGGCTTTTTCCCCTGTTGCCTCCATCATCCTCTAAATCCCACCAACATCAGCCGCCTCAGAGCGCAACTGGTCCTTGTTTGGAAACACACACCAAAGCACACTGACCAATACAAGGGCTGAAGAATTGGTGGCCATCCGGGGAAATTTGAGGCTTTTTGAGCCTGACAACGAGCCATCCTCAACAAGGTTGGAAAGTGACAATGAAGATGAGGCCTTAGAGTCTGATGTTCAAGAGGTGGACATTGAGGAGGTCCAGGGAGAAGACATAGAAGCCTGAGAGGAAGACAACCAAAGCTAGACTATAATTTTACAGATGTATGTTAAAAAGGTTATTGGGAGATGCGATGGATCATTGGGGATCATTCAATATTCCCTTATTTTTGTTGTTCAGTGACTACTTAGGGAGTGTTGGTGCGCTAGCGGCCCACTCCTGACACTACCCGGTGAAATGCAAGGCGCCAAATTCAAAATCCCAAAGTTGAATTATTAAACATTCATCAATATACAAGTGTTGCATAGTCATCAAAAGCTCTGCTTCTTGGTAATATCACAGCGTTGTCAGATTTCAAAAAGGCTTTACGGCGAAAGCACTACATTTGATTGTTTGAGGGTAGCACCTCCTATATGTTTTCCATGACCCTAAATTCATAAACCATGCGGTTCACACAAAACACATTTCACAGCAAAAACAAATCAATTACCTTTTGAAGAACTTCTGCTGAGGGCTTCCCAAGTGTCCAACGAAGACAATCCATGGTTCTTTTGTTAGAAAAAGTCATGTATTATATCCATAAATCTCTGTTTGGTTGGTGCGTTATGATGAGAAAATACAGCGTCCACTCGCCCATTGAAACGTGAAGAGAACCGTTCAACCTATACCTATAAACTTGTCCAAGAACAATCAAACATCATTGATAATGTATCCTTAGGAACACTTTTATGTATATTTAGTATAATATTTAAACCGGAATATAAACTGGGCGATAGGAAAGGAAAAAAACCACAGCGCGCGCAAGCCCGGTGAACACGCATTCTCTTCTGTTTACTTCTCTGTGACCACTTCCTAATACTTCTTCTATTACCATCTAGAGCAACTAAACAGAATCAAAACACTGTCTAGAGACTGTTGACATCCAGTGGAAGCAATAGGTACTGAAATCTTACTCCCTTATATGGGCATTTTCATAAGGGAGGGGTTCAGAATTAGGCAATGTGTCAAAATCACTTTTTCCAGGACAGAAATTCCTCGGGTTTTCGCCTGCCATATCCGTTCTGTTATACTCACAGACAATATTTTAACACTCTTAGAAACTTCAGAGTGTTTCCTATCCAATGGTACTAATTATGTGCATATCCTAGTTTCTGGGCCTGAGTGGCAGGTATTTTACTTTGGGCACGCCAGGCCCTCCAAAACCGTCACCTCGGGAGCTGCTCCCTAAGAAGTTAAAAAAGTTATTGGGAGATGTGATGGATCATTGGGGATCATTTAATATTCCCTTATTTTTGTTGTTCAGTGAAATCATCCGATGTGAAGAGTCAACTCACTTAATTAAAGTTCAATTCGTAACTAAATAGTTTTTTTTTTATTTCTATTGGAAGGATTTAATAATTAGCAATTATGTCTAGTTATGATTAGGTAAAAGGTTTATTTTTCTGTCTCCATATGATATGGTAAATATAGCCAATGAAAAAAAACACCTACATTTAAATGGTATTAATATTAATTTGCATATATTTCTGTTAATTCCCATATATTCCTGTTAATTCCCACGGAAAGTTTCCACCTCCTGAATATTCCCCAAAATGTGCAACCCTAGGTACAGAGATGAGGTAGTCATTCAAAAATCATGTAAAAATTATATTAATATCAATGCAACTTAAAATGCAACCTATTATGTGACTTTTTAAGCACATTTTTACACCTGAACTAATTTAGGCTTGCCATAACATACTTATTGACTCAAGACATTTCAGCTTTAAATGTTGTATTAATTTGTAAAATTTTTGAAAAATATAATTGCACTTTGACATTTTGAGGCCAGTGACAAAAAAAAAATCTATATTTAATAAATGTTAAATTCAGGCTGTAACACAGCAACATTTGGAAAAAGTCAACAGGTGTGAATACTTTTTGAAGACACTGTACATGGAACTCTCTGTCACCCCAGGTAACTCAAGCTAGCAATAAAACCCGGATTTAAAAAACAGATAAAATAGCACCTTCACAAGGTCTGTGAAGAGACTAACATTTTTATTTATTTTGTATTATATTACGCATTGCATATGTATTTTATGCATTTTGTTTTGTTTCCTGTTTGGACTCCAGGAAGAGTAATTGGGGATCCTCATAAAATATCAGAATTGGGCTGCCTGTCTAAACGTAGCCAATGAGACACCATTTTAAACCGACTTCATTTGGCTTCAATGCGCTATTGAGAGTTCACATAGGAATGCATTGTGTCATGTGATCGATGGCTTTGTCCATTCATGTATACAGTCACTGATACAAATTCACTACTTTTTGATGTTGTAGAAAATCTCCCACTAATGTGTAAGTAGGAACTCTTTCTGCTCCAATCACCCTCTCAGCTCTCAGTTGCCCAATCCAGGGTTTTTCAAAACCTCTCCTCTGGGCTTCCCAGCCGTTCCATGCATAAGAACTATTCCACAGCTGGCACACCTTATTTAACTTGTCAACTAATTATCAAGCCCTTGAATAGGTGAATCAGGTGAGTTAGTTCAGGGCTAGATCAAAATTGTGAAACGTGTGGGGGTCCCTGAGGAGTGGTATGAAACCCACTGCCATTAATCAAGCCCTCCTAGAGAGGAACAAAGGAAAGCAGAGGTAGGTAGGCAACTAGGCCCACTCAAGACCCAGGACATTCAAATCTGGCCACTAATTTCCTACTGCAATCACAATCACTTCATCCATGGAATTAGGCTAAATCGCAGTAGCTAATGCCCATTTGAATGTAACAAAATGCAGTGGACCCTCATAAAACCAGCATCCAAATCAAACTCTGAATATTCATCAGTTGGAAAAACCAGACTACACTTTTGGTGATGTTCATTCAAATTAATCATTGGCATTTTTCTCTTCTTTTCTCATCTGTCAGATGACTTCAGACCAAGGTCACTAGGTGTTTACAGAGAATGAATGACATATCTCCAGTGATTATGCTGGTTTGTTTATGAAGGAAACATGAGAGAAGTATACAGTAGCATGCCTCCTCAGCGCTAGATGAGCTAGCTTATCATTTTGACCTACTTTATGAATGGGATGGAGACAGATAATGCCTGTCCTCGAAATAGCAAATAAATTGCCAAATTGCTTCATGTACATTAGCCTGTATCTGAAGTATTATAAATACGTTTATTTCAAACAACCCAATAGCCAAGGACAGATCGGAGGTGGATGTACTGTATGTATGTACAATGCTTCTGAAACAAGTAATAATTGTTGTGTTGTTGTACTGAAACACATTTTCATAAGAGGAATCCTCATAGGAGATGTGATGGATGAAGACAAAGGGCTACAGATATCATATGGGGCGTCTTTGCGCTGCCTCTTCAGTCTGCACGTAGCATGTAGCCAGGGAGGGCTGCCTGAATGCTTGCTGCCTCCTCATTAAAATGGATGACAGATCAGTCTGCACACTGCACTGCAACTCCGGCCACATCCATTTCACCTATTAGCATCTGCACTCCCCAGTCTCCCTCCCTGCTAAACCACCAGTGAAATGGCCTCCTCTCCTCCGCTGCAGACAATGAGATAACCAGGCAGTAGTGAAAAGAACAAGAACAGTAGAGAACGAGAGAGAGAACGAGAGAGAGAACGAGAGAGGAGACAGAAACAGATTTGGGAAAGGGAATGTCTGCTGCCGAGCCGAGGTGAGGAAAAGCTGCAGCAGAGGAAAGGGAATCGCAGGGCCTAGTGCAGAACACGGCCAATGAAAGCAAAGCTGTCTGACACAGAAAAAAAATCATATTTAACGCAGAGATGAAGAATACTGTACTGTATACATATTGACGCCCAGTTATATTAACCCCAGTTTCATGTATATGCTGTCCTCACCACCACCCCTTTCAAGTGCACATATAGTACATCTACCTACAGAGTGACTCGCACTAGGAAACACAGCAGTAGAAAGAAACATGAAACAGTCCTCACCCTGTGATCTGTAGCCAGCCTGTCTCCAGCCAGCCACTACTGTAGTCACAAAACCACCTTCCTTCCTTCCTGCTACCACACAGTCAGTCAGGCACAACAACCACCCCCCTTTTCCTGCAGAAAAAAAAAATCAATTTCCCAAAGCAGGCAGGGCCCAAAAAGAGGCAGAGAGATGGAGGTGTTGTGATCCCGATCAGTCATCCATTTCCTCCTGTCCTGCACCATCACCAGCTGACTGACAATGACCCTGTGCTGTGAGACAGGCCTCCAGAGTTGCAGTCTCGTCCCCTGCCTGAGCACTGCTCTCTCTGCCTCTGCCTTCAGCGAGGTGGCCAGCCCTGCTTGCCCCACAGCCCACAGCCTACACCCTGTATCCCACAGCCTATATCCCACAGCCTAAACCCCACAGCCCAAACACTAAACCCGGTGTACTGTACCACCACCATACTGCTGGGGATCGATAGTGCCTTTCTGCAGCCTCCTCTGCTAGGCTACAGCCTCCTAGTTTGGCTGCCATTAAGCAGCCTGGGAAGCTATCTCTCCCCCTGTAGCACAGAGCCGGCATTGTTCCTCAGCCCTCTGTCTGCTGGCTCAAACCTGTTTCAGCCGGTTCCGGTCACCACACATAAAGCCTGCTCTGCTGCAGTACAGCTACACACACAGACAAGCAGACAGAGACACAGCTAGCGCCCACTTCTCAGGCTGATCACAGAGCACTGCTACTGCACCATTTTGACCTGAAATACAGCATCTGGATGTGGTGAAAAGAGGTAATAGTTCTCTGGGCTCAAAACACAAGGTTTGAAGAGATCCTTGTCCAAAACAAATCTGGAATCCAGGTCATTACCCCAGCAACAAAAACAGCTAGGCCTCGAGAGAACAAACCATAACATCCTCCTCAGGGTTGTGCAACGGGACAAAATCCACACGCAGTTAGAAATCTAACTCTGTTACAGATACAAAACGAGAGGGCAAGGAAAAAATACACAGCTCAAAAGCAGACAATAAAACAGCCTGAATCCAGATGGCTTATTATGTGAGTCATGACAGTTACGATTCCTGGTCTGGGGTGAGGACGTGCCACAACGCTGAGTGAAAATGAAGAGGGAGGAGGATGAAGCAGCCATGATGGAGTAGTAGTGGTAAAACCTTACGTGGCCTACTTGCCTGCATGAGCCCCAGTGTTTTAGTACAGCCCTCTGCTGAGCTGGTGAGGGTCTCTCTCCCTCTATCCTCTCTATTCCATGCCCATGGTTCCCTAATCTCTGTCCTAGAGAGGCTGATCTTTGTCATGATAATCCCTGCCGCCCCAGGCAACTGAGCATCCCATCCGTCTGACTGTCTGTGATAAATGACAAGGAAAACAAAGGGCCATCATGATGGCACACACCCTATACCTGTCACAGGCACAATACATGCAGACACACACAATATATATATATATATATATATATACACACAAATACTAGGGGAGGAAAAGGAGATTGTGCCATACCCTCGTGATCCCCTGACTCTGATTTTCCACTAAGAGAGGATAAATCTTCCTGTTGAGGCCTGCTTCATACACACAGAGTCAATCCAGACTAGCAGCCTCCATCCTGCCAGGCAGCCCCCTATAAACAGTGCTGTGCCTCTGCTCTGTGGCTGCAGTAGGTCAGCCAGTCCAGGCTGCTCCCTCCAGACGAAGCCGAGCGCTGCATGGAAAAAGGGGGCAGTGTTCGACAGGCGAATCAGGCCTTTTGTCTATGCATGTATGTGTAGGGTAAGGGGGTGAGGGGACTCTCCAGGCTCTCTCAGCTATGGCAGGGAGCAGCAGCTGGTGCAGGAAGGAGGAGAGGGGGAAAGGAAAATATGGAAATATGAGAAGAGAGGGCACAAAAAAAAGAATACCAAGAAATCTTCTAAGTCTCTCTTGACCAATGACAAATATCGGCTAAATATTGACTTGAAGAAAATAGGGCCTAGTCTGGTCTGTGCGGTCTGCATATTGTAGAGATATTGTCCTGAATTGATACTGATAGGCTACTTACTCAAATAATTTAACAAAGGCCCACTTTGTACATGGCACTGCATAATGCAATTATTTAAAACCATGTTCTTTCTATGTAATTACAAAGAGAAATAGCAGACTATCGGCTAACTACTTTAAAAAGACAGTACATTATTGTTTATGTTATATAACAGATCCTCACAAGGCCCGGGCCTGTACTTGTCAAGTCATCAACCCAAATCTCCAGATTCAGACAATTCATCAACCAACACGTGAACAATAGATTATTACCTACCTGGGTAGTGGGTATGGTGACAGATTAGCACATAGCTGTCTCTCTGCAGAATGTTTTTATATGACAGCAGCTCACTCTCAGACAATGAAGTCATGGGCAGCCCTTCTGTAATAGGTTCAGCACCTTTCCATCAGCAACACATCAAAATGCAAAAGGCATCAGACTGCATTTTATCTAACAGGGGGATAGAAGTGCCCTGCTCCAGACTGTTGTTTCCAGATGTTGAACATGTATGTTCATAATGAAGAAAGGCCTATAAAATAACCCCCTGCTCACTGCTCTCCGGTGAAGTCTATTCTTTTTCTGAGCTGAACAGAGCAGAGGTTGCTGCTCAGTGCTGCCCACCCCCAAGATTGCCATTATCACGTGATGAGAAATATTGCCTTGACGCTTGATCATAATGATATCTCAAGTCAGCAGACCAGCCGTATCTTACCTATTATAATGTAGACAAATCAATATCGGAACGTTACTTATGTAAGGTCGTAGGTATCAGACTTTTTATTTTATGGACACTTTGTTTTGACAAGAATGTGATGACGTTGAAATCAGAACACAGTTTTCTCATACCCAGAATGCATTTCGCGGTCGTTCAAATGTGAGCAGCTTTTTTTTGTGTTAAAAAAAATAAATAAAATAACGCTTTCTTTGGATAAATATTAATCTTCGGTGTTGCCGGAGTTATCACCGATACATTTCAAGGAGCTCGTTTTTAAAAATCGGATCTATTTGATATAAGTGAATTGCGCTATATAACCATCTGGTCATCACAACACAGTGTAGCTAGTTTAATGTCATACTATACTTACACGCAGCCTCCGTGATTAAAACGGTCCTGATTTATTAAGAATTTCTGGCTTTTGTGTAACTACAGTAGGAACGTAAATATTCGATAGTATTTTGTTTGAGTCTTTCACAACATTTATCGTTGGACAGAGCTGTTAGACTTGAGTGCCAGTTGATGATGGCTGTCAGTCATTCATGTCATGTTTCAGAATGTATAGCAATGTATATCACCACTCCATCATCACTGTTACAATTGTTTATATTTTCAGCCTGGCAATAATTATTTTTTTAGCATTAGCTTGTTTTCAGAGTTATGCAGAAGCATAATAATGCATTATTTAATTCAATAGGTCTAGATTTTTTCTTTTACAGCCTTTGTGCTGCACCTTTGGACTTGATAGATCAATCAATCACATGTATTTATAAAGCCCTTTTTATATCAGCAGATAGCAAAAAGTGCTATACAGAAACCCAGCCTAAAACCCCAAACAGCAAGCAATGCAGATGTAGAAGCACTACAAATGGAAAAACATTTGGTGTTTTTTTATTATAGGAATAAGGAATCTAAAAATTGTTGTGGCAAAAGGCATTAATTATCTCTGTTCCTATGTGACACCTTTAACCGGAGGTCTTTCCTTGATGGGCTACTACACAATATCATTTTGTCAAAACGATATGGCTTTCCTATGATATCATGTGACCTTTTCATCATATTTCCCTCAGGTCTTTTTGGTTATTGTTGTTCATATTGGTCTTCATTTTGAGGAAATGCACAGTTTATTTATATTCACATAACAAAATGTATTCCCCTTTTTTTGGACTACTGGTACATAGGCTACATGGGATGTAAAAACAAAGTTACTCTGTAAAGTTATTCAAGCAATATCCGTGTTTGAATATAACACTTGCCTTTCTTCATGCAAGGTTTTACACACGTACCAATATAATTATTTAATGTGCAAGGTAGCTATCATTTTGTCATTATTTCAACAAGTGTGATTTCATTTCAGGTAGTTGAATGGAAGGACACCTCATATTTTATATTTTACTCATCCCACCAGTCAGCGATGTGACAGTCAACAGAGGTTTTAATTAACACTTGCTGCCCCTTAAATTACCCTTATTTCCTATTAAAACGCCACTGCGGACATGTTGTATCAAAAAGAGATCGAATGAAATGTGGGGCTTTTTTTAAGTAATGTTTGCAAATGTCAAGTAACTGTAGTTCTTCTCACAATGTACATGGGATCCTGTAATATGACTCCCGTCTAGCCTGCTCCAAGAGATTAGAGGGCGCCGCTATGTAATGTGAAAATACAGTATATTTGACTCTTCTAATAACACAAATGATACATTCAACCTCTAAAGTGTGTTGAAATGAATATCCCTAAATTCACTCAACACTGCCATCTAGTGTTCATGCTAGACAGATACAAAGTGTCCGTACAGCCTTCTAGAACGTCACATCTCATATGTTGTCAGCTAGTAGGAAATCAATCAACTCGTCGTGGCCGATGGTTGTCATTGATGCCGCGTTCACAACAACTGGGAACTCGGAAAAATACGAGGTCAAATCATGTAAGTGATCTTTAGGTCCGATTTTCTTTCAGTCGGAGCTCGTTTTTTCCGCGTTCCCAGTTGTTTTGAACGCGTTGAAGCCGGAAATCGGAGATATCCGAGTTCCCAGTTGTTTTGAACGCGGCATAAAATACTGATGACGTAACAAGTGATCATTCAAATGACAGCTAATAATTACATGTGACCTGAGTTGACTGTGATGCCTATTGCATGAGTAGATGAACCGGTCTCTGTCTGTCATAGTTTCTATGTGATCCTTATCTTATCATTATCCAGACTATTGAATGGCTGACAGCTGCAGAAGTGTTCATGCCAATATCTGGTCACAAACATCTGACTGTATTGTTAGACATATGTTCTAATAAATATTCAATATGACTCATTTTTCTACTTTTCTATATTATATTCTAGGACATTGTGAACAGAGAATGAAGACAAAACATTACATAGAACACCTCTGGAAACAGTTGCTACATAGACTAATACAGCACTGACAATATGTGAAAAATGGCCAAAGACTCCAGCCACCCTAGTCATAGACTGTTCTCTCTGCTACCGCAAGGCAAGCGCTGCTAGGTCCAAAAGGCTTCTTAACAGCTTCTACCCCCAAGCCATAAAACTGCTGAAACAGCTAATCAAATGGCTACCTGGTCTATTTGCATTGACCCCCTTTTACACTGCTGCTACTTGCTGTTTATTATCTATGCATAGTCACTTTACCCCTACCTACATGTACACTGCTGCTACTTGCTGTTTATTATCTATGCATAGTCACTTTACCCCTACCTACATGTACACTGCTGCTACTTGCTGTTTATTATCTATGCATAGTCACTTTACCCCTACCTACATGTACATATTACCTCAATTACCTCAACTAACCTGTATCCCGCACATTGACTCGGTACCGGTACCCGCTGTATATAGCCTCGATATTGTTATTTTATTGTTGCTCTTTTATTTTTATGTAAAAAAAAAAATTGTTTATTTAGTAAATATTTTCTTAACTCAAATTTTTCTTAAAACTGCATTGTTGGTTAAGGGCTTGTAAGTAAGCATTTCACGGTAAGGTCTACCTACACCTGTTGTATTCAGCGCATGTGACAAATAACATTTGATTTGATGATTTGATGATTTGATGTGATACGCTCAGATCTGACTAACTCATGATCTTCTAATAACAGAGCCTTTATAGTGATCTAAAATACACCAAACTAAAATATAAACACAACATGTAAAGTGTTGGTCCCATGTTTCATGAGTTGAAATAAAAGATCCCAGAAATGTTCTATACGCACAAAAAGCTTATTTCTCTCACATTTTGTGTGCAAATTTGTTTACATCCCTGTTAGTGAACATTTCTCTTTTGCCAAGATACTCCATCCACCTGGCAGGTGTGGCATATCAAGAAGCTGATTAAACAGCATGATCATTACACAGGTGCAACTTGTGCTGAGGACAATAAAAGGCCACTCTAAAATGTGCAGTTTTGTCACACAACACAATGCCACAGATGTCTCAAGTTTTGAGGGAGTGTGCAATTGGTATGCTGACTGCAGGAATGTCCACCAGAGCTGTTGCCAGATAATTCAATGTTAATTTCTCTACCATAAGCCACCTACAACGTCATTTTAGAGAATTTGGCAGTATGTCTAACTGGCCTCACAACTGCCGACCATGTATACCATGCCAGCCCAGGACCTCCACATCCGGCTTCTTCACCTGCGGTATCGTCTGAGACCAGCCACCTGGACAGCTGACAAAACTGCTGGACAGCTGACAAAACTGAGGAGTATTTCTGTCAATAATGGCCCTTTTGTGGGGATAAACTCATTCTGATTGTCTGGGCCTGGCTCCTCAATGTGTGGGCCTATGCCCTCCCAGCCCCACCCATGGATGCTCCCCCTTCCCAGTCATGTGAAATCCATAGATTAGGGCCTAATTAATTTATTTCAATTGGCAGATTTCTTTATATGAACTGTAACTCAGTAGAATCGTTAAAATTGTTGCATGTTGCGTTTATATTTTTGTTCAGTATAGTTCCATTGGAGCCTGAATTATACACGGCCCAAACTGATTCATACCATTTAGAGCCTTTATAGTGACCTAAAATAGTTGCGTTGGAGCCTGACTTTTTCCTATGGCCCAAACTGACTCATAATGTTTCTACTTATAGGTTATTCTCTTGAGGTCATCCAATGAGGAAGAGCTGAGTACCAGGCTGACTCTCCAACTTCCTGCGGGGCTTTCCTGAGATGTGACAATGCCCCCAGGCACCACTCAACCTTATCAGACCAAATGTTATCTGTATGTACCTTCAAAACACCGGCGGGTGGACAACGGATCTGTCAACACTAATCCTCTATTACTTTACCTCTGCAATGATCTGTATGTCAATACAGGATATGAATGTCATCATTCGAGTATGAATGTTTCACAAGGATGTGTACGTACAGTAATAGACTCATTTAATTGAATGAAATAACATGGCCATGTTTTTGTACATGTTGTTGATCTTTCCTATTCACTGATGCAGATTCCATAATATCATTTCTGCATGGTAACCAACCAATGGTTGTGTGGGTCATTCATTCAACATTGTGTCCAAATTAATGAACACAAGTCAAACCACTTTGTTTGTTAGCCTGGAGCCTACAGTACCATTCCTGGCACCTGTTGTCAGCTGTGTTTCTACCGGTCTTCAATATAAAACCTTCTTCCAGCTGTGTTTCTACCAGTCTCCAATTTAAAACATTCTGTTAGCTGTGTTCCTTACCGTTCTCCAATATAAAACCTTCTTTCAGCTGTGTTCCTACCAGTCTCCAATGAAACCTTGTTTCAGCTGTGTCCCTTACCGGTCTCCAATATAAAACCTTATTTTAGCTGTGTTCCTTACCGGTCTCCAATATAAAACCTTCTTCTTTCAGCTGTGGTCCTACCAGTCTCCAATTTAAAACCTTCTGTCAGCTGTGTTCATACCAGTCTTCAATATAAAACTTTCTGTAAGCTGTGTTCCTACCAGTCTCCAATATAAAACCTTCTTTCAGCTGTGTTCCTTACCAGTCTCCAATATAAAACCTTCTTTCAGTTGTGTTCCTTACCAGTCTCCAATATAAAACCTTCTGTCAGCTGTGTTCCTTACCGGTCTCCAATATAAAATCGTCTTTCAGCTGTGTTCATACCACTCTCCAATATAAAACCTTTGTTCAGCTGTATTCCTACCAGTCTCCAATATAAAACCTTCTATCGGCTGTGTTTCTACCAGTCTCCAATGAAACCTTGTTTCAGCTGTGTCCCTTACCGGTCTCCAATATAAAACCTCTTTCAGCTGTGTTCCTTACCGGTCTCCAGTATAAAACCTTCTTTCAGCTGTGTTCCTAACAGTCTCCAATATAAAACCTTTCTGTAAGCTGTGTTCCTACCAGTCTCCAATATAAAACCTTCTTTCAGCTGTGTTCCTACCAGTCTCCAATATAAAACCTTCTCTCAGCTGTATTCCTACCAGTCTCCAATGAAACCTTCTTTCAGCTGTGTTCCTTACCGGTCTCCAATATAAAACCTTATTTTAGCTGTCTTCCTTACCGGTCTCCAATATAAAACCTTCTCTCAGCTGTATTCCTACCCGTTTCCAATGAAACCTTCTTTCAGCTGTGTTTATTACCGGTCTCCAATATGAAACCTTCTTTCAGCTATGTTCCTTACCGGTCTCCAATATAAAACCTTCTTTCAGCTGTGTTCCTTACCTGGCTCCAATATAAAACCTTCTTTCAGCTGTGTTCCTACCAGTCACCAATATAAAACCTCTTTCAGCTGTGTTCCTACCAGTCTCCAATATAAAACCTTCTTTCAGCTGTGTTCCTTACCGGTCTCCAATATAAAACCTTCTTTCAGCTGTGTTCCTTACCTGGCTCCAATATAAAACCTTCTTTCAGCTGTGTTCCTACCAGTCACCAATATAAAACCTCTTTCAGCTGTGTTCCTACCAGTCTCCAATATAAAACCTTCTTTCAGCTGTGTTCCTACCAGTCACCAATATAAAACCTCTTTCAGCTGTGTTCCTACCAGTCTCCAATATAAAACCTTCTTTCAGCTGTGATCCTACCAGTCACCAATATAAAACCTCTTTCAGCTGTGTTCCTACCTGTCTCCAATATAAAACCTTATTTTAGCTGTATTCCTACCAATCTCCAATATAAAACCTTCTTCAGCTGTGTTCCTACCAGTCTCCAGTATAAAACCTTATTTCAGCTGTGTTCCTTACCGGTCTCCAATATAAAACCTTCTTTCAGCTGTATTCCTACCAGTCTCCAATATAAAACCTTCTCTCAGCTGTATTCCGACCAGTCTCCAATGAAACCTTGTTTCAGCTGTGTTCCTTACCGGTCTCCAATATAAAACTTCTTTCAGCTGTGTTCCTACCAGTCTCCAAAATAAAACCTTATTTCAGCTGTGTTCCTTACCGGTCTCAAATATAAAACCTTCTTTCAGCTGTGTTCACAACCGGTCTCCAATATAAAACCTTCTTTCAGCTATGTTCCTATCAGTCTCCAATTTAAAACCTTCTCTCAGCTGTATTCCTACCCATCTCCAATGAAACCTTCTTTCAGCTGTGTTTCTTACCAGTCTCCAATATAAAACTTTCTTTCAGCTATGTTCCTTACCAGTCTCCAATATAAAACCTTAATTCAGCTGTGTTCCTTAACTGTCTCCAATATAAAACCTTCTTTAAGCTGTGTTCCTGCCAGTCACCAATTTAAAACCTCTTTCAGCTGTGTTTCTTACCATTCTCCAATATAAAACCTTCTTTCAGTTGTGTTCCTACCAGTCTCCAATGAAACCTTTATTCAGCTGTGTTTCTTACCATTCTCCAATATAAAACCTTCTTTCAGCTGTGTTTCTTACCAGTCTCCAATATAAAACCTTATTTCTGCTCTGTTCCTTACCAGTCTCCAATATAAAACCTTCATTCAGCTGTGTTCCTTACCTGTCACCAATATAAAACCTTCTCTCAGCTGTGTTCCTACCAGTCTCCAATATAAAACCTTCTTTCAGCTGTATTCCTACCAGTCTCCAATGAAACCTTGTTACAGCTGTGTTCCTTACTGGTCTCCAATATAAAACCTTATTTTAGCTGTCTTCCTTACCGGTCTCCAATTTAAAACCTTCTCTCAGCTGTATTCCTACCCGTTTCCAATGAAACCTTCTTTCAGCTGTGTTTCTTACCGGTCTCCAATATGAAACCTTCTTTCAGCTGTGTTCCTACCAGTCTCCAATAAAACTTCTTTCAGCTGTGTTCCTACGGTCTCCAATATAAAACCTTCTTTCAGCTGTGTTCCTTACCTGTCTCCAATATAAAACCTTCTTTCAGCTGTGTTCCTACCAGTCTCCAATATAAAACCTTCTTTCAGCTGTGTTCCTACCAGTCACCAATATAAAACCTCTTTCAGCTGTGTTCCTACCAGTCTCCAATATAAAACCTTCTTTCAGCTGTGTTCCTACTCAGTCTCCAATATAAAACCTTCTTTCAGCTGTGATCCTACCAGTCACCAATATAAAACCTCTTTCAGCTGTGTTCCTACCTGTCTCCAATATAAAACCTTATTTTAGCTGTATTCCTACCAATCTCCAATATAAAACCTTCTTCAGATGTGTTCCTACCAGTCTCCAGTATAAAACCTTATTTCAGCTGTGTTCCTTACCGGTCTCCAATATAAAACCTTCTTTCAGCTGTATTCCTACCAGTCTCCAATATAAAACCTTCTCTCAGCTGTATTCCGACCAGTCTCCAATGAAACCTTGTTTCAGCTGTGTTCCTTACCGGTCTCCAATATAAAACTTCTTTCAGCTGTGATCCTACCAGTCTCCAATATAAAACCTTATTTCAGCTGTGTTCCTACCGGTCTCCAATATGAAACCTTCTTTCAGCTGTGTTCCATACTGGTCTCCAATATAAAACCTTCTTTCAGCTGTATTCCTACCAGTCTCCAATGAAACCTTCATTCAGCTGTGTTCCTTACCGGTCTCCAATATAAAACCTTCTTTCAGCTGTGGTCCTACCAGTCTCCAATTTAAAACCATCTGTCAGCTGTGTTCCTACCAGTCTCCAATATAAAACCTTCTTTCAGCTGTGTTCCTACCAGTCTCCAATATAAAACCTTCTTTCAGCTGTGTTCCTACCTGTCTCCAATATAAAACATTATTTCAGCTGTATTCCTACCAGTCTCCAATATAAAACCTTCTTCAGCTGTGTTCCTATCAGTCTCCAGTATAAAACCTTCTTTCAGCTGTGTTCCTTACCGGTCTCCAATATAAAACCTTCTTTCAGCTGTATTCCTACCAGTCTCCAATATAAAACCTTCTCTCGGCTGTATTCCTACCCGTCTCCAATGAAACCTTGTTTCAGCTGTGTTCCTTACCGGTCTCCAATATAAAACTTCTTTCAGCTGTGTTCCTACCAGTCTCCAATATAAAACCTCTTTCAGCTGTGTTCCTACCGGTCTCCAATATAAAACCTTCTTTCAGCTGTGTTCCTTACTGGTCTCCAATATAAAACCTTCTTTCAGCTGTATTCCTACCAGTCTCCAATGAAACCTTCTTTCAGCTGTGTTCCTTACCGGTCTCCAATATAAAACCTTCTTTCAGCTGTGGTCCTACCAGTCTCCAATTTAAAACCTTCTGTCAGCTGTGTTCCTACCAGTCTCCAATATAAAACCTTCTTTCAGCTGTGTTCTTACCAGTCTCCAATATAAAACCTTCTTTCAGCTGTGTTCCTACCTGTCTCCAAAATAAAACATTATTTTAGCTGTGTTCCTATCAGTCTCCAATATAAAACCTTCTCTCAGCTGTATTCCTACCCATTTCCAATGAAACCTTCTTTCAGCTGTGTTTCTTACCGGTCTCCAATATGAAACCTTCTTTCAGATATGTTCCTTACCGGTCTCCAATATAAAACCTTCTTTCAGCTGTGTTCCTTACCTGGCTCCAATATAAAACCTTCTTTCAGCTGTGTTCCTACCAGTCTCCAATATAAAACCTCTTTCAGCTGTGTTCCTACCAGTCTCCAATATAAAACCTTCTTTCAGCTGTGTTCCTACCTGTCTCCAATATAAAACATTATTTTAGCTGTGTTCCTGTAAGTCTCCAATATAAAACCTTCTCTCAGCTTTATTCCTTTGAAACCTTCTTTCAGCTGTGTTTCTTACCGGTCTCCAATATGAAACCTTCTTTCAGCTATGTTCCTTACCGGTGTCCAATATAAAACCTTCTTTCAGCTGTGTTCCTTACCTGGCTCCAATATAAAACCTTCTTTCAGCTGTGTTCCTACCAGTCACCAATATAAAACCTCTTTCAGCTGTGTTCGTACCAGTCTCCAATATAAAACCTTCTTTCAGCTGTGTTCCTACGAGTCTCCAATATAAAACCTTCTTTCAGCTGTGTTCCTACCAGTCACCAATATAAAACCTCTTTCAGCTGTGTTCCTACCTGTCTCCAATATAAAACCTTATTTTAGCTGTGTTCCTACCAGTCTCCAATATAAAACCTTCTTCAGCTGTGTTCCTACCAGTCTCCAGTATAAAACCTTATTTCAGCTGTGTTCCTTACCGGTCTCCAATATAAAACCTTCTTTCAGCTCTATTCCTACCAGTCTCCAATATAAAACCTTCTCTCAGCTGTATTCCTACCTCCGCCTCCAATGAAACCTTGTTTCAGCTGTGTTCCTTACTGGTCTCCAATATAACACTTCTTTCAGCTGTGTTCCTACCAGTCTCCAATATAAAACCTTATTTCAGCTGTGTTCCTACCGGTCTCCAATATGAAACCTTCTTTCAGCTGTGTTCCTTACTGGTCTCCTATATAAAACTTCTTTCAGCTGTATTCCTACCAGTCTCCAATGAAACCTTCTTTCAGCTGTGTTCCTTACCGGTCTCCAATATAAAACCTTCTTTCAGCTGTGTTCCTTACCGGTCTCCAATATAAAACCTTCTTTCAGCTGTATTCCTACCAGTCTCCAATATAAAACCTTCTCTCAGCTGTATTCCTACCGTCTCCAATGAAACCTTGTTTCAGCTGTGTTCCTTACCGGTCTCCAATATAAAACTTCTTTCAGCTGTGTTTCTACCAGTCTCCAATATAAAACCTTGTTTCAGCTGTGTTCCTACCGGTCTCCAATATAAAACCTTCTTTCAGCTGTGTTCCTTACTGGTCTCCAATATAAAACCTTCTTTCAGCTGTATTCCTACCAGTCTCCAATGAAACCTTCTTTCAGCTGTATTCCTTACCAGTCTCCAATGAAACCTTCTTTCAGCTGTGTTCCTACCTGTCTCCAATATAAAACATTATTTTAGCTGTGTTCCTATCAGTCTCCAATATAAAACCTTCTTTCAGCTGTGTTCCTACCTGTCTCCAATATAAAACATTATTTTAGCTGTGTTCCTATCAGTCTCCAATATAAAACCTTCTCTCAGCTGTATTCCTACCCGTTTCCAATGAAACCTTCTTTCAGCTGTGTTTCTTACCGGTCTCCAATATGAAACCTTTCAGCTATGTTCCTTACCGGTCTCCAATATAAAACCTTCTTTCAGCTGTGTTCCTTACCTGGCTCCAATATAAAACCTTCTTTCAGCTGTGTTCCTACCAGTCTCC
The DNA here is from genome assembly GCA_030435695.1 of Brachymystax lenok tsinlingensis. Lineage (NCBI taxonomy): Eukaryota > Metazoa > Chordata > Actinopteri > Salmoniformes > Salmonidae > Brachymystax > Brachymystax lenok. The sequence continues at coordinate 8,542,266 of CM059795.1, read as the reverse complement.
AATATAAAACCTTCTTTCAGCTGTGTTCCTACCAGTCACCAATATAAAACCTCTTTCAGCTGTGTTCCTACCTGTCTCCAATATAAAACCTTATTTTAGCTGTGTTCCTACCAGTCTCCAATATAAAACCTTCTTCAGCTGTGTTCCTACCAGTCTCCAGTATAAAACCTTATTTCAGCTGTGTTCCTTACCGGTCTCCAATATAAAACCTTCTTTCAGCTCTATTCCTACCAGTCTCCAATATAAAACCTTCTCTCAGCTGTATTCCTACCCGTCTCCAATGAAACCTTGTTTCAGCTGTGTTCCTTACCGGTCTCCAATATAACACTTCTTTCAGCTGTGTTCCTACCAGTCTCCAATATAAAACCTTATTTCAGCTGTGTTCCTACCGGTCTCCAATATGAAACCTTCTTTCAGCTGTGTTCCTTACTGGTCTCCTATATAAAACCTTCTTTCAGCTGTATTCCTACCAGTCTCCAATGAAACCTTCTTTCAGCTGTGTTCCTTACCGGTCTCCAATATAAAACCTTCTTTCAGCTGTGTTCCTTACCGGTCTCCAATATAAAACCTTCTTTCAGCTGTATTCCTACCAGTCTCCAATATAAAACCTTCTCTCAGCTGTATTCCTACCCGTCTCCAATGAAACCTTGTTTCAGCTGTGTTCCTTACCGGTCTCCAATATAAAACTTCTTTCAGCTGTGTTTCTACCAGTCTCCAATATAAAACATTATTTTAGCTGTGTTCCTATCAGTCTCCAATATAAAACCTTCTTTCAGCTGTGTTCCTACCTGTCTCCAATATAAAACATTATTTTAGCTGTGTTCCTATCAGTCTCCAATATAAAACCTTCTCTCAGCTGTATTCCTACCCGTTTCCAATGAAACCTTCTTTCAGCTGTGTTTCTTACCGGTCTCCAATATGAAACCTTTCAGCTATGTTCCTTACCGGTCTCCAATATAAAACCTTCTTTCAGCTGTGTTCCTTACCTGGCTCCAATATAAAACCTTCTTTCAGCTGTGTTCCTACCAGTCTCCAATATAAAACCTTCTTTTCAGCTGTGTTCCTACCTGTCTCCAATATAAAACATTATTTTAGCTGTGTTCCTATCAGTCTCCAATATAAAACCTTCTCTCAGCTGTATTCCTCCAATGAAACCTTCTTTCAGCTGCTGTTTTCTTACCGGTCTCCAATATGAAACCTTCTTTCAGCTATGTTCCTTACCGGTCTCCAATATAAAACCTTCTTTCAGCTGTGTTCCTTACCTGGCTCCAATATAAAACCTTCTTTCAGCTGTGTTCCTACCAGTCACCAATATAAAACCTATTTCAGCTGTGTTCCTACCAGTCTCCAATATAAAACCTTTTTTCAGCTGTGTACCTACCTGTCTCCAATATAAAACCTTATTTTAGCTGTATTCCTACCAGTCTCCAATATAAAACCTTCTTTCAGCTATGTTCCTTACCGGTCTCCAATATAAAACCTTCTTTCAGCTGTGTTCCTTACCTGGCTCCAATATAAAACCTTCTTTCAGCTGTGTTCCTACCAGTCTCCAATATAAAAACCTATTTCAGCTGTGTTCCTACCAGTCTCCAATATAAAACCTTTTTCAGCTGTGTACCTACCTGTCTCCAATATAAAACCTTATTTTAGCTGTATTCCTACCAGTCTCCAATATAAAACCTTCTTTCAGCTATGTTCCTTACGGTCTCCAATATAAAACCTTCTTTCAGCTGTGTTCCTTACCTGGCTCCAATATAAAACCTTCTTTCAGCTGTGTTCCTACCAGTCTCCAATATAAAACCTTCTTTCAGCTGTGTTCCTACCAGTCACCAATATAAAACCTCTTTCAGCTGTGTTCCTACCAGTCTCCAATATAAAACCTTCTTTCAGCTGTGTTCCTACCAGTCTCCAATATAAAACCTTCTTTCAGCTGTGATCCTACCAGTCACCAATATAAAACCTCTTTCAGCTGTGTTCCTACCTGTCTCCAATATAAAACCTTATTTTAGCTGTATTCCTACCAATCTCCAATATAAAACCTTCTTCAGATGTGTTCCTACCAGTCTCCAGTATAAAACCTTATTTCAGCTGTGTTCCTTACCGGTCTCCAATATAAAACCTTCTTTCAGCTGTATTCCTACCAGTCTCCAATATAAAACCTTCTCTCAGCTGTATTCCGACCAGTCTCCAATGAAACCTTGTTTCAGCTGTGTTCCTTACCGGTCTCCAATATAAAACTTCTTTCAGCTGTGATCCTACCAGTCTCCAATATAAAACCTTATTTCAGCTGTGTTCCTACCGGTCTCCAATATGAAACCTTCTTTCAGCTGTGTTCCATACTGGTCTCCAATATAAAACCTTCTTTCAGCTGTATTCCTACCAGTCTCCAATGAAACCTTCTTTCAGCTGTGTTCTGGTCTCAATATAAAACCTTCTTTCAGCTGTGGTCCTACCAGTCTCCAATTTAAAACCATCTGTCAGCTGTGTTCCTACCAGTCTCCAATCTAAAACCTTCTTTCAGCTGTGTTCCTACCAGTCTCCAATATAAAACCTTCTTTCAGCTGTGTTCCTACCTGTCTCCAATATAAAACATTATTTCAGCTGTATTCCTACCAGTCTCCAATATAAAACCTTCTTCAGCTGTGTTCCTATCAGTCTCCAGTATAAAACCTTCTTTCAGCTGTGTTCCTTACCGGTCTCCAATATAAAACCTTCTTTCAGCTGTATTCCTACCAGTCTCCAATATAAAACCTTCTCTCGGCTGTATTCCTACCCGTCTCCAATGAAACCTTGTTTCAGCTGTGTTCCTTACCGGTCTCCAATATAAAACTTCTTTCAGCTGTGTTCCTACCAGTCTCCAATATAAAACCTCTTTCAGCTGTGTTCCTACCGGTCTCCAATATAAAACCTTCTTTCAGCTGTGTTCCTTACTGGTCTCCAATATAAAACCTTCTTTCAGCTGTATTCCTACCAGTCTCCAATGAAACCTTCTTTCAGCTGTGTTCCTTACCGGTCTCCAATATAAAACCTTCTTTCAGCTGTGGTCCTACCAGTCTCCAATTTAAAACCTTCTGTCAGCTGCGTTCCTACCAGTCTCCAATATAAAACCTTCTTTCAGCTGTGTTCTTACCAGTCTCCAATATAAAACCTTCTTTCAGCTGTGTTCCTACCTGTCTCCAAAATAAAACATTATTTTAGCTGTGTTCCTATCAGTCTCCAATATAAAACCTTCTCTCAGCTGTATTCCTACCCATTTCCAATGAAACCTTCTTTCAGCTGTGTTTCTTACCGGTCTCCAATATGAAACCTTCTTTCAGATATGTTCCTTACCGGTCTCCAATATAAAACCTTCTTTCAGCTGTGTTCCTTACCTGGCTCCAATATAAAACCTTCTTTCAGCTGTGTTCCTACCAGTCTCCAATATAAAACCTCTTTCAGCTGTGTTCCTACCAGTCTCCAATATAAAACCTTCTTTCAGCTGTGTTCCTACCTGTCTCCAATATAAAACATTATTTTAGCTGTGTTCCTGTAAGTCTCCAATATAAAACCTTCTCTCAGCTTTATTCCTACCCGTTTCCAATGAAACCTTCTTTCAGCTGTGTTTCTTACCGGTCTCCAATATGAAACCTTCTTTCAGCTATGTTCCTTACCGGTGTCCAATATAAAACCTTCTTTCAGCTGTGTTCCTTACCTGGCTCCAATATAAAACCTTCTTTCAGCTGTGTTCCTACCAGTCACCAATATAAAACCTCTTTCAGCTGTGTTCGTACCAGTCTCCAATATAAAACCTTCTTTCAGCTGTGTTCCTACGAGTCTCCAATATAAAACCTTCTTTCAGCTGTGTTCCTACCAGTCACCAATATAAAACCTCTTTCAGCTGTGTTCCTACCTGTCTCCAATATAAAACCTTATTTTAGCTGTGTTCCTACCAGTCTCCAATATAAAACCTTCTTCAGCTGTGTTCCTACCAGTCTCCAGTATAAAACCTTATTTCAGCTGTGTTCCTTACCGGTCTCCAATATAAAACCTTCTTTCAGCTCTATTCCTACCAGTCTCCAATATAAAACCTTCTCTCAGCTGTATTCCTACCCGTCTCCAATGAAACCTTGTTTCAGCTGTGTTCCTTACCGGTCTCCAATATAACACTTATTTCAGCTGTGTTCCTACCGGTCTCCAATATGAAACCTTCTTTCAGCTGTGTTCCTTACTGGTCTCCTATATAAAACCTTCTTTCAGCTGCATTCCTACCAGTCTCCAATGAAACCTTCTTTCAGCTGTGTTCCTTACCGGTCTCCAATATAAAACCTTCTTTCAGCTGTGTTCCTTACCGGTCTCCAATATAAAACCTTCTTTCAGCTGTATTCCTACCAGTCTCCAATATAAAACCTTCTCTCAGCTGTATTCCTACCCGTCTCCAATGAAACCTTGTTTCAGCTGTGTTCCTTACCGGTCTCCAATATAAAACTTCTTTCAGCTGTGTTTCTACCAGTCTCCAATATAAAACCTTGTTTCAGCTGTGTTCCTACCGGTCTCCAATATAAAACCTTCTTTCAGCTGTGTTCCTTACTGGTCTCCAATATAAAACCTTCTTTCAGCTGTATTCCTACCAGTCTCCAATGAAACCTTCTTTCAGCTGTATTCCTTACCAGTCTCCAATGAAACCTTCTTTCAGCTGTGTTCCTACCTGTCTCCAATATAAAACATTATTTTAGCTGTGTTCCTATCAGTCTCCAATATAAAACCTTCTTTCAGCTGTGTTCCTACCTGTCTCCAATATAAAACATTATTTTAGCTGTGTTCCTATCAGTCTCCAATATAAAACCTTCTCTCAGCTGTATTCCTACCCGTTTCCAATGAAACCTTCTTTCAGCTGTGTTTCTTACCGGTCTCCAATATGAAACCTTTCAGCTATGTTCCTTACCGGTCTCCAATATAAAACCTTCTTTCAGCTGTGTTCCTTACCTGGCTCCAATATAAAACCTTCTTTCAGCTGTGTTCCTACCAGTCTCCAATATAAAACCTTCTTTCAGCTGTGTTCCTACCTGTCTCCAATATAAAACATTATTTTAGCTGTGTTCCTATCAGTCTCCAATATAAAACCTTCTCTCAGCTGTATTCCTACCCGTTTCCAATGAAACCTTCTTTCAGCTGTTTTTCTTACCGGTCTCCAATATGAAACCTTCTTTCAGCTATGTTCCTTACCGGTCTCCAATATAAAACCTTCTTTCAGCTGTGTTCCTTACCTGGCTCCAATATAAAACCTTCTTTCAGCTGTGTTCCTACCAGTCACCAATATAAAACCTATTTCAGCTGTGTTCCTACCAGTCTCCAATATAAAACCTTCTTTCAGCTGTGTACCTACCTGTCTCCAATATAAAACCTTATTTTAGCTGTATTCCTACCAGTCTCCAATATAAAACCTTCTTTCAGCTATGTTCCTTACCGGTCTCCAATATAAAACCTTCTTTCAGCTGTGTTCCTTACCTGGCTCCAATATAAAACCTTCTTTCAGCTGTGTTCCTACCAGTCACCAATATAAAACCTATTTCAGCTGTGTTCCTACCAGTCTCCAATATAAAACCTTTTTTCAGCTGTGTACCTACCTGTCTCCAATATAAAACCTTATTTTAGCTGTATTCCTACCAGTCTCCAATATAAAACCTTCTTTCAGCTATGTTCCTTACCGGTCTCCAATATAAAACCTTCTTTCAGCTGTGTTCCTTACCTGGCTCCAATATAAAACCTTCTTTCAGCTTTGTTCCTACCAGTCACCAATATAAAACCTATTTCAGCTGTGTTCCTACCAGTCTCCAATATAAAACCTTTTTTCAGCTGTGTTCCTACCTGTCTCCAATATAAAACCTTATTTTAGCTGTGTTCCTACCAGTCTCCAATATAAAACCTTCTTCAGCTGTGTTCCTACCAGTCTCCAGTATAAAACCTTCTTTCAGCTGTGTTCCTACCAGTCTCCAATAATAAACCTTCTCTCAGCTGTTTTCCTACCCGTCTCCAATGAAACCTTGTTTCAGCTGTGTTCCTTTCCGGGCTCCAATATAAAACCTCTTTCAGCTGTATTCCTTACCAGTCTCAATATGAAACCTTCTTTCAGCTGTGTTCCTTACCTGGTCTCCAATATAAAACCTTCTTTCAGCTTTGTTCCTACCAGTCACCAATATAAAACCTTATTTCAGCTGTGTTCCTACCAGTCTCCAATATAAAACCTTTTTCAGCTGTGTTCCTACCTGTCTCCAATATGAAACACTTATTTTAGCTGTGTTCCTATCAGTCTCCAATATAAAACCTTCTTTCAGCTGTGTTCCTACCTGTCTCCAATATAAAACATTATTTTAGCTGTGTTCCTATCAGTCTCCAATATAAAACCTTCTCTCAGCTGTATTCCTACCCGTATCCAATGAAACCTTCTTTCAGCTGTGTTTCTTACCGGTCTCCAATATGAAACCTTTCAGCTATGTTCCTTACCGGTCTCCAATATAAAACCTTCTTTCAGCTGTGTTCCTTACCTGGCTCCAATATAAAACCTTCTTTCAGCTGTGTTCCTACCAGTCTCCAATATAAAACCTTCTTTCAGCTGTGTTCCTACCTGTCTCCAATATAAAACATTATTTTAGCTGTGTTCCTATCAGTCTCCAATATAAAACCTTCTCTCAGCTGTATTCCTACCCGTTTCCAATGAAACCTTCTTTCAGCTGTGTTTCTTACCGGTCTCCAATATGAAACCTTTCAGCTATGTTCCTTACCTGTCTCCAATATAAAACCTTCTTTCAGCTGTGTTCCTTACCTGGCTCCAATATAAAACCTCTTTCAGCTGTGTTCCTACCAGTCTCCAATATAAAACCTTTTTTCAGCTGTGTTCCTACCTGTCTCCAATATAAAACCTTCTTTCAGCTGTGTTCCTTCCAGTCTCCAATATAAAACCTTGTTTCAGCTGTGTTCCTACCGGTCTCCAATATAAAACCTTCTTTCAGCTGTGTTCCTTACTGGTCTCCAATATAAAACCTTCTTTCAGCTGTATTCCTACCAGTCTCCAATGAAACCTTCTTTCAGCTGTATTCCTTACCAGTCTCCAATGAAACCTTCTTTCAGCTGTGTTCCTACCTGTCTCCAATATAAAACATTATTTTAGCTGTGTTCCTATCAGTCTCCAATATAAAACCTTCTTTCAGCTGTGTTCCTACCTGTCTCCAATATAAAACATTATTTTAGCTGTGTTCCTATCAGTCTCCAATATAAAACCTTCTCTCAGCTGTATTCCTACCCGTTTCCAATGAAACCTTCTTTCAGCTGTGTTTCTTACCGGTCTCCAATATGAAACCTTTCAGCTATGTTCCTTACCGGTCTCCAATATAAAACCTTCTTTCAGCTGTGTTCCTTACCTGGCTCCAATATAAAACCTTCTTTCAGCTGTGTTCCTACCAGTCTCCAATATAAAACCTTCTTTCAGCTGTGTTCCTACCTGTCTCCAATATAAAACATTATTTTAGCTGTGTTCCTATCAGTCTCCAATATAAAACCTTCTCTCAGCTGTATTCCTACCCGTTTCCAATGAAACCTTCTTTCAGCTGTTTTTCTTACCGGTCTCCAATATGAAACCTTCTTTCAGCTATGTTCCTTACTGTCTCCAATATAAAACCTTCTTTCAGCTGTGTTCCTTACCTGGCTCCAATATAAAACCTTCTTTCAGCTGTGTTCCTACCAGTCACCAATATAAAACCTATTTCAGCTGTGTTCCTACCAGTCTCCAATATAAAACCTTTTTCAGCTGTGTACCTACCTGTCTCCAATATAAAACCTTATTTTAGCTGTATTCCTACCAGTCTCCAATATAAAACCTTCTTTCAGCTATGTTCCTTACCGGTCTCCAATATAAAACCTTCTTTCAGCTGTGTTCCTTACCTGGCTCCAATATAAAACCTTCTTTCAGCTGTGTTCCTACCAGTCACCAATATATAAACCTATTTCAGCTGTGTTCCTACCAGTCTCCAATATAAAACCTTTTTCAGCTGTGTACCTACCTGTCTCCAATATAAAACCTTATTTTAGCTGTATTCCTACCAGTCTCCAATATAAAACCTTCTTTCAGCTATGTTCCTTACCGGTCTCCAATATAAAACCTTCTTTCAGCTGTGTTCCTTGGCTCCAATATAAAACCTTCTTTCAGCTTTGTTCCTACCAGTCACCAATATAAAACCTATTTCCAGCTGTGTTCCTACCAGTCTCCAATATAAAACCTTTTTTCAGCTGTGTTCCTACCTGTCTCCAATATAAAAACCTTATTTTAGCTGTATTCCTACCAGTCTCCAATATAAAACCTTCTTCAGCTGTGTTCCTACCAGTCTCCAGTATAAAACCTTCTTTCAGCTGTGTTCCTACCAGTCTCCAATAATAAACCTTCTCTCAGCTGTTTTCCTACCCGTCTCCAATGAAACCTTGTTTCAGCTGTGTTCCTTTCCGGGCTCCAATATAAAACCTCTTTCAGCTGTATTCCTTACCAGTCTCAAATGAAACCTTCTTTCAGCTGTGTTCCTTACCTGGCTCCAATATAAAACCTTCTTTCAGCTTTGTTCCTACCAGTCACCAATATAAAACCTATTTCAGCTGTGTTCCTACCAGTCTCCAATATAAAACCTTTTTTCAGCTGTGTTCCTACCTGTCTCCAATATGAAACATTATTTTAGCTGTGTTCCTATCAGTCTCCAATATAAAACCTTCTTTCAGCTGTGTTCCTACCTGTCTCCAATATAAAACATTATTTTAGCTGTGTTCCTATCAGTCTCCAATATAAAACCTTCTCTCAGCTGTATTCCTACCCGTATCCAATGAAACCTTCTTTCAGCTGTGTTTCTTATGTCTCCAATATGAAACCTTTCAGCTATGTTCCTTACCGGTCTCCAATATAAAACCTTCTTTCAGCTGTGTTCCTTACCTGGCTCCAATATAAAACCTTCTTTCAGCTGTGTTCCTACCAGTCTCCAATATAAAACCTTCTTTCAGCTGTGTTCCTACCTGTCTCCAATATAAAACATTATTTTAGCTGTGTTCCTATCAGTCTCCAATATAAAACCTTCTCTCAGCTGTATTCCTACCCGCTTCCAATGAAACCTTCTTTCAGCTGTGTTTCTTACCGGTCTCCAATATGAAACCTTTCAGCTATGTTCCTTACCTGTCTCCAATATAAAACCTTCTTTCAGCTGTGTTCCTTACCTGGCTCCAATATAAAACCTCTTTCAGCTGTGTTCCTACCAGTCTCCAATATAAAACCTTCAGCTGTGTTCCTACCTGTCTCCAATATAAAACCTTCTTTCAGCTGTGTTCCTTCAGTCTCCAATATAAACCTTCTTTCAGCTGTGTTCCTACTGTCTCAATATAAAACCTTCTTTCAGCTGTGTTCCTTTTTACTGGTCTCCAATATAAAACCTTCTTTCAGCTGTATTCCTACACAGTCTCCAATGAAACCTTCTTTCAGCTGTATTCCTTACCAGTCTCCAATGAAACCTTCTTTCAGCTGTGTTCCTACCTGTCTCCAATATAAAACATTATTTTAGCTGTGTTCCTATCAGTCTCAATATAAAACCTTCTTTCAGCTGTGTTCCTACCTGTCTCCAATATAAAACATTATTTTAGCTGTGTTCCTATCAGTCTCCAATATAAAACCTTCTCTCAGCTGTATTCCTACCCGTTTCCAATGAAACCTTCTTTCAGCTGTGTTTTCTTGCAGTCTCAATATGAAACCTTTCAGCTATGTTCCTTACAGTCTCCAATATAAAACCTTCTTTCAGCTGTGTTCCTTACCTGGCTCCAATATAAAACCTTCTTTCAGCTGTGTTCCTACCAGTCTCCAATATAAAACCTTCTTTCAGCTGTGTTCCTACCTGTCTCCAATATAAAACATTATTTTAGCTGTGTTCCTATCAGTCTCCAATATAAAACCTTCTCTCAGCTGTATTCCTACCCGTTTCCAATGAAACCTTCTTTCAGCTGTTTTCTTACCGGTCTCCAATATGAAACCTTCTTTCAGCTATGGCTATGTTCCTTACCGGTCTCCAATATAAAACCTTCTTTCAGCTGTGTTCCTTACCTGGCTCCAATATAAAACCTTCTTTCAGCTGTGTTCCTACCAGTCACCAATATAAAACCTATTTCAGCTGTGTTCCTACCAGTCTCCAATATAAAACCTTTTTTCAGCTGTGTACCTACCTGTCTCCAATATAAAACCTTATTTTAGCTGTATTCCTACCAGTCTCCAATATAAAACCTTCTTTCAGCTATGTTCCTTACCGGTCTCCAATATAAAACCTTCTTTCAGCTGTGTTCCTTACCTGGCTCCAATATAAAACCTTCTTTCAGCTGTGTTCCTACCAGTCACCAATATAAAACCTATTTCAGCTGTGTTCCTACCAGTCTCCAATATAAAACCTTTTTTCAGCTGTGTACCTACCTGTCTCCAATATAAAACCTTATTTTAGCTGTATTCCTACCAGTCTCCAATATAAAACCTTCTTTCAGCTATGTTCCTACCGGTCTCCAATATAAAACCTTCTTTCAGCTGTGTTCCTTACCTGGCTCCAATATAAAACCTTCTTTCAGCTTTGTTCCTACCAGTCACCAATATAAAACCTATTTCAGCTGTGTTCCTACCAGTCTCCAATATAAAACCTTTTTTCAGCTGTGTTCCTACCTGTCTCCAATATAAAACCTTATTTTAGCTGTATTCCTACCAGTCTCCAATATAAAACCTTCTTTCAGCTGTGTTCCTACCAGTCTCCAGTATAAAACCTTCTTTCAGCTGTGTTCCTACCTGGTCTCCAATATAAAACCTTCTCTCAGCTGTGTTCCTACCAGTCACCAATATAAAACCTTCTTTCAGCTGTGTTCCTACCGGTCTCCAATATAAAACCTTTTCAGCTGTGTTCCTTACAGTCTCAATATAAAACCTTCTTTCAGCTGTGTTCCTTACCTGGCTCCAATATAAAACCTTCTTTCAGCTGTGTTCCTACCAGTCTCCAATATAAAACCTTCTTTCAGCTGTGTTCCTACCTGTCTCCAATATAAAAACCTTATTTCAGCTGTGTTCCTATCAGTCTCCAATATAAAACCTTCTCTCAGCTGTATTCCTACCAGTCTCCAATATAAAACCTTTCTTTCAGCTGTGAAACCTTCTTTCAGCTGTGTCTCCAATATAAAACCTTTCAGCTGTGTTCCTACCAGTCTCCAATATAAAACCTTCTTTCAGCTGTGTTCCTACCAGTCACTATATGAAACCTTCTCATTTCCGGTCTCAATATAAAACCTTCTTTCAGCTGTGTTCCTTACCTGGCTCCAATATAAAACCTTCTTTCAGCTGTGTTCCTACCAGTCACCAATATAAAACCTATTTCAGCTGTGTTCCTACCAGTCTCCAATATAAAACCTTCTTTCAGCTGTGTTCCTACCTGTCTCCAATATAAAACATTATTTTAGCTGTGTTCCTATCAGTCTCCAATATAAAACCTTCTTTCAGCTGTATTCCTACCTGTCCAATAAACCTTCTTCAGCTGTGTTCCTTACCTGCTCAATATAAAACCTTCTTTCAGCTGTGTTCCTTACCAGTCTCCAATATAAAACCTTCTTTCAGCTGTGTTCCTTACAGTCTCCAATATAAAAACCTATTTCAGCTGTGTTTACCAGTCTCCAATATAAAACCTTTTTTCAGCTGTGTTCCTACCTGTCTCCAATATAAAACCTTCTTTCAGCTGTGTTCCTACCAGTCTCAATATAAAACCTTCTTTCAGCTGTGTTCCTACCAGTCTCCAATATAAAACCTTCTTTCAGCTGTGTTCCTTACCAGTGGTCTCCAATATAAAACCTTCTTTCAGCTGTTTTCCTACCAGTCTCCAATGATAAAACCTGTTTCAGCTGTGTTCCTTTCGGGCTCCAATATAAAACTCTTTTTCAGCTGTGTTCTACCAGTCTCCAATATAAACCTTCTTTCAGCTGTATTCTGTTCCAATATAAAACCTTCTTTCAGCTTTGTTCCTAAGTCTCCAATATAAAACTTTCAGCTGTGTTCCTACCAGTCTCAATATAAAACCTTTTTTCAGCTTTGTTCCTGTTCCAATATAAACACCAGTTCCTATCAGTATAAAACCTTCTTTCAGCTGTGTTCTCAGCTGTGTTCCTATCAGTCTCCAATATAAACCTTCTCTCAGCTGTATTCCTACCAGTCTCCAATGAAACCTTCTTTCAGCTGTGTTCCTGCAGTCTCCAGTATAAACTCTCTTTTAGCGGTCTCATAAAAACCTTCTTTCAGCTGTGTTCCTTACCAGTCTCCAATATAATAAACCTTCTCTCAGCTGTTTTCCTACCAGTCACCAATATAAACCCTATTTCAGCTGTGTTCCTACCAGTTTCCAGCTCCAATATAAAACCTCTTTCAGCTGTCTCCATTCCTTATTCTGTATTCCTACAGTCTCAATGAAACCTTCTTCTCAACGTCTCAATATAAACCTTCTTTCAGCTGTGTTCCTTACCTGGCTCCAATATAAAACCTTCTTTCAGCTGTGTTCCTACCAGTCACCAATATAAAACCTATTTCAGCTGTGTTCCTACCAGTCTCCAATATAAAACCTTTTTCAGCTGTGTTCCTACCTGTCTCCAATATAAAACATTATTTTAGCTGTGTTCCTATCAGTCTCCAATATAAAACCTTCTTTCAGCTGTGTTCTACCTGTCTCCAATATAAAAACCATTATTTTAGCTGTGTTCCTACTGGTCTCCAATATAAAACCTTCTCTCAGCTGTATTCCTACCCAGCAATGAAACCTTCTTTCAGCTGTGTTTCTTAGGTCTCCAATATGAAACCTTTCAGCTATGTTCCTTACCGGTCTCCAATATAAAACCTTCTTTCAGCTGTGTTCCTTACCTGGCTCCAATATAAAACCTTCTTTCAGCTGTGTTCCTACCAGTCTCCAATATAAAACCTTCTTTCAGCTGTGTTCCTACCTGTCTCCAATATAAAACCTTCTTTCAGCTGTGTTCCTTAGTCTCCAATATAAACCTCAGCTGTTTCCTGCTCCAATGAAACCTTCTTTCAGCTGTGTTCCTTACCGGTCTCCAATATGAAACCTTTCAGCTGTGTTCCTTACCTGTCTCCAATATAAAACCTTCTTTCAGCTGTGTTCCTTACCTGGCTCCAATATAAAACCTCTTTCAGCTGTGTTCCTACCAGTCTCAATATAAACCTTTTTTTCAGCTGTGTTCCTACCTGTCTCCAATATAAAACCTTCTTTCAGCTGTGTTCCTTCCAGTCTCCAATATAAAACCTTGTTTCAGCTGTGTTCCTACCGGTCTCCAATATAAAACCTTCTTTCAGCTGTGTTCCTTACTGGTCTCCAATATAAAACCTTCTTTCAGCTGTATTCCTACCAGTCTCCAATGAAACCTTCTTTCAGCTGTATTCCTTACCAGTCTCCAATGAAACCTTCTTTCAGCTGTGTTCCTACCTGTCTCCAATATAAAACATTATTTTAGCTGTGTTCCTATCAGTCTCCAATATAAAACCTTCTTTCAGCTGTGTTCCTACCTGTCTCCAATATAAAACATTATTTTAGCTGTGTTCCTATCAGTCTCCAATATAAAACCTTCTCTCAGCTGTATTCCTACCCGTTTCCAATGAAACCTTCTTTCAGCTGTGTTTCTTACGGTCTCCAATATGAAACCTTTCAGCTATGTTCCTTACGGTCTCCAATATAAAACCTTCTTTCAGCTGTGTTCCTTACCTGGCTCCAATATAAAACCTTCTTTCAGCTGTGTTCCTACCAGTCTCCAATATAAAACCTTCTTTCAGCTGTGTTCCTACCTGTCTCCAATATAAAACATTATTTTAGCTGTGTTCCTATCAGTCTCCAATATAAAACCTTCTCTCAGCTGTATTCCTACCCGTTTCCAATGAAACCTTCTTTCAGCTGTTTTTCTTACCGGTCTCCAATATGAAACCTTCTTTCAGCTATGTTCCTTACCGGTCTCAATATAAAACCTTCTTTCAGCTGTGTTCCTTACCTGGCTCCAATATAAAACCTTCTTTCAGCTGTGTTCCTACCAGTCACCAATATAAAACCTATTTCAGCTGTGTTCCTACCAGTCTCCAATATAAAACCTTTTTCAGCTGTGTACCTACCTGTCTCCAATATAAAACCTTATTTTAGCTGTATTCCTACCAGTCTCCAATATAAAACCTTCTTTCAGCTATGTTCCTTACCGGTCTCCAATATAAAACCTTCTTTCAGCTGTGTTCCTTACCTGGCTCCAATATAAAACCTTCTTTCAGCTGTGTTCCTACCAGTCACCAATATAAAACCTATTTCAGCTGTGTTCCTACCAGTCTCCAATATAAAACCTTTTTTCAGCTGTGTACCTACCTGTCTCCAATATAAAACCTTATTTTAGCTGTATTCCTACCAGTCTCCAATATAAAACCTTCTTTCAGCTATGTTCCTTACCGGTCTCCAATATAAAACCTTCTTTCAGCTGTGTTCCTTACCTGGCTCCAATATAAAACCTTCTTTCAGCTTTGTTCCTACCAGTCACCAATATAAAACCTATTTCAGCTGTGTTCCTACCAGTCTCCAATATAAAACCTTTTTTCAGCTGTGTTCCTACCTGTCTCCAATATAAAACCTTATTTTAGCTGTATTCCTACCAGTCTCCAATATAAAACCTTCTTCAGCTGTGTTCCTACCAGTCTCCAGTATAAAACCTTCTTTCAGCTGTGTTCCTACCAGTCTCCAATAATAAACCTTCTCTCAGCTGTTTTCCTACCCGTCTCCAATGAAACCTTGTTTCAGCTGTGTTCCTTTCCGGGCTCCAATATAAAACCTCTTTCAGCTGTATTCCTTACCAGTCTCAAATGAAACCTTCTTTCAGCTGTGTTCCTTACCTGGCTCCAATATAAAACCTTCTTTCAGCTTTGTTCCTACCAGTCACCAATATAAAACCTATTTCAGCTGTGTTCCTACCAGTCTCCAATATAAAACCTTTTTTCAGCTGTGTTCCTACCTGTCTCCAATATGAAACATTATTTTAGCTGTGTTCCTATCAGTCTCCAATATAAAACCTTCTTTCAGCTGTGTTCCTACCTGTCTCCAATATAAAACATTATTTTAGCTGTGTTCCTATCAGTCTCCAATATAAAACCTTCTCTCAGCTGTATTCCTACCCGTATCCAATGAAACCTTCTTTCAGCTGTGTTTCTTACCGGTCTCCAATATGAAACCTTTCAGCTATGTTCCTTACCGGTCTCCAATATAAAACCTTCTTTCAGCTGTGTTCCTTACCTGGCTCCAATATAAAACCTTCTTTCAGCTGTGTTCCTACCAGTCTCCAATATAAAACCTTCTTTCAGCTGTGTTCCTACCTGTCTCCAATATAAAACATTATTTTAGCTGTGTTCCTATCAGTCTCCAATATAAAACCTTCTCTCAGCTGTATTCCTACCCGTTTCCAATGAAACCTTCTTTCAGCTGTGTTTCTTACCGGTCTCCAATATGAAACCTTTCAGCTATGTTCCTTACCTGTCTCCAATATAAAACCTTCTTTCAGCTGTGTTCCTTACCTGGCTCCAATATAAAACCTCTTTCAGCTGTGTTCCTACCAGTCTCCAATATAAAACCTTTTTTCAGCTGTGTTCCTACCTGTCTCCAATATAAAACCTTCTTTCAGCTGTGTTCCTTCCAGTCTCCAATATAAAACCTTCTTTCAGCTGTGTTCCTTACCGGTCTCCAATATAAAACCTTCTTTCAGCTGTATTCCTACCAGTCTCCAATCAATATAAAACCTTCTCTCAGCTGTATTCCTACCCGTCTCCAATGAAACCTTCTTTCAGCTGTGTTCCTTACCGGTCTCCAATATTAAACCTTTCAGCTGTGTTCCTACCAGTCTCCAATATAAAACCTTCTTTCAGCTGTGTTCCTACTTGTCTCCAATATAAAACATTATTTTAGCTGTATTCCTACCAGTCTCCAATATAAAACCTTCTTCAGCTGTGTCCCTACAGTCTCCAGTATAAAACCTTCTTTCAGCTGTGTTCCTTACCGGTCTCCAATATAAAACCTTCTTTCAGCTGTGTTCCTTCCAGTCTCCAATATAAAACCCTCTTTCAGCTGTGTTCCTTACCGGTCTCCAATATAAAACCTTCTTTCAGCTGTATTCCTACCAGTCTCCAATATAAAACCTTCTCTCGGCTGTATTCCTACCAGTCTCCAATGAAACCTTCTTACAGCTGTGTTCCTTACTGGTCTCCAATATAAAACCTTATTTTAGCTGTCTTCCTTACCGGTCTCCAATATAAAACCTTCTTTCAGCTGTGTTCCATACCAGTCTCCAATATAAAACCTTCTTTCAGCTGTGTTCCTACCAGTCACCAATATAAAACCTCTTTCAGCTGTGTTCCTACCAGTCTCCAATATAAAACCTTCTTTCAGCTGTGTTCCTACCTGTCTCCAATATAAAACATTATTTTAGCTGTGTTCCTATCAGTCTCCAATATAAAACCTTCTCTGAGCTGTATTCCTACCCGTTTCCAATGAAACCTTCTTTCAGCTGTGTTTCTTACCGGTCTCCAATATGAAACCTTTAAGCTATGTTCCTTACCGGTCTCCAATATAAAACCTTCTTTCAGCTGTGTTCCTTACCTGGCTCCAATATAAAACCTTCTTTCAGCTGTGTTCCTACCAGTCTCCAATATAAAACCTTCTTTCAGCTGTGTTCCTACCTGTCTCCAATATAAAACATTATTTTAGCTGTGTTCCTATCAGTCTCCAATATAAAACCTTCTCTCAGCTGTATTCCTACCCGTTTCCAATGAAACCTTCTTTCAGCTGTGTTTCTTATCGGTCTCCAATATGAAACCTTTCAGCTATGTTCCTTACCTGTCTCCAATATAAAACCTTCTTTCAGATGTGTTCCTTACCTGGCTCCAATATAAAACCTCTTTCAGCTGTGTTCCTACCAGTCTCCAATATAAAACCTTTTTTCAGCTGTGTTCCTACCTGTCTCCAATATAAAACCTTCTTTCAGCTGTGTTCCTACCAGTCTCCAATATAAAACCTTCTTTCAGCTGTGTTCCTTCCAGTCTCCAATATAAAACCTTCTTTCAGCTGTGTTCCTTACCGGTCTTCAATATAAAACCTTCTCTCAGCTGTATTCCTACCCGTCTCCAATGAAACCTTCTTTCAGCTGTGTTCCTTACCGGTCTCCAATATTAAACCTTTCAGCTATGTTCCTACCAGTCTCCAATATAAAACCTTCTTTCAGCTGTGTTCCTTACCGGTCTCCAATATAAAACATTATTTTAGCTGTATTCCTACCAGTCTCCAATATAAAACCTTCTTCAGCTGTGTCCCTACAGTCTCCAGTATAAAACCTTCTTTCAGCTGTGTTCCTTACCGGTCTCCAATATAAAACCTTCTTTCAGCTGTATTCCTACCAGTCTCCAATATAAAACCTTCTCTCGGCTGTATTCCTACCAGTCTCCAATGAAACCTTCTTACAGCTGTGTTCCTTACTGGTCTCCAATATAAAACCTTATTTTAGCTGTCTTCCCTACCGGTCTCCAATATAAAACCTTCTTTCAGCTGTGTTCCTACCAGTCTCCAATATAAAACCTTCTTTCAGCTGTGTTCCTACCAGTCACCAATATAAAACCTCTTTCAGCTGTGTTCCTACCAGTCTCCAATATAAAACCTTCTTTCAGCTGTGTTCCTACCTGTCTCCAATATAAAACATTATTTTAGCTGTGTTCCTATCAGTCTCCAATATAAAACCTTCTCTCAGCTGTATTCCTACCCGTTTCCAATGAAACCTTCTTTCAGCTGTGTTTCTTACCGGTCTCCAATATGAAACCTTCTTTCAGCTATGTTCCTTACCGGTGTCCAATATAAAACCTTCTTTCAGCTGTGTTCCTTACCTGGCTCCAATATAAAACCTTCTTTCAGCTGTGTTCCTACCAGTCACCAATATAAAACCTATTTCAGCTGTGTTCCTACCAGTCTCCAATATAAAACCTTTTTTCAGCTGTGTACCTACCTGTCTCCAATATAAAACCTTATTTTAGCTGTATTCCTACCAGTCTCCAATATAAAACCTTCTTTCAGCTATGTTCCTTACCGGTCTCCAATATAAAACCTTCTTTCAGCTGTGTTCCTTACCTGGCTCCAATATAAAACCTTCTTTCAGCTTTGTTCCTACCAGTCACCAATATAAAACCTATTTCAGCTGTGTTCCTACCAGTCTCCAATATAAAACCTTTTTTCAGCTGTGTTCCTACCTGTCTCCAATATAAAACCTTATTTTAGCTGTATTCCTACCAGTCTCCAATATAAAACCTTCTTCAGCTGTGTTCCTACCAGTCTCCAGTATAAAACCTTCTTTCAGCTGTGTTCCTACCAGTCTCCAATATTAAACCTTCTCTCAGCTGTTTTCCTACCCGTCTCCAATGAAACCTTGTTTCAGCTGTGTTCCTACCTGTCTCCAATATAAAACCTTATTTTAGCTATATTCCTACCAATCTCCAATATAAAACCTTCTTCAGCTGTGTTCCTACCAGTCTCCAGTATAAAACCTTATTTCAGCTGTGTTCCTTACCGGTCTCCAATATAAAAACCTTCTTTCAGCTGTATTCCTACCAGTCTCCAATATAAAACCTTCTCTCAGCTGTATTCCTACCCGTTTCCAATGAAACCTTCTTTCAGCTGTGTTTCTTACCGGTCTCCAATATGAAACCTTCTTTCAGCTATGTTCCTTACCGGTGTCCAATATAAAACCTTCTTTCAGCTGTGTTCCTTACCTGGCTCCAATATAAAACCTTCTTTCAGCTGTGTTCCTACCAGTCTCCAATATAAAACCTTCTTTTTGCTGTGTTCCTACCAGTCACCAATATAAAACCTCTTTCAGCTGTGTTCCTACCAGTCTCCAATATAAAACCTTCTGTCAGCTGTGTTCCTACCAGTCTCCAATATAAAACCTTCTGTCAGCTGTGTTCCTACCAGTCTCCAATATAAACCCTTCTTTCAGCTGTGATCCTACCAGTCACCAATATAAAACCTCTTTCAGCTGTGTTCCTACGTGTCTCCAATATAAAACCTTATTTTAGCTATATTCCTACCAATCTCCAATATAAAACCTTCTTCAGCTGTGTTCCTACCAGTCTCCAGTATAAAACCTTATTTCAGCTGTGTTCCTTACCGGTCTCCAATATAAAAACCTTCTTTCAGCTGTATTCCTACCAGTCTCCAATATAAAACCTTCTCTCAGCTGTATTCCGTCCCGTCTCCAATGAAACCTTGTTTCAGCTATGTTCCTACCAGTCTCCAATATAAAACCTTCTTTCAGCTGTGTTCCTTACCGGTCTCCAATATAAAACATTATTTTAGCTGTATTCCTACCAGTCTCCAATATAAAACCTTCTTCAGCTGTGTCCCTACAGTCTCCAGTATAAAACCTTCTTTCAGCTGTGTTCCTTACCGGTCTCCAATATAAAACCTTCTTTCAGCTGTATTCCTACCAGTCTCCAATATAAAACCTTCTCTCGGCTGTATTCCTACCAGTCTCCAATGAAACCTTCTTACAGCTGTGTTCCTTACTGGTCTCCAATATAAAACCTTATTTTAGCTGTCTTCCCTACCGGTCTCCAATATAAAACCTTCTTTCAGCTGTGTTCCTACCAGTCTCCAATATAAAACCTTCTTTCAGCTGTGTTCCTACCAGTCACCAATATAAAACCTCTTTCAGCTGTGTTCCTACCAGTCTCCAATATAAAACCTTCTTTCAGCTGTGTTCCTACCTGTCTCCAATATAAAACATTATTTTAGCTGTGTTCCTATCAGTCTCCAATATAAAACCTTCTCTCAGCTGTATTCCTACCCGTTTCCAATGAAACCTTCTTTCAGCTGTGTTTCTTACCGGTCTCCAATATGAAACCTTCTTTCAGCTATGTTCCTTACCGGTGTCCAATATAAAACCTTCTTTCAGCTGTGTTCCTTACCTGGCTCCAATATAAAACCTTCTTTCAGCTGTGTTCCTACCAGTCTCCAATATAAAACCTCTTTCAGCTGTGTTCCTACCAGTCTCCAATATAAAACCTTCTGTCAGCTGTGTTCCTACCAGTCTCCAATATAAAACCTTCTGTCAGCTGTGTTCCTACCAGTCTCCAATATAAACCCTTCTTTCAGCTGTGATCCTACCAGTCACCAATATAAAACCTCTTTCAGCTGTGTTCCTACCTGTCTCCAATATAAAACCTTATTTTAGCTATATTCCTACCAATCTCCAATATAAAACCTTCTTCAGCTGTGTTCCTACCAGTCTCCAGTATAAAACCTTATTTCAGCTGTGTTCCTTACCGGTCTCCAATATAAAAACCTTCTTTCAGCTGTATTCCTACCAGTCTCCAATATAAAACCTTCTCTCAGCTGTATTCCGTCCCGTCTCCAATGAAACCTTGTTTCAGCTGTGTTCCTTACCGGTCTCCAATATAAAACTTCTTTCAGCTGTGTTCCTACCAGTCTCCAATATAAAACCTCTTTCAGCTGTGTTCCTACCGGTCTCCAATATAAAACCTTCTTTCAGCTGTGTTCCTACCAGTCTCCAATATAAAACCTTATTTCAGCTGTGTTCCTACCGGTCTCCAATATGAAACCTTCTTTCAGCTGTGTTCCTTACTGGTCTCCTATATAAAACCTTCTTTCAGCTGTATTCCTACCAGTCTCCAATGAAACCTTCTTTCAGCTGTGTTCCTTACCGGTCTCCAATATAAAACCTTCTTTCAGCTGTGGTCCTACCAGACTCCAATTTAAAACCTTCTGTCAGCTGTGTTCCTACCAGTCTCCAATATAAAACCTTCTTTCAGCTGTGTTCCTACCAGTCTCCAATATAAAACCTTCTTTCAGCTGTGTTCCTACCTGTCTCCAATATAAAACATTATTTTAGCTGTATTCCTACCAGTCTCCAATATAAAACCTTCTTCAGCTGTGTTCCTATCAGTCTCCAGTATAAAACCTTCTTTCAGCTGTGTTCCTTACCGGTCTCCAATATAAAACCTTCTTTCAGCTGTGGTCCTACCAGTCTCCAATATAAAACCTTCTCTCGGCTGTATTCCTACCCGTCTCCAATATAAAACCTTCTTTCAGCTGTGTTCCTTACCGGTCTCCAATATAAAACTTCTTTCAGCTGTGTTCCTACCAGTCTCCAATATAAAACCTTATTTCAGCTGTGTTCCTACCGGTCTCCAATATAAAACCTTCTTTCAGCTGTGTTCCTTACTGGTCTCCAATATAAAACCTTCTTTCAGCTGTATTCCTACCAGTCTCCAATGAAACCTTCTTTCAGCTGTGTTCCTTACCGGTCTCCAATATAAAACCTTCTTTCAGCTGTGGTCCTACCAGTCTCCAATTTATAACCTTCTGTCAGCTGCGTTCCTACCAGTCTCCAATATAAAACCTTCTTTCAGCTGTGTTCCTACAATTCTCCAATATAAAACCTTCTTTCAGCTGTGTTCCTACCTGGCTCCAATATAAAACATTATTTTAGCTGTGTTCCTATCAGTCTCCAATATAAAACCTTCTCTCAGCTGTATTCCTACCCGTTTCCAATGAAACCTTCTTTCAGCTGTGTTTCTTACCGGTCTCCAATATGAAACCTTCTTTCAGCTATGTTCCTTACCGGTCTCCAATATAAAACCTTCTTTCAGCTGTGTTCCTTCCAGTCTCCAATATAAAACCTTCTTTCAGCTGTGTTCCTTACCTGGCTCCAATATAAAACCTTCTTTCAGCTGTGTTCCTACCAGTCACCAATATAAAACCTCTTTCAGCTGTGTTCCTACCAGTCTCCAATATAAAACCTTATTTCAGCTGTGTTCCTACCTGTCTCCAATTTAAAACCTTATTTTAGCTGTATTCCTACAGTCTCCAATATAAAACCTTCTTCAGCTGTGTTCCTACCAGTCTCCAGTATAAAACCTTCTTTCAGCTGTGTTCCTTACCGGTCTCCAATATAAAACCTTCTTTCAGCTGTATTCCTACCAGTCTCCAATATCAAACCTCTCAGCTGTATTCCTACCCGTCTCCAATGAAACCTTGTTTCAGCTGTGTTCCTTACCGGTCTCCAATATAAAACCTCTTTCAGCTGTGGTCCTACCAGTCTCCAATATAAAACCTTATTTCAGCTGTGTTCCTACCAGTCTCCAATATAAAACCTTCTTTCGGCTGTGTTCCTTACTGGTCTCCAATATAAAACCTTCTTTCAGCTGTATTCCTACCAGTCTCCAATGAAACCTTCTTTCAGCTGTGTTCCTTACCGGTCTCCAATATAAAACCTTCTTTCAGCTGTGTTCCTTACCAGTATCCAATATAAAACCTTCTGTCAGCTGTGTTCCTTACCAGTCTCCAATATAAAACCTTCTTTCAGCTGTGTTCATACCAGTCTCCAATATAAATCCTTCTTTCAGCTGTTTTCCTACCAGTCTCCAATGAAACATTCTTTCAGCTGTGTTCCTACCTGTCTCCAATATGAAACATTATTTTAGCTGTGTTCCTATCAGTCTCCAATATAAAACCTTCTTTCAGCTGTGTTCCTATCAGTCTCCAATATAAAACCTTCTCTCAGCTGTATTCCTACCCGTTTCCAATTAAACCTTCTTTCAGCTGTGTTTCTTACCGGTCTCCAATATGAAACCTTTCAGCTATGTTCCTTACCGGTCTCCAATATAAAACCTTCTTTCAGCTGTGTTCCTTACCTGGCTCCAATATAAAACCTTCTTTCAGCTGTGTTCCTACCAGTCTCCAATATAAAACCTTCTTTCAGCTGTGTTCCTACCAGTCTCCAATATAAAACCTTCTTTCAGCTGTGTTCCTTACCGGTCTCCAATATAAAACCTTCTTTCAGCTGTATTCCTACCAGTCTCCAATCAATATAAAACCTTCTTTCAGCTGTATTCCTACCCGTCTCCAATGAAACCTTCTTTCAGCTGTGTTCCTTACCGGTCTCCAATATTAAACCTTTCAGCTATGTTCCTACCAGTCTCCAATATAAAACCTTCTTTCAGCTGTGTTCATACCAGTCTCAGATATAAAACCTCTTTCAGCGGTGTTCCTACCAGTCTCCAATATAAAACCTTCTTTCAGCTGTGTTCCTACCAGTCTCCAATATAAAACCTTCTTTCAGCTGTGTTCCTTACCGGTCTCCAATATAAAACCTTCTTTCAGCTGTATTCCTACCAGTCTCCAATCAATATAAAACCTTCTTTCAGCTGTATTCCTACCCGTCTCCAATGAAACCTTCTTTCAGCTGTGTTCCTTACCGGTCTCCAATATTAAACCTTTCAGCTATGTTCCTACCAGTCTCCAATATAAAACCTTCTTTCAGCTGTGTTCATACCAGTCTCAGATATAAAACCTCTTTCAGCGGTGTTCCTACCAGTCTCCAATATAACACCTTCTTTTAGCTGTGTTCCTACCAGTCTCCAATATAACACCTTCTTTCAGCAGTTTTCCTTACCGGTCTCTAATGATACCTTCCTTCAGCTGTGATCCATAACGGTCACCAATGTGGCCAGTTCTTTTATATCGAAAACCATTGTGAGACTCTACTTCACTCCACTCTACTCTACTCTACTCTACTCTATTCTACTCTAGGCCTACTCCTCTCCACTCCACACTACTCCACTCTACTCCACTCTACTCTACTCTACTCTACTCTTTTCTACTCTAGGCCTACTCCTCTCCACTCCACACTACTCCACTCTACTCCACTCCACTCTACTCCACTCCACTCTACTCCACTCCACTCTACTCTACTCCACTCTACTCCACTCCACTCCACTCCACTCCACTCCACTCTACTCCACTCCACTCTACTCCACTCCACTCTACTCCACTCCACTCCACTCCACTCTACTCCACTCTAATCTACTCCACTCTACTCCACTCCACTCTACTCCACTCCACTCCACTCCACTCCACTCCACTCCACTCCACTCTACTCCACTCTACTCCACTCTACTCTACTCCACTCTACTCCACTCTACTCCACTCTACTCTACTCCACTCTACTCCACTCTACTCCACTCCACTCTACTCTACTCCACTCTACCTCACTCTAATCTACTCCACTTAGTTTTATTCTAATCTAGCATAGCCATACTGTAACTGGTCACCAGTATACAGAGCATCACACTAGTCATCAAACAGCCTCGTGAAGAACTGTAATAAGTCATATTAATGTATAACCTGCTATAAGGGGAAGCAATTAACTGCCTGTTATTAATAAATCTGTCGCAAATGGTACCCTGTTTGCTACATAGTGCACTACCCCTATATAGGGAATATATAGGAAATAGGTTGCCACTTGGAATGTCACAGGCTATAGAGGCTCTGCAAAGAGGAAAAAACAACCTGTCAATGTTAATGAAATGACGCTGACGTGCGAATGCAATCTCTACACACACATTATCCAGGCGTGTTTCGTAATGGCAGGTTATCACAATTTGTCACATTTTCATTTAACATCATGGGTGTTTTTTTTTTTTTAAGCTCTGACGTATAACACTCAGGAGAGGCATTTAACTTTCAACGTCGCCTACTTCAGAGCTATCGTCCCTATGGAGTCACTCCCGTATAACTTCGCAAAGACAACAAACTTGAAGGGTCGGTCGCGGTATTATATAAATGAACTGATTATGGAAGACCACCATTAGTTTATGAATTTTTCAACTGGACGGATATACAGCCAATAAGGATTATAATACCTTATTATAAAGCCTGCTCATCTCTCTGCGATATCATGGGCGACCTGTGCCATGCATGGACCTACAAACCTTCCTTATCGATTGCTATTATATTGGTATCAATTTTATCTATGGTGCATTGTTCAGAGAATGCTGGAGCCATTGGAAAAGTGTACCCACGAGGGAATCACTGGGCAGTAGGTAAGATACCTATTATTGTTGCTATTTATATTACATAATAATATTATTTATAATAAAATTACAAAGTGTTATTATTATTATGATCTACTTCGTTTTTTGAGATTGTGCTGGATAGAATTAAAGTTTGTTTCAAGATAAAACATTTTTTTAAAAGATGGGAAACCACTGCACAAACCATGCCTAATGGTGTAACAATTTTCTGATTGAATTGTTGAGCTGATGTAAACAAAATAGGATTTAATGTGGACAGCCGACTGTTGCCTTTGTTTTGTATAATCACCTTGGTTACCCAGAAAGATGCTATTAGTATGCTATTTGGTGGGCAAGTTACATATCCTGTAAAAAGTTTAGGTGAAATGTTCCTGGGTGAGAAAGCTCAGAGCAAACAAAGACATTGTGACGCAAGACATTGTGACGCAGGACATTGGTTGTTCAAATAACAATGGAGCGTTGGATTGTCTTACTCTCCAAACCAGAATTTGACTCAACAGAACACTAACTTCAATATTCAATCTTTCTCAATGTTCATCCATACATTCCTTATGTACAAACTTTTTTTTTTAGGTCACTTGATGGGGAAGAAAAGCCTAGACAGTCTCTCTGGATCAGAGGATAGCAGCAACAGGGACAATATACCTTCTTCAGAGGAAGACAAGCTGTTGGATAGATCTGTGCAGCCGTCCAAGCTGGTGCAAGGCTTCATCAGGACTCTGGGGGGACTGGAGAACAAGAGACAGAGCCAGATCCAGGGACAGGAACATGTTCTCTCTCGGATGGGGGTACTCAAGACCACAAAGTGGGAAGAGACAGATAGACACCGATACCTCAAACAGGTTAGTAATGGTGAGAGGTTAGTGTCAATTGGGTGAATGCTGTGTACTCATCGCATCACAGTTACCATTCAACAAGTCAGCTACTGCTCTCCTAATATCCAGTAGGATATTTATCAGAATATAAATGTTTCTTCTTTCTTCTTAACTTAATGTTTGAGTTCCTAATAAGAACATGTTTATGAAGTATGATTATTTAAAAACGGTAATGATATTTTATTGCAGGTTTACGTGGTTCAGATATGAGTGCTAAATTGTTGTTCCTGCGTTTCCTCTCCGTAGCTGACAGACCTCATTCGATTGGCTTTCAACATGAAGGAGAACACTGTCTTCAACTGAAGACAGGCAGTCAGCTCTAGACTGCAGCTGTCCTACGACGAACGTCACTACACGCCTCAGAGACTCAGTTCGAGTCGTTGCATCCAGCGCAACTGTTCACAATGTTTTGAAAACAATATAGCCTATATTAGAGTTTACTTTATATGATATATAATAACATAATTATCATAATAATTACATGACCGTCATCTACTATTTATTGTGTGCTACTCAAAATACCCCCTCAACAACAATGTGTAAAGAACGTTGAATAAATGTGGAATTGTTGTGATAACTGCATTGTGGAAATCTGGGTGCTCCTTTACATAACCATACAGAGGTATCCAAAACAAATATGCAAAAAATATTTTATAAAATATTGAATTTGGTCTTTACTACTATAACCCGTAGAAACACATTGAATGACACATTCATAAATGACAAATAAGACAGTCAAAAAATAAATAATGAGGAATAAGGTTTTGAAGTGTCCATACCTCCATACTTCCATATTTATATTTTTTAATGTACTGGTTACCTTCAGATGAGTCCCATAGGTTCAGTCAAACCGTTTGGACGCTACAGACGTTTTCATGAGAAGACCGATTTTCGGGATGTCTCATGCTCTGACAAACTCTATCTCTGTCACCTTTCACCGCAGATGTGGACGTGTTACAAACAGCATATATCTCTAGCTTAAACTGACGGATTTTGATGGGGATTTTTATTATGTTACTTAGATATTCGACTCTAGGAGGTATATATACTGTAGTACTGTATGTACTTCATTTTCAACTGACAACGGGTGAAGAAGTGCAGAGGCAACATATTCACCACAAGATGGCAGACAAGCGTCTCATCAGAGCCTGTTCACAGTTACGACTGCGTTCACCCATTCCACTTTCTAAAAAACACATTTTTAATTATATAATCTTTTTTGTTTTTACAAAATGTGTATCTATCTATCCCTAATTTAAATCTGACAACTGATATGCATCTTTACATTTCTCTAAACTACCTAAGATCTCAAAGTTTCAAATATAAGCTTCAGTATCAATGAAGTTAGTTCTTAAAACTATTCAATTCCTGTTAAACGTTTTCGGGCAACAATTTGTCAATCACTACAATTAGGCTACAATTTGGCATTCACTACAATTAGGCTACATTTTGGCAAAGGACATAATACTGTCTTGTATCTTTCAGTGAGACCGAAATACATAAATCTAATGACAAGCTGATCTTTGTGAGGCATAATGTTCAAACAGACAGTGAAAACGTTCGAAATGGCACCCTATTCCCTATATAATGCACTACTTTAGACCAGAGCCCTATGGGAAAAGAAGTGCACTGTATAGAACACAGGGTGCTATTTGGGACGCAAACAGTGTGTAAGGAAGGACTCATGCCTCTCTACTCAGCTGTCCCCGGACAACAATGGCCTCAATTATCTGCTCCAGACTTTCTCACAATGAGAAATCGTAATTGGAACAATTTCATTTAGTTAAGGCGCATCCATAAACCAGGCTGGTTCTCCACTCTGTTTTCTCCCCTCATTTGTCACAGATAATAGTAGATGATATTAGTAGATATAAGTAGAGAGTAGATAATAGTAGATACAGTGCCTTACAAAAGTATTCATCCCCCTTGGCGTTTTTCCTCTTTTGTTGCATTACAACCTGTAATTTAAATTGATTTTAATTTGGATTTCATGTAACAGACATACACAAAATAGTCTGGTGAAGTAAAATGGAGAAAAAAAATGCATTTAAAAAAATTTAAAAAATTATAATAGGGAAAAGTGGTGCGTGCATATGTATTCACCCCCTTTGCTATGAAGCCCCTAAAAAAGATCTGGTGCAACCAATTACCTTCAGAAGTCACATAATTAGATACATAAAGTCCACCTGTGTGCAATCTAAGTGTCACATTATCTGTCACATGATCTCAGTATATATACACCTGTTCTGAAAGGCCCCAGAGTCTGCAACACCACTAAGCAAGGGGCACCACCAAGCAAGTGGCACCATGAAGACCAAGGAGCTCTCCAAACAGGTCAGGGACAAAGTTGTGGAGAAGTACAAATCAGGGTTGAGTTATAAAAAAATATCAGAAACTTTGAACATCCCACGGAGCACCATTAAATCCATTATTAAAAAATGGAAAGAATATGGCACCACAACAAACCTGCCAAGAGAGGGCCGCCCACCAAAACTCACAGACCAGGCAAGGAGGGCATTAATCAGAAAGGCAAGAAAGAGACCAATGATAACATTGAAGGAGCTGCAAAGCTCCACAGCGGAGATTGGAGTATCTGTCCATAGGACCACTTTAAGCCGCACACTCCACAGAGCTGGGCTTTACGGAAGAGTGGCCAGAATTGTAATTGCTTAAAGGAAAAAATAAGCAAACACGTTTGTTTGCCAAAAGGCATGTGGGAGACTCCCCAAACATATGAAAGAAGGTACTCTGGTCAGATGAGACTAAAATTTAGTTTTTTGGCCATCAAGGAAAACGCTGTCTGGCACAAACCCAACACCTCTCATCACCCCGAGAACCCCATCCCCACAGTGAAGCATGGTGGTGGCAGCATCATGTTGTGGGGATGTTTTTCAACGGCAGGGACTGGGAAACTGGTCAGAATTTAAGGAATGATGGATGACGCTAAATACAGGGAAATTCTTGAGGGAAACCTGTTTCAGTCTTCCAGAGATTTGAGACTGGGACAGAGTTTCACCTTCCAGCAGGACAATGACCCTAAGCATACTGCTAAAGCAACACTCGAGTTTAAAGGGAGACATTTAAATGTCTTGGAATGGCCTTGTCAAGACCTCAATTCAATTGAGAATCTGTGGTATGATTTAAAGATTGCTGAACACCAGTGAAACACATCCAACTTGAAAGAGCTGGAGCAGTTTTGCCTTGAAGAATGGGCAAAATCCCCGTGTCTAGATGTGCCAAGCTTATAGAGACATACCCCAGAAAACTTGCAGCTGTAATTGCTGCAAAAAAGATGGCTCTACAAAGTATTGACTTTGGGGGATGAATAGTAATGCATGATCAAGTTTTCAGTATTTTTGTCTTATTTCTTGTTTTTTTCACAATAAAAAATATTTTGCATCTTAAAAATGGTAGGCATGTTGTGTAAATAAAATGATACAAACCCCCCAAAAATCCATTTTAATTCCAGGTTGTAAGGCAACAAAATAGGAAAAATGCCAAGGGGGTGAATACTTTCGTAAGCCACTGTAGTAGATCACAGTAGATAGTAGTAGATAACAGTAGACAGTAGATCATAGTAGATTATAGTAGATAATAGTAGATATTAGTAGATAATAGTAGATCATAGTAGATAATAGTAGATAGTAGATCATAGTAGATAGTAGATATCAGTATATAGTAGATAGTATATAATAGTATATAATAGTAGATAGTAGATAATAGTAGATCGTAGTAGATAGTAGTATATAGTAGATAATAGTAGATAGTAGTAGATAATAGATAATAGTAGATACTAGATACTAGTAGATAGTAGTAGATCATAGTAGATAATAGTAGGTAATATTAGATAACAGTATATAATAGTATATAATAGTAGATAGTAGTAGATAAAAGAAAATAGTAGACAGTATAAGTTAGTAGACAATAGCAGATGATAGTTGATAATAGTAGGTAATATTAGATAATAGTAGATTGTCGAAGTTAGCAGATAATAGTAGATAGTAGAAGTTATTAGATAGTAGTAAATACTAGTTGATAATAGTATATAGTAGAAGTTAGTAGATAATAGTAGATAGTAGAAGTTAGTACAAAGTAGTAGATAATAGTAGATTATAGTATATAGTAGATAAAATAAGATAATAGTAGATGGTAGAATTTAGTAGATAATAGTAGATAATAGTAGATAATAGTATATAGTAGAAGTTAGTAGATAATAGTAGATAGTAGAAGTTAGTAGATATTAGTAAATAATAGTATATAGTAGATAACAGTAGATAATAGTTGATAGTAGATAATAGTAGATAATAGATAGTAGATAACAGTCGATAATAGATAATAATAGATAGTAGATAATAGTAGATTATAGTAGAAAGTATTATATAGTACATCATTTAGATAATAGTAGATTGTAGAAGTTAGCAGATAATAGTAGATAGTAGAAGTTAATAGATAGTAGTAAATACTAGTTGATAATAGTATATAGTAGAAGTTAGTAGATAATAGTAGATAGTAGAAGTTAGTACAAAGTAGTAGATAATAGTAGATAATAGTATATAGTAGATAAAATAAGATAATAGTAGATGGTAGAATTTAGTAGATCATAGTAGATAATAGTATATAGTAGAAGTTAGTAGATAGTAGTAAATAATCGTATATAGTAGATAACAGTAGATAATAGTTGATAATAGATAGTAGATACCGGTCTATAATAGATAATAATAATAGATAGTAGATAATAGTAGATAGTAGATAACAGTAGATGGTAATAGTAGATATTAATAGATAATAGATAATAGTAGATTGTAGTAGAAAGTAGTATATAGTACATCATTGTGATAATAGTAGATAATAGTAGATAGTAGTAGATCATAGTAGATAATAGTAGATTCTAGTAGGTATTAGTAGATCCTTATATATAATAGTATATTATAGTAGATATTAGTAGATAGTAGATCATTGTAGATAATAATAGATAATAGTAGATCATAGTTGATCATAGTAGATCATGGTGGATTATAGTAGATAATAGAAGATAATAGATAGTAGATAATAGTACATAGTAGATCATTGTAGATAATACTTTCAGCTGTAGATCATTGTAGATAATAGTAGATAGTATTAGATAGTAGACTATAGTAGATAACAATATATAATATTAGATAGTAGATGATAGTAGATAGTAGTAGATAGTAGTAGTTAGTAGATACTAGATAATAGTAGATAATAGTAAATTGTAGTAGATACTAGTAGATAGTAGATGATAGTAGATAGTATTAGATAGTAGTAGATAGAAGATAATGGTAGATAGTAGTAGATAATAGTACATAACAGTAGATAGTTGATAGTAGTAGATGATAGTAGATAATAGTAGGTAATATCAGATAATAGTAGGTAATATTAGATAATAGTAGATTGTACAAGTTAGTAGATAATAGTAGAAGTTAAAGATAGTAGTAAATAATAGTAAATAGTAGATAACAGTAGATAATAGCAGACAGTGGATAATAGTAAATAGTAGATAATAGTAGATGGTAGATAATAGTAGATAATAGATAGTAGATAACAGTAGATAGTAGATAGTAATAGATAGTAGATAATAGTAGATAATAGATAATAGTAGATAACAGTAGATAATAGCAGACAGTGAATAATAGTAAATAGTAAATAGTAGATAAAAGTAGATGGTAGATAATAGTAGATAATAGATAGTAGATAATAGTAGATGATAGATAATAGTAGATGATATTAGTAGATAGTAGTAGATAATAGATAATAGTAGATTATGGTAGATTGTAGTATATAGTACATAATTGTAGATAATAGTACATAATAGTAGATAGTAGTAGATCATAGTAAATAATAGTAGATTGTAGTAGATAGTAGTAGATAATAGTAGATAGTAGATCATATTAGATAGTAGT
Source organism: Brachymystax lenok tsinlingensis (assembly GCA_030435695.1). Taxonomy (NCBI): domain Eukaryota; kingdom Metazoa; phylum Chordata; class Actinopteri; order Salmoniformes; family Salmonidae; genus Brachymystax; species Brachymystax lenok. Next base: position 8,510,506 of record CM059795.1, on the reverse strand, counting down.
AGAGCATAGTAGATAGTAGATAATAGTAGATAGTAGACAATAGTAGATAGTAGGTAATAGTAGATTATAGCAGATAGTTGACAATAGTAGATAATAGTGGATAATAGTAGACTGTAATAGATAGTAGATAATTGTAGTTAGTAGTAGATCATAGTAGATAATAATAGATAGTAGATCATAGTAGATAGTATATAATAGTCGGGAATAGTAGATAGTAGATAATAGCAAATAGTCAACAATAGGAGATAGTAGATCATAGTAGATAATTGTAGATAGTAGTTAATAGTAGAAAATAGTAGATAGAAGTAGATAGTAGATAATTGTAGATAGTAGAGAATACTAGATAATAGTAGATGATAGATAATAGTAGATAATAATAGATAGTAGTAGATAGTAGATAATAGTAGATAGTAGAGAATACTAGATAATAATATATAAAAGTAGATAGTAGGTAATAATAGATAGTAGTAGATAGTAGATCATATTAGATAGTAGAAGTTAGTAGGTAATAGTAGATGATAGTACATAATAGTAGGTAATGTTAGATAATAGTAGCTTGTAGAAGTTAGTAGATATTAGTAGATAGTAGAAGTTAATAGAGAGTAGTAGATAATAGTAGATAATAGTGTATAGTAGAAGTTAGTAGATAATAGTAGGTAGTAGAAGTTAGTATATAGTAGTAGATAATAGTAGATAGTAGTATATAGTAGGTAACAGAAGAGAATATTAGACAATATTAGACAATAGAAGTTAGTAGATAATAGTAGATAACAATAGATAATAGTAGATAATAGTAGATAGTAAATAGTTGATAATAGTAGATAGTAGATAATAGTAGATAATAGATCATAGATAACAGTCGATAGTAGATAATAATAGATAGTAGATCATATTAGATAGTAGAAGTTAGTAGGTAATAGTAGATGATAGTACATAATAGTAGGTAATGTTAGATAATAGTAGCTTGTAGAAGTTAGTAGATATTAGTAGATAGTAGAAGTTAATAGAGAGTAGTAGATAATAGTAGATAATAGTGTATAGTAGAAGTTAGTAGATAATAGTAGGTAGTAGAAGTTAGTATATAGTAGTAGATAATAGTAGATAGTAGTATATAGTAGGTAACAGAAGAGAATATTAGACAATATTAGACAATAGAAGTTAGTAGATAATAGTAGATAACAATAGATAATAGTAGATAATAGTAGATAGTAAATAGTTGATAATAGTAGATAGTAGATAATAGTAGATAATAGATCATAGATAACAGTCGATAGTAGATAATAATAGATAGTAGACAATAGTAGATAGTGGATAATAGAAGTACAAATCACCACTAGAAGTAGTAAGAGTCTGGAAGCGATAATGTTTACTGTGCTGAATGTGGAGGAAATTACTAATTAAAGGACTGCTGCATTCTTTTAGTAGTGAATTCAAATTTCTACTTACACTTTGTAACTTAATAAAACATTTTATTGCGTTACAAAGTGGAATTAAAATTGATTTAATTGTAATTTTTTGTAAAGAATCTACACAAAATTCTAACATTTTTCAAAAGTTAATGAAAAATAAAAGTATTGAACCCCCATGAGTCAATACATGTTAGAATCACCTTTGGCAACGAATCCAGCTGTGAGTCTTTTGGGGTAAATCGCTAAGAGCTTTGTACACCTGGATTGTACAATATTTGCCCATCATTCTTTTTTTAATTCTTCAAGCTCTGTCCAGTTTGTTGTTGATCATTGCTAGACAGACATTTTCAAGTCTTGCCATAGATTTTCAAGCCAATTTAAGGCAAAACTGTAACTAGGCCACTCGGGAACATTCAGTGTCATCTTGCTAAGCAACTCTAGTGTATATTTGTCCTTGTGTTTTAGGTTATTGTCCTGCTGAAAGGTGACTTAGTCTCCCAGGGTCTGTTGGAAAGCAGACTGAACCAGGTTTCCCTCCAGGATTTTGCCTGTGCTTAGCTCTATTCCGTTTGTTTTCATGAAAAAAAACTCCCTAGTCCTCATCGATGACAAGCATACCAATAACATGATACAGCCACCACCATGCTTGAAAATATGGTGACTCAGTAATGTGTTGTATTTGTCACAGGTCAGGTTTTCTCCCTTGAGTGTACTACCTGAGGTTGCCACTGGAGAGCATCCTTGGGTTTCTTCTAGTATCCAGGTGACCCTGGTTGGGCTCATTGGGATCACCTGCTGGATGACTATTAGGTTCCTCTGTGGACTGGGCCAGTTGCTCAGGTCTCCTGTTTTGTTCAGTGTTCTCGTGTGCCCTTGCTTTGTTGTTTTGCTATGAAGACCTTAAGTAAATATTCTGGATTTACCCTTACCTCTGCCTGCTGTGTTTCTCTGCTCCTGGATCCGAGTTCGTACTATCACTAATATCACAGTATTGGATTTGCCCCAAACATAACACTTTGTATTCAAGACAAAAACTTAATTTCTTTGCCACATTTTTTTGCAGTATTACTTTAGTGCCTTGTTGCAAACAGGATGCATGTTTTGGAATATTTTTTTATTCTGTACAGACTTCCTTCTTTCCACTCTATAATTTAGGTTAGTATTGTTGAGTAACTACAATGTTGTTTATCCATCCTCAGTTATCTCCTATCACAGGCATTCAACTCTGTAACTGCTTTAGTTGCAATTGGCATCATGGTGAAATCCCTGAGCGGTTTTCTTCCTCTCCGGCAACTGAGTTAGGAAGGACGCCTGTATATTTGTAGTGACAGGGTGCATTGATCCATAGCCTAATTAATCATTTCAACATGCTCAAAAGGATATTCTGTGTTTTTGTCTCAGTTTTTTTTACCCATCTAGCAATCGGTGTCCTTCTTTGCCAGGCAATGGAAAACATCCCTTCGACGAAGGGGCTTTACAGATAATTGTTTGTGTGGTGTACAGAGATGGGGTATACATTTAAAAAAGTCATGTTAACCACTATTATTGCACAGAGAGTGAGTCCATGCAACTTATTATGTGATTTGTTAAGCACATTTTTACTCCTGAACGTATTTAGTTTTGCCATAACAAAAGTGGTTGAATACTTATTGACTCAAGACATTTCAGCTTTTTATTTTTAATAAAAAAATCTACTTTGACATCATGGGATATTGTGTGAAGATTAGTGACACAAAATCTCAGGATGTAACGCAACAAAATGTGGAAAAAGTCAAGTCAATGGGGTTGAATACTTTCTGAAGGCACTGTAAGAAGAATTTTCATTTGGTCTTGCATTGATGTCGATGTGAAACTAAAAGCATAAATTTGACTCAAGTGGAAGTTGCCTCTTAAGAACTGACTGGGTGAGTTTCAATTGTGTTGGCTGCCATTTAAGATTCACATTACTTTATTGACCAATTGCACACAAGGTCCAAATGAAATTGGACTTCTGCTTTTAACGCAACCCCTCCGAAAGACACACATTCACAGGTGGTTTTGGAGAGGTGAAGGGGGCTGCCACTCTGGGCACCTGTTGTTGTGGGGGGTTAAGTGCCTTGCTCAAGTGCACAACAGCAGGCGATGGCATCTAGGTTTTGATAGCCATAGATTCTTTGATTGCCAGCTCACTTCCCACCCCTCATAAGACTAATGTCCACTGGAGGGAACCAGACACCACATTCACGTGTTCTGCTCTGTGATTTGTGATTTAAATTTGCAGTATAGAACCACCTGTTTTCTAAAAAGTGAAAGTATTAAGTAAAAACAAACCTCTTAGAAAAATAGGAGTTATATTGTATATTATATTTGTGATATATGGACAATATACCACTGCCCTTAGCCGTGGTATATTGGCCATATACCAACCCTACTCAGGCCGTATTGCTTAAATATGGCTATTCAGGCTTGACAATTAATGAAAGAAGGATGAGTTTGCACATTGTCAGCCTGGAGGGTTGATGTAAATATGCAGGTTTATTTCCATAATATCATTCACGTACAGAGAGAAACTAATTACAGCAAATGGACATTTGTGCGTTTGTAAAGTCAGCGGCACAAAATGGAAAAATACTGAAAAAAAAGGTATCTAAACAACGGTTGGTAAACAACAATACATACATTGACCCTGGGATGGGATTGTCTTAGCGGAATAACAGAAGAGAATTGTTCAAATAGGGATGGAAATTATGACATAGAAACCAGGTTGCGGGCAACATAGACAAACACTTCCAATTTCTCCTCAATGGCATCCTTCATTATTCATTAAAAGTAGACCGGATGGATCTTGGCGAATCCAAGCATAACACTGACAGTTAAAGTTCATTATAAAACGTAAATATCTGAAATTAGACGTGGTTGTTCCTCCTCCAATACTGAGAATTCACACAAAAAAACACTGACTGGGACGATGATGTAAACCACTGAAGAAGAAACAATAGTTTGCATCATTTCGTGGAGTCCTCTAGTCCTCTAGCACAGTGGACTTCCATGTCCACAGACTAGAGCAGCAGCACTGCATGCAGTAGTAGTCTTTAAAGTGTTGGCCCCAGTCAGAGGGATGCAGACAGCATCCATCCATCCTCACCATGTCTTCCCAATAGACTGAATATGCTCCTTAGCCTTCATCCTCAGAGACGCAATACTAGAATTACGAGGATCTGTCTCTTCCATGACTAACTTGTCCATGTACCCAGCCACGGCGCACTGGTATGGGGGCGGAGGAAGAGGGCGCGTAGAACCAATGTGAGGCAGGTTATGGTGTCCGAAACTGGGGGAGTTGAGGAAGGCTGGAGGGGAGTAGCTGGAGGCTCCTGGGAGGCCCTGAGAGGAGCTGGTAATGAAGCCGGGTAAGGACTGCAGCGGGGTGGAGGTGATGGCAGTGCTGAGCCATGGCTCCAGCTGCAGTCCGGAGCCCAAGGACTGGGAAGGGGAGCGGCTGAAGGACAGGAGAGAGGAGGTGTCCTGGAGCTTAATGGAGCTCACCTCCAGCTTCTCCTGGCGACGCCACTTGGCCCGACGATTCTGGAACCACACCTGAGATGGAAGCATCACAACATTCTGATTAGACATTTTAGAATCATAACAACATTCTGACTAGACACTCTGGATCATTACAATATTCTGATAAGACATTCTGGATCATTACAACATTCTAATTAGACATTCTGGATCATTACAATATTCTGATTAGACATTCTAGATCATTACAACATTCTGATTAGACATTCTGGATCATTACAATATTCTGATTAGACACTCTGGATCATTACAATAATGTGATTAGACATTCTGTATCATTACAATATTCTGATTAGACATTCTGTATCATTACAATATTCTGATTAGACACTCTGGATCATTACAACATTCTGATTAGACATTCTGGATCATTACAATATTCTAATTAGACATTCTGGATCATTACAATATTCTGATTAGACATTCTGGATCATTACAATATTCAAAATTAGATCTTCTAGAAACCACACAAGCTTCTGATTAGACATTCTGGAACCACTCAACATTCTGATCAGTCATTATGGAACCACACAACATTCTAATTAGACATTCTGGAACCATACAACATTCTGATTAGACATTCTGGAACCACACAACATTCTGATCTGTCATTATGGAACCACACAACATTCTGATTAGACATTCTGGAACCACACAACATTCTGATTAGACATTCTGGAACCACACAACATTTTGAACAAATCATGACAATATTGAAATAGCCAACATTTAACCCTATCAAAGATAACACAGCTGAAAGTAAGATGAAAGGAAATCAGTCAATCAGGGAGCTTATCTACTGAGATTGACCCCTTTGTCAAAACTTGTCAACTTCCAAAAAACGTTCCTGTGTCAAATCAAATAAACTCAATTGCCTAATTCTCCAAACATTAAGTAAAACTTTGTTCGGCTGTTTGAGAAAGAGTTTATTTGCATTTAATATCTATAACAGGAAAACATTAATGTTGAGTGTCCTCCTTGGTGTAAAATTTGTTATTGTTATGTTATTAATACATATTGGACATTTTATCGATCAAAAAAATCGCGTTCATAATCAAAATAATAAAGAAAATGTTAAAATGGAATTGCTTTATATAACTAACTGAAAATATTAACAAATATATATATATATATATATATATATATATATATTTGAGAGAATGTTTGATGGCTACATGTTCTAAATACATTGAGAATTAGCAATGATAGTGAAATGCATAAGAGAACATCTATATGGCGTAATTTTGCCTATTTTAAAAAGTATATAGGACCTAAACTAAATTATACGTTTTAAGATAAATTAACACATTTTTAGATAATTTAACGAGTTATATTAGACCAATTGCATACATTTTCATTTGATAACATCGTATGTGATGCTAATTTCAAATACAAACGTTTAAACTAACAATTAACGGTCTACCATCATCAAACATTCTGCGGTTAATATCCAAGTAGCCTATACTTACTAATATGTGACAGTTGACTAAGTACATTACCTACCAGTTAATAAACTGCAGTGGGACTTTGAATTGAGGAATTATGCCTATTACTGACATTATTGTTGTACAGGACTAATTGTAAAAACCTGACTATACAAGTCCAGACAATTAATGCTTCTTTCACGAGCCACGCATTTCAAAATAATATTATTTGAGAATCATAAATTAATGTCCCACAAATAAGAGAAAGGTATTGTGGAACTTCAGTTGAGCCCCGAAATAGAATATTACTTTCTGTTTTCTTTTGAAGACAGAATCGAACATCTATACCACTGTAACGAGTCTGTCAAGTTGGTTCATATCTATATTACCTGCACTCGAACCTCCGGAAGATTCACTTTCATCGCGAGCTCCTCTCTGCTGTAGACGTCGGGATAGTGCGACTTCTCGAACGCTCTCTCCAGCTCATGCAGCTGAAAGGTGGTGAACGTGGTCCTGTTGCGCCGGTGCTTTTTCTTTGGGTTCTCATCGTCGGACAGTTTATCCTCCCTGTCAGGTGAATCAGGACTAACAGAGGCCCCCGAACTGCTGCAGCAGACACCTAAAACACATTAGGCTAGATCAATTTATGAACTTCTGAAAGTGTATTTACCTTCATATGTGACTTTTTACTCTGTGATTCAAAAGTCTACTGGCACATATTCATAAACATTGAATAAATAGCCTACTGTTGTGAAAAATAACATTTTGAATCAATCAAGATTGAACCGTTTTGAATCACCTTTTTAACAAGGCCTCTAGCTCAATACACATTGCAGTGTCACTTACTGTCAAAACTTTCCGTGTTGTGTTCTTTCTTCAGGGATGACATAATTCCGTTCCCTCTCCGCTCGGCGAGTTTCCCTGATGATCCATTGTATGAGACAGATTGATTATATATGTTTTCGTCTTTAAATCCCAATATTGCTTCAATACTGTGAACCCTCGCTGCTGCGGTGTTGTGGTTATTACTGGGGCTCCGGACGAAACACGCAGAAGGTGACAGACGCTCTTCCATGATTTCAGGAGTTGAACCAAGTAGCCTCATTTGATGAAAAAATAATAATCTCAAACTAAATTGAAATGACACTGATAAACAAATGTAGCCTAAACTCCCGAGACATGTATTTTTTAAAACAAAGTTTTAAGTCTTCAGAATGAATAGCAAAATGTTGTTATAGAATGAAACACTAAATGTTAAATAGATTGAAACAACAATTTCGGTTGTTTTGTTGAAATAAAGATCTAAAATCGAATTGAAAAAAATCTGCGTTAGTAAGCATCCGTCGCATCTGAGTAGTAGAGGCACCTATTAGTCTACAAGCTGACCCTCCAGTAGTGGTCTTGTCTTATAGAGGAGGCTGTATCTTCTGGGGTTTATAAAGTACTCCTTATGGTAAGACCCCCCTCACTCCGCCCATGTGACAGCCCCCACCTCCCCACCAAGACAAATAAAAGGGGGGTTGTCATGTTCGATTTGCCCCAGCCCTGGGTTTTAGGGGTAACTACATTGTCCCCATTGAACCAATGCACCAATGCTGAGCTAGGCCACTAACCCCTCCCCAAGACAAGTCTTCTGCCCTGCCTGTCAGTCAGTGTTGGTTTATAAACCGCCTTACATAAATCTTAAAACCATATCTCCAGATGTCATGGGTCGTGTCCCAAATACCACCCTTTTCCCTATTCCCAAATGGTGCACTACTTTTGACCATTGGTCCAAAGGGCTCTGTTTAAAAGTAAAACACTATGTAGGCCGGAGATAGGGTGTCATTTGGAATGCTGCCATGCTCATGATGGCCTGTAAAAGGAGCAGGTTGGGTAAGAGATTATGGCTTAAGGTAGTCAGAGAACAAAATCATAATTACAAGATGTTCAGTCAGGACATAGGATTACAAGATGTCAGATTAATGTTTGACTGGTGTCTTAATCAAAGGGTGAATACATTATTATCAAAACAAGTGACCAAATCACACATTTAGGAGATAATGATATTATTACAAAAGAGACACGTGTCATGTGCTCTTTTGTTTAATGAACAGGCCTAGGACCTACATATAAAATAGTTTAAATAGTTAAATAGTTATTGATAGGCCTATCGGAATATTATACCTTTTCTCAGAGAGGACGTCTCCAGCTCCCAATACTTTCAATTTCAATAAAATAAATGTCTTCATTTTTTTTACTTGAAAATATGACTAGTTGTTTTGTGTAATCTTTTTATTTTGTTAAATACATAAATAAATTAGAAATAAATACACAAATAAAATATACATTTTATTATATTAAATTAGTTGATAAACCTGGCAACCAAAACACACAATAATATAATTTGTGATTAGCAACAGCTATAAGTGTTATCCATGTTAGGCTACAGCCAGTTATCTTGATAATTGGACATATTTCAAGTTGGGTTGAATGTGTTGAATGAGTTGAGTGGCCTGTGTAAGCCTGTTGTAGCCTATTATCTGTGAACAAGAAAGCTATGACGGTTTCTGCTCCATTAACTAACCACTTGAGAGGTCATAGTTCACACCGTAGTTACATCGTTACATCTTTAGGCCTATACAGTATATAACCTTATTATGTGAGAGGTTAACCATACAGACCTTAGTTTAGCCCAGTGGCCCAGTGGGCCTGCCATTGAGGTGCAAATAAAATATCTTAACTTCCTCAATATTGTGGGGGATATGTGTAATTAACACTAAACAAAGATTGACAGCAGTTTGGTAATCCCTGGCCCACACGCTGCTTAAGGGGATTAGTTTTTTTCTTTCTCTAAAGAGGTAAAACCCTTAAAACTATTTAGCTTTTCCTAATTGCAGAAGGTAACATTATCCTCTGTTTGCCAAAGAGTCCAGTAGGCACTGCACAAGGAGGCTGGATTTAGTGTGCTGAGAACTAGCAGTCACCATGTACTGTAGCTTGTCATTTACAACACAGGCTTGTTACTTAAATCTATCTTTTTGTTACAATTAGAGGATGCATATTTTATATAAAAGGGTCCTTGGACTCTTGACTCATTACCGTATTTGTAGTTCACAATATTAATTACAATATCCAGGTCTGGGGGCAACTTTGTTCAGGTGCATTTAGTAAATGAATGTCAAACATTTCAAATTAATAAAAAAAATCCTCAATGAGTCTATTAATCCTTCTTCAGGTGCTCAATCTTGAGTTTGTAGAAACTACCACTTGGTCTTGACAACCATATGAGCAATCTGATAGCTGGATATTATGTAGAACAGGTTTTATATGCTGTTATTGTACCTTTGACATTGCTCTGTCTGTTGAAAACCAGTCATGTCGCTGGCACACACTAGTAAAAACACCTTTGAGGAGGTTCCAACTACTCCAATGAGGAGTATGTGATGTGTGGGTTTCTAAAATAAAATACTGGCTATATGATTTCATCAAGATACAGAAAATGTGTCTTCCATTCCCCCCTATCTAACTCTAACTGTCTGTGTAAACTTGAACTCAACTTGTCTTGTCTAGTTTTCTAACAAACTGAGTCCAATCCAAATCATTTGAGAGTCTGACATAAGCAGTTAACCTGATGAGTTGGGACAACCTCCTCGACAACCTTCATCCTATTAACTGCTAATGCTTTACCAGAACATTCCCAATCCAAGGCACTCTGAACATTGGACTCGCGTGAAACTCACAACATGGAGGGTTTCTTCACCCGAACTAACCTACCCTAACAACAGTTGCTAAATAATCTCAAATTAATTGAAGACCCATTTCTTTATTCAGCCTCTGATAGTGTGCTTGTGTAATTCACATATGTAAAATCTTATCTGGAGTTTCTTTCGATTTCTGTCTGTTATATCACCCATTAGGAATATATGTGTTGGTAAATAGAAGGCTTTGGATCTGTGAACAATTATAAGAGAAATAATGTCAAATAGTCGGTTATTTTATACAAGTCAGTCGTTTATTAGTCATTGGCTTCTGGATGAATATGTATAATTCTAACAGCACGACATAACTTTACATTTAATATATATATTTATATTTTAGAATAATCCAAAATCCTTAACATTAGTACTTCAGTGTGTCAGTCAATGTTAATGTACAGTTTGTTTAATTATGGAATGAAGACTCTATCTTTTATTTAAATGATCGATTGTGCAAAACTGCAAGTATTTATCTCTTACAGGCTTGTTTTAAGCTTGTTGTTTTGGATTAACATTGATAGAGGTGATTGTCAAAGATTTACAATTGTGTGCGTGGAGGAGGATATGCAACAGAATGCATTTTGCAACTGTCCAAAATATTGTCAGTTGCATAAAGTGTAAAAGAAGTGGCCATCATGAGTGCCATCATTTCCTAATTAACCAATAAAACATGTAGAATAACACAAATGTAGGAGAAACAATCTAAAACAGCATTCATTCACACACATACAAAAAAGATGTACTTTTACAAGTTAAACAAACAGCAAATTAAGGGGAGACTTCAAAACAGAAACCGATTCACACAAGAAGTTGTTTGGGAAATTAACTTCAATTTCAGCAAGACCTGCAGCCATTGGATGTCGCCAAGCAGATTTCCCAGCTTTGATCATTGGAAGGGGGAGATAGAGGACTCTCTTAGACCTGGGTTCAAATAGTATCTGTTTTCTTTCAGCTGTGCTTGATTGAGCTTGCCTGGCGCAATTATGGAATCAATGGAATAGTCCCAAAAGTGCAAACCAACTAAGCTCGTCCATCTGGCACTCCCCAGACAGGCTCAAATAAAACACTCAAAGGAGACTTTAAAACAGGGGTAGGTCCGGTCACACAAATTTCCTACGTGGCTAAGGTCCAGTTGGATATTGTCATTTATCGGCGTAGTAACAAACCCCCACCTCACAACCCATTGGACCCCAAACTGTCCCCCCCCTCTTGTTGGCGGAGTGAAAATGTTGCAGTATTAAACCAACTTCCTGCAATTCTACACATTTCACATGGGGAAGAGAATTTTGTTGCTGTTTCAAAGCTAATTTCCTGCAATTCTACACGTCTTATGTGTGTTTAAATGATACCAGGGGTCGAAGCCCGATCGAGTTCCATTTATTTAAACAAGAAATAGATGCGGTCCACCAGTTGAGTATAGGAGCTATAAAATAGCTCGAATACTTATTTTAAACCTAGGTCTGCTGGGTGGAGAGTGGAGACTCTTATAGGATTGGTTTGTTTACAGTCGGTCCTAAGTCACTCCCTTTCCCTCCCCCTTGTTCCCTTACACCTCTATGTTAGCATGTCTAATGGTCTTAATAAGTATAGGCAGTGTGGTGGTACAGCTTCCACCATATTTCTTCCACCTTCAGATCTGCAAACATTGACGGGTTAGGGCTAAGTGATCGAATCGGGCTAGGGATGGAATTGGGACCGGCTGTTCATGAAGTGAAATCTTCCATTTTATTTTATTTACATGACAGAGCATTTCTCCTCTGCCTTGGCTTTCATCTCCGTCACGGTGGCCGAGGCCTTCTCCTTGAGCTGGTCCATGTCCATGTTCTGGAGGTTTTGAATGCCACCCAAGATGGAGTCCTTGTCCTCCTCCTCCGTGGCATCCTCGTCCACCATCTTGAGGAGCTCCTCGGGTACGTCCACGTCGTCTCCAGCCATGGCCAGCATGTTATCGTCCTGCTCGCTCTGGAGAGAGTAGAGACCAATACAGACATTATATTTATTTTATAGCTTGTAATATTATTATTAGTCAGGACATCAGCTAGTAAGACAGACAGAGATCATGTTCTCGTCCTGCTCGCTCTGTTAGAGAAACAATAGGCATGTTACACTAGCTAGCATCGTTAGTTACTGCTCACTGCCCTGCTCCCACTAAAAGACCAATGCAGACATTAGATGAGCGAGTGAGACAGACAGACAGCCGGAACCTTCTACTCTCATGTCTCTTGCTCAGCCTTTAAAGGGAGAGACCGATACAGATGTAAACAACCTACTACAGCGGCAAGAAAAAAAGTATGTGAACCCTTTGGAATTACCTGGACTTCTGCATTAAGTGGTCATAAAATTTTATCTGATCTTCATCTAAGTCACAACAATAGACAAACACAGTCTTCTTAAGCTAATAACACACAAACAATTATATGTTTTCATGTCTTTATTGAACACACCGTGTAAACATTCACAGTCCAGGGTTGAAAAAGTATGTGAACCCTTGGATTTAATAACTGGTTGATCCTCCTTTGGCAGCAATAACCTCAACCAAACATTTTCTGTAGTTGTGAATCAGACCGGCACAACGGTCAGGAGGAATTTTGGACCATTCCCCTTTACAAAACTGTTTCAGTTTAGCAATGTTCTTTTGATGTCTGATGTGAACCGCTCTCTTGAAGTCATGCCACAGCATCTCAATCGGGTTGAGGTCAGGACACTCCAGGAGGCGTATTTTCTTCTCTTGAAGCCATTCTGTTGTTGATTTACTTCTGTGTTTTGGGTCATTGTCCTGTTGCATCACCCAACTTCTGTTGACCTTCAATTGGCAGACAGATAGCCTTACATTCTCCTGCAAAATGTCTTGATACATTTGGAAATTAATATTTCCGACGATGATAGCAAGCTGTCCAGGCCCTGAGGCAGCAATGCAGCCCCAAACCATGATGCTCTCTCCACTATACTTTACAGTTGGGATGAGGTTTTGATGTTGGTGTGCTGTGCCTTTTTTTCTCCACACATAGTGTTGTGTTCCTTCCAAACAATCTGTCCACATAATATCTTGCCAGTAGAGTTGTGGAACATCCAGGTGGTCTTTTGCAATCTTCAGATGTGCAGAAATGTTTTTGTTTGGACAGCAGTGGCTTCTTCCGTGGTGTCCTCCCATGAACACCATTCTTGTTTAGTGTTTTACGTATCGAAGACTCGTCAACAGAGATGTTAGCATGCTCCAGAGATTTCTGTAAGTCTTTAGCTGACACTGTAGGATTCATCTTAACCTCATTGAGCATTCTGCTCTGTGCTCTTGCAGTCATCTTTTCAGGACTGCCACTCCTAGGGAGAGTAGCAACACTGCTGAACTTTCTCCATTTATAGGATATTTTTCTTACCGTGGACTGACGAACATCAAGGCTTTTAGAGATACTTCGGAACCCTTTCCAGCTTCATGCAAGTCAACAATTCTTAATCTTAGGTCTTCTGAGATCTCTTTGGTTCGAGGCATGTTTCACATCAGGCAATGCTTCTTGTGAATAGCAAACTCACATTTGTGAGTGTTTTTTATAGGTCAGGGCAGCTCTAACCAATATCTCCAATCTCGTCTCATTGATTGGACTCCAGGTTAGCTGACTCCTGACTCCAATTAGCTTTTAGAGAAGTCAGCCTAGGGGTTCACAAACTTTTTCCAACCTACACTGTGAATTAATAATTTGTGTGTTATTAGTTTAAGCACACTGTGTTTGTCTATTTGTTGTGACTTAGATGATCAGATCAAATTTTATGACCAATTTATGCAGAAATCCAGGTAATTCCAAAGGGTTCACACATTTTCTTGCCACTGTACACTTGTGTTCATGTAGAGGCCAACACAGGCGTCAGATTAGCTAGTGAGACAGACAGCCTACTGCAGCTATACTCCTGCCTCCTGCTGGGTCTGTAGAAACAAGACATCAACAACACAGCGTCTGCGTGTGAGACAGAGATATCTTCTACTGCTACACACTTGTCTCTGTAGAGGCCAACACAGATTAGCTAGTGAGACAGAGATATCTTCTACAGTTACACTCTTGTCTCTGTAGGGGCCAACACAGACATCAGATTAGCTAGTGAGATAGAAAGATACCATACTACAGCTAGACCCAAACACAGACAATCAATCAATCAATCAATCAATCAATCAATCAATGAAATCAATACAAATAAATCAATACAATTCATTCATAACGGATGTTTTTATGTCAGTAGTTGTCACAAAGTGCTTTGCAGTACATTGGATTAGCTACCGAGACAGACAGACAACCTCTATCATCCTGTCTCGCTCTGTAGAGACAGATGTTAGATTAGCTAGTAAGACATGGATAGACATCAAATAAATGAGACGAATACAACAAGTGTAGACTTTACTGTGAAATGTTTAGTTACGAGCCCTTTACCCACAATGCAGTTAAAAAATATGAACATTTCCAAATAGATGTAAAAAAATTATAAAATAGTAACACGATAAAATAACAATGACGAGGGTATGTAAAGGCTATATACAAGGAGTACCGGTACCGAGGCAGTGTACTGGGGTACGAGGGTGTTGGGGTGATTGATTGAGGTAATATGTACATGTAGGTTTGGTTAGGTGATTTATTGAAGTACTATGTACATGTAGGTAGGGGTGAAAAGCAGAATGTCCAGGTAGCCATTTGATTAACTGTTCAGCAGTCTTATGGCTTTGGGGTAGAAGCTGTTCAGGAGCCTTTTGGTCCCAGATATGGCACTCCGGTACCGCTTGGCGTGTGGCAGCAGAGAGAACAGACAGTGGCTGGAGTCTTGGACAATTTTTAGGGTGTTCCTCTGACACAACCTGGTATCCTACAATAACTACACATAACTGCACGCAAGGCACGCGGTGATTGTTGTTTTAACACCTCACTGGTGCACATGTCACTGGTAAAAACAAATGGTCACTTAGTTGTCCTTAGTTTGAGCACACTTAATACAATAAAGGAGACTGCCTCTGGCAGTCTCCATGGGGGTGCCACAGGGTTCAATTCTTGGGCCGACTCTCTTCTCTGTATACATCAATGATGTCGCTCTTGCTGCAGGTGAGTCTCTGATTCACCTCTATGCAGACGACACCATTTTGTATACTTCCGGCCCCTCTTTGGACACTGTGTTAACTACCCTCCAGACGAGCTTCAATGCCATTACAACTCTCCTTCCGTGGCCTACAACTGCTCTTAAACGCAAGTAAAACTAAATGCATGCTCTTCAACCGATCGCTGCCCGCACCTGTCCCCCCGTCCAGCATCACTACTCTGGACGGTTCTGTCTTAGATTATGTGGAAAACTACAAATACCTAGGTGTCTGGTTAGACTGTAAACTCTCCTTCCAGACTCACATCAAACATCTCCAATCTAAAATTAAATCTAGAATTGGCTTCCTATTTTGCAACAAAGCTTCCTTCACTCATGCTGCCAAACATACCCTCGTAAAACTGACCATCCTACCGATCCTCGACTTCGTGATGTAATTTACAAAATAGCCTCCAATACTCTACTCAACAAACTGGATGCAGTCTATCACAGTGCCATCCGTTTTGTTACCAAAGCCCCATATACAGTGGGGCAAAAAAGTATTTAGTCAGCCACCAATTGTGCAAGTTCTCCAACTTAAAAAGATGAGAGAGGCCTGTAATTTTCATCATAGGTACACTTCAACTATGACAGACGAAATGAGAAAAATCCAGAAAATCACATTGTAGGATTTTTAATTTATTTATTTGCAAATTATGGTGGAAAATAAGTATTTGGTCAATAACAAAAGTTTATCTCAATACTTTGTTATATACCCTTTGTTGGCAATGACAGAGGTCAAACGTTTTCTGTAAGTCTTCACAAGGTTTTCACACACTGTTGCTGGTATTTTGGCCCATTCCTCCATGCAGATCTCCTCTAGAGCAGTGATGTTTTGGGGCTGTCGCTGGGAAACACGGACTTTCAACTCCCTCCAAAGATTTTCTATGGGGTTGAGATCTGGAGACTGGCTAGGCCACTCCAGGACCTTGAAATGCTTCACGGCCACTCCTTCGCTGTTCGGCGGTGTGTTTGGGATCATTGTCATGCTGAAAGACCCAGCCACGTTTCATCTTCAATGCCCTTGCTGATGGAAGGAGGTTTTCACTCAAAATCTCACGATACATGGCCCCATTCATTCTTTCCTTTACACGGATCAGTCAGTCCTGGTCCCTTTGCAGAAAAACAGCCCCAAAGCATGATGTTTCCACCCCCATGCTTCACAGTAGGTATGGTGTTCTTTGGATGCAACTCAGCATTCTTTGTCCTCCAAACACGACGAGTTGAGTTTTTACCAAAAAGTTATATTTTGGTTTCATCTGACCATATGACATTCCCCAATCCTCATCTGGATCATCCAAATGCTCTCTAGCAAACTTCAGACGGGCCTGAACATGTACTGGCTTAAGCAGGGGGACACGCCTGGCACTGCAGGATTTGAGTCCCTGGCGGCGTAGTGTGTTACTGATGGTAGGCTTTGTTACTTTGGTCCCAGCTCTCTGCAAGTCATTCACTAGGTCCCCGTGTGGTTCTGGGATTTTTGCTCACCGCTCTTGTGATCATTTTGACCCCACGGGGTGAGATCTTCGTGGAGCCCCAGATCGAGGAAGATTATCAGTGGTCTTGTATGTCTTCCATTTCCTAATAATTGCTCCCACAGTTGATTTCTTCAAACCAAGCTGCTTACCTATTGCAGATTCAGTCTTCCCAACCTGGTGCAGGTCTACAATTTTGTTTCTGGTGTCCTTTGACAGCTCTTTGGTCTTGGCCATAGTGGAGTTTGGAGTGTGACTGTTTGAGGTTGTGGACAGGTGTCTTTTATACTGATAACAAGTTCAAACAGGTGCCATTAATACAGGTAATGAGTGGAGGACAGAGGAGCCTCTTAAAGAAGAAGTTACAGGTCTGTGAGAGCCAGAAATCTTGCTTGTTTGTATGTGACCAAATACTTATTTTCCACCATAATTTGCAAATAAATTCATTAAAAATCCTACAATGTGATTTTCGGGATTTTCTTTCCTCATTTTGTCTGTCATAGTTGAAGTGTACCTATGATGAAAATTACAGGCCTCTCTCATCTTTTTAAGTGAGAGAACATGCACAATTGGTGGCTGACTAAATACTTTTTTGCCCCACTGTACCACCCACCACTGCGACCTGTACGCTCGTAGGCTGGCCTTCGCTTTACACTCGTCGTCATATCCACTGGCTCCTGGTCATCTACAAGTCCCTGCTAGGTAAAGTCCCGCCTTATCTCAGCTTGCTGGTCACCTTAGCAGCACCAACCCGTAGCACGCGCTCCAGCAGGTATATCTCACTGGTCACCCCCAAAGCCAATTCCTCATTTGGCCGACTCTCCTGCCAGTTCTCTGCTGCCAATGACTGGAACGAACTTCAAAAATCTCTGAAACTGGAGACACTTATCTCCCTCAACAGCTTTAAGCACCAGCTGTCAGAGCAGCTCACAGACCACTGTACCTGTTTATAGCCCATCTGTAAATAGCCCAACCAACTACCTCATCCCTTACCGTATTTATTTATTTATTTATCTTGTTCCTTTGCACTCCAGTTTTTCTACATTGCACATTCATCTACTGCACATTTTTACCATTCCAGTGTTAAATTGCTATATTGTAATTACTCTGCCACCATGGCCTATTTATTGTCTTACCTTCCTTATCCTACCTCATTTGCACTCTTTGTATATAGATGATTTTTTTTTTCTACTGTATTATTGACTGTATGTTTGTTTCACTCCATGTGTAACTCTGTGTTGTTGTATGTGTCGAACTGCTTTGCTTTATCTTGGCCAGGTCGCAGTTGTAAATGAGAACTTGTTCTCAACTTGCCTACCTGGTTAAATAAAGGTGAAATACAAATAAAATAAAAAAAGAAGAAACAGATTGACTGAAGAAACTGCAGCAACCTCAAACCTACATTCTAGAACCTATTGGAACCTACATTCTAGAACCTATTGGAACCTACATTCTAGAACCTATTGGAACCTACATTCTAGAACCTATTGGAACCTACATTCTGAACTCCAGAAAGGCTGATCTGAAACCTTTCCTTGGAAACCATGACGATGGCCCAGGTGTGAGGATTCTAAAGCTGTCCACCACATTCTTACACAAGAGACTAATTCCATTAGTTAAACATGCCAGATTGTTGCAGTTACATATACAATCACGTTATTTCACCATTCATTGTGTTCATCAGTTGTGATGACTGTCTTGTACAATGCCTTTAATCAAATGTAAAATAATCTTTATGTTGGGTTGTCTGTCACGGTGAAACTATACTTTCTGGACTCAATAGTAGTTGTATAGGTTGTATAACCTTTGTCATGTCTTTTTAAACTAACATGCAAACAAAACAACTGAATCTATACATATTCATGATATATGAATATGTCGTCTATTGTTTTGAAGTGTCGTTCCACATATAGAAATGAAAATAACTAACAAGAAGATTGAATATTGAACTGAGTGACTTGTGAGAGGCATTCTGAAAAAAGCAAACACAGAAGCCATTTACGTTCACCTCAGTCAGGATGATTTCTTTTCAATACTTAAATAATATCAATATATATTCTGCTTTTTGCTACTGCGAGCACAGCTTTATAAATGGTAGTGGTAATATAGCTGTACAAATCAAATTGTTAGAACATTGAACTATCGCCTTTTCTTTCAGTGATGACGTATATAAAAGCAGAAATCCAACTGTACCTTATTTCCGCTCGTCATAACAACTGGTTAAAAATAACTTCCTTATCAAGCAGCTTTCAATAGATCCCAATAGATCCAAACAGATTCAGTAGATTCTACTATAGAATCTAACCTAGATGTGGTTCTTGTGGCTGTCAACGTCGCTCAATGAAACGCTGTCTTCACTCACCAGAGCCACATTAACACCTAGCTAGAACACCTAGCACAACAGATGGCTTCTGGCCTTGTTTTAAGCCCACAGCACAATATAGGACACCGTGTCAAGTCTCCAGGTCTTTTATGGAACATCTTGCCTTCACTGTAATCTGCTGGCAGTTAGCCACCTCCACCTCCCGCTGTACGGCCTAAGGTAAACTGCCCAAGTACTAGGCCAAGGGATAAAAACAGCGTCTAGCCTGTAAACATCAACCACTGCAGGTCAGGCTCAACCATTGAGCTGTTCACCAGGGTTGAGGTTAGAGTCCATTTCAATTCAGTCAATTTAGGAAGTACAATTGTAGTCTACATTTGGGCTCCCGAGTGGCGCAGCGGTCTAAGGCACTACATCTCAGTGCTAGAACGTCACTACAGACCTTGGTTCGATTTCAGGCTGTATCACAACCAGCTGTGATTGGGAGTCCCATAGGGCGGCGCACAATTGGCCCAGCATCATTCGGGTTTGGCCGGGGGTAGGCCGTCATTGTAAATAAGAATTTGTTCTTAACTGACTTGCCTAGTTAAATAAAGGTTAGATGTAAAATTACATAACCTCATTGTTCCATCCAAAGGTCTCTGCATCTGAACAATTAATGGCAATGAACTTGTTTGCTCTTTGAACATTTGCTCTGCAGTATGTACACATACAGTATAACATAAAACAGGGCAGAATTCAGGTAGTAAAGTTGAAATCATCTACTCTAGAGAGTGACTAGTGACTGGGGGCTGAAAAGGTTGTAATTCAGGAGGAATGGGATGTCACAGGGGGCTGAAAAGGTTGTAATTCAAGAGGAATGGGATGTCACAGGGGGCTGAAAAGGTTGTAATTTAGGAGGAATGGGTTGTCACGGGGCTGAAAAGGTTGTAATTCAGGAGGAATGGGATGTCACAGGGGGCTGAAAAGGTTGTAATTTAGGAGTAATGGGTTGTCACAGGGGGCTGAAAAGGTTGTAATTCAAGAGGAATGGGATGTCACAGGGGGCTGAAAAGGTTGTAATTTAGGAGGAATGGGTTGTCACAGGGGGCTGAAAAGGTTGTAATTCAGGAGGAATGGGTTGTCACAGGGGGCTGAAAAGTTTGTAATTTAGGAGGAATGGGTTGTCACAGGGGGCTGAAAAGGTTGTAATTCAGGAGGAATGGGTTGTCACAGGGGGCTGAAAAGTTTGTAATTTAGGAGGAATGGGTTGTCACAGGGGGCTGAAAAGGTTGTAATTCAGGAGGAATGGGTTGTCACAGGGGGCTGAAAATGATGTAATTTAGGAGGAATGGGTTGTCACAGGGGGCTGAAAAGGTTGTAATTCAGAAGGAATGGGTTGTCACCTTTGGGAGTCTGTACTTGTCTCGTAGGCACACCCGCAGAGTTGCCCTCTCAGCTTTCTTATGTAAGAAGTCGGCATCTCTCTCCATCCTGAACAACAGAGGAAATAAATGATTGATTAATTGATTGATTAAATAATTTATATATAGTGTGATCACATCATGGAGAACTTTATATGCATGAATACTGTGTACTTGTTTCATTTTGTATTCAAACACAATAACTGTCTGAGTATGATCTTGTTTCAACCAAAGGGACAGTCAATATACCATTCTAATGCAACACATGATACTGTGAAGCTAAGAGGATGCAGGGCTTATGGAGGTTGACCTTAACGACATGCTACATGTCCCATGGGTAAACCATCAGATGGGTTTAGGTAAAGAGGTCAGGAGGTTCAGAATACCTATTATCACTGTTCAGTCATATGATGCTTCCGGAATTTGAAAAGAGAACATGGAGGATGTCTGGGCTGGCTGCTATAATAAATAGTTGTATGGTTGTGCTTGCTTTCCTCCTGTTTATAAAAAGCAAAAGCTGCAAACTCTATGGCTCCAATGATAATAATTGATTAAACCAACGTTTCAGCTGCTTTCCTCATGTGTCATTGTTATGGCTTATCACCACCTGTGGCATGTCAATAGGCATTGGGCAGTCAGATTATACAACGCATGGTCAACTCATTAGTGTATTGACTTTAGGATAATCATTATGAGAATCCTTGGTTGCGTTCCAAGTGGCTCCCTATTCTCTATATAATGCACTAGCCTAGCGGTTAGAGTCCTATCGTCTATATAATGCACTAGCCTAGCGGTTAGAGCCCTATTCTCTAATGCACTAGCCTAGCGGTTAGAGCCCTGTTCTCTAAATAATGCACTAGCCTAGCAGTTATAGCACAATTCTCTAATGCACTAACCTAGCGGTTAGAGCCCTGTTCTCTAATGCACTAGCCTAGCGATTAGAGCCCTATTATCTACATAATGCACTAGCCTAGCGATTATAGCCCTAATCTCTAATGCACTAGCCTAGCGTTGAGATCGTTGGGCCGATAACCAGAAGCATGCTGTTTTGAATGCCTGAGCAGACAAGGTGACCCTCTCTCACCCTGAAAAACAACACATTTCACTGCACTTATTGGGTGTATGTGACAATACAACATATTATTACTTTGGCCAGAGCCCTACGGGATTCCCTAGGGCCCTGTTCAAAAGTAGTGCACACTAAAGAGAATAGGGTGCCATTTGTGACACAACAATTCTCTTGGCCATTTTCAAATCACATTTTATTGGTCACATACACGTGTTTAGCAGATGTTATTGCAGTTGTAGCAAAAATGCTTGTGTTTCTAGCTCCAACAGTGCAGTAATATCTAACAAGTAATATCTAACAATTTCACAACATATGCCCAATAGACACAAATCTAAAGTAAAGGAAATAAATATTTGGATGAGCAATGTCAGAGCGGCATAGACTAAGAATATAGAACTATAATAGAATACAGTATATACACTACCGTTCAAAAGTTTGGGGTCACTTGGAAATGTCCTTGAAATAAAGCAAAAGAAATTGCCATTAAAATAACATAAATTGATCAGAAATACAGTGTAGACATTGTTAATGTTGTAAATTACTATGGTAGCTGGAAACAACAGATTTTTTATGGAATATCAACATAGGCATACAGAGGCCCATTATCAGCAACCATCACTCCTGTTCCAATGGCACGTTGTGTTAGCTAATCCAAGTTTATCATTTTAAAAGGCTAATTGATCATTAGAAAACCCTTTTGCAATTATGTCAGCACAACTGAAAACTGTGGTGCTAATTAAAGAAGCAATAAAACTGGCCTTCTTTAGACTAGTTGAGTATCTGGAGCATCAGCATTTGTGGGTTCGATTAGCAACATTGAAGAGGCGACTCCGGGATGCTGGCCTTCTAGGCAGAGCTCCTCTGTCCAGTGTCTGTGTTCTTTTGCCCATCTTAATCTTTTATTTTTATTGGCCAGTCTGAGATATGGCTTTTCTTTGCAACTCTGCCTAGAAGGCCAGCATCCCAGAGTCGCCTCTTCATTGTTGACGTTGAGACTGGTGTTTTGCGGGTACTATTTAATGAAGCTGCCAGTTGAGGACTTATGAGGCATCTGTTTCTCAAATAAGACACTCTAATGTACTTGTCCTCTTGCTCAGTTGTGAACCGGGGCCTCCCACTCCTCTTTCTATTCTGGTTATAGCCAGTTTGCGCAGTACCGTTTCAGTTTCAGAAGAAAGTTATTTGTTTCTGGCCATTTTGAGCCTGTAATCGAACCCACAAATGCTGATGCTCCAGATACTCAGCTAGTCTAAAGAAGGCCAGGTTTATTGCTTCTTTAAATCAGTTTTCAGCTGTGCTAACATAATTGCAAAAGGGTTTTCTAATGATCAATTACTCTTTTAAAATGATAAACTTGGATTAGCTAACACAACGTGCCATTGGAACACAGGAGTGATGGTTGCTGATAATGGGCCTCTGTACGCCTATGTAGATTTTTCCATTAAAAATCAGCCGTTTCCATCTACAATAGTAATTTACAACATTAACAATGTCTACATTGTATTGCTGATCAATTTGATGTTGATTTAATGGACAGAAAATGTGCTTTTCTTTAAAAAAACAAGGTAATTTCTAAGTGACCCCAAACCTTTGAACAGTGGTGTACATATGAGATGAGTAATGCAAAATATGTACACATTATTAAAGTGACTAGTGTTCTGTTATTAAAGTGGCCAGTGATTTCAAGTCTATGTATATAGGGCAGCATGTATATGTGCCAACCTCATTGGTCGCTATGGAGAGGGAACTGTTTCCCCTAGCCAATTAAACGTGAGGATTATTAGTTGGCCAGATTGAGGGCTTGGGCCAGATTGAGGATTAGGACAAATTACCCAACACAGCCACAGTACACTGACTGTACAAAACATTACCATGACATAGACTGACCAAGTGAATCCAAGTGAAAGCTATGATCCCTTATTGATGTCACCTGTTAAATCCACTTCAATTCAGTGTAGATGAAGTGACAGGTTAAAGAAGGATTTTTAAGCCTTAAGACAATTGAAACATGGCTTGTGTATGTCTGTCATTCAGAGGGGGAATGGGCAAGACAAAAGATGTAAGTGCCTTTGAACGGGGTATGGTAGTAGGCGCCAGGCGCACCAGTTTGAGTGTGCCAAGAACTGCAACGCTGCTGGGTTTTTCACACTCAACAGTTTCCCGTGTGTATCAAGAATGGTCCACCACACCAAAGGACATCCAGCCAACGTCACACAACTTTAGGAAGCATTGGAGTAAACATGGGCCAGCATCCCTGTGGAACGCTTTGGACACCTTGTAGTTTCCCGACGATTTTGAGGCTGTTCTGAGGGCAAAAGGGGGTGCAACTCAATATTATCAAAGTGTTCCTAATGTTTTGTACACTCATTGTATAACACTAACTCCTGCTCTGCTCTGAGAGTTTTAGGCCGAGGACACCCAACACAAAATGAGGAATACAAAATGGTTATAAGGTGGTCATACACGCTCTTATAATGCATTATAACTGCAGGCTTAAGTAAAAGTGCTTTAACATTTAGCATTGGATCTGTGTGCGGCCATTTTCCACCAGACGACAACAGAATTGTTCACTAAATCATGGGAGGAAGGGCTAATCTGGTTACATAATCTGGTTACATAATCTGGTTTGGCTGAAGCGTCCATCAGAAGATTATATTACGGTAAAACATCAACATGTCAAATTAAATCAAATATTATTGGTCACATACACATGGTTAGCAGATGTTATTGCGAGTGTAGCGAAATGCTTGTAACATGTCAGTGTTAGGCTAAGGCTATGCTATATTTTGTTGCAATATAGAAAATGATTACACAAAAATAATGTACCCTTTATGGAGTCATTTGTTGATTGCTTAAAAAAAAAAAAAGTAAAATCTTCATTTTATTGAATATTAAAACATACAATGTACCCGCAGCGAAGCAGCTCAACATTGACATGACATTCAGTCATCTAACGGACTCCCATCCAGAGAGACCCACAGGAGCAACCAGGGTCAAGTGCCCAGCTCAAGGGCACGTCAAAAGATCTCCCACCAAGTCAAAACGGGGACCCGAACCACCGGCCCAAGATCCTAACCACCAGACCATCAACCATCCAAGATACCCCCCACACACAAAAACCTCTCCCTCTGTGGTTTCCAGTTCCACATCCCAACCCAAAGTTTCTCTCAGCCCATCCCACCTATCTCTGCTGACCACCCTCTTATCTCTGCTGACCTCCCTCTTATCTCTGCTGACCTCCCTCTTTCTACACGCCATACAGTATCTTTCAACTATGTTGTGATGTAACATACAATTTGAATCTAATTTAATAGAATCCAGAGATTGCGAGTTAATGTTTTGAACAGTGACTGAACATGCCCTACTGGGCAGCAGCCGCATAATTTTACATAATAAAACAAAATGGCTGCCATGGCAGTGAAACCACAGTTATGAGCTCTTCCTCCTGTTTGTCAATTAGTACCTGTCTGAAATTGTGGATATGGATGAATAAACTGGACAGAGTGTTGAAATGATTCGAGATAGACATAGCAGCAAGATAACTTTTGATCTGTGATTTTTCACTTCACCATCAAAGCTCCTCCTACAACGTCGCAGTTAAATAAATCATCACGGGTGAAATTCAGCAGCCATTTTCAAATCCTCCTGGAGTCTTAATAGTTCAGGCTCTAAATTAGACTGAACATCTATTCACTTTTCAAAATGTAATACTATTTTACAGACTATTTTACAGAAAATTATAGACAATTTTACAGACCATTTTACAGACTATTTTACAGACCATTCTACAGACCATTTTACAGACTATTTTACAGACTATTTTACAGACCATTTGACTTTATTTTAGCACTGATCCTTTTGAGTGTTATTCAAATTCAATGTCGGAAAGGCAGTCTGGCTTCAAAAAACGACAATGTTGATATCACAGCAGAGGGTCAGTGATCAGAGATGAATTGTGTAATGGTGGTTGTGGTTGTAAAAATTGCAGTTTGAGTTAAGGTGTCTATTCTGACCTTGAGTGACAAAACCATCAAGAAAATAAATAGTGCAAAAATAAACAAATTATAGTCTGAACAACGGGAATAAATGTTGATAAATTAAAGTTATGAATTCAACAAAACAACAACATTTAAAATGAACAAATCATTTGCAAGGTGATTTCCTGCATGGTGCTTGTCAAGGTCAGATAGAATAGGGGTGGTGGAGCCGACACTCTGTAGGGTCAGCCAGCCATGTTGTCTCATAGCCATTCCTGATCCAACAACCCCCAAAACAAAATGGAGGGTAACTCGGCAGTCAGGGCAGTCTACTTACTTCTCCTCCACCAACTGTTTTTGGTACTCCTCATACTCCTCGCGTGTCATCCCTGCTGCTTTGGCCGGGTCTGCAGGGGCCGCCTCCGCTTCCTCCTCTCCTCCACCCATAGGATTCAAACCAGCCAGCGGGTTAGGCATCATGGTCTTGATTAGGAACATCTTGATCCCCTATAGAGTTCTGCTGTACTAGGATATATAGAAATTATATTATTGTAAATAAGCCTAGTTGCTTCCCTGGCTTCTACCGTTGGGTTGGGATTGCTAGCGGTTGGTTAAGTCCAATGGGATCCTGTATATTCTGTCTAGCTAACCTGTCCTGCTGCCTGGATGTGTAATGAAGGATGCACTGACGGCTAGGGAACAGACACCAACAACAAAAAATACGGTCAGCCGTAATCTGGATTAAACCTCACTACAGCCCCACGATGCTAAGAGGCAGATGGCCTGGTTTTCCGCCTCTATTTTTAACACACAACTTTAAGAATTGATATTGATAATGGGACAGGTTCAATCAATGACTGTATTGGTGTACAGCACAATGCAAAGGTCACAGTCCAATTTTTGGGATTTCAAGATCCCATGACATTCTTGCTCCCCTGTTGGTCGGTCGGTGCAGTCGCCACGTCACATTAGTTGTTGCTTCCGCACCCCCACTGCTAGTTAATCACATTACTGAACAAGGTTTGGCCCCTCCCATCTACCAGAGATATCCGTTTATATCCTGGATGAGTTGGGGGTGCTGAGGGCTGGAGGAGGTGAGGGTGGGGAGGAGGGGAGCTGAGGGCTGGAGGAACTGAGCGCTGGAGGAGCAGAGGAGCTGAGGGTTTGGGGGGGCCTGAGGCTGGAGGAACTGGGGGAGGAACTGAGGGCTGGAGTTATATAAAGAAACCTTTATATAACAGCAGGAAAAATAATGCAACGTACATTTGTGTACAGAGTGTGCAGAATGCAGGGTTGTATACTTTCATATTCTTATCATCAAACGCTGATGTTCTTTATAATTGGTATGAAATTACAGACAGACAAGCTGAATTGTATAACCATAGCATTTGCTTTTTTCACTGTTGTTTGCAGTTAGCTGTACTGTGCTGTACTGTACTGTGCTGCGCTGTACTGTGCTATACTGTGCTGTACTGTACTGTACTGTGCTATACTGTGCTGTGCTGTACTGTGCTGTGGCGGGGAGGCGGGTGAAGGAGGCAGTTTCCCGTGAAAGAAGTGTCATTATCTCTTATTTATGACGAGTGACACTGTAACAATGCAGTCAGACAATAACAGATTAAGGTGTGCATCTCAAATGTACCCTATTCCCTTTGAGGGAGGAGGGAAAGAGAAAGAAAGAGAGCAAGAGCGAGAGCGAGAGCGAGAGAAAGAGAGAGAGAGAAAGAGAGAGAGGAAACGAATGGCAGAACAAACAGTGCTTTGGGAAAGTTTTCAGACCTCTTGACTTTTTCCACATTTTTTTACGTTACACCCTTATTCTAAAATTGATTAAATAAATACAAATCCTCATCAATCTACACACAATGCCCCATAATGACAAAGTAAAAAAAAAAAGCAAATTTATTAAAATTGAAAAATAGAAATACCTTATTTACATAAGCATTCAGTCACTTTACTATGAGACTCAAAATTGAGCTCAGATGCATCCTGTTTCCATTGACCATCCTTGAGATATTTCTACAACTAACTTGATTGGAGTCCACCTGTGGTAAATTCAATTGATTGGACATGATTTTTGAAAGGCACACACCTGTCTATATAAGGTCCCACAGTTGACAGTGCATGTCAGAGCAAAAACCAAGCCGTGAGGTCGAAGGAATTGTTCGTAGAGCATCGAGACAGGATTGTGTCGAGGCACAGACTTGGGAAAGGGTACCAAAAAATGTCTGCAACATTGAATGTCCCCAAGAACACAGTGGCCTCCATCATTCTTAAGTGGAGGAAGTTATGAACCACCAAGACTCTTTAGAACCTTTATTTACAATGACGGCTTTATTTACAATGACGGCCTTATTTACAATGACGGCCTTATTTACAATGACGGCTATATTTACAATGACGGCTTTATTTACAATGACGGCTTTATTTACAATGACGGCCTTATTTACAATGACGGCCTTATTTACAATGACGGCCTTATTTACAATGACGGCTTTATTTACAATGACGGCTTTATTTACAATGACGGCCTTATTTACAATGACGGCTATATTTACAATGACGGCTTTATTTACAATGACGGCCTTATTTACAATGACGGCTATATTTACAATGACGGCCTTATTTACAATGACGGCTTTATTTACAATGACGGCCTTATTTACAATGACGGCCTTATTTACAATGACGGCCATATTTACAATGACGGCCTTATTTACAATGACGGCCTTATTTACAATGACGGCCTTATTTACAATGACGGCTTTATTTACAATGACGGCCTTCCCCGGTCAAACCCGGACGACACTGGGACAATTGTGCACCGCCCTATGGGACTCCCAATCACAGCCAGATGTGATACAGCCTGGATTCAAACCAGGGACTGTAGTGACGCCTCTTGCACTGAGATGCAGTGCCTTAGACCGCTGCGCCACTCAGCAGCGATCAAAGGGTGGCATAAAGGGTGGCATAAAGGGTGGCATAAGCACCGCTTAACAAAGGGACAAGTCTCTGAATGTCCTTGAATGGCCCAGCCAGAGCCCGGACTTGAACCCGATCAAACATCTCTGGAGAGACCTGAAAATAAATGTGCATCAACGCTCCCCGTCCAACGCAACAGAGCTTGAGAGGATCTGCAGAGAAAAGCGGGAGAAACTCCTCAAATACAGATGTGCCAAGTTTGTAGCGTCATTACCCAAGAAGATTCAAAGCTGTAATCGCTGTCAAAGCTGCTTCAACAAAGTACTGAGTAAAGGGTCTGAATACTTTTGTAAATGTGATATAAAAGTTTTGTATTTCTAATACATTAGCTAAAACTATGGGGTATTGTGTGGGGTATTGTGTGTAGATGAGGGAAAAAATGATTTCATCCATTTTAGAATAAGGCTGTAACGTAACAAAATGTTGAAAAAGTCAAGGGGTCTGAATACTTTCCGGATGCACTGATTGTGGATTGAGACACATTCACCACCAGTGGTGTCCATTAAAAAATAAATGTTTTACGTGTTATGTTACAATATTCATTTTCACTCGCTATGTTGTCATACATTCCCTCAGAGGCTGACAGAGGATAAAGCCGGTTTTGTACACATGCCATCAGGATTAGTGAGAGGTCATGGTGGTGTGACCTGGAAGTATAATGGTTAACATCATACTGTAGCTCAGGAGAAACAGCATCCACATCACAGCTGCTATAAACAGCTGAATCACAAGTTAAACTACATGACCAAAGGTATGTGGACACCTGCTCGTCGAACATCTCATTCCGAAATCATGGGCATTAATATGGAGTTGGTCCCCCCCCCTTTGCTGATTTAACAGACTCCACTCTTCTGGGAAGGCTTTCCACTAGATGTTGGAACATTGGTGCGGGGACTTCCAACATCTAGTGGAAAGCCTCTATATCAGGCGGTGTGAAAAGAAGGCCCAGAAAATCGTCAGACCCCAACCACCCAAGCCATAGACTATTTTCTCTGCTGCCACACGACAAGAGGTACCGGTGCATCAAGTCTGACACTAACAAGTTCTTGAACAGCTTCTATCCCCGAGCAATACGACTGATAAATAGCTAACAAAATAGCTACATGGACTGAGTTGACCTTTTATTTCAGTCTCTGCCCACACTCACAGGGCCCTACACACTCACACACTGTCATTCCATCATTTGATCACTCACATGTAATATGCACATACATTTATACTGACTCTACACACCCACTCACATGCAAGCTGCTGCTACTCTGTTCATCTTATATCATGTTGCCTAGTCACCTTACCCCTATACATATCTACCTCCATCGTTCAAGTATTCCTGCACATGTAAATATGGTATTGGAACTGACCCTGTATATAGTCACCTTACCCCTATACATATCTAACCCTACCACTCCAGTATCCCTGCACATGTAAATATGGTATTGGAACTGACCCTGTATATAGTCACCTTACCCCTATACATATCTAACCCTACCACTCCAGTATCCCTGCACATGTAAATATGGTATTGGAACTGACCCTGTATATAGTCACCTTACCCCTATACATATCTAACCCTACCACTCCAGTATCCCTGCACATGTAAATATGGTATTGGAACTGACCCTGTATATAGTCACCTTACCCCTATACATATCTAACCCTACCACTCCAGTATCCCTGCACATGTAAATATGGTATTGGAACGGACTTAAATATTTCCTGCATATAGTATGCTTACTTACGTGTATTTCATGTCTTATTTCTCGGGTGCTTTTTTCTAGTAATACATTGTTATTGAATCAATAACACTGTTAATACATTGTTATTGAAGAAAGGCATGTGACATAAAAACTTTAAAACTTACTTCCACTCGGCCACAAGAGCATTAGTGAGGTCGGGCACTGATGTTGGGCAATTAGGCCTGGCTCGCAGTCGGTGTTCCAATTCATCACTAAGGTGTTCGATGGGCTTTGAGGTCAGGGCTCTGTGCAGGCCAGTCAAGTTCTTCCACACTGATCTCGACAAACCATTTCTGTATGGAACTCGTTTTGTGCACAGGGGCATTGTCATGCTGAAATAGGAAAGGGCCTTCCCCAAACTGGCCACAAAGTTGGAAGCACAGAATCGTCTAGAATTTCATTGTACGCTGTAGCGTTAAGATTTCCCTTCACTGGAACTAAGGGGCCTAGCCCGAACCATGAAAAACAGCCTGTCCATTATTCCTCCTCCACCAAACGTTACAGTTGGCACTATGCATTGGGGCAGGTAGCGTTCTCCTGGCATCCGCCAAACCCAGATTTGTCTGTCGGACTGCCAGATGGTGAAGCGTGATTCCAGAGAACGCTTTTCCACTGTTCCAGGGTTCAATGGCAGCGATCTTTACACCACTCCAACTGACGCTTGGCATTGTGATCTTAGGCTTGTGTGCGGCTGCTCGGCTATGGAAACCGATTTCATGAAGCTCCCGACGAACACTTTTTGTGCTGACCTTGCTTCCAGAGACAGTTTGGAACTTGGTAGTGAGTTTTGCAAGCAAGGACAGACAATTTTTACGTGCTTCAGCACTTGGCGGTCCAGTTCTGTGAGCTTGTGTGGCCTACCACTTAGCGGCTGAGCCGTTGTTGCTCCTAGATGTTTCCACGTCACAATAACAGCACTTACAATTGACCGGGGCAGCTCTAGCAGGGCAGATATTTGACAAACTGACTTGTTGGAAAGGTGGCATCCTATGATGGTGCCACTTTAAAAGTCACTGAGCTCTTCAGTCAGGCCATTCTACTGATAATGTTTGTCTATGGAGATTGCATGGTTTTGTGCTCGATTTTATACACCTGTCAACATACGGGTGTGGCTGAAATAGCTGAATCCACTAATTTGAAGGGGTGTCCACATACTTTGGTATATATAGTGTATCTCTGCAAGACATGACATCATATACCAATGCTCCATAGTCAGTACTTATGCTAACTGTATGGCATGCCTAGATTAATATATTAATTTGATCAAATATGAACTAACATTTTATTTAGGACACAGTGCCATTCATTTGTTGAAATATGCCTGCTGCTGAGGCAGTCATGGGTTTCCATTTGTTGCTGTTGGTATGACTGGTATGCAAAAATTTGTTTGCTTACATATCTGTGTGGAGAGACCCATATGCAATCACTGACATAAAGCAACAGTTATTTCCAATATACACTGAACAAAAATATTACCGCAACATACAACAATTTCAACGTTTTTACTGAGTTACAGTTCATATAAGGAAATCAGTCAATTGAAATAAATTCATTAGGCCCTAATCTATGGATTTCACATGACTGGTAATACAGAGATGGATCTATTGGTCACAGATACCTTTTTAAAAAAAGAGGTAGGGATGTGGATCAGAAAACCAGTCAGTATCTGGTTTGACCACCATTTGCCTCATGCAGCATGACACATCTCCTTCACATAGAGTTGATCAGGCTGTTGATTGTGGCCTGTGGAATGTTGTCCCACTCCTCTTCAACGGCTGTGCGAAGTTACTGGATATTGGCAGGAACTGGAACACTCTGTCAAACACGTCGATCGAGAGCATCCCAAACATGCTCAATGGATGACATGTCTGGTGTGTATGCAGGCCATGGAAAAACTGGGACATTTTCAGTTTCCATGAATTGTATACAGATCCTTAAAACATGGGGCTGTGCATTATCATGCTGAAAACATGAGGTGACGGCGGCGGATGAATGGCACGACAACGGGCCTTAAGATCTCGTCACGGTATCTCGGTCCTTTCAAATTGCCATTGAGAAATTGCAATTGTGTTTGTTGTCTGTAGCTTATGCCTGCCCATACATACCATAACCTTACCATTGCCCCATGTTGGCGGTGAGGTTCTCTGTTCACATCAACAAATCGCTCGCCATCTGCCCAGTACAGTTGAAACCGGGATTCATCAGTGAAGAACACACTTCTCCAGAGTGCCAGTCACCATCAGAAGGTGAGCATTTGTCCACTGAAGTCAGTTACAACAACGTACTGTATATGAAAACTTTTTAAAATGTTATTCAAGTATTAATTACCAAAATGACGAAGATTCCGGGTAACTGTGTTAAGTTACCGGTAGCTTTGCATCCCTACCTATACCTCACCACAGGCTTGTTGTTCTCTCTCACATAAGGCCCAGCATAATGTCCTCTCATCTGTCAGAGGCTATTATTACTGGACACTAGCCTACCATGCCAGAGACACCAGTCTACTGTAGACACCAGCCTTCCATGCCAGAGACACCAGTCTACTGTAGACACCAGCCTTCCATGCCATAGACACCAGTCTACTGTAGAGACACCAGCCTACTGTAGACACACCAGCCTACCATGCCATAGACACCAGCCTAGTACACACCAGCCTACTGTAGAGACCCCAGCCTACTGTAGAGACCCCAGCCTACCGTAGAGACACCAGCCTACTGTAGAGACCCCAGCCTACCATGCCAGAGACCCCAGCCTACCATGCCAGAGACCCCAGCCTACTGTAGACACCAGCCTACCATGTCATAGACCCCAGCCTACTGTAGACACACCAGCCTACCATGCCAGAGACAGCAGTCTACTGTAGAGACACCAGTCTACCATGCCTCTCTTAGACCAAACCTTGACCAGACTAAGCCATGCATTAAGCTAATGTCTTTAAAGGGGATCCTGATCAAAAGCGACAGGACGATAGTCTGCTCCCAGATCTGTTTGCGCTACTTTGATGAGTTACAAGTAGTTGGCAAGACAGCACAAACAGATCTGGGACCAGGCTAGAAGGTCAAATTTAGCAACAATTAGGCTTATTTTTTAATTCCTGAAAACCAAAATGTAAACAATAGGATGGCATACAGGAACAGAGACAAACATGTTGGTTTGCTTTTTGTTTATGTAAATTGCTTGAGAAGAAAAAAGAAAGATGCCAGATTGGCATGTTTCAACCATTCAAGAAGACACACATATTGGATATCCACTCTGGGTTTTCTTCAACACAGTTCAGAATTCATACAAAATTGCACATTTATTAAATCCACAGTTTTCCAAGATATGTGAATGGGCATACGGTGTTTTTGTTTTCTGAGAGTGGGAACTTATCAAAAACCAGTCGAAAGATCAGAATATCACCCAACGACGTCAAAATACTGTATAGAATATATTACATCATATTCGGAATCTTTCAACAAAATGTTCCACACGAGCATTCATTCACATACCCTATACATAATATCAGATCAAATTAAAACTAAGAAATTAAAAAAAGAAACTTCTCAAACAAAATCTAATTTTCAAATACAATAATTTACAATTTTGAAAAACAAAATCAAACCAAAATAACCAGCTAAATGAACAGTCCCTCATTTACATATTGGCATGATATTGAGTGTTTCATCAAAAGAATTTCTTTGCTGCCGCTTCTTGTTGACTTCTGTAGAGGGAGGAGAGAGGGGAGAGTTGAAATTGAGAGGAGAGAGAACGAGATGATAGAGAGTTATGACAGAAACACTTGATTTTTTAAATGTATTAGTTATACTATTTCTTTATTATTGCGCTTACTTGTACATAATGTAGCTGAAGAACAGGACTGATTGGATGACCACAAAGACCAGAAAGTGTGTGGTACCCAAACAGGAAGGCATTGGAGGAGGTTCAGGGCAGTTCATCACCTGCTTTTCACTGGGGTTCTACATGCAGCATAAGACACAAAAATATACTGTAAAAATCTAGATTCCAAAAGTCCTCGTTCATTCCAGTCTTCTCAAAACACATTGGAGGAGAAGGTCTGAGGGAGAGGGACCTTGGATCTTCTCTTCCAATGTGGTTGGTGAAGGATGCGAAGATCGAGGAATCAGGAAAAGACGTGTGGAGAACCGCTGAGATTTACAGTCAAATAAGTTATTGACAAACCCCATTGCGCGTGATGAGGTGTTCGATGTTCCTCTTGACCACGTGTAGATGTTCCTTGATGTCGTTGAAGTGCTGGACCGTCTCATACGTCCCCATGCCTACTGCGTTGCCCTGATGCTGGCTGGCACCAATCTGTTTCAGAGACTCATAGAACGAGTTTCTGAGGAGAAAACAAACAAAAACAAAACAGAAGAGTCAGATCTATCTCACTGTTGAACACAGCCCATTCTGCAGTAGAAACATACATACATCAGACATTTTCTACATCAGCACACTAGAAAGGGTAGCGAAGATAAACCTCAGCCCATGGTAAACAACATCTGAAGTAGGCGACAACATTAAACCAGGAATGCATTTCAGCTAATACAGAATGAAGAGGATTAATTTAATATCTCAATGTCTTCCTATACCTAGATAATCTAAATGAGGTATGTGAACTTGAAGTCTAGGTATTTGGGAGATGATTGAATTAAGGTTGGAGGACATGTTTTCCCTATGATAGTGTGTCAAATCAAAGTTTATTGGTTGCGTACACAGATTTGCAGATGTTAAATCGCTGCTAGCTCCAACAGTGCAATAATGCCTAGCAATAAAAACACACATAATCCAGAAACAAAACAATCTGTTATATAGGATGAGCCATGACCACAATACAGCATATTCAGTTGAAGTCAGAAGTTTACATACACCTTAGCCAAATACACTTACTCAGTTTTTCACAATTCCTGACATTTAATCCTAGTAAGAATTCACCGTCTTAGGTCAGTTAGGATCAGCACTTTATTCTAAGAATGTGAAATGTCAGAATAATAGTAAGAATGATTTATTTCAGCTTTTGCTTCTTTCATCACATTCCCAGTGGGTCAGAAGTATACATACACTCAATTAGTATTTGGTAGCATTGCCTTTAAATTGTTTAACTTGGGCCAAATGTTTTGGGTAGCCTTCCACAAGCTTCCCACAATACATTGGGTGAATTTTGGCCCATTCCTCCTGACAGAGCTGGTGTAACTGAGCCAGCTTTGTAGGCCTCCTTGCTCGCACAAGCTTTTTCAGTTCTGCCCACAAATATTCTAGGATTCAGGTCAGGGCTTTGTGATGGCCACTCCAATGCGTTTGACTTTGTTGATCTTAAGCGATTTTGCCACAACTTTGGAAGTATGCTTGGGGTCATTGTCCATTTGGAAGACCCATTTGCGACCAAGCTTTAACTTTCTGACTGATGTCTTGAGATGTTGCTTCAATCTAGCCACATACTTTTCCTTACTCATGATGCCATCTATTTTGTGAAGAGCACCAGTCCCTCCTGCAGCAAAGCACCCCCACAACATGATGCTGCCACCCCCGTGCTTCATGGTTGGGATGGTGTTCTTCGGCTTGCAAGCATCCAAACATAACGATGGTCATTATGGCCAAACAGTTCTATTTTTGTTTCATCAGACCAGAGGACATGTCTCCAAAAAGTACGATCTTTATCCCCATGTGCAGTTGCAAACCGTAGTCTGGCATTTTTATGGCGGTTTTGGAGCAGTGGCTTCTTCCTTGCTGAGCGGTGGACATAGATACTTTTGAACCGGTTTCCTCCAGCATCTTCACAAGGTCCTTTGCTGTTGTTCTGGAATTGATTCGCACCAAAGTACGTTCATCTCTAGGAGACAGAATGCGTCTCCTTCCTGAGCGGTATGACGGCTGTGTGGTCCCATGGTGTTTATACTTGCATACTTTTTTTGTACAGATGAACGTGGTACCTTCAGGCATTTGGAAATTGCTCCCAAGGATGAACCAGACTTGTGGAGGTCCACAATTTTTTTTCTGAGGTCTTGGCTCATTTCTTTTGATTTTCCCATGATGTCAACCAAAGAGGAGGCACTGAGTGAAGGTAGGCCTTGAAATAAATCCACAGGTACACCTCCATTGACTCAAATGTCAATTAGCCTATCAGAAGCTTCTAAAGCCATGACATAATTTTCTGGAATTTTCCAAGCTGTTTAAAGGCACAGTCAACTTAGTGTATGTAAACTTCTGACCCAATGGAATTGTGATACAGTGAATTGTGAAATAATCTGTCTGTAAACAATTGTTGGAAAAATTACTTGTCATGCACAAAGTAGATGTCCTAACCGACTTGCCAAAACTATAGTTTGTGAACATGAAATTTGTGGTTGAAAAACAAGTCTAATGACTCCAACTTAAGTGTATGTAAACTCACGACTTCAACTGTATACTTTTACCGCATACTTCTACAGTTATGAAAAACAAGTCAAATAATAATAAAACAGTAGTTAGCCTTGATGAATATCATCACTAAGACTACTGCAACATAATAACCCCCC
This sequence comes from Brachymystax lenok tsinlingensis, assembly GCA_030435695.1. Classification (NCBI taxonomy): domain Eukaryota; kingdom Metazoa; phylum Chordata; class Actinopteri; order Salmoniformes; family Salmonidae; genus Brachymystax; species Brachymystax lenok. The sequence goes on along the minus strand of CM059795.1, from coordinate 8,473,792 downwards.
TCCCACCAAAAAAAGGCAATTGAGTAAACAAATGTTATCCGAATTTGATCATGTCAAATTATTATTTTGGTAAGATTTGGATAGTCTGTAGAGCATCTACATATGGACTATCTACATACTATCAGTAACCTTAACCATAGCAAGCAGGTGCTTATCAACAGACGGTCATACTATAAAACAAACTATCCTTAGAGAATTTACTGATGGAAAATCTGAACTATCCAAAGTAAAGTGTCATCATTATTTTCTAATACCAAGGGACCTTTCTTGGAATATGGCTCTCTCTCCTCATTATTGTTGAATATTTTGTTTGTGTGATCTGATCGGTCTGTCTACACCTTCTCTCCAAAAGCACCTCAGATATCATAATACTTAAGAATAAATATGTTATTGTTATTCGTCAATGGATAATAAAACAATTGATGTAACTGATGTTTTCGACAAAGAACGGAGATTCTCATCTTTCATCAGGATTAAGTAACGCAATCAAACCTTTATTTGTATCGCCAGCCTCTAACAAAAGACTAACAGAGTCTTGAGGCTGACAGAAGTACCTAAAGAACAGGGACATTTACAGTACATTCGGAAAGTATTCAGACCTCTTGACTTTTTCCACATTTTGTTACGTTACACCCTTATTCTAAAATGGATGAATTAGATTTTTTCCCTGCTCATCATTCTACACAAAATACCCAATAACTACAAAGTGATAACAGGTTTATAACATTTTGCTCATTTATTAAAAATATCACCTTTAACGTAAGTATTCAGACCCTTTGCTATGAGACTCGAAATTGAGCTCAAGCGCATCCGGTAATCTGTCTCTAAACAATTGTTGGAAAAATGACTTGTGTCATGCACAAAGTAGATGTCCTAACAGACTTGTCAAAACTATAGTTTGTTAACTTCTTTGGCAGCAGCACACGAGGTGACCGTTTTGGAGAGCCTGGCGTGCCCAAAGTAAAATGCCTCCCATTCAGGCCCAGAAAATAGGATATGCACATATTTAGTACCATGGTGGTTTGGTCTGTGGTTTTTTCCTGTCTTATCGCCCAGTTTATATTCCGGTTGAAATATTATACTAAATATACATAAGTGTTCCTAAGGATACATTTACAATTATGTTTGATTGTTCTTGGACAGGTTTATAGGTATAAGTTGAACGAGTTCTCTTCACGTTTCAATGGAGGAGTCAACGCTCCATTTTCTCATTATAACGCACCAACCAAACTGAGATTTATGGATATAATACATTACTTTTTCTAACAAAAGAACCACGGATTGTCTTCGTTGGACACTTGGGAAGCCCTCAGCAGAAGTTCTTCAAAAGGTAATTGATTTGTTTTCGCTGTGAAATGTGGTGTGAACCGTGATGGCTTATGAATTCATGCTAATGAAAAAATATGTGGGGGTGCCATCCTCAAACAATCAAATGTGGTGCTTTCGCCGTAAAGCCTTTTTGAAATCTGACAACGCTGTGATATTGCCAAGAAGCAGAGCTTTTGATGACTATGAAACACTTGTATATTGACGCATGTTTAATAATTCAACTTTCGGGTTTTTGAATTTGGCCCCTTGCATTTCACCAGGTAGTGTCGGGAGTGGGGCACTAGCGCCCCACCGCTCCCTAAGAAGTTTTAACAAGAAATTTGTGGATTGTTTGAAAATCGAGTATTAATGACCCCCACCTAAGAGTATGTAAACTTCAGACTTCAACTGTATATCTCTATATCCAGAATCTATGTATCTATCTCTATATCCAGTATCTACAGTAGTGGCCAACATTTTCACAAGGTTTGCTGCTTCTGTGTCTTTAGATATTTTTGTCAGATGTAACTATGGAATACTGAAGTATAATTACAAGCATTTCATAAGTGTCAAAGGATTTTATTGACAATTACATGAAGTTGATGCAAAGAGCCAATATTTGCAGTGTTGACCCTTCTTTTTCAAGACCTCTGCAATCTGCCTTGGCATGCTGTCAATTAACTTCTGGGCCACATCCTGACTGATGGCAGCCCATTCTTGCATAATCAATGCTTGGAGTTCGTTAGAATTTGTGGGTTTTTGTATGTCCACCCGCCTCTTGAGGATTGACCACAAGTTCTCAATGTGATTAAGGTCTGGGGAGTTTCCTGGCCATGGACCCAAAATATCAATGTTTTGTTCCCCGAGCCACTTAGCTATCACCTTTGCCTTATGGCAAGGTGCTCCATCATGCTGGAAAAGGCATTGTTCGTCACCAAATTGTTCCTGGGTGGTTGGGAGAAGTTGCTCTCGGAGGATGTGTTGGTACCATTCTTTATTCATGGCTGTGTTCTTAGGCAAAATTATGAGTGAGCCCTTGGCTGAGAAGCAACCCCACACATGAATGGTCTCAGGATGCTTTACTGTTGGTATGACACAGGACTGATGGTAGCGCTCACCTTGTCTTCTCCGGACAAGCTTTTTTCCGGATGCCCCAAACAATCGGAAAGGGGATTCATCAGAGAAAATGACTTTACCCCAGTCCACAGCAGTCCAATCCCTGTACCTTTTGCTGAATATCAGTCTGTCCCTGATGTTTTTCCTGGAGAGAAGTGGCTTCTTTGCTGCCCTTCTTGACACCAGACCATCCTCCAAAAGTCTTTGCCTCACTGTGCGTGCAGATGCACTCACACCTGCCTGCAGCCATTCCTGAGCAAGCTCTGTACTGGTGGTGCCCCGATCCCGTAGCTGAATCAACTTTAGGAGACGGTCCTGGCACTTGCTGGACTTTCTTGGGCGCCCTGAAGCCTTCTTCACAACAATTGAACCGCTCTCCTTGAAGTTCGTGATGATCCGATAAATGGTTGATTTAGGTGCTACCTTACTGGCAGCAATATCCTTGCCTGTGAAGCCCTTTTTGTGCAAAGCAATGATGACGGCACGTGTTTCCTTGCAGGTAACCATGGTTGACAGAGGAAGAACAATGACTCCAAGCACCACCCTCCTTTTGAAGCTTCCAGTCGGTTATTCGAAATCAGCATCTCCAGCCTTGTCCTCGTCAACACTCACACCTGTGTTAACGAGAGAATCACTGACATGATGTCAGCTGTCCCTTTTGTGGCAGGGCTGAAATGCAGTTGAAATGTTTTGGGGGGATTCAGTTCATTTGCATGGCAAAGAGGGACTTCGCAATTAATTGCAATTCATCTGATCACTCTCCATGACATTCTGGAGAATATGCAAATTGCCATCATACAAACTGAGGCAGCAGACTTTGTGAAAATTAATATTTGCGTCATTCTCAACACTTTTGGCCACGACTGTGATGTGATAGATACTGGAGATATATAATATATATCTCCAGTATCTATATATCTCTATATCCAGTATCTATCACTATATCCAGTATCTATGTATCTATCACTATATCCAGTATCTATGTATCTATCACTATATCCAGTATCTATGTATCTATCACTATATCCAGTATCTATCACTATATCCAGTATCTATATCCAGTATCTATATCTATATCCAGTAGCTATGTATATCTCGCAATCCATCTATCCATCTTGTACCACCTATCCACCTCTAGACAATGTTGTGCATAACAAACCAAAATAGTTTGTGAGGATGGTTGGATCACAGCTCCTCCACTCCAAAAGTTTGATGAGAAATGACTGTAAACATACTGTAATGAACAATTTATCTTAATATTAATTCATCTTAATATTACAGGGAATAGTCCAAATTCATCCTTAGCTTTCAAACGGCCATTTATCCTCCAACCCCAAAAGATCACGAATGAAGTTTAATTTACCAATCACCTCTAAAAACACGCTGTTAACCCAGATAGGGTATATCTTAATATACTGTATCTGCAATCTAGCAAAGTTACATTATAGACATAATGTACTGACAGTACTTATAACTAAAGACCATAAGTATTAATTATAGCCAAAGGAAAATGTAGGATATGTAATCTCTTAAATGGGTAGTGATGCATTTGTCAGTTTACGGAGTTAACAATATTCCTGGACAGGGACGGATTAAGAAATCATAGGGGCTTTGTTTAAAAAAACAATTATGTTAGCAGTAGTGCTGAGCGATTAACCGAAATTTCTGTTATTTGTCCGTTTTTAAAACAACTAATTGACCTACATCGGTTAAATTATTTTAATTCCATTTTGTTCAGTTTTTTCCCCCCTGTGAGCTCAATGAGCACATTACCACAGTTTCTCTAGAGATCAGATCCAGCCTGAACACTGCAATGTAGCAGGGAGTTGTTTAAACACCACTTTAAATGTGTACATGACACTGCAACAAAATTTCCCCATGGGGACAATAAAGTCAGCAAAGTAAAGTAGTTGTAGTTTCCAACAGGCCAACATTCTACAAAGTGTAGCGCATAAAACATGGCAATTAACTATAATCCATTGCGCATCTACTTGTCCAGTCAGAGTTTTACGACTGCCACAGAAGAGGCAGAAGAATCCAATTGTGAGGGGATAGAGAGAGCAGCTGTTGCTTCGCAAGGTAGCTCTACCTGAAAATACATGATCAGGTATTCCCAAACTGGGGGGGTACGCGCAATGCCGTCGGGGGTACGCCAAATAAAAATGAATACATTTTTTAATCTTCACATTTTCAGTCCATTTAGTAAGGCCAGCTTTAGAGACACATGCCAGCTCTACTGGTAGTACTGCTATTACCAGCAGTACTACACCTGCACCTGTCGACGACAAGTTGTTCTGCTACCACGAGCACATCCAAATCTAGCATCAGTAATTCTACATTTGTTGTTAACCCAACTAGCATGGACACTGACAGTTGTGAATTTGATGCAGCCGAAGAGCTACTGCCCCCTTAACCGGGAAAGCACCGAACAACAGACAGGGACGTTGGACCATCGAAGAGGCGCAAATATGATAACTACATTGATTTGGGGTTCACTTATATTGGGAGTAGTGCCTTTCCTCAGCCACAGTGTGTTATATGTGAAAAAGGACTCTCACAACTCTATGAAACCTTCACTCTGGCGCAGACATTTAGAAACAAAACATGGCAATTTGGACAGGCAAGCCCCATACAATTGTGGAGGACTTGTGTGAGGACCTGCTGCAGAGGATATGGCTGTGCCAATGCTGGGCAAAAAGGCAAAGAAAAACTATACAGACAATGCCTTCATCAAGCAACACTGTGACATGGCAGGAGATGTTTTGAAACAATTATTGCTTCACATACAAGCCAGTGAATTTTATGCGTTACAGCTGGATGAGTCAGACGTGGCGGGCCTGGCACAGCTCCTGGTATATGTCTGTTACGTTTATGGGGGGTCAATTAAGGAAGACATCCTCTTCTGCAAACCACTGGAAACCAGGACAACAGGAGAGGATATTTTTTAAGTAATGGACAGCTTTGTGACATCAAAATGGACATTGGTGGTCAAGATGTGTTGGTATCTGTACTGATGGCGCAAAAGCCATGACAGGGAGACATAGCGAAGTGGTAACCCGCGTGCAAGCATTTGCTCCTGACGCCACTTGGGTACACTGCAGTATCCACCGAGAGGCTCTTGCTGCCAAGGGAATTCCAGACAGCTTGAAAGACATTTTGGACACCTACAGTGAAAATGGTTAAAGCAAGGCCCCTAAACTCTCGTGTATTTTCTGCACTATGCAATGATATGGGCAGCGACCATGTAATGTTTTTACAACATACAGAAGTGCGCTGGTTATCAAGGGGCAAAGTATTTACCTTTTTATTTTATTGAGAGACAAGCTTAAATTTCTTTACTGACCATAATTTTCACTTGTCTGACTGCTTGCATGATGACGAGTTTCTCACACGACTGGCCTATCTGGGTGATGTTTTTTTCCCCCTCGCCTGAATGATCTGAATCTAAGATTACAGGGACTCTCCGCAACTATATTCAATGTGCGGGACAAAATTGATGCAATGATTTGTGTGCAAATGAACTCAAGCTTACGCACAATTACGCAGGTTCTTTCCCGAAACGGACGACACAGACAACTGGCTTCTTATCCCTTTCATGCCCTGCCTGCCTCCAGTCCTCTTACCCATATCTGAACAAGAGAGACTCATCGAAATTGCAACAAGCGATTCTGTGAAAATTGTATTTAAACAGAAGCCACTGTCAGATTTCTGGATTGGGCTGAGCTCAGAGTATCCTGCCTTGGCAAATCGCGCTGTTAAGACACTGATGCCCTTTGCAACCACGTACCTATGTGAGAGTGGATTCTCGGCCCTCACTAGCATGAAAACTAAATACAGGCACAGACCGTGTGTTGGAAATGATTTAAGACTGAGACTCTCCAATACAGCATTGCAGAGTTATGTGCATCCTTTAAAGCACACCCTTCTCATTAACCTGTGGTGAGTTATTCACAAATTTCAATGAACAAATAAGGTTTTATATGTAAGATGGTTAAATAAAGAGCAAAATTATTGATTATTATTTGTGCCCTGGTCCTAAAAGAGCTCTTTGTCACTTCCCTCTAGCCGGGCTGTGACAAAAACTCACACTCATTCTTATGTTTAATAAATGTATTGTATAGTGTGTGTGTGTGTGTGTGTGTGTGTGTGTTTGCAGCAGGCTTACAATGATGGCAAAAAACAACATTTGAGAGTGTGCTGACCCTGGTACTAGAAGGGTATGCAGCTGGAGGTTGAAGGGGTACAGGACTATAACAAAAATTGGGAACCACTGATCTAAGTGATTGATAGTTGGCATTCAGCAGTCGTAAAAAGTTTGCCTGATTACTTTGAAGAAATACAAAATAGTGATTTTGTCAGACGGCATAGGTAGCAGCTCTAAATAGTAGTCATCAAATAAAACAGATGTAATATACACAACAACTGAAATATGTTATTAAAGTAATGTGAATAAATGATTAATACGTGATGAGCAGTAATGATCAGTCACTACCATCATGGTTTAGGTCCACTTGTAGAATCTAAGCCAGGGCGCATTGAAGCGGTTCTGGCAGCTCGTGGTGGCTCAAAACCCTATGTTGGTGTTTTTTTATTAATCAGTTACCCAATCAAGGCAGGCCTCCCCACCCAGTTACCCACGTGGGTACCCTTACCACCTCCCCTTCCCCGATCTGACGATTATCAGAGCGGCAGCAGGCTGTCTACACTCATTGAGAGCGGACTTCTGAATCCTCCTGTGGTTGGCGGTTGCAGTAAAAAAATATATACATACAACATATCTAACATACTGTATAATATTATATATATAATACGCATTTTCTATTTATTTTATTCATTTTTGCTGCTTCTTGGGCCCCCACGGGCCTGGCGGCTTCAACCCCAGTAAGTCCCTGCATTAATCCAGCCCTGCTCCTGGACAGAGACAGTGAGAGGGTGACAGGAAAGCGGGTAGGAGCGAGAGAGAGTATGATGGAATGGTCTGGATTCTAACCCACGCCAACAAAGGCATAGGTGCCTTTAAAGCATTGCCATAAATCGGTAGAACACCCAAGGCAACCCAGAAACAATTTGAATGATAGTGCGGGTTTCCTACAGTTTGGGTTTTGTTAAGTCCAGCCAAAAGTCCTCTCCAGAGCTAAGAAATGACAGCAAACGTACTGTAATGAACAATATATAATCTTAATGTCACAGTGAACGGTCCAAAGTCAATCTCTAAATCCTCTTTAGGATCTTCCCAAAAGGCCATTTATCCTTAACATCAGAAACAAAATCTACCATTAACAAAAAGAAAAAGGCATGATTGCTGAATTAATCCCATGTTCTTAACCCAGATGTACAGTATCTTAATAAAAACAACTTAGTGAAATATTATTCAATTTATCAAGGTTTAAAACAGAAAAAATGTATTCACACTATTTATAAATAATGCTAAAACTATTGACCTTAGCCCGGGGCAAATTTCAGACTGGGAATCTCTCAAACGTGTTGTGATGGTGGCCAAGCGGTGTAAGCCGCAGCCTCCAGATCACATGTCTATGGTGTCGGCATGGGTCTGAATCCTGCCTACTGCCCTTTTGACAAAGTTCTCTTGCCCCACTGTCATCATCTCTCTGTTCAATAAAAGTCTGAAAAAATAAAATAAAAAAACATCTACACAGTGCATTCGGAAAGTATTCATACCCCTCGACGTTTTCCACTTTGTTACGTTACAGCTCTATTCTAAAATGTATTCATTCACCTTCCAACAGGACAACCACCCTAAGCACACAGCCAAGACAACGCAGGAGTGGCTTCGGGACAAGTCTCTGAAAGTCCTTGAGTGGCCCAGCCAGAGCCCTGACTTGAACCCAATCTAACATCTCTGGAGAGACCTGAAAATAGCTGTGCAGCAACGCTCTCCATGCAACCTGACAGAGCTTGCGAGGATCTGCAGAGAAGGGAGAAACTCCCCAAATACAGATGTGCCAAGCGTGTAGCGTCATACCCAAAAAAAGACTTCAGGCTGTAATCACTACCAAAAAGGTACTTCAACAAAGTACTGAGTAAAGGTCTGAATACTTATGTAAATGTCATATTTCAGTTTTCCATTTGTAATAAATCTGCAAAAAAAAAAAAAAAAAAAAAAAAAAAAAAGAACTGTTTATGCTTTGTCATTACGGGGTATCGTGTGAAAATTGAGGGAATACATTTTTCTGTTTTTGAATAACGCTGTAACGTAACAAAATTGAGAAAAAGTCAAGGGGTCTGAACTTTCCGAATGCACTGTACATGGGTTGTGAGATGAATTTGTCCGTTTACAATACTCCTTTCTCTGTGAAATGATTTGCTGGTTAGGTGTTAACCAGTATAACACATGGTATTGTCTATTGAAACCATAATATTTTTTTTAATTACATTGTGGCTTCTTGTAAATGTGCAATCAAAAGCGCCCATATTGAGAAAATGTGCAAGACGCAGAAGTTAGTGGCGTGTATCAAAAGAGCAGAATAAGACTCAGTTGACATTTTAATAAAAGAGAACAAGATCACGTTTCTGATTAAATTACATTTTCTTATAATGTATTATTACGAACAGGAGGGGTACGGTCTTTTCCCATTAATATCGTCTTAAGATTTAAGATGATTACAAAGCCAAAAACACTTGACAAATGAAAGCAATTGGAAGGCTGTAAGTATATAGGTCTAGGGGGAACTGCGACATCAGGAAAGCAATCAGAAGGATCCCATGTTTTGTATCTGTGTATGAAGGACGTATTTAAAAGACTGGATGTCAAATCCTCCAAGGACAAATGGCACCCGAGATGTATCCTTTTCTTGCAACCAGCCCAGGGCCACATGGCACAGAACACACAGCTGAGGGATGGTCGGACAGTAGAAGACGTTTGTATGAACAAAAATTCAATTTGTTTCTAAAAATTAAGAAGCAGGCAAATCTCCCCCGAGAAAGTAAGTGAACATTTATTAAAACTGTGAGTCTAATCTTTATCTTGTCCAAGTGACCCATTTATGAGAAAGCCCTTCTCAGATCAGAGAACATAATTTACCAGAGACTAAACAGTAAGACGAGGTCAATCATATAATCATAATTCACATCTCTATAGACGGGGTTAAGACCTTAACGAGGGCATAATAATCTACTAGATTATAATCCCATACAGACCAATCAAGTTACTGCATTAGAGTCAGATGTACAGTATGTACTGTTTGTAGTCTTAATGTTGTGCCGTTTGGCTTGACTATAGTAAGCAATTCTTTGAAGTTCAAAATCTCCCTACCATCATATCTAAGCCAATGTCAACGAAAATTTGCAAATCGACTTGGGAGGTACACAACACACTTCCCGCCTCTCGTCATGATCCGTCCAGCCATTCCAGAGAATCAGTATATCAGATTTTTGACAGGGGTCGTTAGCACTAGGGTCGTCAGACAAATATTTTGCCAAAACCTAGCTCAAATTCTAGACGTGGGATTAAAACAAATCTACAACGTCCATAAGGTGACCATTAGACTTATATCCATTTGTACTGAATAAGTTTGTTGTAGGTGCAACAGTTTTAAAAAAATGCAAAATTTACCGCTCTCACATGCACATTTCTGCCCAACGAAAACCAACGATGTGCTACCTTTTGGTAGCATTTCTGACAACGCGAACATCTTTTCAGTCAAATCTCAAGAGTTCTAAAACAGTCGAGCAACTCTGTTGCTGCACAACAGTATCAGCTAGCTAGTAGAAGGCTAGCAGCTGTAGCTAGCACCAGTTGAATGAGAAGCAAAAAAGGAAGGTTGCAAGCTAGCTCTGTATGTTTTGCTACGGAAGGTTTTTCCTATAGCTGAAGACTGTCATCTGTGTAAACCGCTGACCTGGACACTTGCTTGTAAACCGGAGCACAAATAAGCTAGCGGACCTCCTTGGCTGCTATCACGTACAATAATTTGGGAACTTTTGGAAAACTGCCACGCTGCTAATTAAATTATAATACATGCACACACCAGACAGACACATTGCTGTTAGAAGATCCTGAGTATATTCTAGCCTTTACCATATGTATTAATTCAGTTTGCTCCCTCTGTCAATTACATTTTCTTCATGTCATTATAATCTAAATTTGAACTGACTGATCAACAGTGTCAAGTTACTTTTTTAATGTGTTCCTGAAAACCTGAAGACGCCATCCACACGTAAAAAGTAGCAGAGGTGCGGGTTGCACGCAAAGCATCTAGTTAAACATCATAATGATAATTTCTTGTGTGACCTGTGACCAGTCAAAAGAAAAAAACGCCATGCTTGCTAACTTGGTAAGCTATGTGATAAAATTAAACTGTTTACAACTGTTTGACTTTTATTTTATTTTTTAATTACCAAGCAAGAGAAATAATGTTCCATCAGCACGGAGTGAACGTCGTTCTGCATATGAATGTTGTACTGCGTCGTTACTCGTCTGCTTGTCGTCCGCCTGTTAGCTCGCACGATTCTTGCCATTCTCCTTCGACCTTTCATCAACGAGCAGTTTTTTCGCTCACAGAAACTGACACTGACTGGATGTTTTTTTGTTTGATTGCACCATTCTCGGTAAACCCTAGACACTGTCGTGCATGTAAAGCTCAGGAGGGTGGACGTTTCTGATACACTGGATCTGGCGTGCCTGGTAACCGACGATCATACCACGCTCAAAGTCGCTGACGTCACTCGTTTTGCCCATTCTAACATTCAATAGAACAGTAACTGAATGCCTCGATGCCTCACGGTCTGTAGAAGCAATCCATTGTCATGATTCGGGGTGGTGTACCTAATATACTGGCCACATCGCCGTTTTACTTTAGTGCCTTACTGCAAACAGGAATATTTGTATTTTGTACAGGCTTCCTTTTCACTCTGTCAATTAGGTTAGTATTGTGGAGTAATTACAATGTTGTTGATCCATCCTCAGTTGTCATATCATAACCATTAAACTATAACTGTTTTAAAGAGCCCATTGGCCTCATGGTAAAATCCCTGAGTGGTTTCCTTCCTCTCTGGCAACTGAATTAGGAAGGACGCCTGTATCTTTGTAGTGACTGGGAGTATTGATACACCATCCAAAGTGTATTAATAACTTCATGCTCAAAGTCTGTTTAAAAAAAGGGAAAGTGTTTAAACCCTTTACAATGAAGATCTGTGAAGTTATTTGGATCTTTACGAATTATTTTGAAAGACAGGGTCCTGTATATATAAACTCAGCAAAAAAAAAAGAAACTTCCCCTTTTCAGGACCCTGTCTTTCAAAGATAATTCGTAAAAATCCAAATAACTTCACAGACCTTCATTGTAAAGTGTTTAAAACACTTTCTCATGCTTGTCCAATGAACCATAAACAATTAATGAACATGCACCCGTGGAACGGTCGTTAAGACACGAACAGCTTACAGACGGTAGGCAATTAAGGTCACAGTTATGAAAACTTAGGACACTACTGCAACGTTGCGAGGCATTGGAAACACTCCCCTGGTCTTTGTGGTTGAATCTGTGTTTAAAATTCACTGCCCGACTGAGGGATCTTACAGATAATTGTATGTGTGGGGTACAGAGATGAGGCAGTCATTCAAACATCATGTTAAAACACTTATTGGACACAGAGTGAGTCTGTGCAACTTATTATGTGACTTGTTACTACTGAACTTATTTAGGTTTAGTCACAGTAATTAATTGTATGACTGCCAAAGCCCATAACAAAAGGGTTGAATACTTGACTCAAGACATTTCAGCTTTTCATTTTTTATTAATTTGTAAAAAAAATTTAAAAAACAACTCCATTTTGACATTATGGGGTATTGGGTGCAGGCCAGACAAAATTCAGGCTGTAACTAGGGTTGTGACGTTACCATATTACTGCCACACCGGTGGTCACAGTCAAATTCCACGTGACCATTTAGTCACAGTAGTTAGGCTTCTCCATGCTCTGATGCTGCTGATGGTCATCAGTAGTCTACCAAACTTGCTAACTGCCTGGTGCTCAGCACTCTATTGTCCCTCTAATCACTCTGACATCAATGGAAATGTAATCGAAAATCTAATCAAACACTTCATGAGATCCCATGAGCTCATGTTGCTCAACATTTCTATAGGCTATGCAACTGCGTGAGAAAACAGAGAGTGATGGCCTCTATTAAAAAGAGGATCCCATCAGCTTTCTATAGGCTAGGGCTACTATATTTATTTCTCAACTTTCCTAATATTAAGCACATTGCTTCTCTTTACAACAAGAGTATAGCCTACCTGGCTGGCATGAAAATGAACCATGGGAAAAGTGTCCTCCATTCGCTATTTAAGTGCATAGATAACATGTATTTTTTTCCCTGTTCCGAGATAGGCGCCTGATAATGGTCCATTCTAAATCCAAACTAATTTCACAGATATATTATTTAGTATATGAAAAGACTAATAGTTTATAAACATTTTAAGCTAAACATTCTGATCTGTTGTGTCAGACTCATTGCTTTTAAAAAGGTCTTTCAATGCTATTGGTTGTATTAATTTGGGATCTATCACATCTCACAACTGTCCCAGACTATGTTTGGAATATTTTTTTATAGGTCAACTTTTGTACTATGGGGGAAAGTAGATTGACATAGGCTTGTGCTTTTGCTCGAGCAGCCTGCACAATAAAACAAAGCAGAGCTCATGACTCATGCCACTTCTTTCAAAATCATCATTAGTCTCATCATGCAGCCTTACAATATATTTAAAAAAATCTAAACATATAGCCCAACGTTTGTATCACAACTAAAGTTACATTAATAACTCTAAATTAAGCATATAGAAGGACCGGTTTCTTTGTTAACCGCTCAACACAGAATAGCTGCATCTCTCGGTTTGGAAAAAAAATATCCTTTCCATTTTATTCAGCTATGTTCAATTGTATTCCTCATACTATAAAATATAAATAATGCCTCAGATTTCTAAGCCAATATTGTCTGCTAAATTAACTAGTGTAGCCCACAGCCATATGACACAGCCAGATCAGGGCCTAACAAGAGGACAAGTCAGCGTATGCTATTCTGTTCTTCTGAAATATATGAAGAAAATGTCATCTGCTTCTTTAGACCTGTCCAAAAAAAAAATATATGTAGATGTTCCAAAGCTCTGCATCAGTGGCTTGTAGGGTGTGTGTGGAAGGCAGGTGATGTTAAAGTTGTTTATGTTAATTAACGGTCAATTGCGGTGAGACCGGCAGTTATTTGCTTGACAATCAACAGCTGACAAAATTGTATGACTGCCAAAGCCCTAGCTGTAACACAAAATGTGGAAAAAGTAAAGGGGGTTTGAATACTTTGAAGGCCCTGTGTACAGTTGAAGTTTACGTACACCTTAACCAAATACATTTAAACTCAGTTTTCCACAACTTCTGACATTTAATCCTAGTAGAAATTCCCTGTCTTAGGTCAGTTAGGATCACCACTTTATTTTTAAGATTGTGAAATGTCAGAATAACAGGAGAGAATGATTTATTTCAGCTTTTATTTCTTTCATCACATTCCCAGGGGGTCAGAAGTTTACATACTAATTGAGTGTATTTGGTAGCATTGCCTTTAAATTGTTTAACTTGGGTCAAACGTTTTGGGTAGCCTTCCACATGCTTCCCACAATAAGTTGGGTGAATTTTGACCCATTCCTCCTGACAGAGCTGGTATAACTGAGTCAGGTTTGTAGACCTTGCTCGCACACGCCTTTTCAGTTCTGCCCACAAATGTTCTATGGGATTGCGGTCAGGGCTTTGTGATGGCCACTCCAATATCTTGACTTTGTTGTCCTTAAGCCATTTCCACAACTTTGGAAGTATGCTTGGGGTCATTGTCCATTTGGAAGACCCATTTGCGACCAAGCTTCCTGACTGATGCGACCCAACTTCCTGACTGATGTTTTGAAATGTTGCTTCAATATATCCACACACATTTCCTACCTCATGATGCCACCTATTTTGTGAAGTGCACCACTCCCTCCTGCAGCAAAGCACCACCACAATATGATGCTGCACCCCCGTACTTCACGGTTGGGATGGTGTTCTTCGGCTTGCAAGCCTCCCCCTTTTTCCTCCAAACATAACGATGGTCATTATGGCCAAACAGTTCTATTTTTGTTTCATCAGACCAGAGGACATTTCTCCAAAAAGTATGATCTTTGTCCCCATGTGCAGTTGCAAACCGTAGTCTGGCTTAGTGGAGCAGTGGCTTCTTCCTTGCTGAGCGGCCTTTCAGGTTATGTCGATATAGGACTTGTTTTACTGTGGATATAGATACTTTTGTACCAGTTTCCTCCAGCATCTTCACAAGGTCCTTTGCTGTTGTTCTGGGATTTATTTGCACTTTTTGCACCAAAGTACGTTTATCTCTAGGAGACAGAACGCGTCTCCTACCTGAGCGGTATGACGGCTGCGTGGTCCCATGGTGTTTATACATGCATAGGATTGTTTGTACAGATGAACGTGGTACCTTCAGGTGTTTGGAAATTGCTCCCAAGGATGAACCAGACTTGTGGCTCAAATGATGTCAACCATGACATCATTTTCTGGAATTTTCCAAGCTGTTTAAAGGCACAGTCAACTTAGTGTATGTAAACTTCGGACCCACTGGAATTGTGATACAGTGAATTGTGAAATAATCTGTCTGTAAACAATTGTTGGAAAAATTACTTGTGTCATGCACAAAGTAGATACCTGCCACTCAGGCCCAGAAACTAGGATATGCACATAATTAGTACTATTGGATAGGAAACACTGAAGTTTCTAAAACCGTTTTTTTTTTTTAAGTTGACCTTTTTCTCCTGGCTGCCTATTGGATTCAATGTTATGTAGGACTGAGACTGCAGTACCTATGGCTTCCACTGGATGTCAACAGTCTTTAGACAGGGTTCCATGACGTTAGGTTGAATTAGAAGCCAATAGAAGAAGAATTTAGACGTGGACCCCGGAACTCGGTGTTTTTTTCCTTTCCTATCGTTCAGGCTACAATCCGGTTGAAATATTATAGTAAATATACATAAAAGGATACCTAAGGATACATTAAAAATGATGTTTGATTTGTTTGGAGAAAGTTGACAGGTATAATTTGAATGCGTTCTCTTCACGGTTCAATGTGTGACTCGACGGTGGAATTTCTGAACATAACGCGCCAACCAAACAGAGATTTATGGATATAATAAATGACTTTTTCTAACAAAAGAACCATTGGATGTCTTCGTTGGACACTTGGGAAGCCCTCAGCAGTAGTTCTTCGAAAGGTAAGTGATTTATTTTAGCTCTTATATGGGTTGTGTGTGACCCGAGCTGGATATGAATTTATGCTAATGCATAAATGTTAGAGGTGCTATCCTCAAACAATCAAATGTTGTGCTTTCGCCGTAAAGCCTTTTTGAAATCTGACAACGCTGTGATATTGCCAAGAATCAGAGCTTTTGATGACTATGCAACACTTGTATATTGATGAATGTTTAATAATTCAACTTTTGGATTTTGAATTTGGCGCCTTACATTTCACCGGGTAGTGTCGGGAACGGCCCGCTAGCGCCCCGTTTATCCCTGAGGGGTTAACTGCCTTGTTCAGGGGCAGAACGATAGATTTTTACCTTGTCAGCACGGGGATTCGATCTTGCAACCTTTGTTAGAAGTCGAGCGCTCTAACCACTAGGCTACCTGCCGTCCCGATAACAACCCCCCAAAAGAAAAAAGACAATTGAGTGAACAAATGTTATCCGAATTTGATCATGTCAAATTATTATTTTGGTAAGACTATTTGGATAGTCTGTAGAGCATCTACATATGGACTATCTACATACTATCAGTAACCTTAACCATAGCAAGCAGGTGCTTATCAACAGACGGTCATACTATAAAACAAACTATCTGTAGAGCATTTACTGATGGCAAATCTGAACTATCCAAAATAAAGTGTCATCATTATTTTCTAATACCAAGGGACCTTTCTTGGAATATGGCTCATTCTCCTCATTATTGTTGAATATTTTGTTTGTGTGATCTGATCGGTCTGTCTACACCTTTTCTCCAAAAGCACCTTAGATATCATAATACTTAAGAATAAATATGTTATTGTTATTCGTCAATGGATAATAAAACAATTGATGTAACTGATGTTTTCGACAAAGAACGGAGATTCTCATCTTTCATCAGGATTAAGTAACGCAATCATACCTTTATTTGTATCGCCAGCCTCTAACAAAAGACTAACACAGAGTCTTAATCTGTATTATCCTAAGATCATATGAAAAGCCTGGGAGGCTGACAGAAGTACCTAAAGAACAGGGACATTTACATGTACAGTACATTCGGAAAGTATTCAGACCTCTTGACTTTTTTCACATTGTTACGTTACACCCTTATTCTAAAAATTATTCTAATTAGATTTTTTCCCTGCTCATCATTCTACACAAAATACCCAATAACGACAGTGATAACAGGTTTAGAAAATGTTGCTCATTTATAAAAAAATATCACATTTTACGTAAGTATTCAGACCCTTTGCTATGAGACTCGAAATTGAGCTCAAGCGCATCCATTTCCATTGATCATCCTTCAGATGTTTCTACAACTTGATTGGAGTCCACCTGTGGTAAATTCAATTGATTGGACATGATTTGGAAAGACACACACCTGTCTATATAAAGGTCCCACAGTTGACAGTGCATGTCAGAGCAAAAACCAAGCCATGATGTCAAAGAAATTGTCCGTAGAGCTCCGAACCAGGTTTGTGTTGAGGCACAGACCTGGGGAAGGGTACCAAAACATTTCTGCAGCATTGAAGGTCCTCAATAACATAATTCTTAAATGGAAGAAGTTTGGAACAACCAAGACTCTTCCTAGAGCTGGCCGCCTGGCCAAACTGAGCAATCGGGGGAGAAGGGCCTTGGTCAGGGAGGTGACCAAGAACCCAACGGTCACTCTGACGGAGTTCCAGAGTTCCTCTGTGGAGAACCTTCCAGAAGGACAACAATCTCTACAGCACTCCACCAATCAAGCCTTTATGGTAGCGGCCAGACAGAAAGGCACATGACAGCCACTTGGAGTTTTCCAAAAGGCACCTAAAGGACTCTCAGACCATGAGAAACAAGATTCTCTGATGAAACCAAGATTGAACTCTTTGGCCTGAATGTCAAGTGTCACGTCTGGAGGAAACCTGGTAACATCCCTACGGTGAAGCAGTGTGGTGGCAGCATCATGCTGTGGGGATGTTTTTCAGAGGCAGGGACTGGGAGACTAGTCAGGATCAAGGGAAAGATGAACGGAGCCATGTACAGAGAGATCCTTGATGAAAACCTGCTCCAGAGCGTTCAGGACCTCAGACTGGGGTGAAGGTTCACCTTCCAACAGGACAATGACCCTAAGCACAAAGCCAAGACAACGCAGGAGCGGCTTCGGGACAAGTCTCTGATTATTAGAGCCCTGACTTGAACCCGATCGAACATCTCTGGAGAAGAATGGGAGAAACTCCCCAAATACAGATGTGCCAAGCTTGTAGAGTTATACCCAAGAAGACTCAAGGCTGTAATCGCTGCCAAAGGTGCTTCAACGAAGTACTGAGTAAAGGGTCTGAATACTTATGTAAAATGTTATATTTCCAGGGGTTTTTGAATTCATAAATTTGCAAAACAATAATTTCTTTGCTTTTTGGGGCATTGCGTGTAGATTGACAAGGGGAAAAAAACAATTTAATCCATTTTACAATAAGAATGCAATTGTTAATTTGGGTGAACTATTGCTTTAATCTATTAGAACATGAAAATATCGACATATTTTAGGAAACAATGGTTGTCAAGTAACGGAAATATATAACGGTTAGGCTATATGTTATGTCGTCTCAAAGAACTGACAAGGTCCATGCTAGAAACAGTCATGTTATCAGAAAAAATGTGTGATTTACTTATTCATCCTCTAGTCAAGAATGCAGCTCTGATGCTCTATAAACCAAAGAACCGCCCACCAGACTCCCCAGCTCATATCCTCATGCATAAAACACAGTGAAAGTCAGCAAACAAAAGCTGAACATAAATATGGATTAGGGATGAGCTCCTGGGGAGATAAGGTGTCTATCCCACTGGGGGGTATAGTGGAGGAGGTTTAAGGTATCATAGTCTTGGGGGCTTGTAGTTAAGGTATCATAGTAAATCCGACAGACAAGCCAGAGGGGGATTTCAGACTGGGAAGCTAGAGACAAAAAATTGCAGATTATTTGGTCTAGGCTGAGACACCTGCGGTAGCAGAGTATTGTATTGTGAGATTAAATATGAGATTTAATAAGGATTTCTTTATGGCCTGGATTGAAAAACAATAGCTTGTTTGTCTGGAATATCAGCTCTTACGTACAGTAAATACAGTTAAAGAATAATAACAAAACAACAATCGCTGTTACACTACCCACCTCAACTCGTTCAGGTTCCTCAGTACTTCCTGTTGTGTTGCAACCACTGCACCCATCTCTTGACTTGGAGCCTGAAGAATCAAACAATTCAATAAACATAAAAATTATGGAAACATGTCACCATCCTTTTTAGTAAAATGATAAAACTTCAGTATGTGTGTGTGGCTCTACTGATATGAACAATATACTGTGTGTGTGTGTGTGTGCTCTTTTACGAGTGTGTTTGTATGTATGCATGTGCGCTCGTGGTCTTCCTAGACTTCCTACCTGTCCCGCCTGTCCTCCAGACTCCCCTTGCCGCTTGGAGATGTCGTCGGTAGCCATGGATACGTAGCGCCGCTGTTCGTCCAGGATCACGGCCAGCTGTTGGTGAAGCTGCTTGATCTCCAGATGGATCCGGTTCTGGCCCTCAAACACTTGGCGGATCTCTCTGTCGTTCACACTCTCATACATGTCCTCAACTACACAGGACACAGATCAGACAGAAGGACGTCTTATTAGCATCTAGTATTAGCATCTGGGCAGTCTAGCATCTATCGTTAGCATCTAGTATTAGCATTTGGGCAGTCTAGTATCTATACCCCTTAATGTAAAGCAAAAACCAGTTTGGACATTTTTGCAAATGTATAAAAATAAAAAATAAACATATTTACATAAGTAAATCTAGGTGGCCAGGCTCTGATATATAAGACTATTGATATATAGAGAGATATATAGATATATCTCTATCCATCGCTCTACAAGGGTTTTTCTTTATTTGTACTATTTTCTACCTTGTAGAATCATAGTGAAGAGAAGATACAACTATGAAATAACACATGGAATCATGTAGTAACCAAAAAAAAGTGTCAAGAGTTCCCACATATGCTGAGCACTTGTTGGCTGCTTTTCCTTCACTCTGCAGTCGAACTCATCCCAAACCATCTCAATTGGGTTGAGGTTGGGTGATTGCGGAGGCCAGGTCATCTGATACAGCACTCGATCCCTCTCCTTCTTGGTAAAATAGCTCTTATACAGCCTGGAGGTGTTGGGTCATTGTCCTGTTGAAAAACAAACGATAGTCCCACTAAGCTCAAACCAGATGGGACGGCTATTCGCTGCAGAATGCTGTGGTAGCCATGCTGGTTAAGTGGGCCTTGAATTCTAAATAAATCACTGACAGTGTCACCAGCAAAGCACCCCCACACCATCACACCACCTCCTCCATGCTTCACGGTGGGAACCACACATGTGGAGATCATCCATTCACCTATTCTGTGTCTCACAAAGACACAGCGGTTGGAACCAAAAATGTGGACTCATCAGACCAAAGGACCAAAGGATTTCCACCGGTCTAATGTCTGCTGCTCCTGTTTCTTGGCCCAAGCAAGTCTCTTCTTCTTATTGGTGTCCTTTAGTAGTGGTTTCTTTGCAGAAATTTGACCATGAAGGCCTGATTCACGCAGTCTCCTCTGAACAGATGAGGTTGAAATGGGTCTGTTACTTGAACTCTGAAGCATTTATCTTGGCTGCAATTTCTGAGGCTGGTCACTACAATGAACTTATCCTCTGCAGCAGAGGTAACTCTGGGTCTTCCTTTCCTGTGGCGGTCCTCATGAGAGCCAGTTTCATAACAGAGCTTGATGGTTTTGCGACTGCACTGGAAGAAGCGTTCAAAGTTCTTGAAATCTTCTGCATTGACTGACCTTCATGTCTTAATGACAGACTGTCGTTTCTCTTTGCTTATTTGAGCTGTTCTTGCCATAATATGGACTTGGTATTTTACCAAATAGGGGTGGTATACAGAATGAACTTAACAAGGCACACCTGTTAATTGAAATGCATTCCAGGGGACTACCTCGAAGCTGGTTGAGAGAATGCCAAGATTGTGCAAAGCTGTCAAGGCAAAGGGTAGCTATTTGAATATATTTTGATTTGTTTAACCCTTTTTTTGCTTACTTCATAATTCCATGTGTTATTTCATAGTTTGATGTCTTCACTATTATTCTACAATGTAGAATTTTTTAAAAAATAAAGAAAAACCCTTGAATGAGTAAGTGTCAACTTTTGACTGGTACTGTATGTAATTTTTTTAATGGGTCCACAGCCTATTAAAAAAATTGCCCATCCCTGATCTAGAATGTAAAAAGTAGCATATAACATGTATAGCAAAGACAGGATGAAGTCTGAGGAATATTATTGAGTGAAACTAACTGGGTTGTCCCTGGATGTCCGGATGCTCCTTCTGATAGTCCTCTTTCTTTTTGTCCAGATCCTGCTGAAAGTTCTCAAATTCCTCCTGGTACTTGTCCTTGTCCTGCTTGGGCATCTCTGCTTCAGGTGGGGGCTTCAAATGGGACAAAACAACCCCTGTGAACCAGCGCTGAAGAGACTGACGCCCTGTACTCCTCTTACTTACATAACGCTTTCTCATGCACACAATTTCACTCTGATGTTCTTCCAATTAAAATTGTACTGAGTGGTACTGTAAGTGGTTTAACTTGTGGTAAGTGGAAACTGTACCAGTTACAGTTATGAGTAGTATAACTAAGAAAATCTAGTTACCAGTTCTTGGCCAGGCTCTGATAGTCTGAACGTCAAGAAGGACAGGACATCATGATCGTCTGGAAGACAAAAGTTAGATTCAAACAAAACATATTAAATATGATTAAACAAAATAATTTGTATCATGATTGACCATTATAACCTAACAATATCCACACTTTACATGTCAAGCAGTTTAATCTAAATAAATTAGGACTAGTAAAAATCTCCTTTTACATGTCAAGCAGTTTAATCTAAATAAATTAGGACTAGTAAAAATCCCACTTTGAAAGAAATGACATATAAAAGGGGGTCATACATGCTTATGGCAAGTTTAATAATGCATTACAACCACATCATAATGCATTATACCTGCTGGCCTCAATTAAACTGTTACCAAGATAACCACCTGCTAGACCACCAGTGGCAGCTGAGATGCCGAAGTAGCCCTCCTGTGGAATGACCATGTTGTCCACTTTTGTACAGAACTCATAGTCATCCTTATCTGGTGTGAAACCGTTGTTGATCAGCACCTGACAGGACAGACAATGTTTTAGCACATTAACCAAGTGCAATCAATTAAAATGCCTTATAATTTTGTACTGTTTAACCCTTTTTCTCCCCAATTTCTTAATATCCAATTGGGAGTTACAGTCTTGGCCAATCGCTGTGACTCACGTACGGACTCGGGAGAGGCGAAGGTCGAGAGCCATGCGCCCTCCGAAACACGACCCTGCCAAGCCACACTGCTTCTTGACACACTGCTCGCTTAACCCGGAAGCCAGCCAAACCAATGCGTCAGAAGAAACACCGTACAACTGGCGACCGTGTCAGTGTGCATGCGCCCGGCCCACCACAGGAGTCACTAGAGCGCGATGGGACAAGGACATCCCGGGCCAGCCAAACCCAACCCTTACCCGAACGACGCTGGGCCAATTGTGCACCGCCTCACGGATCTCTACAGATCCGGGATCGAACCCGGATCTGTAGTGACGCCTCAAGCACTGCAATGCAGTGCCTTAGACCGCTGCGACACTCGGGAGGCACGGCATATTTCTGTGTTGTTTGATGCTTTCGGGTGTTGATCATTTTATCGTGTTCTCAATAAATTGCCAATATAAAAACACCAGTCAAATTTGTCGAGTTTCTGATTGGAGGGGATTGATAATTTACTTACTGTTAGTGTTCTTTTATAGTATGTTATTTTGGCTCTGACGGGATAGGGTTTGTTACGGAAGTCTCTTAAGCATGTCCCCAGGGCCTGAGTCGTGCCATCACTGAAAATAAAACATTATTTTTTTTAGACACATTACATAGTAGTATTAGAAGTATAGTACTTTATTTATCACGAGAAGGGAAATTCATTCATCCCCACAAGCATTGACAATACAAAGTACAAAGGCAGACCTGGATTTATAACAAGTATAAAGGACACATGCACCATAGCAGCAGAAGAAACAAGTACAGAGAATATAGTGCTCCATACATGGGCATACAAACAGAAAATACATGGTTTGGATATTTCAGAAATTAAGGAAAACAGTTCCAATTAATTTGTAAACACACAGAGTAGTGACGACACAGAAGACAGTGGTGTAAGCTCTAACACAGATCGACTGGCACAGAAAAGTGATTTAAAGCTTTCACTGCCCAGGGAGATTAGGATGACAGAGAGGATTATAATCTCCAACCACAAATAAATAATTATATTTTCTAATCTTCTTTAAGTTGTAAAATGTTCAGTTGGTGATGTCAGTAAGGCGAAGGAAATGTTGACTTACTTTGGGTGATCATAAACAAGTTTGCCATTGTTTCCCACTACCAACACAGCAGGGTTATTTTTCTAAAAAAATAAATAAAAAACAACAGTAAAACAAACAACAATCTGTAATCTACCTAATCTAGGTTTTAAAGGTCATTGTGTTTCTTTCATTACATCCAATATATGCTATCAGACCGAGGCTACTTGAAAATATGAAGGAAAAAAAATGTATATCAAGATAAGTGTGTACAGTATTAACATACATTTCTTATTATTTGCATTGTAGTATTTTAATTTTAAAGTATTAATGACATATTATGAAAAAAAAAAGTTAATTGACATTTTACCTGAATTAATTTTGCAATATTCTTTTGACTTTTTGCTTTACCCATGATTAAATAAATAAATACATTTATTGTAAATTTATTAAATGAACGTAATACATTGTTAAAATTTGACCACCAACCTTCCCATCGTTGTCAAAGGAATCGAAGAAGATACCGATGCCGTTCCAGTTGTCAGCGGCTCCATAGACAGGACCATCCAGGCCTTGTGCAGTGGTGAACCATATCGCCTGTTAGAGGGACGAGCACATGGAGACTGTGAATGTCCAAAAATACTTATTTTAGCTGTCTGAATAACTATAGGTAACAGTAGAGCAGCAGAGGGACAGAGAGATAAATATAGGGACAGTAGATACAGTAAAATGTACTTGAACCCACAACCATGGCGTTACTAGTGCCACACTTTTACCCATCTGAGCCACACAGGGACAGGACAGACATGGAGAGACAAACAAGGGGATTAACCTGCAGTCTGAGCCGAAAGGTCAGCACAACTCCACATTCACTACCAGCAGACTAGCTGCCAGGATATAGGCGTAGGTAGCTCAATGGACATAAATAGGCATACCTATCACACTATTGAGCTGACACAAAACATACTGTACTGGCTCTAATATTTAATTTTCACATATTTTCCAGCACAGCTCCAGCAACTATGGTGGATGTGTGACCAGGCCAGTACAGCTTGGCTCAGCTCAGTAGGGTGACCAGGGCTAGAGCATAGAGAATGATAGAGGACTCTAGTGCCCAAAATACAATTTTAGCATGGGGAGCGCCATTGAGGCCTTTTACCATAGAGCCCCAACGTGGAGGTATAATAATACCCATCAAACCGAGCAGTCAAACAGGGAAATGGTTCCAATTGTTTTTCCACCATTAATTTTTCCCCATATGGAATTTTAGAAACCCTTAAAATAAGGGCTGTGTTGTGTGTAGGCTTACCCTGGCATGATGTTTTGATAACCATGTAAATCTCTCTCGGACAAGGTGACTTTTATCAATATATTTCGGTTCTATTTATTTCTCAGATTCTAAAATGCTAATTAGTATCAAAGTAGACGCCGTGCAAGACTACAAATCCCTGCAAGCTGCTGCACGTGATCTCTAGCTGACATCTTTGCTAACAGGTATTGTGTCAGTTTAAAACTTGCACAAGTCAGTTCACAGAATTGTCAGTTTAAATAAATGTATCCAATTACTACATTTAGCTAACATTAGATAGTTAATCCAGAGATTTTTTACCTTTGCCTCGATTCAGGCAGTCTCTTCCAGATCATCATGGCATTTGTAGTTATTAATGATAGCCACATTGGTTTATTTATTTATTTATTTTTTGGGGGTAAATACAGGTGACTATATTGTATTGATAAAAATCACCTTGTCCTAAAGAGATTTACATGGTTATCAAAACTTCACGCCAGGGTAAGACTACACGAAACACAGACCTTATTTTAAGTGTTTCTAAAATCGCCTATGGGAAAAATGTATGATGGAAAAACAACTGGAACCATTTCCTTGTTCGATCACTAGGTTTTATGGGTATTATGACTCATACTGTGGTACTCTATTCTGAAGTAGTAAACTGGGTGGGACTACCTAGGGGTTAAGGAAGGTTCACATAATTCCATCCAGGTCATCAGGAGGGATCAGCCAATGAAATATACTGGTGCGTAAACACAGTAGCAGAAGAAGAAAATTGAGTACTTAAAAATGGAGATGGCCTCAACGGAGCTGCCAGTGGGCTCACAGACGCCATAATGGGACAGATACACAGAAGAATCCTCTATCATTCTCTATGGGCTACAGTCAGAGTATATGGAAGCCATAGGAAGGAAGGTATTATTGCTCACTTGGCTAGCTTCACAATAACAAGACGCATACATATGCTGTAGCCAGTGTTTTTAAAGCACACCGCAGTTAGCCCAGGGTTAAGTCATGCTTGTGTAAAAGGAGGGAAGGATAGCCCTGGGCTAAATTTAACCCATGTTTAAGGATAGCCCTGTGCTAAGAAAATGCTGTGTGAAAAGGTCTAGTGTGAAGCTAGACATGAGTGAATTTCTCAATCTTGATATAATAAAGGAAATTTGACTTGGCAAGGTGGTGTTCCTCTTACCAGGCCATCCGCTCCCATCCTCCCTCGTCCAGACACACGGAATGTCACCTCTGCTTCCCAGTTGTCAAAGTTGACCGTGGTCTTGGTCCAGACCGAGCCCTTCTGACTCCTGAGAGAGGGGGTGATACGGACCTGGTCGGCACTGGGGATGGCATCTGGAATAGACACAAGACGTTAATGTTAGTTAGCAAGGTTGGGGTAAAGTCATACTGAGCAAACCCTTACTGAAAGAAGGCTAAGACAGCTCGGTTACCAGAAACACTAGTGGTCCGTTCCGTTATGACTGCCATGGACTGTACCGTACAGAAGCTTTGCGACTGACTGTGAATGTCCAGAAATACTTTACTTAGTTATGCAAACAGTTAAACAAGTAAGTCAGCCTTGTCCAAACCATAATGGCCCATAGTGCAACTACAGGTAGAGAACCAGTATTGGTCCGGGTAAACAATTGACCAGAAGTTATTTTCTATACAAACCTTGGGGTTAGTAACATCATTGTGTCTTAAGCCTAGGTACGCATGTACATGTGTTACTGAGATTATTCTTATTTCCATATTTTTTTTTTTATGGACAACATTTACATGGATGAAACCTTAAGTAAAGACAAAATGAGGTAGCCTATACATAGGCCCAATATTGTTAGCATTGCAGTCAAGGGTTTGGCAGACAGCCAAGGTCCACAATAGTTTGTATATTTTGAGCCTAAATTCAAAATGTCACGGTAGTTCAATCATGTGTGTAAAACAGGACCCTGATAGGAAACGATCAAATTGACTCCTAAATCAGGGTGAGTCGACACCAGTCCGCGACCTTTGCACTGCTTCTAAAGACACTGATTTGTTAACCCTTTACGTTACACAAAACCATGCTAGTAACGTTAGAGGGTCAGATCAAATCAATAGGAAAGAGAAAGCAACCAATACAATGCTCACCAACTTTAAAAAGGCAAAGCGTTTTTCTCTGATAATATTATGAAACCCAATGCTGCGATAGTGTTTTCCAAGGAGGAGTCCAAACCCTGGAATGATCTGCATGTCCATCTTTTGTTTCTATAGGCTGCAACGTTGTTAACAAGAACCCCCTCCACTATTAAAACGGTGTCAGCTAAAATGAAATGTAAGCTTGGCAACACCAGATGCTATACTTTGAGGTAGGGTGATTTAGGCAGCTGGCAGGCATGAACGTGACAAGGTAGTGCTCAACGTAGCTAACGTTAACTAGCTACTTGGTAACTTTACTCGTGTCTGCATATTGCATGTGTATCCCTTCAATTCTCCTGCTTCTCTCCCCGTGTGATGCCGCTGCTGCTTATTTCATCGCCATAACATGTTGAAACGAGTTTGATATCAGGCCCACTGACCTAATCCTCAGTGGGTACAGGCAGTAGCCGGCTGGCTACAACAAACTTGTCCTAACTGTTCACCCACATGCAAAATAGCTAGCTACAATCGCTGGCTAGAGTGGCAAGATATCTATCGCAGCGGATTCACCTTATTATAATGATTTATAACCGTCAGCAATAGCCCGGCCACCGGCACCAGTCACAACCTGAAACTTACTTCCACTGTGTACCCAAAAAGGAATACTCCCGTCGGCTTGAGACAGGTGCGGTCCCTTGAAACTGTACTTGTATTCAAACCGGCGGTTTGGGGCTGCTGCGGTCGAAGCAGCGGCGGCGATATTATTGGCATTACTGTGGTGGAATATTAAAGTTAATATCAATAAACACGCATCAGCAGCCAGGCGGTTTACTATGGACACTGCCATCTTTTGGTACCACTGCTGACGTAGCATTGAATCAGAGAGGATGACGGGAATGCCTGTAGGGCCAACAGGGCGCTTTCTTATTGGTCGAATCCCTTAGACATTGTAGGCTGAAATTAGACGTTGTAGGCTGACATATGTCTTTTTTATTTATTTATTTAACCTTTATTTAACCAGGTAGGCAAGTTGAGAACAAGTTCAAATTTACAACTGCGACCTGGCCATGATAAAGCACAGCAGTTCGACACACAACACAGAGTTACACATGGAGTAAACAAACATACAGTCAATAATACAGTTTGCATTTCTTTCACAATGTAAACATCGACCGACACCTTTTGTTTTCACAGTGTAGCCCAACCAGTCTTACTTTATGTTGTATTGTCTTAAATCTTTGCCATATTTTAGCAACATATTTTATCGAGTCCTGTGATGTGGCTACATCTTTCACCTCAAGTGACCTATAGACTGCAAAATTAACAGCATGACTACATCATACACGACATGATTCATGATTTATAATGATTTGCTATTTGGTGGAGGTATATACCTACTCTATTGTTGTGAAGGATATATACATGTTTCTTTACCATAACAGCCGTAACATAATGATCCTGAATAACAACAACAATAAAAGTAGTGATAAGAATGGCGCCGGAGGGGATGGCTGCCATTTTACGCCTCTTAATAACCAACTGTGCTATTTTGTGTGTTTTTTCACATTGTTTGTAACTTATTTTGTACATACTGTTGATTATACCTTCTATTATGACCGAAAATAACTTCTAGATATCAGAACAGAAATTACTCACCTCGAACTGGACAAAGATCTTTTCATTAATGAGACTGAAGCGAAATATATAATGCTGCTCCCAGACAAGGCCCAAATCCCCATCATTCGCATTAAGAAAAAAAGGAAATACATGGGGCGGAGATCAGGGTGCCTTGTGAGAATTTGTTGGCGAGTGGGTAACCCACCTCTAGCATATTTTCTATTGGCCAACGTGTAATCACTGGAGAATAAACTATAGGAGCTCCATTCGAGACTATCTTACCAACGGGACATTAAAAACGGTAATATCTTATGTTTCACTGAGTCGTGGTTGAACTACAACACAGATAATATACAGTTGGCTGGGTTTTCCCTGCATCGGCAGGACAGAACAGCTACGTCTGGTAAGACGAGGGGTGGGGGTGTGTCTCTATTTGTCAATAACAGCTGGTGTGCGATGTCTAATATTAAGGTAGTCTCAAGGTATTGCTCACCTGAGGTAGAGTACCTCATGATAAGCTGTAGATCACACTATCTACCAGGAGAGATTTCATCTATATTTTTCCTATCTGTCTATTTACAACCACAAACCGACGCTGGCACTAAGACGCACTCTACGAGCTGTATAAGGCCATAAACAAACAAGAATATGCTCATCCAGAAGTGGCGCTCCTAGTGGCCGGGAACTTTAATGCAGGTAATCTTAAATCCATTTTTCCTCATTTCTACCAGCATGTCACGTGCAACCAGAGGGGAAAAAACTGTACGCCACCTTTACTCCACACACAGAGACGCGTACAAAGCTCTCCCTCGCCCTCCATTTGGAATATCTGACCATAATTCTATCCTCCAGATTCCTGCCTACAAGAAAAAACGAAAGCAGAAAGTACCAGTGACTCGCTCAATACGGAAGTTGTCAGATGACGCGGATGCTACGCTACAGGACTGTTTTGCTAGCACAGACTGGAATATGTTCCATCCAATGGCATTGATGAGTAAACCACCTCAGTCACTGGCTTCATCAATAAGTGCATCGACGACATTGTCCCCATTGACCCTATGCACATATACCAACCAGAAGCATTGGATTACAGCAACATCCGCACCGAGGTAAAGGCTAGTTCTGCCGCTTTCAAGGAGCGGGACTCTAACCTGGACTCTTATAAGAAATCCTGCTATGCCCTCAGAAGAACCATCAAACAGGCAAAGCTTCAATACAGGACTAAGATTGAATCCTACTACGTCGGCTCTGACCCTCGTCATATGTGTCAGGGCTTTCAAACTATTACGGACTACAAAGGGAAACCCAGCTGCAAGCTGCCCAGTGACGCAAGCCTACCAGAAGGGCTAAATGCCTTTTATGCTAGCTTTGAGGCAAGCAACACTGAAGCATGCATGAGAGCACCAGCTGTTCCAGACGACTGTGTGATCACGCTCTCCGTAGCCGATGTGAGTAAGACCTTTAAACAGGTCAACATTCACAAGGCCGCGGGGCCAGACGGATTACTAGGATGCGTACTCAGAGCATGCGCGGACCAACTGGCAAGTGTCTTCATTTACATTTTCAACCTTTCCCTGACGTAGTCTAGGGTCTATTTTTCTCAATTTCCACCTGACTGACGTACCCAAAGTAAACTGCCTGTTGCTCAGGCCCTGAAGCCAGGATACGCATGTAATTGGTACCACTGAAATGAAAACACTCTGAAGTTTGTAGAAATGTTAAAATAATGTAGGAGACTATAACACAATAGATATGGTAGAAGAAGAAAAATAATAATAATTTGAGAGCCCATGCTCTTCCAATGGAACATATAGGGACATTTTTTTATCTAGCTCCCAGTATGCAATTCCTATGGCTTCCACTGGGTGTCAGTAGTCTTTGTTCAGGCTTGTTTCTTCCAAAACGAGTAAGAAATATGAGTTTTACTACAGGGACACAGACTTGGAAATTCGTGTATGCGCGCGCGACAAAGAGGACACGCACCTGCTAATGTCGTTTTCCTATTGAACATACTTCTTTCCGTATGAAATATTATAGTTTAATTACATTTTAGGGTATGTGAGGATTAAATAGAAACGTATTTTGACTTGTTTTAACAAAGTTTAGCGGTAGCTTTTTGGATTCCTTTCTCTGTATGTTGAACGAGTGGATTACTCAAATCGATGGCGCAAACTAAACAGACTTTTTTTGGGATATAAAGAAGGATTTTATCTAACAAAACAACACTACATGTTGTAGCTGGGACCCTTTGGATGACAAATCAGAGGAATATTTTCAAAAATTAAGTGAATATTTAATCGCTATTTGTGAATTTATGAAACCTGTGCCAGTGGAAAAATATGTTGATGTGGGGGCGCCGTCCTCAAACAATCGCATAGCATGCTGTCGCTGTAAAGCCTACTGTAAATCATACAGTGCAGTTATATTAACAAGAATTTAAGCTTTTAACCGATATAAGACACTTGTATGTACCTACATGTTTAATATCCATAATTTTTATGATTATTTATTTGAATTGCGCACCCTCCAGTTTCACCGGAAGTTGTCCCAATAGTGGGACACCTAGCCTTAAGTTAAACAGGTCAACATTCACAAGGCCGCGGGGCCAGACGGATTACCAGGACGCGTACTCAGAGCATGCGTGGACACCCTGGCAAGTGTCTTCATTTACATTTCCAACCTCTCCCTGACGTAGTCTGTAATATCTACGTTTCAAGCAGACCACCATAGTCCCTGTGCCCAGGAAAGCGAAGGTAACCTGCCTAAATGACTACCGGTAGCCATGAAGTGCTTTGAAAGGCTGGTCATGGCTCACATCAACATCCTAATCCTGGAAACCCTAGACACACTCCAATTCGCATACTGCCCCAAAAAGATCCACAGATGACGCAATCTCAATCACACTCCACACTGCCCTTTCCCACCTGGACAAAATTAACACCTATGTGAGAATACTGTTCATTGACTACAGCTCAGCATTCAACACCATAGTGCCCACAAAGCTCATCACTATTTAAAAAAATTTTTTTTAACCAGGTTTAACCAGGTAGGCAAGTTGAGAACAAGTTCTCATTTACAAAAGCAACCTGGGCAAGATAAAGCAAAGCAGTTCGACACATACAACAACACAGAGTTACACATGGAGTAAACAAACATACAGTCAATAATACAGTAGAAAAACAAATCTATATACAATGTGTGCAAATGAGGTAAGATAAGGAACGTAAGGCAATAAATAGGCCATGGTGGCGAAATAATTACAATATAGCAATTAAACACTGGAATGGTAGATGTGAAGTAGATGAATGTGCAAAGTAGAAATACTGGGGTGCAAAGGAGCAAGATAAATAAATAAATACGGTAGGGGATGAGGTAGTTGGTTGGGCTATTTACAGATGGGCTATGTACAGGTGCAGTGATCTGTGAGCTGCTCTGACAGCTGGAGCTTAAAACTAGTGAGGGAGATAAGGGTTTCCAGTCTCAGTGATTTTTGTAGTTTGTTCCAGTCATTGGCAGTAAAGAACTGGAAGGAAAGGTGGCCAAAGGAGGAATTGGCTTTGGGGGTGACCAGTGAGATATACCTGCTGGAGCGCGTGCTACGGGTGGGTGCTGCTATAATTACTAGCGAGCTGAGATAAGGCGGGGCTTTACCCAGCAGGGACTTGTAGATGACCTGGAGCCAGTGGGTCTGGCGACGAGTATGTAGCGAGACTGCGTCTAGTTTGCTGAGTAGAGTATTGGAAGCTGTTTTGTAGATGACATCGCCAAAGTCGAGGATCGGTAGGATAGTCAGTTTTACTAGGGCAAGTTTGGCAGCGTGAGTGAAGGAGGCTTTGTTGCGAAATAGAAAGCTGATTCTAGAACTGATTTTGGATTGGAGATGTTTAATGTGAGTCTGGAAGGAGAGTTTACAGTCTAGCCAGACACCTAGGTATTTGTAGTTGTCCACATATTCTAGTCCAGAGCCGTCTAGGGTAATGATGCTAGTCGGGCGGGCGGGTGCAGGCAGCGAATGGTTGAAAAGCACGCATTTGGTTTTACTAGCGTTTAAGAGCAGTTGGAGGCCACGGAAGGAGTGTTGTATGGCATTGAAGCTCGTTTGGAGGTTAGTTAACACAGTGTCCAAATAAGGGCCAGAAGTATACAGAATGGTGTTATTTGTCACATACACATGGTTAGCAGATGTTAATGCGAGTGTAGCGAAATGCTTGTGCTTCTAGTTCCGACCATGCAGTTGTATCTAACAAGTAATCCAACAATTTCACAACAACTACCTTATACACAAGTGTAAAGGAATGAATACAAGTATGTACATATAAATATATGGATGAGCGATGGCTGACCGGCATAGGCAAGATGCAGTAGATGGTATGGAGTACAGTATATACATATAAGATGAGTAATGTAGGATATGTAAACATTATATAAATGACATCGTTTAAAGTGGCTAGTGATACATTTATTACATCCACTTTTTAATTATTAAAGTGGCTAGAGATTTGAGTCGATGGCCGAACGGCATAGGCAAGATTCAGTAGATGGTATAGAGTACAGTGTATACATTTGATATGAGTAATGTCGGATATGTAAACATTATATACAAAGTTGTTTAAAGTGGCTAGTGATACATTTGTTACATCCAATTTTCTACTATTTAAAGTTGCTAGAGATTTAAGTCAGTATGTTGGCAGCAGCCACTCAATGTTAGTGATGGCTGTTTAACAGTCTGATGGCCTTGAGGTAGAAGCTGTTTTTCAGTCTCTCGGTCCCAGCTTTGATGCACCTGAACTGATCTCGCCTTCTGGATGATAGCGGGGTGAACAGGCAGTGGTTCGGGTGGTTGTTGTCCTTGATGATCTTTTTGGCCTTCCTGTGACATCGGGTGGTGTAGGTGTCCTGGAGGTCAGGTAGTTTACCCCCGGTGATGCGTTGTGCAGTCCTCACTACCCTCTGGAGAGCCTTACGGTTGTGGGCAGAGCAGTTGCCGTACCAGGCGGTGATACAGCCCGACAGGATGCTCTCGATTGTGCATCTGTAGGAGTTTGTGAGTATTTTTGGTGACAAGCCGAATTTCTTCAGCCTCCTGAGGTTGAAGAGGTGCTGTTGCGCCTTCTTCACCACGCTGTCTGTGTGGGTGGACCATTTCAGTTTGTCCGTGATGTGTACGCCGAGGAAATTAAAACTTTCCACCTTCTCCACTACTGTCCTGTCGATGTGGATAGGGGGGTGCTCCCTTTGCTGTTTCCTGAAGTCCACGATCATCACCTTAGTTTTGTTGACCTTGAGTGAGAGGTTATTTTCTTGACACCACACTCCGAGGGCCCTTACCTCGTCCCTGTAGGCCGTCTCATCGTTGTTGGTAATCAAGCCTACCACTGTAGTGTCGTCAGAGGCGTGCTTGGCCACGCAGTCATGGGTGAACAGGGAGTACAGGAGAGGGCTGAGAATACACCCTTGTGGGGCCCCAGTGTTGAGGATCAGTGGGGTGGAGATGTTGTTTCCTACCCTCACCACCTGGGGCCAGCCCGTCAGGAAGTTCAGGACCCAGTTGCACAGGGCTGGGTCGAGACCTAGGGTCTCAAGCTTAATGACGAGTTTGGAGAGTACTATGGTGTTAAATGCTGAGCTGTAGTCGATGAACAGCATTCTTACATAGGTATTCCTCTTGTCCAGATGGGCTAGGGCAGTGTGATTGCAATTGCTTCGTCTGTGGACCTATTGGGACAGTAAGCAAATTGGAGTGGGTCTAGGGTGTCTGGTAGGATGGAGGATGACTAGCCTCTCAAAGCACTTCATGATGATGGAAGTGAGTGCTACGGGGCGATAGTCATTTAGCTCAGTTACCTTAGCTTTCTTGGGAACATGAACAATGGTGGCCCTCTTGAAGCATGTGGGAACAGCAGACTGGGATAAGGATTGGGGAATCACCCGCAGCAAGAGCAACATCATTGATATATACAGAGAAAAGTGTCGGCCCGAGAATTGAACCCAGTGGAACCCTCATAGAGACTGCCAGAGGTCCGGACAACAGGCCCTCCGATTTAACACACTGAACTCTGTCTGCAAAGTAGTTGGTGAACCAGGCAAGGCAGTCATCTGAGAAACCAAGGCTATTGAGTCTGCCGATAAGAATACGGTGATTGACAGAGTCGAAAGCCTTGGCCAGGTCGATGAAGGCGGCTGCACAGTACTGTCTTTTATCGATGGCGGTTATGATATCGTTTAGTACCTTGAGCGTGGCTGAGGTGCACCCGTGACCAGCTCGGAAACCCGATTGCACAACGGAGAAGGTACGGTGGGATTCGAAGAGGTCAGTAATCTGTTTATTAACTAGGCTTTCGAAGACTTTAGAGAGGCAGAGCAGGATGGATATAGGTCTATAGAAATTTGGGTCTAGAGTGTCACCCCCTTTGAAGACGGGGATGACCGCGGCAGCTTTCCAATCTTTAGGGATCTCGGACGACATGAAAGAGCAGATTGGTAATGGGAGTTGCAACAATGGCGGAGGATAGTTTTAGAAAGAGAGGGTCCAGGTTGTCTAGCCCAGCTGTTTTGTACGTCTAGCCCAGCTGTTTTGTCAGTGCAGTGGGCAGCTGGGAGGAGGTGCTATTGTTCTCCATGGACTTGACATTATCCAAAAACATTTTGGAGTTAGAGCTACATGATGCACATTTCTGTTTGAAAAAGCTAGCCTTTGCTTTCCTGACTGACTGCGTGTATTGGTTCCTGACTTCCCTGAACAGTTGCATATTGCGGGGACTATTCGATGCTATAGCAGTCCGCCAGAGGATGTTTTTGTGCTGGTCAAGGGCAGTCAGGTCTGGAGTGAACCAAGGGCTGTATCTGTTCTTAGTTCTACATTTTTTTAAATGGGCATGCTTATTTAAGATGGTGAGGAAGTTGCTTTTAAAGAACGGCCAGGCATCCTCGACTGACGGGATGAGGTTAATATCTTGCCAGGATACCTGGGCCAGGTCGATTAGAAAGGCCTGCTCGCAGAAGTGTTTTAGGGAGCGTTTGACAGTGATAAAGGGTGGTCATTTGACCGCGGGCCCATAGCGGATGCAGGCAATGAGGCAGTGGTCGCTGAGATCCTGATTGAATACAGCAGAGGTGTATTTGGAGGGCAAGTTGGTCAGGATAATATCTATGAGGGTGCCCATGTTTTACAGATTTAGGATTGTACCTGGTGGGTTCCTTTATGATTTGTGTGAGATTGAGGGCATCTAGCTTAGATTGTAGGACTGCCGGGGTGTTAAGCATATCCCAGTTTAGGTCACCTAACAGAACGAACTCTGAAGATAGATGGGGGGCAATCAATTCACATATGGTGTCCAGGGCACAGCTGGGAGCTGAGGGGGGTCTATAACAGACTTATTTCTGGAGAGATTAATTTTTAGAATTAGAAGTTCGAAATCTTTGGGCATACACCTGGAAAATATGACAGAACTTTGCAGGTTATCTCTGCAGTAGATTGCAACTCCTCCCCCACTAAGGTAAGAACCCTGGGACTAAACACCTCCCTCTGCAACTGGACCCTGGACTTCCTGACTGGCCGACCCAAGGTGGTAAGGGTGGGCAACAACATATCTGCCACGCTGATCCTCAACACGGGGGCCCTCAGGGGTGCATGCTTAGTCCCCTCCTGTACTCCCTGTTCACCCACAACTGCGTGGCCAAGCACAACTCCAACACCATCATTAAGTTTGCTGACGACACAACGGAGGTAGACCTGACCACCAACAGCGATGAGACAGCCTATAGAATGGAGATCAGAGACACAGGACAACAACCTCTCCCTCAACTTGAGCGAGACAAAGGAGATGATCGTGGACTACAGGAAAAGGAGGGTCAAACACACCCCCATTCACATTGACAGGGCTGTAGTGGAGTGGGTTGAGAGTTTCAAGTTCCTTGGTGTCCACTTCACCAACAAACTATCATGGTCCAAACATACCAAGAAAATCATGAAGAGGGCACCAAAACACCTTTTCCTCCTCAGGAGAGCGAAAAGATTTGGCATGGGTCCCCAGATCCTCAAAAAGTTCTACAGCTGCACCATCGAGAGCATCCTGATCGTTTGCATCACCGCCTGGTATGGCAACTGCTCGGCATCTGACCATAAGGCGCTGCAGAGTGTAGTGCGTACAGCCAAGTACATCACTGGGGCCAAGCTTACTGACGTCCAGGACCTACAGTGGCAAGAGAAAATATGTGAACCCTTTGGAATTACCTGGATTTCTGCATAAATTGGTCATAAAATTTGATCTGACCTTCATCTGTCAGGTCGATGTGTGTAGCTGGTGCATAAAGTCAGGCGCAGGAGAGCAGAGATGAGTGAACAACGTATTTACTCAACACGGCACAAAGTAAACAATTACAAAGTGCCCAAAAACACAAGGGCGAAAATACCAGCCGCAACTGAATACCGACAATGAACAAGAAAACAATCACGCACACAAACATGGGGGAAACAGAGGGTTAATTACATGAACATGTAATTGGGGAATAAAAACCAGGTGTGTGGAAAACAAAGACAAAACAAATGGAAAAATGAAAAGTGGATCAGCGATGGCTAGAAGACCGGTGACGTCGACCGACGAACGCCGCCCGAACAAGGAGAGGGACCGACTTCGGCGGAAGTCGTGACATCATCTAAGTCACAACAATAGACACACACAGTGTGCTTAAACTAACACTGTATGGAAACTGGCCACGCATGTGCGCCATCGTGAGCAAATTGATTTTGTCCCCCCCACATCAAATGTGATCATGACACACAGGCTGAAATATCAAAACAATCTCTGAACCAATTACATTAATTTGGGGACAGGTCGAAAAGCATTAAACATGTATGGCAATTTAACTAGCTAGCTTGCAGTTGCTAGCTAATTTGTCCTATTGAGCTAGCTTGCTGTTGCTAGATAATTTGTCCTGGGATATAAATGTTGAGTTGTTATTTTACCTGAAATGCACAAGGTCCTCTACTCCGACAATTAATCCACATATAAAACTGTCAACCGAATCGTTTCTAGTCATCTCTCCTCCTTCCAGGCTTTTTCTTCTTTGGACTTTATATGGCGATTGGCATCTAACTTTCATAGTTACCACTACCATTAAACTCAGTTAATCTTTCAATCACCCACGTGGGTATAACCAATGAGGAGATGGCACGTGGGTATCTGCTTCTATAAACTCATGAGGAGATGGGAGGCAGGACCTGCACCGCGTTCAGCGTCACAAATAGAACTGACTTCTATTTTAGCACTTGGCAACGCAGACGCTCGTTGGCGCGTGCGAGCAGTGTGGGTGCAATAATTGAATAACATGCATGTTGACATTTTTTTGCACCGCTTGCGCGCACGTGATGCAAGCGTTGTGGTCAGTATGTAATTGCACACAAACAATATGTTTTGTCTTTATTGAACACACCGTGTGAACATTCATAGTGTAGGGTGGAAAAAGTATGTTAACCCTTGGATTTAATAACTGGTTGACCCTCCTTTGGAAGCAATAACCTCAACCAAATGTTTCTGTAGTGGATCAGAGCTGCACAGGAGGAATTTTGGACCATTCCTCTTTACAAAACTGTTTCAGTTCAGCAATATTCTTGGGATGTCTGGTGTGAACCGCTCTCTTGAGGTCATGTCACTGCAGCTCAATCGGGTTGAGGTCAGGACTCTGACTGGGCCACTCCAGAAGGCGTATTTTATTCTGTTGAAGCCATTCTGTTGTTGATTTACTTCTGTGTTTTGGGTCATTGTCCTGTTGCATCACCCAACTTCTGTTGACCTTCAATTGGCGGACAGATAGCCTTACATTCTCCTGCAAAAAGTCTTGATGACCCAAACCATGATGCTTCCTCCACCATACTTTACAGTTGGGATGAGGTTTTGATGTTGGTGTGCGCACATCTCCGCACGTGTGTTCCTTCCAAACAACTCAACTTTAGTTTAATCTGTCCAAAGAACATTTTGCCAGTAGTGCTGTGGAACATCCAGGTGCTCTTTAGCGAACATCAAATATGCAGCAATGGTTTTTTTTGGACTGCAGTGGCTTCTTCCATAGTTTCCTCCCATGAAGACCATTCTTGTTTAGTGTTTTACGTATCGTAGACTTGTCAACAGAGATGTTAGCATGCTCCAGAGAGTTCTGTAAGTTCTGTAAGTCTTTAGCTGACACTCTAGGATTTTTCTTAACCTCATTATGTCACGATCTCCTGAAGGGACAGACCAAGGCGCAGCGAGGCATCCAGTATACATCTTTTTTTAAGCAACGTAACTGGGCAAAAATAACAAACGAAGATCACAACGTTGAACATAACAAGACATACAACAAAGCCATGCACAAACAATAACCCACAAAACCCCTCTGAAACTACAAACATATATATGGTTCCCAAGTAGAGGTAACGACACTCAGCTGCCTCTAATTGGGAACCATTACCCCAACATAGAAATAGGCGCGGACTCCGACCGCGCCAAAAGTCCATTGGGGGAGGGTCTTGGGTGGGCCTCCTTGTCCCAGGTGGCGGCTCCGGTGCCGGCCGTGCTGGCTCGGGGTCCCACACCGGAGGCCCTGGGCTATTTGCCGGAACAGTTTGTTCCGGACTGGGGACCTTCTCTGGGCGTTCCGGACTGGGGACCTTCTCTGGGCGTTCCGGACTGGGGACCTTCTCTGGGCGTTCCGGACTGGTGGGTTATTCTGTCACGATCTCCTGAAGGGACAGACCAAGGCGCAGCGAGGCATCCAGTATACATCTTTATTTAAGCAACGTAACTGGGCAAAAACAACAAAAATGACGATCACACCATTGAACATAACAAGACATACAACAAAGCTATGCACAAACAATAACCCACAAAACCCCTCTGAAACTACAAACATATATATGGTTCCCAATTAGAGGTAACGACACTCAGCTGCCTCTAATTGGGAACCATTACCCCAACATAGAAATAGATCACCTAGAACAAAAAAAACCTACACCAAAACAAAACTAAACACGCCAGCCTATAAAATTCAGGCCTGAACTTGACACATTGAGCATTCTGCACTGAGCTCTTGCAGTCAACTTTGCAGGACGGCCAGTCCTAGGGAGAATAGCAACAGTGCTGAACTCTCTCCATTTATAGACATTTTGTTTTACAGTGGACTGTTGAACATCAAGGCTTTTAGAGATACTTTTGTAACCTGTTGTATATAAAATTTGATTTGATACATGTGTTTTTACAGCTGTGAGTCTTTCTGGGCAAGTCTAAAAGAGCTTTCCACGCCTGGATTGTACAACATTTGCCAATTATTATTTTCAGAATTCTTCAAGCTTTGTCAAATTGGTTGTTGATGATTTCTAGGCAACCATGTGTTGTCGTGTTGGTGCCATGCTATGTTGTTGTCTTAGGTCTCTCTTTACGATGTGTGTTTTGTCCTATATTTTTAATCCCAGCCCCCGTCCCTGCATGAGGCCTTCTGCCTCTTGGTAGGCCGTCATTGTAAATAGGAATTTGTTCTTAACTGACTTGCCTAGTTAAATAAAGGTTAATTAAAAATAAAAATGTTCAGGTTTTGCCATAGATTTTCAAGCAGATTTAAGTCAAAACTGTATCTCGGCCACTTAGCAACATTCACTGTCTTCTTGGTAAGCAACTCCAGTGTAGATTTGGCCTTTAGGTGTTTTTAGGTTGTTGTCCTGTTGAAAGGTGAATTCATCTCCCAGTGTCTGGTGGAAAGCAGACTGAACCAGGTTTTCCCCTAGGATTTCGCCGGTGCTTAGCTCCATTCCATTTATTTTTTATTCTGAAAAACTCCCCAGTCCTTAACGATTACAAGCATACCCATAACATGATGCGGCCACAACTGTGCTTGAAGAAAATGGAGAGTGGTATTCAGTAATGTGTTGTATTGGATTTGCCCCAAACATAACACTTTGTATTCACGACAAGAAGTGAATTGCTTTGCCACATTTTTTGCAGCATTTCTTTAGTGCCTTGTTGCCAACAGAATGCATACTTTTTGACAGAATACATTTCAGCTATTCCTTTTTTATTAATTAGTAAACATTTCCAAAAATATAATTCCAGTGACACATCTCAATATTATCCATTCTAAATTCAGGCTGTAACAACAGAAGGTGCAATAATTCAAGAGGTGTGTATACAATCTGAAGGCATAGCTGGGCTTGTTTTTCTGTCGTGTAGTTGTGCACAAAAACTACATATATCTTTAGCAAGTGAACAAGAAATAATTTGACACAGCTCTGTAATTGGGAGGAGAACACAACACTTGCTGTGCCCATCTCCAACCCCCTGTATGCATCCATTATGAAGGTTAAACGAAGCAGCAAAGCGGATATGCTCTTGGAAAAGTGCTAATAACGCACAATTGGTTCTGTATTACAACAATGCTTACTGACGTTTTAATTTTCACCAGGCCTTGGCCTAAGACCAGAGTCATTAAAAAAGCTCAAGCAACTTTAAGTAATTGATGGACAGTCAGACAGGATGTTTAGTGTTCACTTTGCTTTTCTCTCTATCAATGTCTGGGGAACTTGGCTGCTTTCACATAAACTTGGCTTAGCTTCTGTACTGTGTAGGCAAACCAGAAAAATCACTCCAACAAATTCACATACAAAAGCCCAACACCTTCCCAAGCTCTTACACTTCTCTTTTAAAAGTGATTCTGATTCTCAAAGATTGTGAATCCAGCCCAAAAAATTATCAAGATTGTCCACGTAACAGGACAATAAGTAACAACAATAATCAAGATGCATTTGTTATATAAATTAAAGTCAGTAAGTAAACATATTGTACAATGCAAAAGAATTATCAACAACAATGGCATAGAATATACTTGCAGGTTGGTCAGACACTGTCCCTCGTCTTGCAAACCCACAGCTCTGCATCTTTACTCAACAGGATGGGTAGCTTTTTCTCATCGGAGAGGTCTTGGAAACCATTCATGAGGATTTTACATTTGGGGGAAATAAAACTCTCTAATTGCTTTATATTTTTTTTACATTGGCAACCCTGCCTCGGGTTTTGTGGTGGTGCAGTGACAACACAGCCTTTCCTCTACAGGGAGGTTTTCCTGTTTCTACTCTTCTCAATAGCAAGGCTGTGCTCACTGAGCCTGTACTTTGGTTTACTAAGGTTTTTCTAAGGTTTTGATCAGTAACCATGGTGAAGTAGTTAACTGTGGTGTACTGGTGATTTATGGCCAGATAGCACTACATTTTGCTTTGTGCTTCTTGTGTTTGTGTTTCCCATTAGGTGATGTAGTTTTGTTTTGACTGTGTTGTAATTTGGTTTATTCTGATTGATTGGATGTTCTGGTCCTGAGGCTTCAGTGTGTTAGTAGAACAGGTTTGTGAGCTCAGACCTGGGACCACCTGGATTAGGGCACCCTTTTCTTTTCTCAGCTCTTGGCATTGCAGGGCTTGGTAATGATATGAGAGGGGGTCACTGTATTTTATTTTTGTGTGTATTTTTTATTAGTGGCTATGGCCTAATTTTGCCCTGCATGCATTGTTTGTAGTTTTCATCTGCATGCAGTGCAGTGTTTCAGTGGGGTGTTTGTCCCATTGGGTGAAATCGTGCTCTGCATGCAGCGTTTCAGTGGGGTGTTTGTCCCATTGGGTGAAATCTTGCTTTTTCAAGTGGACCCCACACCTCGCTGCCATAAAGTGCAATTGGTTTAATTACATATTCAATTCATTTTTAATAGGTATTTCAATTTGAATTTGTTTTTTAATGGTGTAGAATGCCCTGCTTGCTTTCTTTCTTTCTCAGTTCATTCACTGTCTCATGTACCTACAGTTTAAAAGTCAGCATCAGCATCCGTGCTTTCGCCAGGTATATGCCATACCTCTTGCAACACAACTGGGAAATTGCGCATTGAAGTCCCCGCTTCCAGAAGAATGAAGAATAATTTATTGTAATGTGAGTATCACATTTGTTTAATTATCAATTTACATTTAAATGTTAATCACATTTCTGTTATATATAGTCATATATACAGTATTTTAAATTGAATCATTTGTACATACAGTGCCTTTTTCCACATTTTGTTACGTTACAGCCTTATTCTAAAATGGATTAAATAAATATTTTTCCTCAGTCTACACACAATACCCTATAATCAAATATCAAAAACAGGTTTTTTGAAATGTTTGTAAACGTATAAAATAAAAAAAACAGAAATACCTTATTTACATAAGTATTCAGACCCTTTGCTATGAGACTCAAAATTGTGCTCAGATGCATCCTGTTTCCATTGATCATCCTTGAGATGTTTCTACAACTTGACTGAACTCGACCTGTGGTAAATTCAATTGATTGGACATG
Organism: Brachymystax lenok tsinlingensis; assembly: GCA_030435695.1. Lineage (NCBI taxonomy): Eukaryota > Metazoa > Chordata > Actinopteri > Salmoniformes > Salmonidae > Brachymystax > Brachymystax lenok. The sequence continues at coordinate 8,431,345 of CM059795.1, read as the reverse complement.
ATTTGGAAAGGGCCTTGGTCAGGGAGGTGTCCAAGAACGCGATGGTCACTCTGATAGAGCTCCAGAGTTCCTCTGTGGAGATGGGAGAACCTTCCAGAAGGACAACCATCTCTGCAGCTCTCCACCAATCAGGCCTTTATAGTAGAGTGGCCAGACGGAAGCCACTCAACAGTAAAAGACACATGACAGCCTGCTTGGAGTTTGCCAAAAGACACCTATAGGACTCTCAGACCATGAGAAACAAGAATCTCTGGTCTGATGAAACCAAAATTGAACTATTTGGCCAGAATGCAATGGGTCACGTCTGGAGGAAACCTGGCACCATCCCTTCGGTGAAGCTTGGTGGTGGCAGCATCATGCTGTGGGGATGTTTTTCAGTGGCAGGGACTAGGAGACTAGTCAGGATCAAGGGAAAGATGAATGGAGCAAAGTACAGATCCTTGATAAAAACCTGCTCCAGAGCTCTCAGGACCTCATACTGGAGCAAAGGTTCACCTTCCAACAGGACAACGACCCTAAGCTCACAGCCAAGACAACGCAGGAGTGGCTTCAGGACAAGTCTCTGATTATCCTTGAGCGGCCCAGCCAAAGTCCGGAATTGAACCCGAACAAAACATCTCTGGAGAGACCTGAAAATAGCTGTGCAGCGATGCTCCCCATCCAACCTGACAGAGCTTGAGAGGATCTGCCAAGCCTGTCTAGCTTGCTAACTATTTACTTGATCTAGCTAGCTAGTTGGCAAGCGATCTCTTCCCGAATTTGCTGTTTAGACAAACAACGAAACTAACAAATTCATTAATGTGTGCATTATGAAGAAAGTGACCGTTTTTCAATCCAGAAATGGCAATCTTGCTTGCAAGCTAATGACAAAAGTTACAAATAATTATTTTCCAAACTATTTTCAAGGACTAAAGAATGCAGGGGCTGATTATTCATTAAACACTATAACATTGTTTACATGTTGTTCATTTGTTCCACAATGAGGCCATGCTCAGAGAGAGAACAGTCAGTAGCATAATTTGCATTTGATTAAAGGGAGACCGAAATAAAAGGGCCTGAGCACATCCTTTTAACAAGCTTAGATGAAGAGGAGGGGGAGGGGAAGGGAGTGGAGAAGATTTGGCAGGAATATTTCTACCAAATCCCATCTGGAAGTAATTAATCGAACAGTGTACGGGGGCCAGTCTTAAAAAGAAGTGCCCCTTGTTCCTAATTATATCTTTCCAATCATTATTTAGAACTTCCCACTAACAAAAATCTGAAAGTGAATGAACACCCCCCTCCCTCCTACCCTCCTCTTCTCCCCCTTCATCATACAGCATTCAATTAATTCCCAATGGCAGAGAATGAATCAGTTACTGTGCTGGAATAAAGACATTAATGAGGTCATTTTATTAGCACAGCGGTCCGGCCGGTCCAATCTGGTTCCAAACAGGGCGGAGCAGAGAGAACAGAGAGGCGGAGCCATGGAGGAAATTAGGGTTACCCTGCGTAGACACTAATTATGTGTTTAAGATATTTAGTGGAGAGCAGCGAGCTCCAAATTAACTGCCCAAAAAAAACTGCTGCATTGATGATGAAACGAGAAAAAAAAGACATTGTTGCCCTCCCATATAATTACAGGACAGTGCAAATTTGTTTCTAATGAGGCGAAAGCCATGTACCCCCTTTAAACATAAAACTAGTCTCCCTAGAAACTGGTGAAAGCTGGCTCTTGGGGCTTGTTGGGACCTAAGTTTAAGGAAGCATTGAGGCAGGGGGACAATGAGGGATTGTATTGTCAGGGTCCTGAGTGCTTTGTGTGCTGTAAACAGGTAAGTGGTGAATAGCTCCCCTTCTGAGACTCCTGGGGGGCCCGTCTTCCCAGCACAGCAAAACTTGGCCCTGAAAAAGAGGTCCAAAGGGGTCCGGTAAAGAGCAGGAGGGTTAGTGAATGGGCCCGCAGCAACGAGCTGCTCTGAATGGGTCTAGTGGTTCTTAAGTGATTACACTGTGTTGTGCCGACTCCCTCTCATCGAGTTATCTTTACACAGGCTTTGTCTCCTCTGATTGGACCTGATGAGGGACTAATTGGTAGCTTTTTTACACAACGGCATACTTAAGCCAATGGCAATCTGTGGAACGTGGTACTTAAACCAATGGCAAGCTGGGGAAGACAGCATGAGCAGAGTTAATGAGAGGCTTTGCACAAATAAAGGCTTCAAAATGGGCCTGTTTTAACACAAAGGAGGAAAAAGAAAGTTGAGGATATCCTTTGTTTTTTCTCCACATCTTTCACTATTTTACGTGCGGGTATCTGAAAAGAGGTGGGGGGCGACGACACGGTACTCATAGAAAGTTTGAGGTACTTGAGGTCTGCATAAAGGAATCTATTCTATATTGTTTGGGGGCCCTTGGTTCAGTGTGTCTATAAATAATGAGAGAGGACTACTCCTCATAATGAATGTGCTTTGGTCCACAGACAATGACATGGCCGCTCTTCACTGAGGCACACTGGACTATGTGGAACCACTTTGAGGTAAATGTTTTAGTCCCCCTAGCCTAAAGAATAATAACACCTTATGGGCCCACACACTACTTGGGTAATAGGGAGGGAATATGTGCAGGCTAGCAGACTTTGTCCAACTAATATATTGCACTGAAGATAGCATGGGATAAGTGGAGCCAAACGTTGAGTCATCAAACAGGCTATATTTAAGTGATAATGCCCGAGAAGCTGGGGTTTGGAGGATATATTGGCACGGGTGTTGTTAGGCCCGAGACAAAGTCGTATATTAGTATATTATATCAGTATATTAGTCCAAATAAACTATATGTATTGTGTACTTGATGAGCATTAAGCACATAATTACACATCCAACCACATCCAACCAGCAAAATAAATGGTTATTTCAGATAATTATTCATAGCAGCAATCATGTCAATGTGAACCATTGTTCTAGTGGCTGAATCCTTTCTGCAGGTTCTGGGACATTACGCTTTGGGAATGTAAGGCTATTTGCAGCAATCATTGAAAATGAAGCCAGTTTGAGTTGATATAGCCAGTGGTTATAGCCAGTGGTTATAGCCAGTGGTTATAGCCAGTGGTTATAGCCAGTGTGAGCAGTGGTGTAAAGTACTTAAGTAAAAATACTTTAAAGTACTACTTAAGTATTTTTTTTAGGGTATCTGTACTTTACTATTTATATTTTTACAACTTTTACTTTTACTCCACTACATTTCTAAAGAAAATAGTGTACTTTTTACTCCTTACATTTTCCCTGACACCCAAAAGTACTCGTTACATTTGACAGGAAAATTGTCTAATTAAAGAGAGCATCCCTGTTCAACTCTAGTGCCTCTGATCTGGCAGACTCACTAAACACAAATACTTCATTTGTAACCTGTGTCTGAGTGTTGAACTGTGCCCCTGGCTATCCGTACATTTAAAAAACAAGAAAATCGTGTTGTCTGGTTTGCTTAATATAAGACATTTTAAATGATTTATACTTTTACTATTGATACTTAAGTACATTTAAAACCAAATAATTTTAGACTTTTACTCAAGTAATATTTTACTGGGTGACTTTTACTTGAGTCATTTCCTATTAAGGTATCTTTACTTTTACTCAATTATGACAATTGGGTACTTTTTCCACCACTGAGTGTGAGTTGTTATAGCCAGTTGTTATAGCTAGTGTGAGTTGTTATAGCCAGTTGTTATAGTCAGTGTGAGTTGTTCTTGCTGCTGTTGAGTTGTTAAATGTTCACTGCAGGTTATTGGAAATGACATTTCCTACTTTACTTTCCTATAGCCTGTTGTCCTCTGAGCTGCTACTAGCTGCTGTTGTTTGTCCTCCTGTTGTTGTGGTAATGGCTGCTTGGGCTTGTGCTGCTGAGGCATGAATAAACACTATATAGCAGCCTCATTGAGCTAAGCTTTGGACTCACACTGAGAGGTGAGAAGCCCCTCTCTCTCTCTCTCTCTCTCTCTCTCTCTCTCTCTCTCTCTCTCTCTCTCTCTCTCTCTCTCTCTCTCTTGGACTTGTAACTGGAGGGTTGCAAGTTCGAATCCCCGAGCTGACAAGGTAAAAATCTGTCGTTCTGCCCCTGAACAAGGCAGTTAACCCACTGTTCCCAGGCGCCGAAGGCGTGGATGTCGATTAAAGGCAGCCCCGCACCTCTCTGATTCAGAGGGGTTGGGTTAAATGCGGAAGACACATTTCAGTTGAAGGCATTCGGTTGTACAACTGACTAATAATGGTGACTTTGACTGTCTCTCTCTCTCTCTCGCTGTCCCACTCTCTCTCGCTGCCCCCTCTCCCTCCCTCCCTCCCTCCCTCCCTCCCCCTGTGGTTAAGGTATCTGCTCCACAACATGCAGACAAACTTGTAGACAAAAAAACTCAGACTCTATGCAGACCCAATCTCCATCTAACTTATTAGTATAGGTAGTGTCAATGCATTAGTGATCCATCTATCTGTCTTTCTCTGATATACTGAGCATACTGATCAAGTGAGAGTCTACTGGTTTACTAGATCTACGGCTATCCTTCACTGAGGCATGCTCAATGTACCCGTTTCCTTTTCCTGATCCCCTGGTGTAAGCCTTGGTGTAATTGGCTGGCCAAATATTTGTGCTGACTAATTAGTAATGGTATTCAGAGTCTAAGTGATCCATTAGCTTACTACAGGTTTCTATTGTCTAACATCCAAAGAGGCTATTTGCATGTCTATTGTCATGGAAATGATACATTTCCTCCAGAGAGAGAGAATTAACGTCCTAATGAAGTGAACCCTGGGCAAAGGAGAGGGACCTCAATTACTAACTCTCTCTCTTTACCACCCCCTGGGTCAATGACATGGATAAACTAAGACTCTCAGGTCATTCAGGAGAATCTCATGAATATACACAAGGAGAGTACCAATGAATTACAGGTTAGGTTGAATTAGGCAACAGTGTTATGGTACTGATTAAAGTGTAACAGAGTTGGTTATGTTTCCACTTGCCACTGCAGAAATAATGTATGTATTCATAATCGATGTATTTCTATTGGTTGGTAATAAGGTGATATGTCATTGGTTACGCTTGCAGATAGGGAGTGATCGCGAACGTCAATTCTTCCCAGTCTGATATTGACATGCAAGCGGTAGTTCACGCTTTGAAATAGTGCAATCTATTTACGTAGTTTGCTAGCTATTTACAATGTGTACGACTTCATACATGTGTGTGTGTACGGTACCTGTTAGATATTGCGGGGTTCCTGGGATGTGCTTTCGTCTGTGATTGCTGTAAGAGTGAGTTAACTAGCCGGCGCCGACAGAGACGGCAGCCTCGCTTCACGTTCTCAGGAAGCTATGCAGTATTTTGTTTTTTTATGGATGACTTCTTCTTACATATTACTGCACGGTCGGAACTAGAAGCACAAGCATTTCGCTACACACGCATTAACATCTGCTAACCATGTGTATGTTATTTAAAAAAAAATGTTTTTAACCATGTGTATGTGACCAATAACATTTGATTTGAGGCTCTATTTATAATGGTCGCATTAGCTCGCATTCACAGTTATTTCAATGCTAACAGACAAATCAGGAATCTACATCCATCAACATACTGTTGTCCTGCACATCTAACGTGTTTCCTTTTCCTATTATTAATGTTCACTTAATAATAGCTGATTTTACTCATTCTACAAACTCTCTGCTTTCACTCTAACTACTCCAACTGCTATAAGTGATCTAATTGTGAAGTCAAATTCCACATCCTGCCAACTTGATCCTACACCTACTGTTTTGCTTAAGTTGTGTGTCCCTGAGGTTGCACCCTTCATAACACATATGATTAACTGTAGTTTGGCGTCCGGCGTGGTTCCAGCAGATTTAAAAATGGCTGCGGTGATGCCCATTCTTAAAACATCAGGCCTAGACCACCTAAACATGGAAAATTACAGACCAATATCCAACTTACCATTCTTAAGCAAAGTCCTTGAAAGGGTTGTTGCTTCGCAATTGCGATCACATTTGGATATAAACGGTCTTTTTGAACCTTTTCAGTCTGGATTTCGCCCAGCTCATAGCACTGAAACTGCTCTTCTCCGGGTGGTTAACAACATTCTTTTGTCCATGGATGCAGGGCTGATAAACATCCTGATGCTTCTTGATTTAAGCGCTGCTTTTGACACAGTCTGCCATGAAATACTTATCTCTAGGCTTTCTGACATTGGTATCACTGGCTCTGCTCTTTCTTGGCTCATCTCCTACATTAGCGACAGAAAGTATTATATCACTATACAAGGGTTTAGATCTGCCACTGCTTCACTTACACAGGGTGTCCCTCAAGGTTCGGTTCTTGGCCCACTATTATTCATAATCTACATATATCCACTCGGTGATATCATACGCGAGCACGGACTTCAGTTCCATTGCTATGCTGATGATATTCAAATCTACCTCACCACCAGCTCTGATAGGTTATCTTTGCCTGACTCACTCACTGAATGTATCAGGGACATCAAGAAATGGATGTCCCTGAATTTCCTTAAACTGAATGATAATAAAACTGAGATATTATTGATTGGTCCTGCTGCCTCAGCCAAAAGGATTGATCAGTCCTTTGATGTTGATGGAATCCACGTTAAGCCTTCGTCATTGATTCGTAACCTTGGTGTCTTATTCAATTCAACTCTATCTTTTGGCTCTCACATTTCTTCTCTTGTTAAAAACTCTTTTTTCCATCTTCGTAATATTGCTTGTCTCCGATCTTCTCTCACTTTAGCTGATGCTGAAACTCTAATTCATGCATTAATCACTTCACGCTTGGACTATTGCAATGCCTTACTTCTTGGTCTTCCCAAAAAACTTATTGCAAGATTACAGTATGTTCAAAACTCAGCAGCAAGAGTTCTCACCTCCACTAGGCGCTCTGCTCACATCACTCCTCTGCTTCATGACCTTCACTGGCTACCTGTGGCATCACGTATCCACTTTAAGGTATTGCTTCTAACTTTTAAAGCATTAAATGGTCTTGCTCCCCAATATCTCTCTGACTTACTCTATCCTTACCGCCCTGCTCGGTCCCTTAGATCAGCTGAACTTGGTTTGTTGACCGTCCCTCGTTTCCGGTTGTCCACTGTAGGTGGGAGGTCATTTGGTGGTAATGCTCCTAAATTATGGAATTCACTACCTCTTACACTACGCAATACCTCATCCGTGGGTGCATTCAAGATCCAGTTGAAGACATATCTGTTTGACATGCATTTTGGGTAGTGTGTATCCTATGTGACTGCGATGTATGTGTGTGTGTTCTGAATGTATTGTAATGTGCAATGTAAAGCGACCTTGAGCTATGGAAAGGCGCTATATAAATAAAACTTCTTCTTCTTCTTCTTCTTGTGTCTATCGTCAGGATCTTACAAAGCACTGTCTAACTGATTATCTCGAGTATAATCATTACATTGCTGTGTAGAGTGGGGTTAGGTCAAGATGTCCACTGTTGTCCACTGTTAAGACGTGACACAGCAAATAATTGTAAGCCATACAGGGAAAGTACCTAGAACTATTTTGTGAGAGTCTCCTGTGATTAGAGAAACAGAATAGGCCTACTACCTCAGTAAAGCAGCAAAAGTAATTTGTAAGAAAGATACCACTTCCCAAATTCCCATAGACGGAACACACAGCATTCCCTAAATGTTCCGTATAGCCATGGAGAGAGGAACACACAGCATTCCCTAAATGTTCCGTATAGCCATGGAGAGAGGAACACACAGCATTCCCTAAATGTTCCGTATAGCCATGGAGAGAGGAACACACAGCATTCCCTAAATGTTCCTAATAGCCATGGAGAGAGGAACACACAGCATTCCCTAAATGTTCCGTATAGCCATGGAGAGAGGAACACACAGCATTCCCTAAATGTTCCGTATAGCCATGGAGAGAGGAACACACAGCATTCCCTAAATGTTCCGTATAGCCATGGAGAGAGGAACACACAGCATTCCCTAAATGTTCCGTATAGCCAGCTGACAGACCCATGGAGAGAGGAACACACATCGTTCACAGATTAGCGACACGTTGACCCTGCTCTCCAGCAAGGGGGCCGTGCAGTAGAGCGTCCTCATTATCCAGACCTCCAGGAACACGGAGAGTGAATAGTGGAGGTATGGTGTCAGTCCTTAATAGAACCCCCTACCGGGCTTTGGGTTCCCCCCTGAAAGAATCTCTCTTCAGGGATCATGTTATCTGAACCCCTCATTAAATGGAGGACTTAAAGCTCTGTGTCTGTAGCTTGCCCACCTCCACAGCAGTCCAGCATGTTAGTTAACCCCAGCTAATGGTTTCATATGGAGGAGTGTGAAGTAGATAGTAATTATCAGATCACATGCAGGATGATAAAGCAGCTAATCGGAAAGAGGCCTGAAGATAAATCACCTGTTAATGTAGATATTAATTGTGTTACTGCAAAATATTCACCTTGATATGATGATATTCAGATTCCTTGCACTTACCTGTAACTTTTGGATCGTTTCAAAGTTTACAGATGAAACAGCATCAGCAGGAGCCTGAGACCAGAGAGTATGGATAATCACTGCCATCTAGTGGATTTAGCGGGGAGCACACGTTTCAGCCAAGACTCAGATCACCAATGACATCTAGTGGCTGGTAAGTGATTCTACAGCAGAAAGACGTGGTATCTATCTGGCCTATTTTATAAACAATGGTAGCATCCTATGAGGAGTCTGTACCTAGAAGACAGGGTACATATCTACAAATTGTCTCATAGTAGGAGTGCTGATCTAGGATCAGAACCCCACCAGTCCATATAATCTTATCAATTAGGATCCGAAAGGCCAAACTGAGCCTATCTAGATCAGCACTCTGCTCTGTGCAGATAAGACATCAGGCACACAGTAACCTCCATCTCCACAAATTCAGTAGACCTAGGTGAACAGGTATAGAAATATCACCAAATATGATGATGTGGCGACCGCAATGGTCTCATAACAAAAAGTTATTGAATTTCAAATCTAGTTCAAATAGTTCAAGTTTTATTTGTCAAATGTACGGAACTTCTGGACAATGCAACAACAATAAGAAATCATTAAAGATAAGAATAGGAACATAAAGTAAATGACAGAATAGAATAAACATTTTAGCATAAGTATAATACAGGATGACACAATTTATAGTCCAATATTTATATGTGTTTTGGGGAAGGACGGATTGGGGGGCAAGGGTGTTTAAATTGTGCAGTATTTAGCCATCGTAATAAGAGTTTGGTAGCAGCAGTTGTGGTGTGTGTGTGTTAAGCATGATTTCAGAAAGTATTCACACCCCTTGACTTTTTAAACATTTTGTTATGTTACAAAGTGCGATTAACATTGATTTAATTGTCATTTTTTTGTCAACAATCCTCACACAATACTCTGTAATGTCGAAGTGGAAGAAAAATTATACGATTTGTAACAAAAAAAAAAGAAAAAAGAACGAACGAACGAACAATAAAACAGAAATATAATTTGATTAGATAAGTATTCAACCCCCTGAGTCAATACATGTTACAATCACCTTTGGCATAAATTACAGCTGTGAGTCTTTCTGGGTAAGTCTCTAAGAACTTTGCACACCTGGATTGTACAATATTTTCCCACTATTATTTTAAAGATTCTTCAAGCTCTGTCAAGTTGGTTGGTGATCATTGCCAGAAAGCCATTGCCATATATTTAAGCCAGTTTAAGTCAAAACTGTAACTAGGCCACTCAGGAACATTTAATGTCGTCTTGCTAAGCAACTCCAGTGTATATTTGTCCTTGTGTTTTAGGTTGTTGTCCTGCTGAAAGGTGAATTCGTCGTCCAGTGTGTGGTGGAAAGCAGACTGAACCAGGTTTTCCTCTAGGATTTTGCCTGTGCTTAGCTCTTTTTATTTAAAACTCCCTAGTTCTGAGCCCATTGCAATTTTCCTAAGTCCCTCTTTGTGGTACCTGACCATAGGACTGAACAGTAGTCAAGGTACAACTAACCAGGGCCTGTAGGACCTGCCTTGTTGATAGGGTTGTTAAGAAGGCAGAGCATCGTTTTATTATGGACAGACTTCTCCCAATCTTAGCTACTGTTGTATCAATGTTTTGACCATGACAGTTTACAATCCAAGGTTACTCCAAGCAGTTTAGTCATCTCAACTTGCTCAACATCCACATGATTTATTACAAGATTTAGTTGAGGTTTAGGGTTTAGTGAATGATTTGTCCCAAGTACAATGCTTTTAGTTTTTTTTATATTTAGGACTAACTTATTCCTTGCCACCCATTCTGAAACGAACTGCAACTCTTTGTTAAGTGTTGTAGTCATTTCAGTCGCTGTAGTAGCTGATGTGTATAGTGTTGAGTCATCCGCATACATAGACACTCTGGCTTTACTCAAAGTCAGTGGCATGTCGTTAGAAAAGATGGAACAAATTAAGGGGCCTAGACAGCAGCACTGGGGAATTCCTGATTCTACCTGGATTATGTTGGAGAGGCTTCCATTAAAGAACACCCTCTGTGTTGTGTGAGACAGGTAACTCTTGATCAACAATATAGCAGGGAGGGGGTGTAAAGCCATAACACTAGTTTTTCCAGCAGCAGACTATGATTGATAATGTCAAAAGCTCCACTGAAGTCTAACAATCTTTTTATCATCAATTTCTCTCAGCCAATCACCAGTCATGTGTGTAAGTGCTGTGCTTGTTGAATGTCCTTCCCTCTAAGTGTGCTGAAAGTTTCTTGTCAATTTTACTGTAAAATACAATCTGGTCAAACACAATTTTTTCAAAAAGCTTACTAAGGATTGGTAACAGGCTGATTGGTTAGCTACTTGAGCCAGTAAAGGGGGCTTTACTATTCTTAGGTAGTGGAATGACTTTTGCATCCAGGCCTCAGGGCACACACTTTCTAGTTGGTTTAAATTGAATATGTGGCAAATAGGAGTGGCAAGATCGTCCGCTACTATCCTCAGTAATTTTCCATCCAAGTCAGAACCCGGTGGCTTGTCATTGTTGATAGACAACAATAATAATAATGTGTTGTGTTAGATTTGCCCCAAACATAACACGTTCTATTCCAGACAAAAGATGTATTGCTTTGTCACATGTTTTGCAGTATTACATTAGTGACTTATTGCAAACAGGATGCATGTTTTGGAATGTTTCTATTCTGTACAGGCTTCCTTCTTTTCACTCTGTCAATTAGGCCAGTATTGTGGAGTATTTACAGTGTTGTTGATCCAGCTTCAGTTTTCTCCTATTACAGACATTAAACCCAGTATCTGTTTTAAAGTTATCATTGGTCTCATAGTGAAATCCCTGAGCGGTTTTCTTCCACTCCGGCAACTGAGTTAGGAAGGACGACTGCATCTTTGTAGTGACTGGGTGTTTTGACACACCATCCAAAGTGTAATTAATAACTTCACCATGCTCAAAGGGATTTTCAATGTCTGCAGTTTTTTTTATTTTCACCCGTCTACCAATAGGTCCCCTTATTTGCGAGGCAATTGGAAACCCTCCCTGGTCTTTGTGGTTGAATCTGTGTTCAAAATTCACTGCTCGACTATGGGACCTTACAGATAATTGTATGTGTGGGGTACAGAGATGAGGTAGTCATTCATAAATCATGTTAACCACTCTTGTTGCACACAGAGGGAGTCCATGCAAGTTATTATGTGACTTGTTAAGCACATGTTTACTCCTGAACTTATTTAGTTTTGCCATAACAAAGGTGTGGAATACTTATTGACTTAAGACATTTCAGATTTTATTTTTAGTTAACTTGTAAAAAAGTTCTAAAAACAAAATTCCACTGAGACATTATGCGGTATTGTTTGTAGATCAGTGACACAAAATCACAATTTAATCCATGTTAAATTCAGGCTGTAACACAATGTCAAGGGATGTGAATACCTTTTGAAGGCATCTCTGTGGGCGTGTGTGGAGAGTCAGTGCATGTGGTCAGTCCTGTTCAAGAGTTCAGCAGTCTGATGGCTTGTAGATAGAAACTGTCTCTAAGCATGTTGGTATCAGACCTAATGCTCCAATACCGTCTGCCAGATGGTAAGGGAGTGAACAGCTCGTGGCTGGGGTGTGTGGGGTCCTTGATGATGCTATGGGCCTTCCTCAGGCACCGTTTTCAGTAGATGTTCTGGATGGATGGGAGCACGGTTCCAGTGATGTACTGGGCCGTCTCCACCACCCACTTGAGGGTCTTGCGGTTATGGATGGAGCAATTCCCGTACCAGGCCATGATGCAATCGGTCAGGACACCCCCTATGGTGCAGTGGTAGTATTTGGAGAGGACTCGGGGAGGCATGCTGAATTTCTTCATCCGCGTTGGGGAGTAGAGAAGCTGTAGCACCCTCTTGACAAGAGTTGTGGTGTTGTTTGTCCATGAACAACTCCTCGGTGATGTGGACGCCGAGGAACTTAAAACTTCCTGTATATTCCTCAATGTTGATGGATGAGTTCTGGGTGGAGGAATCTTTGAACATATTCGAATCAGTATTCTCAAAACAGTCCTGCAGCATTGAGTCTGCCGCCTCTGTCCAGCGCCTCACTACTCTGTCCAGCGCCTCACTGTGTTGGTAACTCCCTCTTGAGTTGCTGCTTGTAGGCGGGGAGTAGGAAAGATACTTGATTGAATTGGCTGAAGTGGGGGCTGGTAGGGGCATGGCTTTGTATGCATCACGGATGTTTGTCCATACACATGGTCCCCTCTCAGGGGGCAGCATACATGTTGGTAATAAAAATAAATGTTTTAAACATGCTTGGTTGAAATTACTCGTGACAATAAAGACTGCTTCCGGAGAGGATTCTTGCTGGCTAATGTTCTTGTACAATTCGCTAAGTGTCGCCTTGGTGTTTACTTGTGGCCTTATGTACACAGCTGTGATAACACGTGAATACAACCTTAATGTGACTTATTTTCAAAAGTAAAACGTATATGCCATTGGGTCTTGACAAACAAAAGGTGTGGATATACCATCTTGATGTATAGCCCTGAAATATAGCACATATTTCATACCACAGTGGAATTCACGAGATAACAAACTTACACTCAATTTTGACAGAACAAGATATTCTGTTTGAGATAATATTTATGTAGTTTTTCCATAGTGTTTGGGGTTAACAGCTAGTCATTGTTGGCAGCTCTAGAATGTTTTTCCTCTTTGAACACACCATTGTTTAATGTAAGATTAAAGCTGCAATCTGGGATTAGGTTACATTTCCCGAGCCCAATTCCTCAAATTGCAGGGCTGCTGTTTTGTTGTATTTGGAATTCCAGAATGTAGCTTTAACCGTTGTTCCAACCCCATGTGTTAGAAGATTTGTGCTTTTCTACTCGAGGTGAGGAATTGGGCCATTGGAGTTACTGTAGTTGATTTATGATCTTCAGATGGTGAAATTAGACAGCATTCTTCTACGAATGGACACACACACACACTTAGTCCGACATGCAGTCTCCTACTCACTCATTATGTCTATGTTCTGCCAGTGATGTAATATGAAGTGCTCGGGAGCCTCACCTGATGTGACGGGTTTAGAAGAAATAGTGTTAAAATTGGTATAAATGCCAGAGTTTATAGTAAAAGAGCATTTAGTGTGATGTATTAGATCACTATCATTCTCAGAAATGTATGACAATCGGTATCGTCTTTGATGTAAATTACTGCGCTTTCCTTGGGGCCTGACGACATGCCATTATTATGGATTTAAAAAAATTACTATAGTATACTACAGTCTATATACTAGTACATTAATACTACAGTATTTACTGTAGTGTGTTTATGCAGACATGACTAGTAAATCTATAGTATTTACTGTAGTGTGTTTATGCAGACATGACTAGTAAATCTATAGTATTTACTGTAGTGTGTTTATGCAGACATGACTAGTAAATCTATAGTATTTACTGTAGTCTGTTTATGCAGACTTTACTGGTTGTATTCACTAGTGTTTTGCGGATATGACTGTAGTATTGGAGGATTTTTGTATTGCTTGTAACTGCAAGTTATTGTGCTGTTAGGGGAATAACCCATACGTAAATGTAATAATCTGCTGCTATATTCTTTTGTGTTATCTGTGATCGTTTTGTTTGTCTTGTGTAATCATTGTACCTAAACTGTATGTGTAAACATGTACATGCAGGGCCCAGCTGTAAAAGAGACCTTGGTCTCAGTCTGTGTTCCTTGTTGAAATAAAGGTATAATAAATATATATATATATATATATATATTTTAATAACACCTGCCGACCAGGGTTAGCTAAAATGACACCTACCAGACTACACCAGTTACTGTTTAATGAGGGGAACACCTCAACCAGGACATACGACAGGTTGGTGCCAGTCCACCTATTGAGTTGGAAAAACAGTTCCGAGCAATACAACATGCCAAACACTTCAGCAAAAACATTAAAAAAAAAAAGTGATTACAAGTCTAACATCTAAACATTAGACAGGCTCTAGAGCCCATTAAAGGGAAACGTTATGAGGCAGATAAAGAACAAGCAACGTTTATTAAAAGCTTAACGGATTAGGTTTGCTTGTTTTGACAAACATGAACAAGACTACACCAAAATTACTTCTGAAACGGGGCTTTCACAGAGACTCAGCTGCCCAAGCTAACATGATGACTAAAAACAGTGACAAACAATACTATACTACTGATAGTCAAAAGTAACAGTTGACCAATAGATACTTTAAAAAACTAAAATTACTTTAAAAAAAAGACAGTCACCTTATTGGGAGTGCTGCCAATAAAAAGCCTCTCCAAACAAACCAACTGAAAACAGGACAGATGGTGAAATTAGACTGAAATGTAAAGCCATTGCAGTTGCTTTACATAATTAACATCCTGAACGTTGTCACATGAATAAACTCACCGCTGGTCAAACCCAATCACATGTATAAAGCCCTTTTTACATCAGCTGTTGTCAAAGTGCTGTACAGAAACCCAGCCTAAAACCCCAGAGAACAAGCAAGGCAGATGTAGAAGCAGTGACTAGGAAGAAAAAAAAACCTCCCTAGAAAGGCTGGAACGTAGGAAGAAACTTAGTGGAACCAGGCTCTGAGGGGTTGTCAGTCCTCTTCCGGCTAAACACATACCATTCAGAACAATCGACCACACCCCAAACATTTCTTCAAGACATCATGGTCACCAAATGGTTGCACGTAAAATTAAATAAATAAATAAATAAATAAATAAATAAATAAATAAATAAATAACAGCACCTTCCAGGTACAACACTCTCATCTGAACATGACCAAGGGGTGCTTTAATACATTTCCTGCATGTCCTCCCCTAATAAGGGTGCCCAGGGAAACACTGACCAAAACTTTGGTTCCTAGCCTGTCTCACAATATTCTTCAGTTACAAGACTAACTAAGGTTTAGGTGAGGGTTATGGTGATGTCCATCTACTGTGGGACTCCAGTTAAAGAGCAGGCGAAGGCAGAGATGCAGTTCAGTTTAAAAGTCTTTATAGATTCAGTACAGTTTGAGTCTTAATAGATTCAGTACAGTTTGAGTCTTTATAGATTTAGTTCAGTTTGAGTCTTTATAGATTTAGTTCAGTTTGAGTCTTTTTTTAGATTCAGTTCAGTTTAAGAGTTTTTATAGATTCAGTCAGTTTAAGAGTCTTTATAAGTTCAGTTTAAGAGTCTTTATAGATTCAGTTCAGTTTGAGTCTTTATAGATTCAGTTCAGTTTAAGAGTCTTTATAGATTCAGTTCAGTTTAAGAGTCTTTATAGATTCAGTTCAGTTTGAGTCTTTATAGATTCAGTTCAGTTTAAGAGTCTTTATAGATTCAGTTCAGTTTGAGTCTTTATAGATTCAGTTCAGTTTAAGAGTCTTTATAGATTCAGTTCAGTTTAAAAGTCTTTATAGATTCAGTTCAGTTTAAGAGTCTTTATAGATTCAGTTCAGTTTAAGAGTCTTTATAGATTCAGTTCAGTTTAAGAGTCTTTATAGATTCAGTTCAGTTTAAGAGTCTTTATAGATTCAGTTCAGTTTAAGAGTCTTTATAGGTTCAGTTTAGTTTAAGAGTCTTTATAGATTCAGTTCAGTTTAAGAGTCTTTATAGATTCAGTTCAGTTTAAGAGTCTTTATAGATTCAGTTCAGTTTAATTGTCTTTATAGGTTCAGGTAATGGAGATGATACATGTCAGGGAATGATTGGCAGTTGTTGAGACTCATCTTGAATTGAGACTTGGCTTTGTATGGAGTATGGTTTATGTAAAAGGAGACAAAGGTGCAAATAATAACAGCAATGAACATACATCATTAATCGTCGTTAAAGGCAACAATCAATGACAATATCAGGCCTCAATGGTAGAGTGGCCAGACAGAAGTCAAAAGTCAAAGTCAAAGTCAAAGTCACCATTATTAGTCAGTTGTACAACCGAATGCCTTCAACCGAAATGTGTCTTCCGCATTTAACCCAACCCCTCTGAATCAGAGAGGTGCGGGGGGCTGCCTTAATCGACTTCCACGTCTTCGGCGCCCGGGGAACAGTGGGTTAACTGCCTTGTTCAGGGGCAGAACGACAGATTTTTTCCCTTGTCAGCTTGGGGATTCGAACTTGCAACCCTCCGGTTACAAGTCCAACGCTCTAACCACTAGGCTACCCTGCCGCCCCACTAGGCTACCCTGCCGCCCAAGTCACTCCTCAGTAAAAGGCACGATAGCTCGCTTGGACTCTCAGACCATAAGAAACAGGATTCTCTGGTCTGATGAAACCAAGATTGAACTCTTTGGCCTGAATGACAAGCGTCACATCTGGAGGAAACCTGGCACCTTCCCTACAGTGAAGCTTGGTGGTGGCAGCATCATGCTGTGAGGATGTTTTTCAGCAGCAGGGACTGGGAGACTAGTCAGGATCGAGGGAAAGATCAACAGAGAAAAGTACAGAGAGATCCTTGATGAAAACCTGCTCCAGAGCGCTCAGGACCGTAGACTGGGGCGAAGGTTCACTTTCCAACAGGACAACAACCCTAAGCACACAGCCAAGACAACGCAGGAGCTGCTTTGGGACAGGTCTCTGAATGTCCTTGAGTGGCACAGTAAGCTAGGCCGGGGCTGTAATTGCTGCAAACGTGCTTCAACATAGTACTGAGTAAAGGGTCTGAATACCCTCCGAATGCCCTGTATATAGTAAATCCAAAATGAACTGCCAGTTGGTGGCAGGTGTGCCCTTTATATAACTCTATAGCAAGGTATTTATATGGGCAGGTTCGAGTAGTGATGGGAAACCAAGGCTTTGCGGTTAAGAAAGGTTGCTGGTTTGAATCCCTGAGCCAACTAGGTGAAAAATGCGTCAATGTGCCCTTGAGCAAGGCACTTAACCCTAATTGCTCCTGTAAATCGCTCTGGACAAGAGCATATTTAGTATAGCATTCTGCAGTATACTACAAAATATTATAGTAAGCACTACATGATTGAGGGATACTACAGTGTGTAGCACAGTATTCTACACAATTCTAAATGAAGTACTACACATGATCAAGGGATAGTAACAGTGTATGGGGGGCTCCTGAGTGGCGCAGCGGTCTAAGGCTCTGCATCTCAGTGCTTGAGGTGTCACAACAGACACCCTGCTTCAAATCCAGGCTGCATCATAAACCTCTGTTCTATCCTCTTAGTAAACCTCTGTTCTATCCTCCTAGTATACCACTCTTCTATCCTCTTAGTAAACCTCTGTCTATCCTCCTAGTAAACCTCTATTCTATTCTCCCAGTAAACCTCTGTTCTATTCTCCCAGTAAACCTCTGTTCTATCCTCTTAGTAAACCTCTGTTCTATCCTCCTAGTAAACCTCTGTTCTATCCTCTTAGTAAACCTCTGTTCTATTCTCCCAGTAAACCTCTGTTCTATCCTCCTAGTAAACCTCTGTTCTATCCTCCTAGTAAACCTCTGTTCTATCCTCTTAGTAAACCTCTGTTCTATCCTCCTAGTAAACCTCTCTTCTATCCTCTTAGTAAACCTCTCTTCTATCCTCTTAGTAAACCTCTGTTCTATTCTCCCAGTAAACCTCTGTTCTATCCTCTTAGTAAACCTCTGTTCTATCCTCCTAGTAAACCTCTGTTCTATCCCCCTAGTAAACCTCTGTTCTATCCTCCCAGTAAACCTCTGGTCTATCCTCCTAGTAAACCTCTGTTCTATCCTCTTAGTAAACCTCTGTTCTATCCTCCTAGTAAACCTCTGTTCTATCCTCCTAGTAAACCTCTGTTCTATCCTCCTAGTAAACCTCTGTTCTATCCTCCTAGTAAACCTCTGTTCTGTCATCCTCCAGAAGAGAAGTCAGAAGAGAGGGAGAGAGAGACGAGGAAGAGTGGAGCAGGGATTCGAAGGTTATCCTCATCACACCCCATCTCTCCCTCTCTCTCTCCGTCTCTCTCTCCCCCCCCCTTTCCGTCTCTCCACCCTCTCTGTCTCGCTCCACCCTCTCTGTCTCAAGCCTAGCCAGTCTTATCTCTTACTGCTCCAGCCATGACATGAGTAAAAACAGATGGAATACATGTTTCTGTTATTACTGCATTTATTTTCCAGTTTCTTTACATGTCCGATTTATGTTTGATTGTAAAATGCCCCCTTTTGACCACATAGGCCTAGACTTGGATCTGTTCACTTAAAAACACTGGAATATTCCTTTTCTTTGAAAAGTTGCTCAATCTATCTCCAGTGGTACTCCCCATGACCTTTCTTCTTCTTTCTGTCAAGGACCATTCTCCTGGAGGCTTGGCAGCCATAGCAACCACTTGGCTTTGGAGGAGTGTTACACACTTACTTAGCAGCCATAGCAACCAGAAACAATCCTTGGCTAGTGTTGCTGAGGCACCGAACAAACAAAGCTGTGGTGATTAGGAGCAAAAAAGTCAAATGACATATTCTATCTATGATATAAGGGGCAGGGCGATACTCTGAATTGGACTGATAAAATTGGTGTGTGCATGAGAATAGTCTATAACAGGGTGGAAACCACATTTAAGTAAGAAAGTAGACATTTGAGACATTCAAATGTAAATAAAATGTCTCAGGAGTGAAATGCTGGTGAGCTAAGAAGACATTAACTATAAATACAAAAAATGCACTAAAATATACATTTACAATCCTATTTATAATATAAAAATAGAGATTTTATGGGGGAAAAAAGAAATACATTCTGACGTTTGAGTGACTTTAAGCAGTTCAATACTATAAAAATACTATTCATATTTACAAACAAATACTGAAAATCTGCCTCAAATTCAAAGCGTCCAATCCAAGTCTGAGTCTGTTGTTAAGGCTCGCATGGGTTTCCTCTTCCTATTCCTATTCCTGTTCCTGTCCTCTTCCTTCCTGCGTGGTTTGTAGTCTTCTCCAGAGTTGCCCTTGGCAACGTTTCGTGTTGTGTAATCCTTTGGTTTGTTGTCTTCTCCAGAGCCCATGTCCACCAAGATATCTTGGTTCTCCCTCCAGCTGTCAGGCGACTGGTTGTCCCTCCATGTATCTGGGTCCCCCACAGGGAAGTCCTCTCCAGGAGACTGCATGTGTCTGCCGAACACCTTGCTCTGTAGCTCAACGATGTCGTTACGGATGTCAGCCATCAACAGTAGCAGGAAGTCAAAGGATCCGGGAGGGCCCTAGGTTGAGAAATCAAAAGAGGAGGTTAATGACGTACCATTGTCATTCGCGGTTGTGGTCAATTCCATTTCAGTTGAGTAATTTCCGGAAGCA
Organism: Brachymystax lenok tsinlingensis; assembly: GCA_030435695.1. NCBI lineage: Eukaryota > Metazoa > Chordata > Actinopteri > Salmoniformes > Salmonidae > Brachymystax > Brachymystax lenok. The sequence goes on along the minus strand of CM059795.1, from coordinate 8,411,628 downwards.
AACTATGCATTCCAATTGCAATTGTCCATGTGGAATTGAAATGTCTGTTTACTTCCTGAATCGACTGAATTGAATTGGAACTGCTGTTAGTGTGTTCTATAGGATCACACTTCATCTCAGTTGTTTACTTCTTTTTTGGGAAGGGGGGGGGGTGTATGACTGTTTGTCATTAATCTTGTGCTTTAATTTCACTCTATGTATGATGAGATGTTAAGAGACTTGGCGTTTGTTCCTTGACCTCTGAACCTTTCTGGGTTCACCGTGGCAAAAGTGTACCTCTCGCCAACCCTCCCTCCATCCCCTCCTCTCTACCTCCAACCCTCCCTCCATCCCCTCCTCTCTACCTCCAACCCTCCCTCCATCCCCTCCTCTCTACCTCCAACCCTCCCTCCATCCCCTCCTCTCTACCTCCATCCCCTCCTCTCTACCTCCAACCCTCCTCTCTACCTCCATCCCCTCCTCTCTACCTCCAACCCTCCCTCCATCCCCTCCTCTCTACCTCCAACCCTCCCTCCAACCCTCCTCTCTACCTCCAACCCTCCCTCCAACCCTCCTCTCTACCTCCAACCCTCCATCCATCCCCTCCTCTCTACCTCCAACCCTCCCTCCATCCCCTCCTCTCTACCTCCAACCCTCCCTCCAACCCTCCTCTCTACCTCCATCCCCTCCTCTCTACCTCCAACCCTCCATCCCCTCCTCTCTACCTCCAACCCTCCATCCAACCCCTCCTCTCTACCTCCAACCCTCCCTCCAACCCTCCTCTCTACCTCCATCCCCTCCTCTCTACCTCCAACCCTCCCTCAATCCCCTCCTCTCTACCTCCAACCCTCCCTAGTAGTTTCCCAATATTAACATTCAAAGTATCAAAATATATGATCATACACAGAGAATGTGATAAATATTTATAGTAATATACACACACATACAATATTAAATTCTTTGAGCACCGCAGCAATATACAGACAGGTGAGCGAAAGAAATCTGGTTGCTGCTCATTTTGTGCAAGCTGGACATCCTATTAGTTCTCTGAGATACATTGGAGTAGAAATGGTCAAGATGTCACGCAGGGGAGGGGACATTGAGAGGAAACTTCTTCAAAGGGAATCTTACTGGATCCACAGGCTCAACACACTGTCTCCTCTTGGCCTTAACGAAGAGTTTGACTTGAAACCGTTTTTATAGTTTCAATAAGTCTAAATTGTGTTTGAATCCTAATTGAATATTGTTTGTGTGTATATTACTATAGATATTGATCACATTCTCTGTGTATGATCATATATTTTGATACACTGAATGTTAATATTGTGAAACTATGTTATACATTTTTTACCTCCTGTTTCAGAAAGTGATGTCACTGAGTACTGCCCCTATATATAGGACCTTCCACCCACTACCTGGGATATGGATGCCTGATGAAGACCTAAGGGTGAAAAAACGTTAATAAATATCACCTGGGAGCATGAGCAGCAGTGTGCTGCGGTATCCTTTCTGTTTTCCACTTAAAGTTTACCTCAGCATCTCGGAGTGCTATCAACCTTGTATGGCTCACTTAAAGTTTACCTCAGCATCTCGGAGTGCTATCAACCTTGTATGGCTCACTTAAAGTTTACCTCAGCATCTCGGAGTGCTATCAACCTTGTATGGCTCACTTAAAGTTTACCTCAGCATCTCGGAGTGCTATCAACCTTGTATGGCTCACTTAAAGTTTACCTCAGCATCTCGGAGTGCTATCAACCTTGTATGGCTCGATCGGGCTTCAACCCCTGGTATCATATAAATGCACATATGTAGAATTGCAGGAAATGAGCTTTAAAATGGCTAAATGTTATCTCCGCCAACAAGCGGGGTGTTAACAGTTTGTGGTTGCACGGATTGCTAGGTGGGGGTTTGTTACTTCACCGGTAAATGCCAATATCCATCCGGACCTTTGCCACCTGGGAAATTTGTGTGACCAGTCCGTCTCATATAGTACTTGAGTACCTCTGTATACCATGCAGGGTGGTTGAAGGGAGACAGAAGATAGTGTGTGTGTGTGGGCATGTTTAACTATTCTTGTGGGGACCAAAAAGTCCCCACAACAATAGTAAACAAACAAAGATTTGACTAACTGGGTACATTTTGTTGGTCCCCATGAGCTCAAATGCTATTTCTCCGGGGTTTAGGGTTAAGGTTAGGGTTAGAATTATGTTAGCTGTACAAGACTGTGGGTGTGTGTGTGTGTGTGTCATGGTGCATAACAGTATATCAGTGACTGGTATATTGTAGGGTGGTTGAATGAAGACAGAAGAGTGGCATCAAAACAGAGTCTTCACTTACTGGAGGTCCAGAAGATCCAGGAGCCCCTGTCTCCCCCTAGAGAAACACAACCAATATTGTGTTAAGATGAGTTATAGCTACAGAGCAATAAGGCAGGAGAATACAACATTTACTGTTGTTTAAAAACCTTGTTAATCCAGATGTTTACTTTACTGTCGGTAAATTAGAGCAAAGAAACAAATGAATATCTTTCAGTCTGTGTACTAATATTGTAGCAGTATTGTACCATAGTAATAACCTGGGTAAGACATACTGAACAAAAATATCAACGTAACATGCAACAATTTCATTGAATTGACTGAGTTACAGTTCATTTGAGGAAATCAGTCAATCGAAATAAATTAATTAGTCCCTAACCTATGGATTTCACATGACTGGAAATACAGATATGCACATGTTGGTCAAAAGAAATGGGCCTCAGGATCTTGTGGGGGTAGTTTTGTGCATTCGAATTGCCATTGATAAAAATGCAATTGTGTCCGGAGCTTGCCTGCCCACACCAGAACCCCACCGCCACCATGCGGCACTCTGTTCACAACGTTGACATCACCAAACAGCTCACCCACACAACACCATGCACCTGATCTGCAGTTGTGAGGCTGGTTGAACGTACTGCCAAATTGGTCTAAAACAACGTTGGAGACGGCTTATGGTAGAGAAATTAACATTACGTTCTCTGGCAACAGCTCTGGTGGACATTCCTGCAGTCAGCATGCCAATTGCACGCTCCCTCAAAACTTGAGACATCTGTGGCATTGTGTTGTGTGACATAACTGCAGATTTTAGAGTGGCCTTTTATTGTCCCCAGCACAAGGTGCACCTGTGTAATGATCATGTTTAGTCAGCTTCCTGTTATGCCACACCTGTCAGTGGTATGGATTATCTTGGCAAAGGAGAAATGCTCACTAACAGGGATGAGAACAAAATTTGCGCACAAAATGCATATGAAACATTTCTGGGATCTTTTATTTCATCTCATGAAACACGGGACCAACACTTTACATGTTGCATTCATATTTTTGTTCAGTGTAGCTATTCAGACCATTTAAGTCGGGGTCCTAGAAGCCTAAACTGTCAATGGTTGTGTAAACATTGTTTCGCAAAAACTTGTGAACAATATCCTCTTAACTTTTATCACAACCGTTGTGTCAAATGCACATCAATGTGCAACCTGATAATGTAGCATTAGTGTAAGTATAGCATATTAATAAACTGGGCAGTATAGACACAGCAATCCAGTCCATTAAATCCTGTCGATAGTGGAGGATGGGCACTGTGCGGTGTGGCCTGGATGGAGCCGATATGGACCTGACTACTGGGATTATTAGCTGAACACGGGTCAGACAGGGGCTGTGTATATGTTGTACCAGATGGTTTAGATACCCAAGTCACGGTGGATCATAAAGGTACTGTGTAAAAGTTAGAGCAATGTAAGCTGTTTCATACGCTGCCCGTAATCTAACCAAACACCTAATACGTCATACGCTATCCATATCTGTAATCTAACCAAACACCTAATACAGAATCGTTAAGGTACTGGTTCAAATGTAGAACAACGTATCAGTAAACTGTTCCATACGCTATCCATATCTGTAATCTAACCAAACACCCAATATCGGGGACATATTTACAAAATACTCCTCAGTACGTTTTTAGTGCACTAATTTACCCAAGTATTACGTAAAATATGACTATTTTGTACCTTATACAGCCGCATTGCATGGTGGCTAGCACTTTCTAATTAAAGGTTATTATAAAATGCATACGTGTCATGTCACCTTTAGACCAGGTGAGGGCATTATCAGGTGGAAGAGTTGACAAAAGACAGCAGTAGGAAAGAGATAAAAGCTGCTTCTTTGCAGGAACACACTGAGAATTCAATTCCCAAAATAGCCTCTGTTAGAGAGTTTGTCTAAGTCCATAGTAATCAGATATGATGTTAAACATAATCTTCCAACATTTTAAAGATATAGTATATATATATATTCCATACAACAACAAGAAAAACAGCCTGCGGCTAAAACGAGACATTGGCCAGAGCCAGATGAAAAACAGTCAAGACTGGCCTGATCCCAGATCTGTTTGGCTTGACAAGGATTAACCATAGGAGTTAATTGACGAGACAGCACAAACTGATCTGGGACCAGGCTAGAAGAGAACTAGAGACTAGGGAGGATGCTCCAAGGTTGTGTTCCAAATGGTACCGATTCCATATGCAGTGCACACCTTTTAACCAGAGTCCTATGGGCCCTAGTCAAAGTAGTAGACTAGATAGGGAATTGGACGCAATTTGGGATGTAGCCCAAATCATGCTCTACCTTGATGCCATCTTTTCCTGGAGCCCCCACAGGACCCTGTATGAGATGAGAGAAGACATCACAGATCATATCATTTAACCATTCACTGTGTCCAGTCACATCTTGGGTCCAGCTACATTTCAATGACTTTAGCATTTAAGGGCAAATAATCTCTGTATCTCTGCGTCTCCTCTCTATACAGTCACCATCAAAGGGCACTGGGGACAGAGATCTGGGACCTCTGCCACATTCAGATCCGGACTGATTCATATTGTGCCACACTGAAATGTACACCACCCATCACACACACACACACTCGCTCTGTGCCCAAAACCCAGTTATGACCTGGGTTCAAATACTATTCGAAATCATTTCAAATACTTTATCAGTGCTTGATTGTGCTTCACTGGCTTAAGGGACCAATAGAATAGCCCCAAAATGCCCCCAGTCCTTATTTGAAATATTTCTAATAGTTTCTGAACCCAGGTCTGATGAATACAGATCAGCATGAAAGGCTCAAGGAGCCACTACAGAGCAATACAGAACACAGTAGAGTGTGATTCCATAGCACATAGCACATTTCTCTACAGTATAAACAGTGGCATAGTTCTCTGAGTTTAGTGTCATGCGTCACAGAAGACCCCTGGTGTTGATACAGTAGGTTAGTGTTTCAACAACTCAAGTGACAAAATTGAGTTGTAATACTGAGACTGCATGACGGCGGAACAAAACGAGCCCAAAGCGTAAAGCATTCAGCCATATTACCCTGTTATTACTCCCGAGTGGCGCAGCGGTCTAAGGCACTGCATCTCAGTGCTAGAGATGTCACTACAGATCCTGGTTTGATTCCAGGCTGTATCACAACCGGCCGTGATTGGGAGTCCTATAGGACGGCGCACAATTGGCCCAGCATCGTCTGGGTTTGGCCGGTGTAGGCCGTCATTGTATATAAGAATTTGTTCTTAACTGACTTGCCTAGTTAAATAAAGGTAAAAGAATTATGCTTATTTATAAAACCCTCTTAGGCCTCACTCCCCCCTATCTGAGATATCTACTGCAGCCCTCATTCTCCACATACAACACCCGTTCTGCCAGTCACATTCTGTTAAAGGTCCCCAAAGCACACACATCCCTGGGTCGCTCGACTTTTCAGTTTTCTGCAGCTAGCGACTGGAATGAGCTGCAACAAACACTCAAACTGGACAGTTTTATCTCCATCTCTTCATTCAAAGACTCAATCATGGACACTCTTACTGCCAGTTGTGGTTGCTTTACGTGATGTATTGTTGTCTCTCCCTTCTTGCCCTTTGAGCTGTTGTCTGTTCCCAATAATGTTTTTACCATGTTTTGTGCTGCTACCATGTGTTGCTACCATGCTGTGTTGTCATGTGTTGATGCCTTTCTGTGTTGTCTTAGGTCTCTCTTTATGTAGTGTCGTGTTGACTCTCTTGTTGTGATGTGTGTTTTGTCCTATATTTATATTGTTATAAAATTTTATTTTATTTTAATTTAAAAAATACATTAAAATTATTCCAGTCCCCGTCCCCGCACGAGGCCTTTTGCCTTTTGGTAGGCCATCAATGTAAATAAGAATTTGTTCTTAACTGACTTGCCTAGTTAAATTGGATATGTGTACACTACATTTGAAATTAGTGCAAAGTACTTAAGTAAAAATACTACTTAAGTCGTTTTTTGTGTGGTATCTGTACTTTACTATTTATATTTTTGACAACTTTTACTTTTACTCCACTACATCCCTAAAGAAAATAATGTACTTTTAACTTTTTTCTCTGACACCCAAAAGTACTCGTTACATTTTGAACGCTTAGCAGGACAGGAAAATTGTCTAATTCACACACTTACAGTGAGGGAAAAAAGTATTTGATCCCCTGCTGATTTTGTACGTTTGCCCACTGACAAAGAAATTATCAGTCTATAATTTTAATGGTAGGTTCATTTGAACAGTGAGAGACAGAATAACAACAAAAAAATCCAGAAAAGCATGTGAAATTTTTATAAATTGATTTGCATTTTAATGAGGGAAATAAGTATTTGACCCCTCTGCAAAACATGACTTAGTACTTGGTGGCAAAACCCTTGTTGGCAATCACAGAGGTCAGACGTTTCTTGTAGTTGGCCACCAGGTTTGCACACATCTCAGGAGGGATTTTGTCCAAATCCTCTTTGCAGATCTTCTCCAAGTCATTAAGGTTTCGAGGCTGACGTTTGGCAACTCGAACCTTCAGCTCCCTCCACAGATTTTCTATGGGGTTAAGGTCTGGAGACTGGCTAGGCCACTCCAGGACCTTAATGTGCTTCTTCTTGAGCCACTCCTTTGTTGCCTTGGCCGTGTGTTTTGGGTCATTGTCATGCTGGAATACCCATCCACGACCCATTTTCAATGCCCTGGCTGAGGGAAGGAGGTTCTCACCCAAGATTTGACGGTACATGACCCCGTCCATTGTCCCTTTGATGCGTTGAAGTTGTCCTGTCCCCTTAGCAGAAAAACACCCCCAAAGCATAATGTTTCCACCTCCATGTTTGACGGTGGGGATGGTGTTCTTGGGGTCATAGGCAGCATTCCTCCTCTTCCAAACACGGCGAGTTGAGTTGATGCCAAAGAGCTCCATTTTGGTCTCATCTGACCACAACACTTTCACCCAGTTGTCCTCTGAATCATTCAGATGTTCATTGGCAAACTTCAGACGGGCTTGTATATGTGCTTTCTTGAGCAGGGGGACCTTGCAGGCACTGCAGGAATACCCATCCACGACCCATTTTCAATGCCCTGGCTGAGGGAAGGAGGTTCTCACCCAAGATTTGACGGTACATGACCCCGTCCATTGTCCCTTTGATGCGTTGAAGTTGTCCTGTCCCCTTAGCAGAAAAACACCCCCAAAGCATAATGTTTCCACCTCCATGTTTGACGGTGGGGATGGTGTTCTTGGGGTCATAGGCAGCATTCCTCCTCTTCCAAACACGGCGAGTTGAGTTGATGCCAAAGAGCTCCATTTTGGTCTCATCTGACCACAACACTTTCACCCAGTTGTCCTCTGAATCATTCAGATGTTCATTGGCAAACTTCAGACGGGCTTGTATATGTGCTTGTATATGTGCTTTCTTGAGCAGGGGGACCTTGCAGGCACTGCAGGATTTCAGTCCTTCACGGCGTAGTGTTACCAATTGTTTTCTTGGTGACTATGGTCCCAGCTGCGATGAGATCATTGACAAGATCCTCCCGTGTAGTTCTGGGCTGATTCCTCACCGTTCTCATGATCATGGCAACTCCACGAGGTGAGACCTTGCATGGAGCCCCAGGTCGAGGGAGATTGACAGTTCTTTTGTGTTTCTTCCATTTGCGAATAATCGCACCAACTGTTGTCACCTTCTCACCAAGCTGCTTGGCGATGGTCTTGTAGCCCATTCCAGCCTTGTGTAGGTCTACAATCTTGTCCCTGACATCCTTGGAGAGCTCTTTGGTCTTGGCCATGGTGGAGAGTTTGGAATATGATTGATTGATTGCTTCTGTGGACAGGTGTATTTTGTACAGGTAACAAACTGAGATTAGGAGCACTCCCTTTAAGAGTGTGCTCCTAATCTCAGCTCGTTACCTGTATAAAAGACACCTGGGAGCCAGAAATCTTTCTGATTGAGAGGGGGTCAAATACTCATTAAAATGCAAATCAATTTATAAAAATGTTCACATGCGTTTTTCTGGATTTTTTTGTTGGTATTCTGTCTCTCACTGTTCAAATAAAATAAAATTATAGACTGATCATTTCTTTGTCAGTGGGCAAACATACAAAATCAGCAGGGGATCAAATACTTTTTTCCCTAGGAACAGTGGGTTAACTTTCGGTTCCTAGTCCAACGCTCTAACCACTAGGCTACCCTGCCGCACAAGGAATTATAAATGATTTATACTTTTGATACTTAAGTACATTTAAAACCAGATACTTGTAGACTTTTACTCAAGTAGTATTTTACTAGGTGACTATCACTTTTACTTGAGTCTTTTTCTTCTAAAGGGTATCTTTACTTTTACTCAAGTATCAAAATTGGGTACTTTTTCCACCACTGCAAGAATCTACAGAGCGAGAGCGAGAGAGAGGCTTGCAAGCTGAAGTACACCATCCCAACCGTGAAGCACGGGGGTGGCAGCATTATGTTGTGGGGGTGCTTTGCTGCAGGAGGGACTGGTGCACTTCACAAAATAGATGGCATCATGAGAATGGAAAATTATGTGGATATATTGAAGCAACATCAGTCAGGAAGTTAAAGCTTGGTCGCAAATGGTTCTTCCAAATGGACAATGACCCCAAGCATACTTCCAAAGGTGGCAAAATGGCTTAAGGACAGCAAAGTCAAGGTATAGGAGTGGCCCTGACCTCAATCTAATAGAACAATGTGGGCAGAACTGAAAAAGTGTGTGCGAGCAAGGAGGCCTACAAACCTGACCCAGTTACACCAGCTCTGTCAGGAGGAATGGGCCAAAATTCACCCAACTTATTGTGGGAAGCTTGTGGAAGGCTACCCTAAACGTTTGACCCAAGTTAAACAATTTAAAGGCAATGCTACCGAATACTGATTGAGTGTATGTAAACTTCTGACTAACTGGGAATGTGATGAAAGAAATAAAAGCTGAAATAAATCATTCTCTCTACTATTATTCTGACATTTCACATTCTTAAAATAAAGTGGTGATCCTAACTGACCTAAGACAGGGAATATTTACTAGGATTAAATGTCAGGAATTGTGAAAAACCGAGTTTAAATGTATTTGGCTAAGGCGTATGTAAACTTCCGACTTCAACTGTACATACTACCTCAACTAACCGGTGCCCCCGCACATTGACTCTGTAGCGGTACCCCCCTGTATATAGTCTCACTATTGTTGTTTTACTGCTGCTCTATAATTACTTGTTACTTTTATCTCTTATTCTTGTCCGTATTTTTTAAAACTGCATTGTTGGTTGGGGGCTCGTAAGTAAGCATTTCACTGTAAGGTCTACACTTGTTGTATTCAACGCATGTGACTGATCAAATTTGATTTGATTTGATCAACAGACTTCCCGTATTAAACTGGTGGGGTAGGTTCACAGAACATTCGCACATGTCCCAATGGGCAATCAGCAAGAAGTTGTCTGGACTTGTGAAGTCCACACAGTTGCAATGTTATTCCTTCAAACCGATATGATATCGATATCGGTTCAAACATGTTTAACTGATATGCACTATATAGGGGATAGGATCCCATTTGGGACACATCCAAGGACAGACAGGCCTGTGAGTCGTGTCCTAGTTTCCCCTAGAGGGGCCATCCACAGCTGGGGAGGTCACAACACTGTGTGTGTGTCTGTCTGTCTGTCTGTCTGTCTGTCTGTGCTGGGAGAGGGGGCACAGTCAGCTGGTGGAGTCAGAGTCATGACGCGAGAGAAGGGGTTGAGGGGGATACAGGGAGGAGGGGGACACGGGGGCGAGGAGGGGGACACCATCATCTAACACAGCAGAACAGACAGTGCTCTGTTTCTCTAGACCTGCTGTTTCAGCATATTTGAAATGCAGTTTATAACCCAGGAGAATCTGAGAGGATGACATGATATGATAACGTTACCGGATGAAAGTGGTGTTGTAATGTCACTCTCCTAGAAGGGACAGTGTACAAGGCATACTAGTGGTATTGAAACAGGCGGTATGGTGGTGGTGCTGGTACTGACCATGGGCCCGCGTCGGCCCTGCTTCATGTAGGACAGGTCAGGCGAGGGCCCAACGGGGCCCATCAGTCCCCTGGGTCCAGGAGGGCCGGGGGGGCCCAACAGTCCTGTGTGGCCAGGGGGGCCCATTGGCCCTGGATCTCCTGAGATATAGAAACACACAGGTCTGGGATTAGTGGGAGAGCAGAGACATTATACTACAGGACTACAGACAGACAGTAGAGACATTATACTACAGAACTACAGACAAAGACATTATACTACAGGACTACAGACAGACAGTAGAGACATTATACTACAGAACTACAGGCAGAGACATTATACTACAGGACTACAGACAGACAGTAGAGACAGTATACTACAGGACTACAGACAGAGACAGTATACTACAGGACTACAGACAGACAGAGCAGAGACAGTATACTACAGGACTACAGACAGACAGAGCAGAGACATTATACTACAGGACTACAGACAGACAGAGCAGAGACAGTATACTACAGGACTACAGACAGACAGACAGAGCAGAGACAGTATACTACAGGACTACAGACAGATAGAGCAGAGACATTATACGACAGGACTACAGACAGACAGAGCAGAGACATTATACTACAGGACTACAGACAGAGTAGAGACATTATACTACAGGACTACAGACAGACAGACAGAGCAGAGACATTATACTACAGGACTACAGACAGACAGAGCAGAGACAGTATACTACAGGACTACAGACAGACAGAGCAGAGACATTATACGACAGGACTACAGACAGACAGAGCAGAGACATTACACTACAGGACTACAGACAGACAGTAGAGACAGTATACTACAGGACTACAGACAGAGACAGTATACTACAGGACTACAGACAGACAGAGCAGAGACAGTATACTACAGGACTACAGACAGACAGAGCAGAGACATTATACTACAGGACTACAGACAGACAGAGCAGAGACAGTATACTACAGGACTACAGACAGACAGACAGAGCAGAGACAGTATACTACAGGACTACAGACAGATAGAGCAGAGACATTATACGACAGGACTACAGACAGACAGAGCAGAGACAGTATACTACAGGACTACAGACAGACAGAGCAGAGACAGTATACTACAGGACTACAGACAGACAGAGCAGAGACATTACACTACAGGACTACAGACAGAGTAGAGGCATTATACTACAGGACTACAGACAGACAGACAGAGCAGAGACATTATACTACAGGACTACAGACAGAGTAGAGACATTATACTACAGGACTACAGACAGAGTAGAGACATTATACTACAGGACTACAGACAGAGTAGAGACATTATACTACAGGACTACAGACAGACAGACAGAGCAGAGACATTATACTACAGGACTACAGACAGACAGAGCAGAGACAGTATACTACAGGACTACAGACAGACAGAGCAGAGACATTATACTACAGGACTACAGACAGACAGAGCAGAGACAGTATACTACAGGACTACAGACAGAGTAGAGACATTATACTACAGGACTACAGACAGACAGAGCAGAGACATTATACTACAGGACTACAGACAGACAGAGTAGAGACATTATACTACAGGACTACAGACAGAGTAGAGACATTATACTACAGGACTACAGACAGAGTAGAGACATTATACTACAGGACTACAGACAGAGTAGAGACATTATACTACAGGACTACAGACAGACAGACAGAGCAGAGACATTATACTACAGGACTACAGACAGACAGAGCAGAGACATTATACTACAGGACTACAGACAGACAGACAGAGCAGAGACATTATACTACAGAACTACAGACAGAGACATTATACTACAGGACTACAGACAGAGTAGAGACATTATACTTCAGGACTACAGACAGACAGACAGAGCAGAGACAGTATACTACAGGACTACAGACAGACAGAGCAGAGACAGTATACTACAGGACTACAGACAGACAGAGCAGAGACATTATACTACAGGACTACAGACAGACAGAGCAGAGACAGTATACTACAGGACTACAGACAGACAGAGCAGAGACATTATACTACAGGACTACAGACAGACAGAGCAGAGACAGTATACTACAGGACTACAGACAGAGCAGAGACATTATACGACAGGACTACAGACAGACAGAGCAGAGACATTACACTACAGGACTACAGACAGAGTAGAGACATTATACTACAGGACTACAGACAGAGTAGAGACATTATACTACAGGACTACAGACAGACAGACAGAGCAGAGACATTATACTACAGGACTACAGACAGACAGAGCAGAGACAGTATACTACAGGACTACAGACAGACAGAGCAGAGACATTACACTACAGGACTACAGACAGACAGAGCAGAGACATTATACTACAGGACTACAGACAGACAGAGCAGAGACATTACACTACAGGACTACAGACAGACAGAGCAGAGACATTACACTACAGGACTACAGACAGACAGAGTGTCACGTCCTGGCCATAGAGAGCCCTCTGGGTTCTCTATGGTGTTTTAGGTCAGGCCGTGACTAGGGGGGTTTCTAGTTATTTCATTTCTATGTTGGTTTTGTGTATGGTTCCCAATTAGAGGCAGCTGTTATTCGTTGCCTCTAATTGGGGATCATACTTAGGTAGTCTTTTTCCCACCAGTGTTTGTGGGATATTGTGTTGTTGTTAGTGCACTGTGAGCGCTACGTTTGGTCCGATCAGTTGTTCGCGTTATTGTTTTTGTATATTCCACTGAAGAATAAATATGTGGAATTCCATGCACGCTGCGCCTTGGTCCATTTATTACGACGATCGTGACACAGAGCAGAGACATTATACTACAGATCTACAGACAGACAGAGACATTATACTACAGACAGAGAAGAGACATTATACTACAAGATGACAGACAGTAGAGACATTATACTACAGGACGACAGATAGAACACAGACAGACAAACATTATACTACAGCTAGTTTTACCTGGAGGACCGGGCAGACCAGGAGGCCCGGGGAGGAAGGAGTGTGACATCAGCATCTTCTCACTGGTCATCTGCTTGGTAACATCAGCGTTGCTGGGCAACATGGCGATCTATAGAACAAGAAGAGCGGATATAGTTGAGATTGTTTAAAGGGGAAATCTGCGATTCAAACAACAAAGCAGTCATCTTGCTTATGTTTTTAGTACGACAGTTGAACTAAGGTCATAAGGCATTCATCAGTTATATTCTTCAACAATCAATTGCTATATATTATTATTTAGAAGTAAAAAAAAATTGTATGTACCAATCCTAAATTGCCCATTTAATGTAGAGGTTCCAGCACAACAGATTTTCTCAAGATCAGTCTTAATGAGAGAGAGGTCTGAGATAATGGAGAATGACAAAACGATCAGGCGTGCCGACGATACAGCCATTTGGCTGTCAGTCATCATAGAGCAGAAGCCTACAGGGGGGGTGACAGTGTAAGAGTATACTCAATGTTAAAGGACCTGTAATAATTGTTACTACATGGATGTATTACACAGGACAGGAACATTACATTCTCTACGTACATTTTTTTGTTGTGTCAGAGTACGACTTGAAACCAGGCCCAGGAAATCACTATGCATTATTTAGGTAGACCAGGAGACCGCACTGTACTCTGGGATATATACATGTACATGTAAGTACTCTATATCAAAGCATAGTACAGGCTGGGGCTGGGGCCACACATTAGGCTGGGGCCATATATTAGGCTGGGGCGACACATTAGGCTGGGGCGACACATTAGGCTGGGGCCATACATTAGGCTGGGGCCACACATTAGACTGGGGCCACACATTAGGCTGGGGCCACACATTAGGCTGGGGCCATACATTAGGCTGGGGCCATAAATTAGGCTGGGGCCACACATTAGGCTGGGGCGATACATTAGGCTCTGGGGCTGGGGCCATACATTAGGCTCTGTGGCTGGGGCCATACATTACTTGCGAACTGGTGTGCAAGTCAAATGACATGGTATGTCCTTGGGCAGGGGCGATGAAACAGAGAACATCCAATTGAATCATTATTCCTGCATTGATCCTGCATCATATACCGCCGTGGTCTCCGAGCCATGACATGAGATGAAGGAGTGTGTGTTGGTTTGTAGAGTATAGACGAGCAGCTATGCTATGTAAGTGTTAATCCAAAGCAGCCTGCGTTTATGCCTTGAGGGGGGCAGTGGGTACCCAGTGATGGCCATAATCTTCCTTTCCTGTCAGTCAGTCAGTCAACCCTGCACAATATCTGACCTCTGTTCTCAAAAGACTAGTTTGTTGTCTTAGGGTGCGTCCCAAATGGTACCCTATTCCCTATATAGAGCGCAACTTTTGACCAGAGCACTACTTTTGACCAGAGCCTTATGGGTCCTATGTAGGGATTGGGGTATAGGGCGCCATTTGCCGCACACTAGCCACATAAGCCTTTTTAATTTTTTCCTTCCAATTAAAAAAAAGAGCTAGTAGCCTGTCTATTGGACCCCACAGGACCACAGGACCACAGGACCACACGGCTGGGAACCATATATCACACATTACAGGGCAGAGTGGTGAGCTGCCCTGTTGACAGAGTGGTCTACAGATTGAGCCTGACTGGGAAGGCTAGAGGGCTGGAAATACTCACTAAGCAGTGTGTGTGTGTGTGTGTGTGTGTGTGTGTGTGTGGTACCACTCCAGTGAGTTTTATACCGTATAACCGGCACTTTACAACGACAGACATAAGTTACAGAACCAACTAGCTAGCTGCAGTATTTCAAAATGATTTCAATCATTTTTATTATGTACAATAAACGTCATTCTGCGTCCCAGAGGAGATGTTTCCCAGTGTTATTCTACCTGAATATATTGGCAGATATAGACTAGTGATACACAGAGTTCTTTGGTGAATGACACATGCAATTGAATAGCATTAATAAATAAATAAACCAACGGAATAATCCTGGTCCATTTTAATACCTAACTGAATCCAACCAACTGTGTTTTATGTGGTATGGCTCAGTGGTAAGCAGCAACACAAGTTAAATATAAGACGTTATAATAATAATAATAATAATAATAAGTCTTTACCAGCACAACCACCTTTAATAAACCTGAATCCAGCCAGGTGCATTTTACATCTTTATTGGATTACATTGACATTTAAATTTGAGTCATTAAGCAGACACTCTTATCCAGAGAGACTTACAGTCAGTCATTTAGCAGACACTCTTATCCAGAGAGACTTACAGTCAGTCATTTAGCAGACACTCTTATCCAGAGACTTACAGTCAGTCATTTAGCAGACACTCTTATCCAGAGAGACTTACAGTTAGTCATTAAGCAGACACTCTTATCCAGAGAGACTTACAGTTAGTCATTTAGCAGACACTCTTATCCAGAGAGACTTACAGTTAGTGCATTCATCTTAAGATAGCTAGGTGGGACAACAACATATCACAGTCATAGTCAGTACATTTTCCCTCAATAAGGTAGATATCAGCAAAGTAAATGCTAGTAGGAAAAAAAGTGTGAGTGAGTGGGGGTGTGGGATTAGTGGAAACCAGAACAAACCTTTTGTTTGAGCTGAAAAACAGTCATCTTGATCTGGTGGAAGTCTTCACACGTAGCAGCGCATGCACCGGCCTTCATCACGATGTCTGACGTCTCAAACAGCCGAGCTGCTGAGGGAGCGCATAAACAGAGCAAAATGTTACTCAACATTTTTTTAAATATAGACCCACCAAAAGCCATCACAGTGTTTCCAGAAAGAATTCATACCCGTTGACTTTTTCCACATTTTGTTGTGTTACAGCCTGAATTTAAAATGGATTCCATTTAGATTTGTCACCGGCCTACACATAATACTCCAGAATGTAAAAGTGGAATTATGTATTTGGAGTTTTTTATAAATATATAAAACATGTACAGCGGAAATGTCTTGAGTCAATAAGTATTCAACCTCTTTGTTATGGCAAGCCTAAATAAGTTCAGGAGTAAAAATGTGCTTAACAAGTCACATCATAAGTTGCATGGACTCTCTCTGTGTGCAATAATGGTGTTTAACATGATTTTTGAATGACTACCTCATCTCTGTACCCAACACATACAATCCCTTTGAGCATGGTGAAGTTATTAATTACACTTTGGATGGTGTATCAATACACCCAGTCACTACAAAGACACAGGCGTCCTTCCTAATTCAGTTGCCAGACAGGAAGGAAACAGCTAAGGGATTTCACCAAGAGGTCAAAGGTGACATTAAAACAGCTACAGAGTTCAATGGCTGTAATAGGAGACAACTGAGGATGGATCAATAACATCGCAGTTACTCCACAATACTAACCTAATTGACAGAGTGAAGAGGCGACACCAGGATGCTGGCCTTCTAGGCAGAGTTGCAAAGAAAAAGCCACATCTCAGCCTTGCCAATAAAAATACAAGATTAAGATGGGAAAAAGAACACAGACACTGGACAGAGGAACTCTGCCTAGAAGGCCAGCATCCAGGAGTCGCCTCTTCACTGTTGACGCTGAGACTGGTGTTTTGTGGGTACTATTTAATGAAGCTGCCAGTTGAGGACTTGTGAGGCGTCTGTTTCTCAAACTAGACACTAATGTAATTGTCCTCTTGATCAGTTGTGCACCGGGGCCTCCCACTCTTTGTATTCTGGTTAGAGCCAGTTTGCGCTGTTCTGTGAAGGGAGAAGTACACAGCGTTGTACGAGATCTTCAGTTTCTTGGCAATTTCTCGCATGGAATTGCCTTCATTTCTCAGAACAAGAATAGACTGACGAGTTTCAGAAGAAAGTTCTTTGTTTCTGGCCATTTTGAGCCTGTAATCGAACCCACAAATGCTGATGCTCCAGATACTCAGCTAGTCTAAAGAAGGCCAGGTTTATTGCTTCTTTAAATCAGGACAACAGTTTTCAGCTGTGCTGACATAATTGCAAAAATGTTTTTCTAATGATCAATTAGCCTTTTAAAATGATAAACTTGGATTAGCTAACACAACGTGCCACAGGAGTGATGGTTGCTGATGAGTCTCTGTACGCCTATGTAGATATTCCATAGAAAATATGCAGTTTCCAGCTACAACAGTCATTTACAACATAAACAATGTCTACACTGTATTTCTGATCAATTTGATGTTATTTTAATGGCCCAAAAATGTGCTTTTCTTTCAAAAACAATTACATTTCTAAGTGACCCCAAAATGTTGAACGGTACTGTATGTAAATGAGATATTTCTGTATTTCATTTTCAACATTTATAAACACATTTTTTCACTTTGTCATTACGGGGTATTGTGTGTAGGTTTGAATTTGATTTCAGGCTGCAACACAACAAAACGTAGAATAGATCAAGGGGTATGAATACTTTTTGAAGGCACTGCAACTAGTCATTGCTCTTTTACTATTTGTAACTAGTCATTGCTCTTTTACTATTTGTAACTAGTCATTGCTCTTTTACTATTTGTAACTAGTCATTGCTCTTTTACTATTTGAAAGGTGTGGCAGTAAAACACATCTGTGTCACCGGTCTGTAAAAAGATATCAGAAACAGAGATATCTGTGGCAAAATCGGAGAGGAATCTTTTGTCCGTCTAGGAATGCTGCAAGTATGTTAAACAAAGAAAAATAGTTACAAATAGAGTGCGTCCCAAATGTCACCCTATTCCCTTCATAGTGCACTACTTTTGACTAAAGTATGTGGGTCGTGCACTGTATAGAGAATAGGGTGACATTTGGGACTCATACATACTAGGTTCCAAAAGGGTTCTTCTCTAGTAAATATGTAATGGAGCTGTGTGTGTTTGTGTTTGGGGTGGGGTGGGGGCTTGGGAGCAGGAGGGTGGAAGTTGCTGGAGGGCTGGTGTGCTGAGTAGCCAATATCGTAGACCACATGCCTTGCTGCTATCGGTGGTGATCAAAGGCAATGTGGTGGGGCTTTGGGACAGGCATAGAGTCTAGGCTACATGCCTTGCTGTGATCAGTGGTGATCTATAGCTTGACTCCACACAGTTTGGTGTTGTTGATAGATATCAGTGGATCGCTGCACAGGTGAAGGGCATGACTATGAAGGCAGGGAGGCAAACAGAGAGACAGGTGAGCAGGGAGACAGGGGAGTAGGTAGACAGGGGAGCAGGGAGACAGGGGAGCAGGGAGACAGGGGAGTAGGTAGACAGGGGAGCAGGGAGACAGGGGAGCAGGGAGACAGGGGAGCAGGGAAACAGGGGAGTAGGTAGACAGGGGAGTACAGTAGGTAGACGGGAGTACAGTAGGTAGACAGGGGAACAGGGAGACAGGGGAGTACAGTAGGGAGACAGGGGAGTACAGTAGGGAGACAGGGGAGCAGGGAGACAGGGGAGTAGGTAGACAGGGGAGTACAGTAGGGAGACAGGGGAGTACAGTAGGGAGACAGGGGAGCAGGGAGACAGGGGTGTAGGTAGACAGGGGAGTAGGTGGGCTGTGGTGTAAAGACCACACACCTTGCTAAGGCTCCCCACAATATTATGTTGCTGATAGATCTCAGTGGATCGCAGCACAGGTGAAAGGCATGGCTCTGATTATTATTCAGCAAAGACCTACAGAATACCTTTAATCAAGCTCACACATCAAGGTTGTTGGGTTTTCCCACCAGCCCCCTCCCTTCCTCCCAGGTTAACTGCACACTCTTTTCAAGGGAACATAAAAAACGACACGTTAATGATAGTGGGGTACTTGCACAACCCTGGGGTGCAAGGCAAGCTATTCCCAAAACCAGATGAAGTCAGCTTTGCTTTGAGAGTTTTTCTTTATGTCTGGAGAAATGAAGACTAGATGTTTTATACTGCAGCAGGGCGGGTTGTGGAGGAACTTCACAGCTAAAAGTGTGTGTGTGCCTGCCTGCCTGCCTGCCTGTGTGTGTGTGTGTGTGTGCCTGCCTGTGTGTGTGCCTGCCTGTGTGTGTTTGTGTGTGCCTGCCTGTGTGTGTGTGTGTGCCTGCCTGTGTGTGTGTGTGTGTGCCTGCCTGTGTGTGTGTGTGTGTGCCTGCCTGTGTGTGTGTGCCTGCGTGTGTGTGTGCGTGCCTGCGTGTGTGTGTGCGTGCCTAACTGTTCTCAGTAAGACACACAGTGTGAGTTTAATGTTAGATAAGCTCACAGGAACCAGAGGAAGTAGCAAATGTCCAACCCCTGATCGCTTCCTTTACTAACCTGCTAAAACAACCTGCAGCAGCTCCTCTCTTTCTGCTGTTTGTTTGAGGTGCATCAGGCAAATCAAACTAGAACAGGATGGAAGGGGGCAGCTAGCGTTGGGAGAGAGACTCCTTCTGAAATAGGATCACGTGATCTATAAATGGATGCCAGGTGTCTGTAGACTACTATGTCCCAAATGGCACCCTACTGGCTCTATGCACACTCACTAGACTCTATCCACACACACACACACACACACACACACACACACACACATATATATATACATACACGCATATATATATATATATATATATATATATATATATACACACACACACACACACACACACGCATATATATACATACACACACACACACACACACACACAGAGATTGCCCAGTCAGTTTTACCCCTACCCACACTGTATTACCTCAATCCCCTCAGTTACCTGGTACCCCCGCACATTGACTCAGTACCCGTACTCCTTGTATATAGCCATAAGAATTTCACTGCAAAGTTTACACCTGTTGTATTCAGCGGCATGTGACCAATAAAATTTGATTTGATTTTGTAGTGTACTTCTGGGCCCTAGTCAAATGTAGTGCACTATATAGGGAATAAGGTGTCACTGCAGACACCCTGGTTCGAATCCAGGCTCTATCACAACCAGCCGTGAATGGGAGTCCCATTGGGCGGCACACAATTGGCCCAGCATCGTCCGGGTTTGGCCGTTGTAGGCCTGTCATTCTTAACTGACTTGCCTAGTTAAATAAAGGTTAAATAAAAAAGGAAATCACTGTCAGATGTGCCTTCAGGGCCTGGGTTCAGAAAGCATCTCAGAGTAGGAGTGCTGGTTTAGGATCAGTTTCCCCTTTTAGATCATAATTAATCATTTTATATGGGCAGAGGGGACCTGATCCTAGAATAGCATTCCTACTCTGAGAGGTCCTGGAATGGAATAACCAGAAAAAATGTTGGCCAAAAATCTCCCCCTCACCTCTCTCCCCCTTGGTGCAGGTCTTCCCATCCTCTTCCAAGAAAAAGCCTTTCTCACACTCACACCTGTAGCTCCCTGGAGAGTTCAGACAGACCTGAGAGCACACTGTCACGTTGTTGTTGGCACACTCATCCATGTCTAGAGAGAGAGAGGGGTGGTGAGACAGGGTGGGAGAGAGGGTAGAGAGAGAGAGAAAAAGAGGGGGTGGTGAAGAGAGGAGAAAGAAAGAGAAAACACAAAGACGGGCTTGTTGAACTTGTTGTATTCTTAATGCGGTCTATCATGAGAAGTGCCATTTGAAATAAAATGCAACGTGAGACTGCCAGTGTCCAAGTCTGTGAGAGAATGCTACTAAAATAACAACACTGAAACAAAAAAGGGATTTCAAAGGGAAATATATTATGGAATTTGTAGCTGACTATGTAGCGGACTATGTAGCGGACTATGTAGCTGACTATGTAGCGGACTATGTAGCGGACTATGTAGCTGACTATGTAGCGGACTATGTAGCTGACTATATAGCGGACTATGTAGCTGACTATATAGCGGACTATGTAGCTGACTATGTAGCGGACTATGTAGCTGACTATGTAGCTGACTATGTAGCGGACTATGTAGCTGACTATGTAGCGGACTATGTAGCTGACTATGTAGCGGACTATGTAGCTGACTATGTAGCTGACTATATAGCGGACTATGTAGCGGACTATGTAGCTGACTATGTAGCGGACTATGTAGCTGACTATATAGCGGACTATGTAGCGGACTATGTAGCGGACTATGTAGCTGACTATGTAGCGGACTATGTAGCTGACTATGTAGCTGACTATGTAGCTGACTATGTAGCGGACTATGTAGCTGACTATGTAGCGGACTATGTAGCTGACTATGTAGCTGACTATATAGCGGACTATGTAGCGGACTATGTAGCTGACTATGTGGCGGACTATGAGGCTGACTATGTAGCGGACTATGTAGCTGACTATGTAGCTGACTATGTAGCTGACTATGTAGCTGACTATGTAGCGGACTATGTAGCGGACTATGTAGCTGACTATGTAGCGGACTATGAGGCTGACTATGTAGCTGACTATGTAGCTGACTATGTAGCGGACTATGTAGCTGACTATGTAGCGGACTATGTAGCTGACTATATAGCGGACTATGTAGCTGACTATGTAGCGGACTATGTAGCTGACTATGTAGCTGACTATGTAGCGGACTATGTAGCGGACTATGTAGCTGACTATGTAGCGGACTATGTAGCTGACTATGTAGCGGACTATGTAGCTGACTATGTAGCTGACTATATAGCGGACTATGTAGCTGACTATGTAGCGGACTATGTAGCTGACTATGTAGCTGACTATGTAGCTGACTATGAGGCTGACTATGTAGCGGACTGGCGGCTGACTATGTAGCTGACTATGTAGCGGACTATGTAGCGGACTATGTAGCTGACTATGTAGCGGACTATGTAGCGGACTGACTATGTAGCTGACTATGTAGCTGACTATGTAGCGCTGACTATGTAGCGGACTATGTAGCTGACTATGTAGCGGACTATGTAGCTGACTATATAGCGGACTATGTAGCTGACTATGTAGCGGACTATGTAGCTGACTATGTAGCTGACTATGTAGCTGACTATGAGGCTGACTATGTAGCGGACTATGAGGCTGACTATGTAGCTGACTATGTAGCTGACTATGTAGCTGACTATGTAGCGGACTATGTAGCGGACTATGTAGCGGACTATGTAGCTGACTATAGCGGACTATGTAGCTGACTATGTAGCGGACTATGTAGCTGACTATGTAGCTGACTATGTAGCTGACTATGTAGCGGACTATGAGGCTGACTATGTAGCGGACTATGTAGCGGACTATGTAGCTGACTATGTAGCTGACTATGAGGCTGACTATGTAGCGGACTATGAGGCTGACTATGTAGCTGACTATGTAGCTGACTATGTAGCTGACTATGTAGCGGACTATGAGGCTGACTATGTAGCTGACTATGTAGCTGACTATGTAGCTGACTATGTAGCTGACTATGAGGCTGACTATGTAGCGGACTATGAGGCTGACTATGTAGCTGACTATGTAGCTGACTATGTAGCTGACTATGTAGCGGACTATGTAGCTGACTATGTAGCGGACTATGTAGCTGACTATATAGCGGACTATGTAGCTGACTATGTAGCGGACTATGTAGCTGACTATGTAGCTGACTATGTAGCTGACTATGTAGCGGACTATGAGGCTGACTATGTAGCGGACTATGTAGCGGACTATGTAGCTGACTATGTAGCTGACTATGAGGCTGACTATGTAGCGGACTATGAGGCTGACTATGTAGCTGACTATGTAGCTGACTATGTAGCTGACTATGTAGCGGACTATGAGGCTGACTATGTAGCTGACTATGTAGCTGACTATGTAGCGGACCATGTAGCTGACTATGTAGCTGACTATGTAGCGGACTATGTAGCGGACTATGTAGCTGACTATGTAGCGGACTATGTAGCTGACTATGTAGCGGACTATGTAGCTGACTATGTAGCTGACTATGTAGCTGACTATGTAGCGGACTATGTAGCGGACTATGTAGCGGACTATGTAGCGGACTATGTAGCGGACTATGTAGCTGACTATGTAGCTGACTATGTAGCTGAATATATAGCAGAATATTTAGCTGAATATATAGCTGAATATATAGCTGAATATTTTGTTGAATATGTAGCTGAATATGTAGCTGAATATATAGCTGAATATTTTGTTGAATATGTAGCTGAATATGTAGCTGAATATGTAGCTGGATATGTAGCTGGATATGTAGCTGGATATGTAGCTGAATATTTTGTTGAATATGTAGCTGGATATGTAGCTGAATATATTGTTGAATATGTAGCTGAATATGTAGCTGAATATGTAGCTGAATATGTAGCTGAATATGTTGTTGAATATGCAGCTGAATATGTAGCTGAATATATAGCTGAATATGTAGCTGGATATGTAGCTGAATATGTAGCTGGATATGTAGCTGAATATTTTGTTGAATATGTAGCTGGATATGTAGCTGAATATTTTGTTGAATATGTAGCTGAATATGTAGCTGAATATGTAGCTGACTATGTAGCTGAATATGTAGCTGAATATATAGCTGAATATTTTGTTGAATATGTAGCTGAATATTTTGTTGAATATGTAGCTGAATATGTAGCTGAATATGTAGCTGAATATATAGCTGAATATATAGCTGAATATGTAGCTGAATATTTTGTTGAATATGTAGCTGGATATGTAGCTGAATATATTGTTGAATATGTAGCTGAATATGTAGCTGAATATGTAGCTGAATATTTTGTTGAATATGTAGCTGAATATGTAGCTGAATATGTAGCTGAATATATAGCTGAATATGTAGCTGGATATGTAGCTGGATATGTAGCTGGATATGTAGCTGAATATTTTGTTGAATATGTAGCTGACTATGTAGCGGACTATGTAGCTGACTATGATGCTGACTATGTAGATGAATATATAGCTGACTATATAGCAGAATATTTTTGCTGAATATATAGCAGAATATTTAGCTGAATATATAGCTGAATATATAGCTGAATATATGGCTGAATATGTAGCTGAATATGTAGCTGAATATGTAGCGAACTATGTAGCTGACTATGTAGCTGAATATATAGCTGATTATATAGCAGAATATTTTGCTGAATATATAGCAGAATATTTTGCTGAATATATAGCTGAATATATGGCTGAATATTTTGTTGAATATATAGCTGAATATGTAGCTGAATATTTTGTCGAATATGTAGCTGGAAATGTAGCTGAATATGTAGCTGAATATGTCGCTGAATATGTAGCGAACTATGTAGCTGACTATGTAGCTGAATATATAGCAGAATATTTTGCTGAATATATAGCTGAATATATGGCTGAATATTTTGTTGAATATATAGCTGAATATGTAGCTGAATATTTTGTCGAATATGTAGCTGGAAATGTAGCTGAATATGTAGCTGAATATGTAGCGAACTATGTAGCTGACTATGTAGCTGAATATATAGCTGATTATATAGCAGAATATTTTGCTGAATATATAGCAGAATATTTTGCTGAATATATAGCTGAATATATGGCTGAATATTTTGTTGAATATATAGCTGAATATGTAGCTGAATATTTTGTCGAATATGTAGCTGGAAATGTAGCTGAATATGTAGCTGAATATGTCGCTGAATATGTAGCGAACTATGTAGCTGACTATGTAGCTGAATATATAGCAGAATATTTTGCTGAATATATAGCTGAATATATGGCTGAATATTTTGTTGAATATATAGCTGAATATGTAGCTGAATATTTTGTCGAATATGTAGCTGGAAATGTAGCTGAATATGTAGCTGAATATTTTGTTGAATATGTATCTGAATATGTAGCTGAATATATAGCTGAATATGTAGCTGAATATGTAGCTGAATACGTAGCTGAATACGTAGCTGAATACGTAGCTGAATATGTAGCTGAATATTTTGTCAAATATGTAGCTGAATATGTAGCTGAATATGTAGCTGAATACGTAGCTGAATATGTAGCTGAATATGTACCTGGATATGTAGCTGAATACGTAGCTGAATATTTTGTTGAAAATGTAGCTGAATATGTAGCTGACTATATAGCGGACTATGTAGCTGACTATGTAGCTGACTATGTAGCTGAATATATAGCAGAATATTTAGCTGAATATATAGCTGAATATATAGCTGAATATATAGCTGAATATGTAGCTGGATATGTAGCTGAATATTTAGCTGGATATGTAGCTGAATATTTTGTTGAATATGTAGCTGGATATGTAGCTGAATATTTTGTTGAATATGTAGCTGAATATGTAGCTGAATATGTAGCTGACTATGTAGCTGACTATGTAGCTGAATATATAGCTGAATATTTTGTTGAATATGTATCTGAATATGTAGCTGAATATGTAGCTGAATATGTAGCTGGATATGTAGCTGAATATGTAGCTGGATATGTAGCTGAATATTTTGTTGAATATGTAGCTGGATATGTAGCTGAATATATTGTCGAATATGTAGCTGAATATGTAGCTGAATACGTATCTGAATACGTAGCTGAATATGTAGCTGAATATGTACCTGGATATGTAGCTGAATACGTAGCTGAATGTTTTGTTGAAAATGTAGCTGAATATGTAGCTGAATATATAGCTGGATATGTATCTGAAAATGTAGCTGAATATGTAGCTGAATATGTAGCTGAATATTTTGTTGAATATGTAGCTGAATACGTAGCTGAATATGTAGCTGAATATTTTGTCGAATATGTAGCTGAATACGTAGCTGAATATGTAGCTGAATATGTAGCTGAATATGTAGCTGAATATGTACCTGGATATGTGTCACGTCCAGGCCTCAAAAGTCAGGCTGGCGTGTTTTTGCTTTGGTTTTGGTGTAGGGTTTTTATGTTCTAGGTGTTATATTTCTATGTTGGGGTAATGGTTCCCAATTAGAGGCAGCTGTGTGTCGTTGTCTCTAATTGGGAACCATATATATGTTTGGGGTTTTCATTTAGGTTTGTGGGTTATTGTAAGTTCATAGCTTTGTTGTGTTTCGTTAGTTATGTTCTTCGTTACGATCTTCGTTTGTTTTTGTTGTATATTTTCCCAGTTACGTCCGTTATTAAAATGTATACTGGAAGCATCGCTGCGTCTTGGTCTGTCCATACAGAAGATCGTGACAGAATAACCCACCACAAAAGGACCAAGCAGCGATGTGTAAAGGAGTCCTGGACTTGGGAGGAAATATTAGCTGGGAAGGGGCCTTGGGGGAAGACGACGGAGCATCGTTACCCCAAGAGGAGGATGGAAGCGGCGAAGACTGAGCGAGGGAGCTACGAGTATATATATGGAGCGTGGAACCCGGAGAGGGAGAGATATGTTGGAACGCGCCTGGCACGGAAGCCCGAAAGGCAGCCCCAAAAAAACTTGGGGGGGGGCACACGAGGAGGTTGGCTGGTTCAGGAGGGACTCCTGAGCCAACTCCTCGTGCTTTGTGAAGAGAGTGTTGGGGGAGAGCGTCGCACGGAAAGGACACCGTGCTATGCCGTTTTGCGCACGGTTTCTCCTGTGCGCGTTCACAGCCCGGTGCGAGAGATTCCAGCGCCACTCGTCTGTCAGGCTACGATGAGTGTGCAGCCTGGTAGAGTGGTGCCGGCTCAGCGCTCCTGGTCTCCGGTGCGCCTCCTTGGACCAGGATATCCTGCACCGGTTCTGCGTGCAGTGTCTCCGGTACGTGTCCACAGCCCAGTGCGAGAGATCCCAGCGCCACTGGTCTGTCAGGCCAAGGTCAGTGTGCAGCCTGGTAGAGTGGTGCCAGCTCTGCGCGCTAGGTCTCCAGTGCGTCTCCTAGGACCAAGATATCCTGCACCGGTCCTACGGGCAGAATCTCCGTTTCGCATCCACAGCCCAGTACGTCCTGTCCCTGTTCCACGCTCCAGGATCCCTGTTCCACGCTCCAGGATTCCTGTGCCCGGCGTGGACTCAGCACGTCCTGTCCCTGCTCCACGCTCCAGGATTCCGGTACCCGTCGGGAACCCAGTACGTCCTGTTCCTGCTCCCCGCACCAGAGTGCGCGTTATGAGCCCAGTACGGCCGGTTCCTGCTCCCCGCACCAGAGTGCGCGTCACGAGCCCAGTACGGCCGGTTCCTGCTCCCCGCACTAGAGTGCGCGTCACGAGCCCAGTTCGGCCGGTTCCTGCTCCCCGCACCAGAGGGCCAGTGAGGGTCCCCAGTCCTGAGCCGCCAGTGAGGGTCCCCAGTCCTGAGCCGCCAGTGAGGGTCCCCAGTCCTGAGCCGCCAGTGAGGGTCCCCAGTCCGGCACCGGCCGCCAGTGAGGGTCCCCAGTCCGGCGCCGGCCGCCAGTGAGGGTCCCCAGTCCGGCGCCGGCCGCCAGTGAGGGTCCCCAGCCCGGGGCTGCCAGAGAGGGTCCCCAGTCCAGCGCGCTAGGTCTCCAGTGCGTCTCCTAGGACCAAGATATCCTGCACCGGTCCTACGGGCAGAATCTCCGTTTCGCATCCACAGCCCAGTACGTCCTGTCCCTGTTCCACGCTCCAGGATCCCTGTTCCACGCTCCAGGATTCCTGTGCCCGGCGTGGACTCAGCACGTCCTGTCCCTGCTCCACGCTCCAGGATTCCGGTACCCGTCGGGAACCCAGTACGTCCTGTTCCTGCTCCCCGCACCAGAGTGCGCGTTATGAGCCCAGTACGGCCGGTTCCTGCTCCCCGCACCAGAGTGCGCGTTATGAGCCCAGCACGGCCGGTTCCTGCTCCCGCACCAGAGTCGCGTCACGAGCCCAGCACGGCCGGTTCCTGCTCCCCGCACTAGAGTGCGCGTCACGAGCCCAGTTCGGCCGGTTCCTGCTCCCCGCACCAGAGGGCCAGTGAGGGTCCCCAGTCCTGAGCCGCCAGTGAGGGTCCCCAGTCCTGAGCCGCCAGTGAGGGTCCCCAGTCCTGAGCCGCCAGTGAGGGTCCCCAGTCCGGCACCGGCCGCCAGTGAGGGTCCCCAGTCCGGCGCCGGCCGCCAGTGAGGGTCCCCAGCCCGGGGCTGCCAGAGAGGGTCCCCAGTCCAGCAAATGGACTTTTGGGTGGCGCGGTCGAGTCCGCGCCTTTGGGAGAGTACTGTCACGTCCAGGCCTGAAAAGTCAGGCTGGCGGTGTTTTGCTTTGGTTTTGGTGTAGGGTTTTTATGTTCTAGGTGTTATATTTCTATGTTGGGGTAATGGTTCCCAATTAGAGGCAGCTGTGTGTCGTTGTCTCTAATTGGGAACCATATATATGTTTGGGGTTTTCATTTAGGTTTGTGGGTTATTGTAAGTTCATAGCTTTGTTGTGTTTCGTTAGTTACGATCTTCGTTTGTTTTTGTTGTATATTTTCCCAGTTACGTCCGTTATTAAAATGTATACTGGAAGCATCGCTGCGTCTTGGTCTGTCCATACAGAAGATAGTGACAGATATGTAGCTGAATACGTAGCTGAATATTTTGTTGAAAATGTAGCTGAATATGTACCTGGATATGTAGCTGGAGAGGATGCTTATTGTAGGCCATACCTGAGTAGTAGCACTTGGCCATGGTTATCTTTGCTCGGTGACTGTGTTAATACAGGGGTGTGGGACCATAGAAATAGAATGTACATTGTGTGGGACCAGGTCTCACCCAAGCAGTACGGCTTCTCTCTGTTCCGGTGTCGCTCTCGGTCGTAACGGTAACCAGGGTAACAGGTGCACACAACCCGTCCAAAGTGGTCCGTGCACTGTTGTTCACAGGGGGCGCCATCGCACACGTCATAATCTGTACACACACGCATAATAATCTGTACACACACACATCATAATCTGTACACACACATCATCATCTGTACACACACATCATAATCTGTAGACACACATAGGCTCTTCTATCAGAAACACAGCTAAGACTGGTATAGAAATACTCCTCTGTCTTACAAACACAGCTAGGACTGACTAACTGTACTATGACAGCACTTAACCTGGTCCCAGATCTGTTTGTGCTGTCCTGGCAACTCCTACGGTTGGCATAAAACAACACAAACAGATCTGGGACCAGGTAGGTGGCACCAGTTATGTATGAATAGAGCGATCAAGCACAGGTCTGATTCCAGTCCCTGCTTTTAGCACATGGTTTCATACTTATTACTGATGTTTATGACACTGCACTTTGAAGTCATCGTCTCTCATGTCTTAAAGCACATTAGTAATTGGAGGACCAATAAAGTTGAATAGAATTGAAGTCTCCAGTCACTGAATAGTTAGTAAGATGAATGATGCCTTTCATAACAATATGATTATCATATGTCATGCTTGAAGAAAACGCTTTAAACACAAAGTAAGACGGCACTTGCCAATGGACTCATTGTAACAGAATGTGGCTTAACAAAATCCCACAGTAATGAAATAAGTGTACTTTAAATCCCACAGTAATTAAATAACTGTACTTTAAAATCACTAAACACCTGGCATGCTTTCTTACGCTCTTTCAGAAAGGTTAAAATAACAGGAAGGTTAAAAAAACAGCAAGGTTAAAATAGCAGGAAGGTTAAAATAACAGGAAGGTTAAAATAGCAGGAAGGTTAAAATAACAGGAAGGTTAAAATAGCAGGAAGGTTAAAATAACAGGAAGGTTAAAATAGCAGGAAGGTTAAAATAGCAGGAAGGTTAAAATAACAGGAAGGTTAAAATAGCAGGAAGGTTAAAATAACAGGAAGGTTAAAATAGCAGGAAGGTTAAAATAACAGCGTATCAATCTAATGGTTTATGGGCTAAGCCAGAGACACAAACCTATGAACACCAGGGAAAGGTTTCCAAAAATATCAAAGCAAACACACAAGAAATACCAAAGAAAGACATAAAATTGCATCCCAAATGGCACCCTATTCCATACATAGTGCACTACGTGGCTGGTCAAAAGCAGTGTACTATGTAGGGAATAGGGTGCCATAGGGCTCTGGCCAAAAGTAGTGTACTATGTATTGAATGGGGTGCCATAGGGAACTGACCAAAAGTAGTGTACTATATAGGGTATAGGGTTCCATAGGGCTCTGGTCTAAAGTAGTGTACTATGGAATAGCGTGCCATTGGGGATGCAGATTGGGAACGGTTCCATACCTTCCGGAATGCACTGGCCCAGCACAAATTTAAACCCCTCACAACATTTCTTCCTGAAAAAGATCAAAGCACACAAAAAAAAGAGTCAAAATACACGTCTTAAACAATTTTACAAAGTTTTGTGACCCAGAATGTTATTTGTCGTCAAATTAAAATGGACAGTTGAAGCTCTCGTTCTATTCATAAATACAATTTGACATGCTCATAACGATTTCTAATTCTAAGTTGTTCTGTGGCTGAGTAGGTGATTATCTGTTTTAATGTCATAACCATCTTCTCCTCAAGACTAAGCCAGACATCTGTGGATGCCAGGTATTTTTACTATATACACCGGTATTGATGCATGGACTGGTTTGAGTTTTTAACTTTACCTTCTATAACGGTGTTTCAATGTTTGGTTTGTTAAGGGGAATGGAAGCACTTCAAGAAGTTAAGCTTAGCGAAGAGATGTATTCAATCCACTAACACTAAACATGTGCTTGTAACATAGAAACATCTCTATTTTCAATCTGGAACAATGTTTATTAGGGGCGGCAGGTAGCCTAGTGGTTAAAGCGTTGGACCAGTAATTGAAAGGTTGCTAGATCGAATCCCTGAGGTGAGTAGGTAAAAATCTGTTCTTCTGCCCCTGAACAAAGCCGTTAACCCACTGTTCCCCGGTAGGCTGTCATTGTAAAATAAGAATTTGTTCTTAACTTATAGGCCTAGTGGAATGTATTAGGCCTAGGGGAATGAATTAGGCTATAGGCCTAGTGGAATGTATTAGGCTATAGGCCTAGTGGAATGTATTAGGCTATAGGCCTAGTGGAATGTATTAGGTTATAGGCCTAGTGGAATGTATTAGGCTATAGGCCTAGTGGAATGTATTAGGTTATAGGCCTAGTGAAATGTATTAGGCTATAGGCCTAGTGGAATGTATTAGGTTATAGGCCTAGTGGAATGTATTAGGTTATAGGCCTAGTGGAATGTATTAGGTTATAGGCCTAGTGGAATGTATTAGGTTATAGGCCTAGTGGAATGTGTGTAAGAAGAATTTGAGGTTGTAAAAGCCAATTATTGTTGTTAGATGTCTTATTATATTCTTAGAATATTTTGTAATTCCAGTTACATTTTCATTACAATATGATACAATATGAATGTTGTATACAATCTTATGGTTATGATAGCTTGCACTTTGTTTTCAGGTTTGAATGAGATAATGCATTCTCTTAACCTTATTCTTTCACTAAAGCTATTGGTTTATTCATATTATATTACTTAAGTATGTCTTTCCTTATCAAATGTAAGACAACATTTAATTTATAATATGTTTGTACAAAACTAATAATATTGCCCTCATAACAGCCTCAATTCGTCGGGGCACGGAATTTACAAGGTGTCGAAAGCGTTCCACAGGGATGCTGGCAAATTTTGACTCCAATGCTTCCCACAGTTATGTCAAGTTGGCTGGATGTTCTTTGGGTGGAGGACCATTCTTGATACACATGGGAAACTGTTGAGTGTGAAAAACCCAGCAGCGTTGCAGTTCTTGACACGCTCAAACTGGTGCGCCTGGCACCTACTACCATACCCCGTTCAAAAGCACTTAAATCTTTTGTCTTGCCCATTCAACATCTGAATGGCACACAAACACAATCCATGTCTCAATTGTCTCAAGGCTTAAAAATCCTTCTTTAACCTGTCTCCTCCCCACATTGATTGAAGGGGATTTAACAAGTGACATCAATAAGGGATCATAGCTTTCACCTGGATTCACCTGGTCAGTCTGTGTCATGGAAAGAACAGGTGTTCCTAAGGTTTTGTACACTCAGTGTATGTGTTTAATATACTAACCAGATAAGAAAGTGTATGATCACAGAACATTCCATTAAATTCCAGGAAATTACCACCAGTCACAGACTAGGGGAAGGGGGGTACCTGGTCAGTTGTACAACTGAATGGCTTCAACTGAAATGTGTCTTCCGCATTTAACCCAATCCCTCTGAATCAGAGAGGTGCGGGGGGCTGCCTTAATCGACATCCACGTCTTTGGCGCCCAGGGAACAGTGGGTTAACTGCCTTGTTCAGGGGCAGAACGACAGATTTTTACCTTGTCAACTCGGGTTACAAGTCCAACGGAGATTTTTACCTTCCAAAAAAATCACATAACACATAAAAGTATTCAGACCCTTTACTCAGTACTTTGTTGAAGCACCTTTGGCAGCGATTACTGCCTAAATTCTTCCTGGGTATGATGCTACAAGCTTGGCACACCTGTATTTGGGGAGTTTCTCCCATTCTTCTCTGTAGATCCTCTCAATCTCTTTCAGGTTGGATGGGGAGCGTTGCTGCACAGCTATTTACAGGTCTCTCCAGAGATGTTCGATTGGGTTCAAGTTCAGGCTCTGGCTGGACCACTCAAGGACATTCAGAGACTCGTCCCAAAGCCACTCCTGCGTTGTCTTGGCTGTGTGCTTAGGGTCGTTGTCCTGTGGGAAGGTGAACCTTCGCCCCAGTCTGAGGTCCTGAGGGCTCTGGAGCAGGTTTTCATCAAATATCTCTGTACTTGGCTCTGTTCATCTTTCCCTTGATCCTGACTAGTCTCCCAGTCCCTGCACCTGAAAAATATCCCCACAGCATGATACTGCCACCACCATGCTTCACCGAAGGGATGATGCCAGGTTTCCTCCAGACGTGACGCTTGGCATTCAGGCCGAAGACTTCAATCTTGGTTTCAGCAGACCAGAGAATCTTGTTTCTCATGGTCTGAGAGTCCTTTAGGTGCCTTTTGGCAAACTAAGCGGGCTGTCATGTGCTTTTTACTGAGGAGTGGCTTCTGTCTGGCCACTCTACCATAAAGGCCTGATTGGTGGAGTTCTGCAAAGAATGGTTGTCCTTCTGGAAGGTTATCCTATCTCCACAGAGGAACTCTGGAGCTCTGTCAGAGTGATCATCGGGTTCTTGGTCACCTCCCTGACCAAGGCCCTTCTCCCCGATTGCTCAGTTTGGCTGGGCGGCCAGCTCTAGGAAGAGTCTTGGTGGTTCCAAACTTCTTCCATTTCAGAATGATGGAGGCCACCGTGTTCTTGGGAACGTTCAATGCTGCAGAAATCTTTGGTACCCTTCCCCAGGTCTGTGTTTCGACACAATCCTGGCTCTACGGACATTTCCTTCGACCTCATGGCTTTGTTTTTCTCTGACATGCACTGTCAACTGTGGGACCTTATATGACAGCTGTGTGCCTGTCCAAATCATGTCCAATCAACTGAATTTATTACAAATGGACTCCAATCCAGTTGTAGAAACATCTCAAGGATGATCAATGGAAACAGGATGCACCGGAGCTCAATTTCGAGTTTCAAAGCAAAGGGTCAGAATAAATAAGGTATTTCAGTTTTGTATTTTTAATACATTTGCAGGAAGAAAAAAAACAGGTTTTGCTTATTGAAAAAAATATTGAATACATTTTAGAATAAGGCTGTAATGTAACAAAATGTGGAAAAAGTGAAGGGGTCTGAATACTTTCTGAATGCACTGTATGTATCATGTTTTCGTATAGGTTTAACACCAGCAAAGTATGCTCATTAATGTAGGCAGAGGCAGTGGTGGACCCAAATCAACAACAGGTGTAGACCTTACATTGAAATGCTTACTTCCGAGGCCCTAAACAACCATGCAGTTTTAAAAAATACAGATAAGAATAAGAAATTAAAGTAACAACTAATTAAAGAGCAGCAGTAAATTAACAATAGCGAGACTATATACAGGGGGGTACCCGTACAGAGTCAATGTGCAGGGGCACCGGTTAGTTGAGGTAATATGTACATGTAAATATTAAAGTGACTATGCATAGATGATAACAACAGAGAGTAGCAGCAGTGGAAAGGAGGGGGAGAGGGGGGTGGGGGCAATGCAAATAGTCTGGGTGGCTGGAGTCTTTGACCAATTTTAGGGCCTTCCTCTGACACCGCCTGCTACAGAGGTCTTGGAGGCAGGAAGCTTGGCCCCAGTGATGTACTGGGCCGTTCGCACTACCCTCTGTAATGCCTTGCGGTCGGAGGCAGTAATGCAACCAGGCATTAATGCAACCAGTCAGGATGCTCTCGATGATGCAGATGTAGAACCTTTTGAGGATCTGAGGACCCATGCCAAATCTTTTCAGTCTGCTAGGGGGGAATAGGTTTTGTCGTGCCCTCTTCACGACTGTCTTGGTGTGCTTGGACCATGTTAGTTTGTTGGTGATGTGGACACCAAGGAACTTGAAGCTCTCAACCTGCTCCACTGCAGCCCCGTTGATGAGAATGGGGGTGTGCTCGGTCCTCTTTTTCCTGTAGTCCACAATCATCTCCTTTGTCTTGATCACGTTGCGGGAGAGGTTTTTGTGCTGGCACCACACGGCCAGGTCTCTGACCTCCTCCATATAGGCTGTTTCGTCGTTGTCGTGATCAGGCCTACCACTGTTGTGTCATCTGCAAACTTAATGATGGTGTTGGAGTCGTATATACTGCAACCGTCTAGAAATCCAAAGGTTTGAGTTGGGTCGGGGATTTGATTCAGGGATTTGCCGGGTAGCCTGGGAGTCCTACCGGAGATTTGATTTGGATCTCTTTTAGAGATCTAGACTCTTTGGTGAAGTTTCCGGGTAGCCTGGGAGTCCTACCGGAGATTTGATTTGGATCTCTTTTAGAGATCTAGACTCTTCGGTGAAGTTTCCGGGTAGCCTGGGAGTCCTACCGGAGATTTGATTTGGATCTCTTTTAGAGATCTAGACTCTTCGGTGAAGTTTCCGGGTAGCCTGGGAGTCCTACCGGAGATTTGATTTGGATCTCTTTTAGAGATCTAGACTCTTCGGTGAAGTTGCCGGGTAGCCTGAGAGTCCTACCGGAGATTTGATTTGGATCTCTTTTAGTCCCCATTTGGACTAATCTTCCAAGTCCTCAAACATTAAAATACAATTTATAATACGAACACATTTTCACATATAAACACACTGTTACAAACAGACATAATACACTAACATATTGACCCGATAAATACAGTCTAAAAATATCTATTGATTCTACATCTACCATATTCCAGCACAACTTAAATGTATATATTGAAAGGTTTCTGGTTTGCTCAGTTAAATTATTCAATTTCTTTATTGCTCTAAATCGAAATTTGATTTTGCCAATTTCTCTTTTCTATTTGGATAACACATAGATGGTGGACAATCTATTCCTAGTATTTACTGAATGTCTGTCTCTTACCAACTGAATACCGTTTTAAATGGTGTTTATTATGAAATAAAATAAGCATGTTTTTTTCAATTATCATGTTGATTGATGACCAACCAAGAGCATTGCGCATGACTACAACAGAAGAACCATATCTCCACCTTAAAACAATCCTTGCTGCTTTGTTCGGTGCAGTTTGCAGCCTCCTAATTTCACTTGCTGATGCATTTCCCCAGACCACAGAACAGTAGTTCACCTGAATCTCAATTAATGCTTATGTTATTTGCTTAAGAATCTTTCCTGGTAAATATTTAGCTATCCTTCTGATTATGCATGCTGTTTTAATATATATATTTTTAAATAGATTAGTTATTTGAGACAACCATGATAAGCAGTTGTCTAGCTACACTCCCAGTAGTTTGGTTTCTGCCACTTCCTCAATTTGTACTCCTCCCATACTTAATTGTATCCCATGCTGTGTTGGCCTTTTCCTAGTGGAACAGACCAATATAACTTTGCTTTTCTTGGTGTTTAAAACAAGTATGTTCCGGCAAACCCACTCTCTGATATTCTCCAAATCTCCTTGTAAAGCTTGCTGTACCTGTTGAACCGATTGTCTTGCTGTATAAATTGTAGTATGATCTGAAAATATAGAAGCTTGAGTTTCAGATAAGGCATAAGGAAGGTCGCTGGTATATATTAAATAAAGAAGTGGCCCAAGGCAGCTGCCCTGCAGTATTCCACAGTTTAAAGGATGAGGGGAAGAAAATGAACCATTGATATAGGTGGACTGTTTCCTGTCAGTTAGATATGACTGTACCCAATTCAATGCTTCCTCCTTAAACCCATAACGCATTAATTTTGTCAAAATTATTTAATGATCTACTAAATCAAATGCTGCACTAAAATCTAAAAATAGTAAACCCACAAACCTGCCATTATCCATAGCATTGCGCCACTGGTTAGTCATGTCAACCAATGCAGTGGTAGTGGAATGGTTTTTGCGATAAGCATGCTGATTGGCTGTAATCAGATCATTATTTTCCATGTACTCCCATATTTGTCTACTCACAATACCCTCCAATATCTTACTGAGTGAAGGGAGTAGACTAATTGGTAGGGGTTCTTTGCTGTCTTTCGGAATAGGACACAGTTTAGCATGCTTCCATATATTTGCAAACATCCCCTTTTCCAGTGACCAGTTAAATATGTATTTCAGTGGAGCTGCAATCTGGGGAGCAGCATAGCAAACAAAACAATTGTCCATAAGATTAACCTGTAGATTTACCATCGGGTATAGACTAATAGGTTTACTGACACCGTTTGTAGACTAAAAGAGCAGGTCTTGTTGCTCATAATATGACCATCAATCCATTGGACAATAACTTGTTTGGAATAATGTGTTTATATTACTGCTCAGTAAATTAATTTCCTTTGTAAAAAAATCTGCAAAAATGATTGCCAATATCAGCTGTTTTTGTTATTGTTCTCCCGCCAACCTCCACACTAGATGGGCATGATGAGATAGATTTACCCAGTAAGCCCTTAACTGTATTCCATACCTTTTTAGAATCATTTTTACAATCAATAAAAGCATTGTTGTAAAATACTGCTTTTTTCTCACGATTCAATTTAACTGCATAATTAAGTAATGTTCTATAATTCTGTTATTCAACTTCTAGTTCAAATTTGGCGGCTAAGACTTGCCATATTTCTTTGAGAAAAAGCCTCACCCGGTTCATTATCAATCCATGGAGATGGACGAGCCCCAACTGTACTCTTTCTTATAGGGGCATGATGGTCCATTACCTCAGTGAGCAAATCAATAAAACATTCTGTAGCGTGATTTAGTTCATCCTCTAGATAAATCAGCTCCCAGGGTACAACAGACAAATCATTTAGAAATAGCTCATGATTAAAAGTTTAAACATTTCTTGACCACAATCCTTAGGGGTTTCTTTGGAACCTTGGTGTTCATGGTTATGGTCACAATATTATGGTCTGTCCAGCCCACTGGCATTGATCTGGCTTTTAAGCATTGCAATGGTATATTACAGAAGATCAGATCAATTCATGTGTCTGAACGATGACCCAACTTAGTTGACAATCTAGTAGCATCATTAACCATTTGTTTCAAACCACAGTTCTCGGCATATCTCATTAGTTCTATTCAAATTATTATGATCCTTCCAATTTATATTAAAATCACCCAAGATAAATACATCTCTGTTGCTATCTGTGGCCTGGTCAAACCCAGTGCATAAGTCATCCAGATAAACACCTTAGAGCTAGGAGGTCTATACACACACATCCTACCAATATGTGTACCTGGTGAGGTGGATGTACTTGAGCCCATAGTGCCTCTATTTGACATACATTAAGGTCATCCCTTCTCTTAAAAGGTATATGATTCTGAATGTACAGTGCTACACCCCCACCATTCCTATTCCAGTCCCTTCTCAGTAGACTATATCCTTGAATGTTTATTTGCCCATCATTTACAGATGCATCTAAAGATGCGTTTCGGTCAAAGCCAAAATAGGAATATTATTTATGTTGACCAAGTTAAAAACTTTTTTTTTTAGAAAGGCTACATACATTAACCTGAGCTATATGCAACCCTTTCCTTGTCAAGTGGAGATCAATAGAGCATGTATTCATTATAGTTGAAGTTGTCATGATACACTGCAACACACAAACTCAGATTTGAACATTGAATTAAAATAGCCAGGGAGTTACTCTAGAGTCCCGATACAATTGCCCGTTGATGTAACGTTTATCCATCACCATGGAGACTCGTTGATTCAGGTCATGATGGGATACATTTTTTTCCTCCTTCCATTGATCTAGTGAGGAAGTGATCATTCCAAAATCAATGTTTCTGAGTTCTCTGCCCCTGCTCTTCGTCATTTCCTTTCGCTTGAATTTGTCAAAACATAGCCCATGGCCTATTCCCAGAGGCCTTACCCATTCTATGGACTCTGGAGAAAGTGACATTACGCACAACATCAGTGGGCAGTTTCAGTTGAGTTGACATGAAGTCTCAGTGTCCTCACAGCCTCTGCTGTTGTCATTCTCCGGTATCCCTGAAAATATTAGATTGTCCCGCATTGATTGACAATGTACATCAAGCAAGGTTTCTTTCAGTTGTTTGTTCCCCTTTGCACCACCTCCACCTTGCCATGAATAGAGTCTACAGTACCTTTCAGCTCCGTGTTCTCTTTCCTTAGATCATCAATCTGACATTGGCTGAATTCTAGACTGGCACATAATGCATTGATGTCCTCTCGTAATATATCCAAGATATCAAGTTTGGCAAGCCTTACATTGATGGATTTTAACAAGTCCACATCCATTTCAGTAAACCTCTCCACACTCTCCACGCGCACCCTCCTGCTTGGGGATGATTTGGTTCCAGCGTTGACACCGCTTGGCCAACTT
Organism: Brachymystax lenok tsinlingensis; assembly: GCA_030435695.1. Classification (NCBI taxonomy): domain Eukaryota; kingdom Metazoa; phylum Chordata; class Actinopteri; order Salmoniformes; family Salmonidae; genus Brachymystax; species Brachymystax lenok. The sequence goes on along the minus strand of CM059795.1, from coordinate 8,372,761 downwards.
GGCTTTGGTTTGTTTTGTTGGTTTGTTATCCTTAACAATGCTTGAATCCCCCGAAACCAGCGACATGTTTCTTTTAGTTCGTTAAGTATCTCTCGTCAATGAATCGTTCAAGCTCTTCAATGGATTCGGAATCATCCAGTATGTTTGCAGGCAGAGTAAAACAAAAAGAACAAAACAATGTTAACTTAGCTAGCGTCTAGTCAGTGTATGCGAAAAAAATCACGCAATGTGACAATGTGTTGTGTATCTGTTGCACTGTTTCACCACAGTTAACTCTAATGAACTTATCCTCTGCAGCAGAGGTAACTCTGGGTCTTCCTTTCCTGTGGCGGTCCTAATGAGTGCTGTAGCATTTCCCCTAACCCCTTTCCAAACCTTAACCTAATTCTCCAAACCTTTTACGTAAATTCTCCTAACCTTTGTCGTCAGTTCTCCTAACCTGCAACATAAATTCTCCTAACCTTTGTCGTCAGTTCTCCTAACCTGCAACATAAATTCTCCTAACCTTTGTCATTATGAAGCAACAAGCAGCCTGGTCTCAGAGAAAGATGTACAGTATGATACTATAAATCGTCCAATTTGTATGATATTGTACGAAAAGATTCCATATCATACTAAATGGAGATATTCCAATTTACATCCCAAATGCTACGAATAGTAGTCATAATGTTTTACTCCTATATTTACTTTACTATGGGCTTTAATCCCTACATTTTATGCATTGTTTTCATGTTGTAAGCATGTATTTGCCCTCATGATGATCCCACTATATCTGTGGCCTTTAAGTGTAGTGTTACCAATGCCATGTGTTTCTCTCAGAAGGAGACAAGATTATCTGTTCTATGTGTACCATGAAGTCAAACAGTTACGCTCGCTTGCGTTCAATACCTTCACAGTTTAGTGACGCTAAACGCTTAATATAGCCTGCAAACACACTTCAGATGTTTCTAGGTTTTATTCAGGTGTGGTGGTGGTGGTGGTGGTGGTGGTGGTGAGGCGACAGAGCAGGAAGTTGTTTCAGTATCCAAGCCTTCTTTGACCTCCAACACACTCACAGGCAGCCAGGCATGTGTTTCCAATGTTAAATCCTACATAACAAATTATGGGATCTCCCTTGCCTATACCCATTTTTTGTGTGAATTAAATGGTCTGTGCAAAGTAAAAAACACTTGAAAGACTGTGTGCCATTTGCACTGAAAAATCAACAGAAATCATGTTGATACGAAGCATGCAACTGTACCACAATGTTGTAACATGCATACAGTCACTGTGTATTATACTGTTGGTGACTGTTTTCCCCTAGTCATAATATTTTGCCCTAGCATATTGGACCGTTTGTCAACACAGGCTGAATTAGTTAGTAGATTTCCGGAGACATGAGTTGGGTTAGATTTATGGAGACAGGTCAGGGCTAAGAACCTCTCTCACGTCCCTTTCCCCCCAGTGGTTTGAACCTGCAACAATCTGATTAGAAGTCTCTCTCTGCTCCACCACCACACAGTTGCACTGTTACTTAACCTGATTTAGTGGCTCAACAGATGACTTCTTGGGATGCAGGAGCTACAGGGCTACGTCCCAAATGCCAGCCCCCGTATTCCCCTACAAAGTACACCCTATGGGCCCTGGTCAAAAGTAATGTAGTGCTTAGGAAATAGGGTGCCATTTTGGAAGCGGCTGTTGAGGTGGAGTCCACTTAGACTAGGAGAGCAGCTTGTGGAGACCTTAAATCTCAGCCAAGGACAAGGCGTTGATAATGTTGATCATGGTCTCGTCATGCCTCACAGACCCTTTGGTTACACATGTATGACCATAAAAACACACATGCAGGCAAGCATGTGAGCACACTACAATGTTGCTTCTTTCCCAGTATTGCAGAAAGGTTATCTTTTGCCTCCGTAGTAATGTCCTGGTAATGGTGTACAGAGAAAGTCTGCGTCCCAAATGGCACCCTTATTCCCTATATAGTGCACTTCTTTTAATGGTCTACAGTAGTACACTATAGGGAATAGGGAGCCATTTGGGACACAGCCTGAGAGAGTTAAGCTGAGTCTCCAATGACCTACTATTTCATCTCATAATAATAACATCCTCAAGAAGATAGAATGAATTTATAGCAAATAGTGAGGGAAGGAAAATAACCATCCAGTTTAATGTCCAAAAGAAAACAAAGACATCACGATAGTTAGCTGACAGAGCATCCCATGTTTCTAGAAACCAGATACGATATCTCTTTCTGAATAAATATATCCCAAAAAAAAGCATTTAAAATAATTTTTCATTAGTTAGTTACAGCACAATGGTACCTGAACCCAACCTTCAAAAATTACAGACTGTGGCTTTAAGATATACCAATACAGTTATATAAAAAACAAAATAAAGATGTCATGTTTTACTGTAACAGACAATGTACATTACACTCATATTGACACCCAATAGCTTAATCTTACATTATTTACTACCTTTTCATAAAACTATGAGGTCATCGCGGCACATAAAGGTCCTCGCAGACAGTAAGTGGTGGGCGGGTTGGCCTATCCATTTTCAATGAAGCCAAGGCGGGGGGCGAAATTCTATCCATGCGGAGCAGCTAGCGCTGCTCGTAAAGGCAGCTCAGCTAAGGATGAGAAATCTGTTCTATTTTTCAAGATTTACTCCTATAATCTTACAATATAACGCTCATCTTTATACAAAATATTTGGATTGAAAATGAACTAATTACCCTCCTTCTGTACATCTATAACTGCATAGCAGACGCACTAGCCCAACCAGAAGCCATGGATTACAGGCAACATCTGTACTGAGCTAAAGGCTAGAGCTGCCACTTTCAAGGAGCGGGACTCTAACGAACCATCAAACAGGCAAAGCGTCAAAACAGGACTAAGATCAAATCGCACTACACCATCTCTTACGCTTGTCGAATGTGGCAGGGCTTGCAAACCATTACATACTACAAAGGGAAGCACAGCCGAGAGCTGCCCAGTGACACGAGCCTACCAAACGAGCTAAACTACTTATATGCTCGCTTTGAGGCAAATAACACTGACACATGCATGAGAGTACCAGCCGTTCCGGAAGACTTTGTGATCACGCTCTCTGCAGCCAATGTGAGTAAGACCTTTAAACAGGTCAACATTCACAAGGCCGCAGGACCAGATGGATTACCAGGACATGTACTGCGAGCATGCACTGACCAATCTCACAAAGACCAGGGTAGCCTAGCAGCAGGGTAGCCTAGTGGTTAGAGTGTTGGACTAGTAACCGTAAAGGTTGCAATTTCAAATCCCTGAGCTGACAAGTTACAAATCTGCCGTTCTGCCCCTGAACAGGCAGTTAACCCACTGTTCCTAGGCCGTCATTGAAAATAAGAATTTGTTCTAAACTGACTTGCCTAGTAAAATAAAGGTACAAATAGTGTCTTCACTGACATTTTCAACCTCTCCCTGTCCGAGTCTTTAATACCAACATGTTTCAAGCAGACCACCATAGTCCCTGTGCCCAAGAACACTAAAGTAACCTGCCTAAATGACTACCAACCTGTAGCACTCACGTCTGTAGCCATGAAGTGCTTAGAAAGGCTGGTCATGGCTCACATCCAACACCATTATCCCAGAAACCCTAGACCCACTCCAATTTGCATACCGCACTAACAGATCCACAGATGTAATCTCTATTGCACTCCACACTGCCCTTTTCCTCCTGGACAAAAGGAACACCTATGTGAGAATGCTATCCATTGACTACAGCTCAGCGTTCAACACCAAAGTGCCCTCAAAGCTCATAAATGAGCTAAGGACTCTGGGACCAAACAACTCACTCTGCAACTGTGCACTGGACTTCCTGGCGGGCCACCCCCAGGTGGTAAGGGTAGGTAACAACACATCCGCCACAGGGCCCCAACAAAGGGGCCCCTCAGGGGTGCGTGCTCAGTCCCCTCCTGTACTCCCTGTTCACTCATGACTGCACGGCCAGGCACGACTCCATCACCATCATTAAGTTTGCCGATGACACAACAGTGGTAGGCCTGATCACAGACAACAACGAGACAGCCTCTAGGGAGGAGGTCAGAGACCTGGCCGTGTGGTGCCAGGACAAGAACCTCTTCCTCAATGATTGTGGACTACAGGAAATAGTGGACCGAGCACGCCCCCATTCGCATCGACGGGGCTGTAGTGGAGCAGGTTCCTTGATGTCAAGTTCCTTGATGTCCACATCACCAACAAACTAACATGGTCCAAGCACACCAAGACAGTAGTGAAGAGGGCACAACAAAACCTATTTCCCCTCAGGAGACTGAAAAGATTTGACATGGGTCCTCAGATCCTCAAAAGGTTCTACTGCTGCACCATCGAGAGGACCCTGACTGGTTGCATCACCGCCTGGTATGGCAACTGCTCCGCAAGGCACTACAGAGGGTAATGTGTACGGCCCAGTACATCACTGGGGAACAGCTTTCTACCATCCAGGACCTCTATACCAGGCGGTGTCAGAGGAAGGCCCTAAAAATTGCCAAAGACTCCAGCCACCCTAGTCATAGACGGTTCTCTCTGCTACCTCACGGCAAGCGGTACCGGAGCGGCAAGTCTAGGTCCAAGAGGCTTCTAAACAGCTTCTACCCCCAAGACTCCTGAAAACCTAATCAAATGGCTACCCAGACTATCTGCATTGCCCCCCTCTTTTACTCTGCTGCTACTCTCTGTTATTATCTATGCATAGTCACTTTAATAACTCTACCTACATGTACATATTACCTCAATTACCTCGACTAACCGGTGCCCCTGCACATTGACTCTGTACCGGTACCCCTCTGTATATAGTCTCACTACTGTTATTTTACTGCTGCTCTTTAATTACTTGTTACTTTTATTTCTTATTCGTATTTTTTATTTTTTTATTTATTTTTTAACTGCATTGTTGGTTAGTCAGTAAGTAAGCATTTCACTGTAAGTTGTTATACCTGTTGTATTCGGCATTTCACTGTAAGGTCTACACCTGTTGTATTCAGCATTTCACTGTAGGGTCTACACCTGTTGTATTCGGCATTTCACTGTAGGGTCTACACCATATGGGGCGGCAGGTAGCTTAGTGGTTAGAGCGTTGTAACCGGAGGGTTGCAAGTTCGATTCCCGAGCTGACAAGGAAAAAATCTGTCGTTCTGCCCCTGAACAAGGCAGTTAACCCACTATTCCCCGGGCGCCGAAGACGTGGATGTCGATTAAGGCAGCCCCCCCGCACCTCTCTGATTTAGAGGGGTTGGGTTAAATGTGGAAGACACATTTCGGTTGAAGGCATTTGGTTGTACAACTGAGTAATAATGGGGACTTTGACCTGTTGTATTTGGCATTTCACTGTAAGGTCTACACCTGTTGCATTTCACTGTAAGGTCTACACCTGTTGTATTTGGCATTTCACTGTAGGGTCTACACCTGTTGTATTCGGCATTTCACTGTAGGGTCTACACCTGTTGTATTCGGCGCATGTGACTAATAACATTTGATATATACAGTACCAGTCAAAAGTTTGGACACACCTACTAATTTTTACTATTTTCTACAAATAGCCTTTACAGAGCCTGGAGGTGTGTCTTGGGTCATTGTCCTGTTGAAAAACAAATGACAGTGGGACTAAGCTTAAACCAGATTGGATGGCATATCGCTGCAGAATGCTGTGGTAGCCATGCTGGTTAAGTGTGCCTTGAATTCTAAATAAAATCGCAGACAGTGTCACCAACAAAGCACCCCCACATTATCACACCTCCTCCTCCATGCTTCACGGTGGGAACCACACATGCAGAGATCATACGTTCACCTACTCTGTGTCTCACAAAGATCCAAAAATCAGACCAAAGGACATATTTCCACCAGTCTAATTTCCATTGCTCGTGTTTCTTGGACCAAGCAAGTCTCTTCTTATTGGTGTCCTTTAGTAGTGGTTTCTTTGTAGCAATTCGACCATGAAGGCCTGATTCACGCAGTCTCCTCTGAACAGTTGATTTTGAGATGTGTCTGTTACTTGAACTCTGTGGTGCAATTTGAGGTACAGTAAATTGCCAATTTCTGACGCTGGTATCTCTAATGAACTTATCCTCTGCAGCAGAGGTAACTCTGGGTCTTCCTTTCCTGTGGCGGTCCTCATGAGACCCAGTTTCATCATAGCGCTTGATCGTTTTTGTGACTGCACTTGAAGAAACTTTCAAAGTTATTGAAATGTTCCATATTGACTGACCTTCATGTCTTAAAGTAATGATGGACTGTCATTTCTCTTTGCTTATTTGAGCTGTTCTTGCCATAATATGGAGTTGGTATTTTACCAAATAGGGCTATCTTCTGTATACCACCCCTACTGTAATTTGTCACAACACAACTGATTGTCTTTAAAACTGAACATGATGGAGTGCTTTCGAAATGACTTGCCGTGAGAGGTGATGAGAGCCCATCTCTGCTCCAACAACTGTCTGACTCGGAGTCGGTCAATACTTTGCATTGATTCATGTATTGATTAATCTAAAAGTGAGTTCATAATACCACACCTCACCTCTGTGCTGTTTGTTTAATGAGCAGTTGATCCATACTGCTCTCCAAGGGGATTAGATTCACTCACAGCCAAATATATTAACCCTTACAGGACATTTAGATTTACATTGGAGGTCTTTATCTTTCAACATATTTGAAAATAAAATTATTTCTGGGTAACAATTAAGTAGCTTACTGTGATTGTTTTCAATGAACATGGTCAAAATGGCTTCTTAGCAAATAGCAATTTCTCAAGCAAGAATTTTTCTAGGACTGTCTGGGAGTTGTCTGAGTGGGGAGGGGAAAAAATAAAACTAGCGGTTATTGGCAGAGAGGTTAAGAGCTCTCTTATTGGTCTATTAACTAATTTACCACCTGATGATGTCACCAGGAAGGCCAAAACTCCATCCCACCAAAACAGGCTGACATTTCAGACAGTCTTTTCAAACAACTCTTACAGTAAAAGGGCATTATCATTATTTTCACAATTTCACAGTATCATAGTGTGGAAATATACAGTGGTCTGTACTCCAGCACTTTGAAATGATACAATGACTATGAGGTTAAAGTGCAGACTGTCAGCTTTAATTTGGGTGAACCGTTTAAAAATGACAGAACTTTATGTACATAGTCCCCCCATTTTAGGGGACCAAAAGTATTGGGACAAATTCACTTATATGAGTATTAAAATAATCAACGGTTTAGTATTTGCTCCCATATTCCAGAACACAATGACTACATCAAGCTTGTGACTACTACAAACTTGGATGCATTTGCTGTTTGTTTTGGTTGTGTTTCAGATTATTTTGTGCCCAATAGAAATTAATTGTAAATCATTTATTGTGTCATTTTGGAGTGCGGTTCAGGTCACTTATGACCAAAAACTTCCCGACATCCTGAAAAGTTTCTTCCCGAGCTGTGTACCCACTGTATATCAACCGTATACCCACAGTATATCAACCGTATACCCACTGTACATTTGTATATCTGTTCATTCTCTTATAGCTCTATAATCACTCTATCTAGTTGCATATAATGTATGTAAACTTTGTTTAAACTCCTTTGTCAGTATTCTGGCTTTAAATGTTATCTATCTCTAACAGCACCATATCACCAGGTAACATTCTGAGTATGTTATCTATCACTATCAGCACCATATCACCAGGTAACATTCTGAGTATGTTATCTATCACTATCAGCACCATATCACCAGGTAACATTCTGAGTATGTTATCTATCACTATCAGCACCATATCACCAGGTAACATTCTGAGTATGTTATCTATCACTATCAGCACCATATCACCAGGTAACATTCTGAGTATGTTTGATTCTGATACACTATATTAACCCATTAGATACCAAATTTTCCCCATACATGCCACTATGAAAATGTTATGCCATTAGAAACCCAAATGTCTATGTACCTGTACCTGAGCCCACTTACCTACACACCTAAACCCAATCACCCACACACCATGGCCCTATTACCCCATGCCCTAACCCTAACACCCACATGCCAATAACCTAATATTGATACAATCAAGTCCCAATACAACCATATCCTAAATGCCCTATTTACTACTCATAGACCCCAGTTCCTTTGCCAATACACCTCATCCCTGTTACTTGCCTATCTCACCCACTTTCCTTAGGTCTGTATTCCGCAAGTCACCAACAGTAACCTATATCCAGCTATTCGCTGCTCATCCCAACCCTCTTATTTGCATATCGTAGTCCTGTGACCTCTTGGTTGCACCCAATGTCACTGGAAGGCCAAAAAGATCATCAAGGACATCAACCACCCGAGAAACGGCCTGTTCACCTCACTATCATCCAGAAGGTGAGGTCAGTACAGGTGCATTAAAGCTGGGACCGAGAGACTGAAAAACAGCTTCTATCTCAAGGCCATCAGACTGTTAAATAGCCATCAATAGCCGGCTTTCACCCATTACGCAACCCTGCACCTTAGAGGCTGCTGCCCTATATACATAGACATGGAATCACTGGCCACTTTAATAATGGAACACTAGTCACTTAATAATGTTTACATACTGCTCTACTCATCTCATATGTATATACTACATTCTATTCTACTGTATTTGAATGCCACTCCGACATTGCTCGATCTAATATTTATATATTTCTTAATTCCATTCTTTTACTTTTAGATTTGTGTGTATTGTTTGAATCGTTTTAAAACACTATTGCATTTTGCTACACCCATAATAACATCTGCTAAATATGTTTATGTGACCAATAAAATGTGATTACATTTTATTTGAATCAAGGCACGGCAGAGGACATGGAGAGCTCTGCAGTGTTGATTTACAACATTTGAATGTGCATTAGATGGCAACAAGATCATATTGTACAGCAATTTCATCAGGTAATATGAATACAAAGCCGACGAGAGGTGGTTAGAATAGGATGGGTGGCCAAGAGTCTGTGTAACCAATAGAGAGTCCCGAGTGTGGGAACGGACTGTCCCACGGTCGGGTAAACTAGCAAGTTCATAGTCAACAAAGCACACAAGAGTCAAGAGGCAAATATCATAAAGCATAAGAAAAAAATATAAAGACTTGAGGCTAGCTATTGTAAGGTCAAAGAGTCACTCGCCCCAACAAGCTAACTTGAGAGAGTAGCTCTCTATGAGTCCAGTAGGCTGTAAGAGTCTGAGATTAAATAAATAAATAGTAAGCCTATACTAGTTAATTAAAGTGTTTGAGTAAAGCTCACATAATAAGCTTCACAAGTTAATTAGCCTACCTAAAATTCCGATCGGCCCAAAGTCTGCGTTGTGTGTAAGTGCGTGTGTGCTGGAGGCGAGTGAAAGCTCGGGAGAGGGGGAAGCGTGGCGGGGGTACCTGTACCAGACAGGGGGAGACAGGCCAGCGCAGACGGGGAACAGATCGCCAGGTGGAATCCAAAAAGCAGTGCAGCAGGAAACGGGAGTAGGTATCACACCCGCTAGGGAGAAGTGTTTTTTTTTCGGGAGCCAGATTCCTGAATGAAAATCCCAGCTAGCTAGCTACCGTAGCTAGCAAGTCCTAATACTAATATAGTACTCTGATAAACCAGGTCTACCCTGAATATTCAGCAAAACTCACATAAACCAAGAGACACTAAACAAACCTATTGACATTAAATATTTGTTAAGTTATTACACTTATTCAGTTTATGGGTCAAACCCTAAACCTAAAATAACAAAATGACGTTTTACAGTACAAATCACTGATTTAAATGGTAAGATAATAAGTATATCCATATCCCAACTTTAATCTACTGAAAAAAATAATCTGCTATGATTAAATATACTGTCTATAATAAATTAGAGACACTGTATTTTCCCATTGGTCACAAATGTGACTGCTAAGATATTTTGGCAACACTTTACTTGACACCGGTCATAACCATGTCATAATATGTCAACGGCTGACATAACATGTCATTACTTGTCATAATATAGTCATAACACTGTCATGACCCATATAATCTGCACCTGTTGTGACATATATTGTGATATTTTAAATGTCAAATATATATTTTTTCACAGGCAAGAAATTTCCTTTCGTTTTAAAGTTTGTTTCTTAAATCCTTTGTTGCTGTTGTTGTAATGAATTCTTTACAGTCATGTTTTTTTTGTAGAAAATACACTTTATGACACTGTCATGAAGCATTATAACCATCATAATCATTTAAGCCAGATAGGCCTATCACGTACATGTCCTTATATCAGTCATCAGTCAAAAAAAGACGGTGTCTTGTCCTGCTCCTGAAATCAGCAACAGAGCATTGGGGTAGGTGCATGTCTGACATCAATGTGTGCACAACTACAATGATCATTTAATATGGTTAAAAAAAAAACTAGGTTTTGTGGGTTCTGACACTCTTATGTAGGTGTCATAACCAGCCACTTTTTAATTCTACAATGTATTGTGTTTTTTAAGCAGTCAAATGAATCTGTAAAAGTACACCTTGGAGATGTATGCTTGTGGTCTCGTGACCATTTTGAGAAGGCATATGAAACTTCTCTAAATCAAACTAGACACCTTAATAATACATAATATATCACTTCATTGTTGATAAGTACAACTTTAACTTCTTTAGAGCCTGTAAAGTCCCCAACAAATTCTGCCTCATAAATGGCATCCTTTTACCTATATAGTGCACTACTTTTGCACTACCCTATGGGTCCTCTGCAAAAATAGTGCACTAAATGGAGAATATGGTAGAATCTTGGATGCAGCCTTTATTATCTCTGTTCCCACTGCATGGCTAACAGGCTAAAGCCCCAGGCCCTTTATTTCTCTGTTCCCACTGCATGGCTAACAGGCTAAAGCCCCAGGCCCTTTATTATCTCTGTTCCCACTGCATGGCTAACAGGCTAAAGCCACAGGCCCTTTATTTCTCTGTTCCCACTGCATGGCTAACAGGCTAAAGCCCCAGGCCCTTTATTATCTCTGTTCCCACTGCATGGCTAACAGGCTAAAGCCCCAGGCCCTTTATTATCTCTGTTCCCACTGCATGGCTAACAGGCTAAAGCCCCAGGCCCTTTATTATCTCTGTTCCCACTGCATGGCTAACAGGCTAAAGCCCCAGGCCCTTTATTATCTCTGTTCCCACTGCATGGCTAACAGGCTAAAGCCCCAGGCCCTTTATTATCTCTGTTCCCACTGCATGGCTAACAGGCTAAAGCCACAGGCCCTTTATTTCTCTGTTCCCACTGCATGGCTAACAGGCTAAAGCCCCAGGCCCTTTATTTCTCTGTTCCCACTGCATGGCTAACAGGCTAAAGCCCCAGGCCCTTTATTTCTCTGTTCCCACTGCATGGCTAACAGGCTAAAGCCCCAGGCCCTTTATTATCTCTGTTCCCACTGCATGGCTAACAGGCTAAAGCCCCAGGCCCTTTATTATCTCTGTTCCCACTGCATGGCTAACAGGCTAAAGCCCCAGGCCCTTTATTATCTCTGTTCCCACTGCATGGCTAACAGGCTAAAGCCCCAGGCCCTTTATTATCTCTGTTCCCACTGCATGGCTAACAGGCTAAAGTCACAGGCAGTTTGTGCCTCGCATTGCCACCTGTGCTTTTCTTTCACTAGGTTTTTTCATTTTGTGAAGTGATCTGTATCATGTTACAGGGGTCCTGTGAAATTCAGACCTAGATTATCTTGACCTTAGTTACCCCCAGTTAGCTATAAGGACTCTAATTACCCCATAAATATTACATAGGACCTGGTCCGACCTGGCCTAAAAAAAACACACAGCCCTGGGACCACACAGCCCTGGGACCACACTGCAGAGCAGAGGACAGAACTAAACAGGACCGTGCACTGAAGGGAAGAGAATGTATCCAGTATACAGAAGATAGCTCTATTTGGTAAAATACCAAGTCCATATTATGTCAAGAACAGCTCAAATAAGCAAAGAGAAACGACAGTTCATCATTACTTTAAGACATGAAGGTCAGTCAATAAGGACAATTTCAAGAACTTTGAAAGTTGCAAAAATCTTCTAGTGCTCTGATGAAACTGGCTCTCATGAGGACCACCACAGGAATGGAAGACCCAGAGTTACCTCTGCTGCAGAGGTTAAGTTCATTATAGTTACCAGCCTCAGAAATTGCAGCCCAAATAAATGCTTCACAGAGTTCAAGTAACAGACACATCTCAACATCAACTGTTCAGAGGAGACTGCATGAATCAGGCCTTCATGTTCGAATTGCTGCAAAGAAACCTCAACTAAAGGACACCAATAATAAGAAGAGACTTGCTTAGGCCAAGAAACACAAGCAATGGAAATTAGACTGGTGGAAATTTGTCCTTTGGTCTGATGAGTCCAAATTGGAGATTTTTGGTTCCAACCGCCGTGTTGTTGTGAGACATGGTGTTGGTGAACGGATGATCTCCACATGTGTGGTTCCCACTGTAAAGCATGGAGGAGGAGGTGTTATGGTGTGGGGGTGCTTTGTTGGTGACACAGTCTGTGATTTATTTAGAATTCAAGGCACACTTAACCAGCATGGCTACCATAGCATTCTGCAGCGATATGCCATCCCCTCTGGTTTGAGCTTAGTGGGACTATCATTTGTTTTTCAACAGGACAATGACCCAACACACCTCCATGTTGTGTAAGGGCTATTTGACCAAGAAGGAGAGTGATGGAGTGCTGCATCAGATGACCTGGTCTCCACAATCACCCGACCTCAATCAAATTGAGATGATTTGGGATGAGTCAGACCGCAGAGTGAAGGAAAAGCAGCAAACAAGTACTCAGCATAAGTGGGAACTCCTTCAAGACTGTTGGAAAAGCATTCCAGGTGAAGCTGGTTGAGAGAATGCCAAGAGTGTGCAAAGCTGTCATCAAGGCAAAGGGTGGTTACTTTGAAGAATCTCAAATATAAAATATATTTTGATTTGTTTAACACTTTTTTGGTTACTACATGATTCAATGTGTTATTTTATAGTTTTGATGTCTTCACCATTATTCTACAATGTAGAAAATACTAAAAATAAATAAAAACCCTTGAATGAGGTGTGTCCAAACTTTTGATCGGTAGTGTACACACACACAAACAAGGAAGCACGCACACGCACACTGATGGACACTGAACCCTGTGCCACCTTCAGTGACTGAGGGGTCCTCCTCATCCTTTCCCAGAATGCTGTCTGTTCTCTGTTCCACAGTGGTTATGAAACAAAGTGTATCACACACAAACTTACATGCACGGACGTGGAGTACAGACAGGTCCCCTTAGAGGTGTGCATCGTTCTAGCATCACTACCAATAATGTACAATAACATCTCTCTGCATTCCTATACAACAAAGTCTGTTTCCCAAATAGCAACCTCATTCCCCACACTATCTAGAACCTAAAATGGTTCCCCTTTGTCACGACTTCCGCCGAAGTCGGTCCCTCTCCTTGTTCAGGCGGCGTTCGGCGGTCGACGTCGACGCCCTTCTAGCCATCGTCATCGCCGATCAACTTTTCATTTTCCATTTGTTTTGTCTTTGTTTTCTACACACCTGGTTTCAATTCCCCAATTACATGTTCATTATTTAACCCTCTGTTTCCCCCATGTTTGTGTGTGTGTTTGTATTCATTGGTCGGACTGTGACTTAACGGCTGGTTGTTTGTTTGCCGGGTTCTGTATTGTACGCCCGTTCATTTTGGTGAGACAGGTATTATTTCCGCACCTTTGTATCGTTTGTGTACTGGTGCTGTTTTTGCATTAAATTACCTTGTCCATACATCTCTGCTCTCCTGCGCCTGACTCACTGAACCAGTTACCCACAGCCTGACACCCTTTGAAGAACTATTTTGGGTTCTGTGTCAAACCCTTTCCACAGAGGGTTCTACATGGAACCCAAAAGAGGTCTACCTGGAACCAAAAATGGTTCTACTATGGAGACGGCCGAAGAACCCTTTTGGAACTCTTTTGTCTAAGAGTGTACAGTCGTGGCCAAAAGTTTTGAGAATGACACAAATATAAATTTTCACAAAGTCTGCTGCCTCAGTTTGTATGATGGCAATTTGCATATACTCCAGAATGTCATGAAGAGTGATCAGATGAATTGCAATTAATTGCGAAGTCCCTCTTTGCAATGCAAATGATCTGAATCCCCCAAAAACATTTCCACTGCATTTCAGCCCTGCCACAAAAGGACCAGCTGACATCATGTCAGTGATTCTCTCGTTAACACAGGTGTGAGGGTTGACGAGGACAAGACTGGAGATCCCTCTGTCATGCTGATTGAGTTCGAATAACAGACTGGAAGCTTCAAAAGGAGGGTGGTGCTTGGAATCATTGTTCTTCCTATTTAAACCATGGTTACCTGCAAGGAAACGTGCCGTCATCATTGCTTTGCACAAAAAGGGCTTCACAGGCAAGGATATTTCTGCCAGTAAGATTGCACCTAAATCAACCATTTATCGGATCATCAAGAACTTCAAGGAGAGCGGTTCAATTGTTGTGAAGAAGGCTTCAGGGCGCCCAAGAAAGTCCAGAAAGTGCCAGGATGCCATCATGGGACCCTATAGAGACTACAGGGATCTCATCATGGGACCCTACTGAGACTACAGGGATCTCATCATGGGACCCTATAGAGACTACATGGGACCCTATAGAGACTACAGGGATCTCATCAGGGAGTGAGACCCTATAGAGACTTCATCAGGGAGTGAGACCCTATAGAGACGAAAGAGATCTCATCAGGGTGTGAGACCCTATAGAGACGACAGAGATCTCCTCAGGGAGTGAGACCCTATAGAGACCTCATCAGAGTGTGAGACCCTATAGAGACGACAGAGATCTCATCAGGATGTGAGACCCTATAGAGACGACAGAGATCTCATCAGGGTGTGAGACCCTATAGAGACGACAGAGATCTCATCAGGGTGTGAGACCCTATAGAGACGACATAGATCTCATCAGGGTGTGAGACCCTATAGAGATGACAGAGATCTCATCAGGGTGTGAGACCCTATAGAGACTACAGGGATCTCATCAGGGTGTGAGACCCTATAGAGACCTCATCAGGGTGTGAGACCCTATAGAGACGACAGAGATAGGGTGTGAGACCCTATAGAGACTACAGGGATCTCATCAGGGTGTGAGACCCTATAGAGACCTCATCAGGGTGTGAGACCCTATAGAGACGACAGAGATCTCATCAGGGTGTGAGACCCCAGAGTCTGTTCTCTTTGGGTGATGGACAGAATGCGTTATAGAGACGACAGAGATCTCATCAGGGTGTGAGACCCTATAGAGACGACAGAGATCTCATCAGGGTGTGAGAACCTATAGAGACGACAGAGATCTCATCAGGGTGTGAGACCCTATAGAGACGACAGAGATCTCATCAGGGAGTGAGACCCTATAGAGACGACAGAGATCTCATCAGGGAGTGAGACCCTATAGAGACGACAGGGATCTCATCAGGGTGTGAGACCCTATAGAGACTACAGAGATCTCATCGGGGAGTAAATCTCGCTTATGGCCCCACACGGGCTAGAGTCGGCACTGTAGTCGGTTGGTGGGTCCAACACGGCTCTTTGCTACAGGGAAGCCACTACTTCTCTCTGCTATGATGCATTGTGGAGTTTGACAACATTCTCTAGAATCTAGATCAAGAGCGCTGAGCAAAGCACAACAAAACACATCGCTCACATTCCTTCCCACAACACAAGAACCAGATGTTGTTGTTTTTTAAACTTTTCTGTTCCCTGCAGTAACACCCCACAATCCATTTAAGTGACTGCATTTTAAGGAGTCTGTTCTCTTTGGGTGATGGACAGAATGCGTTCAGTGACATTGTAGTCACTACAAAGTAAAGTCTATTTAAGTCGTTGAAAGTAAAGCTCGCAGGCCCATTTCAGTGTGCTCAATGAGGTGTGGATAATGAATTCTGGTTCAGAGTAGCATTGGGGTGGTAGTTAGGTGTGAGGGGATTTCAATTAGATTCCTGGATTGATGCCAAGAATAACAGACCTGCCAGGGTCTGTGTCTAACTGTTAACACACTGAAAACAGGTCATGCTCATTACTATTCTACGCATAATAGCGGCACTAAGTGGTATCAATGACACAAGCACACACACACACAAACACAGGTCCACATTCATGCATACACGCGCAGAAACACACAGACAAGGCATATGCAGTACAAGAGCCGAGTATGACAACATCTTTCCTTCTCCAGGGTCACTGACTGAAGTACAACTGAAAGTTCTGTCAACGTAGTAGCTAAACCTCCATGAGCCCCTTGATGAGTTGACGAAGTGGCTGTGTGGTTTGTTTGGATTTGTACCTGACGTTTGGACTTTCTGCTCTAGATGATTCACATTATGTCATCCCGAATGGAAATCTATAATAAGTTAAGCTGTGTCAAAACGTGTCACTTTATCCTAAACATAACATGGTCATCATCATAAATTGATATTAGCAAGTCAAAACTACACAACGATATTTCAAAACAGCGGACAGATACTGCCGAAAAATACTTTGTGTGTTTCGTCATTCGTGTCCAAATTTGAAAGCTTTTTGAGAATACGTCTACTCATCAGGAACAGATAAATGACCAAGTGCAGTACGGTACCTCAGAAAAAAGCTTGGATACCTTTTGAATTAAAAATATATATATTTTCTAGACTAGTAACATATTGGAATGGCCCATCTTTCCTGCTAAAAGTATTACTGTCAGAGAGGGAGGCTAAAGACAGGAGAGCAGACCACAGGACATCCAGTACCACAGGACATCCAGGACATTCAGTACCACAGGACATCCAGGACATTCAGTACCACAGGACATCCAGGACATTCAGTACCACAGGACATCCAGGACATCCAGTACCACAGGACATCCAGGACATCCAGTACCACAGGACATCCAGGACATCCAGTACCACAGGACATCCAGGACATCCAGTACCACAGGACATCCAGGACATCCAGGACATCCAGTACCACAGGACATCCAGTACCACATTACATCCAGGACATTCAGTACCCCAGGACATCCAGTACCACAGGACATTCAGTACCACAGGACATCCAGGACATTCAGTACCACAGGACATCCAGGACATACAGTACCACATGACATCCAGGACATCCAGGACATTCAGTACCACAGGACATTCAGTACCACAGGACATCCAGGACATTCAGTACCACAGGACATCCAGTACCACAGGACATCCAGGACATCCAGTACCACAGGACATCCAGGACATCCAGTACCACAGGACATTCAGTACCACAGGACATCCAGTACCACATGACATCCAGTACCACATTACATCCAGGACATTCAGTACCACAGGACATCCAGGACATCCAGTACCACAGGACATTCAGTACCACAGGACATCCAGGACATCCAGTACTACAGGACATCCAGGACATTCAGTACCACAGGACATCCAGGACATCCAGGACATTCAGTACCACAGGACATCCAGTACCACAGGACATCCAGGACATCCAGTACCACAGGACATCCAGGACATTCAGTACCACAGGACATCCAGTACCACAGGACATCTAGGACATCCAGGACATTCACTACCACAGGACATCCAGGACATTCAGTGCCACAGGACATCCAGGACATTCAGTACCACAAGGCATCCAGGACATTCAGTACCACAGGACATCCAGGACATTCAGTACCACAGGACATCCAGTACCACAGGACATCCAGTACCACATTACATTCAGTGCCACAGGACATCCAGGACATTCAGTGCCACAGGACATCCAGTACCACAGGACATCCAGTACCACAGGACATCCAGGACATTCAGTACCACAGGACATCCAGGACATTCAGTACCACAGGACATCCAGTACCACAGGACATCCAGGACATCCAGTACCACAGGACATCCAGGACATTCAGTACCACAGGACATCCAGTACCACAGGACATCTAGGACATCCAGGACATTCACTACCACAGGACATCCAGGACATTCAGTGCCACAGGACATCCAGGACATTCAGTACCACAAGGCATCCAGGACATTCAGTACCACAGGACATCCAGGACATTCAGTACCACAGGACATCCAGGACATTCAGTACCACAGGACATACAGGACATTCAGTACCACAGGACATCCAGTACCACATTACATTCAGTGCCACAGGACATCCAGGACATTCAGTGCCACAGGACATCCAGTACCACAGGACATCCAGTACCACAGGACATCCAGGACATTCAGTACCACAGGACATCCAGGACATTCAATACCACAGGACATCCAGGACATTCAGTACCACAGGACATCCAGGACATTCAGTACCACAGGACATCCAGGACATCCCGTACCACAGGACATCCAGGACATCCAGTACATACAGTACCACAGGACATCCAGTACCACAGGACATCCAGGACATTCAGTACCACAGGACATCCAGGACATACAGTACCACATGACATCCAGGACATTCAGTACCACAGGACATTCAGTACCACAGGACATCCGGGACATTCAGTACCACAGGACATCCAGGACATTCAGTACCACAGGACATCCAGTACCACAGGACATCCAGGACATTCAGTACCACAGGACATCCAGTACCACATTACATCCAGTACCACATGACATCCAGGACATTCAGTACCACAGGACATCCAGGACATCCAGTACCACAAGACATTCAGTACCACAGGACATCCAGTACTACAGGACATCCAGGACATTCAGTACCACAGGACATCCAGGACATTCAGTACCACAGGACATCCAGGACATTCAGTACCACAGGACATCCAGGACATCCAGTACCACAGGACATCCAGGACATCCAGTACCACAGGACATCCAGGACATCCAGTACCACAGGACATCCAGGACATCCAGTACCACAGGACATCCAGGACATCCAGGACATCCAGTACCACAGGACATCCAGTACCACATTACATCCAGGACATTCAGTACCCCAGGACATCCAGTACCACAGGACATTCAGTACCACAGGACATCCAGGACATTCAGTACCACAGGACATCCAGGACATACAGTACCACATGACATCCAGGACATCCAGGACATTCAGTACCACAGGACATTCAGTACCACAGGACATCCAGGACATTCAGTACCACAGGACATCCAGTACCACAGGACATCCAGGACATCCAGTACCACAGGACATCCAGGACATCCAGTACCACAGGACATTCAGTACCACAGGACATCCAGTACCACATGACATCCAGTACCACATTACATCCAGGACATTCAGTACCACAGGACATCCAGGACATCCAGTACCACAGGACATTCAGTACCACAGGACATCCAGGACATCCAGTACTACAGGACATCCAGGACATTCAGTACCACAGGACATCCAGGACATCCAGGACATTCAGTACCACAGGACATCCAGTACCACAGGACATCCAGGACATCCAGTACCACAGGACATCCAGGACATTCAGTACCACAGGACATCCAGTACCACAGGACATCTAGGACATCCAGGACATTCACTACCACAGGACATCCAGGACATTCAGTGCCACAGGACATCCAGGACATTCAGTACCACAAGGCATCCAGGACATTCAGTACCACAGGACATCCAGGACATTCAGTACCACAGGACATCCAGGACATTCAGTACCACAGGACATACAGGACATTCAGTACCACAGGACATCCAGTACCACATTACATTCAGTGCCACAGGACATCCAGGACATTCAGTGCCACAGGACATCCAGTACCACAGGACATCCAGTACCACAGGACATCCAGGACATTCAGTACCACAGGACATCCAGGACATTCAATACCACAGGACATCCAGGACATTCAGTACCACAGGACATCCAGGACATTCAGTACCACAGGACATCCAGGACATCCCGTACCACAGGACATCCAGGACATCCAGTACCACAGGACATCCAGGACATCCAGGACATACAGTACCACAGGACATCCAGTACCACAGGACATCCAGGACATTCAGTACCACAGGACATCCAGGACATACAGTACCACATGACATCCAGGACATTCAGTACCACAGGACATTCAGTACCACAGGACATCCGGGACATTCAGTACCACAGGACATCCAGGACATTCAGTACCACAGGACATCCAGTACCACAGGACATCCAGGACATTCAGTACCACAGGACATCCAGTACCACATTACATCCAGTACCACATGACATCCAGGACATTCAGTACCACAGGACATCCAGGACATCCAGTACCACAAGACATTCAGTACCACAGGACATCCAGTACTACAGGACATCCAGGACATTCAGTACCACAGGACATCCAGGACATTCAGTACCACAGGACATCCAGGACATCCAGTACCACAGGACATCCAGGACATTCAGTACCACAGGACATCCAGGACATTCAGTACCACAGGACATCCAGTACCACAGGACATCCAGGACATTCAGTGCCACAAGGCATCCAGGACATTCAGTACCACAGGACATCCAGGACATTCAGTACCACAAGGCATCCAGGACATTCAGTACCACAGGACATCCAGGACATTCAGTACCACAGGACATCCAGGACATTCAGTACCACAGGACATACAGGACATTCAGTACCACAGGACATCCAGTACCACATTAAATTCAGTGCCACAGGACATCCAGGACATTCAGTGCCACAGGACATCCAGTACCACAGGACATCCAGTACCACAGGACATCCAGGACATTCAGTACCACAGGACATCCAGGACATTCAGTACCACAAGGCATCCAGGACATCCAGTACCACAGGGCATCCAGGACATCCAGTACCACAGGACATCCAGGACATCCCGTACCACATGACATCCAGTACCACATGACATCCAGTACCACAGGACATCCAGTACCACATGACATCCAGGACATTCAGTACCACAGGACATCCAGGACATCCAGTACCACAGGACATCCAGTACCACATGACATCCAGGACATCCAGTACCACATGACATCCAGTACCACATTACATTCAGTACCACAGGACATCCAGGACATTCAGTGCCACAGGACATCCAGGACATTCAGTACCACAGGACATCCAGGACATTCAGTACCACAGGACATCCAGAACATCCAGTACCACAGGACATCCAGGACATCCAGTACCACAGGACTGGCTTTGTTCTTTGGTACGCAACCCAACTTTGGTGCATTTTCTTGACTGAACGGAAGTAGAAATTATAACACAATTATAGTTGATTGTTTTTTGACAGCAAAGGTAAATGAGGTTGAAAGTGGATACTCCTCCACAGGCTAACTGTCAGTTGGATAGAGTCCATTACAGACAATGATTGGTGCATAACATCCCCTAAGCACTTAGAGAGAGTAATTCAGCATGAAATTTTGAACGTTTCAGAGTTTTTCAGGCATCTGCACGCAAGCATTCTCACACACACACACACACGGCTTGGGAGTCCAATCTATCTGGTGTAATTTACAATGATAGGATAAATATTAATTTAATTAATGGCATATCCTGTAACTGTACATATGGATCTAATTCTGCCTATGATTATTTGACATGCAATATATTTGAGTTTTATCTGGGTTATATTTGGGTGACTGCACTAAAAACAGGATGAACACACTACCCTCATTCCAACACTTATTCAGGTTCTGAAGCCATATTGGGGTGGCAGGGTAGCCTAGTGGTTAGAGCGTTGGTAATCGAAAGGTTGCAAGTTCAAATCCCTGAGCTGACATGGTACAAATCTGTCGTTCTGCCCCTGAACAGGCAGTTAACCCACTGTTCCTAGGCTGTCATTAAAAATAAGAATTTGTTCAAAACTGACTTGCCTAGTTAAATAAAGGTAAATAAATAAATATTACATGTGAGCTGCCGGAGTTTGACAGAGAACTAAAGGAGGTTTTTGAGTCTCTTGATTTGCAAAAGCACATGTATTCTCTCAATGGGGTGCATTTATAGAATCTAAAAAGGTTAATGGTTCTTCAGAACAGTTGGAACAGTTCCTATAGTTTCCTCCTGGACTGACAGGACAGCCAGGGCTGAGGAGAAGGATGTATTGGCAGTCTGTTCTGTCCTCAGCTCTGAGAGGAGCATCCCAGCAGGCTGTCAGAGAGACCAGGCCTGCAGACAGAGGGAAGTGGCCCAGTCCAGGACCCTGCTGTTTCCCTGGCTGTGCTGACTAAGAGGCCCCGGTTCCCTGACATTGAGGCCCCGGTTCTGTTCCCTCTGACCCACCCAGGAGGGCAGTATTAAACACTATTAAACAGATACTGCATGCCAGCTGCAGGGGGAGAGGGAGAGAGAGAGGGAGACGGAGCAGGGAGTGAGTTTGTGAGAGAGAGATAAATAGAAAGAGAATGAGAGAGGGGGAGAGGAAGGGAGTGGAGGCAAGAGGGGGTAAGAGAGGGAGAGAGAGAGCGAGATAGAAGAGAGGGGAGTCAGACGAGTAAGACGGGTGATGGAGAAAGAGTGGACATGGGATCGGCAACCTCCTCTGGAACAATATAGATGAATGAACACTGTTCAATGTAACATAATAAGATGGATGAAATATGTCCCAGTACAGTACATCTGCTCTAGCTCTCCCTCACAATCATTGGCTACACCCAGTCACTCACCCCAGACCATTAACCACGTTCACTCCACACTGTTACAGTACAATGGAAACAGAGACCCCACACAGTACTTTAACACAGGACATTAAAACGACCTATCCATTAATGAGCAGTTGAACCCAGCATTACTTTAACTCTGACAGTCAAATGGATTCAGTGTAATTTCCCAGGATACGGCCTCCCGATCCAAAACAAATACATCTCACTGAATTGAATTTGTGCAAATGCTCTGCTCCATTTGATCTGCAAGCCCTTTTGTTTTCATTATCCACGTTTAAAGGCATAAATCATTGTTCATGTGAAGTTGTGCCAGACGGAAGAGAATGACATCAGGTGTCAAGGTGGTTACAAGGTTTTGTTGTACAGGCATGCAGAAGGAGGCTTCATCACCTCTGTAGACTGCAGTCAACATATCTACTCTTCTTCTTCTGAACTTGACAACCTTTGTATCTCTTTGGGAGGTGGGTAAACTCGATTCTGTGTTCGGTTGGGATTCACAGAGGTTAAATTGGAAAAGTTGACCTTTTTCGGGAACGGTGGAATCTGTTTCAGATGAGCTGACTTGGCCTTGTGCAATTTGATCTTAGCAGATATAGACCCAGGGATCAGCCAACCTGAGACCTACAAAGAGCAGGAAAGACCTGATTCAATATGGAGTTAAGCTTTGCCTAAAGTCATTGATCTAATCGAGAGATTTCCCAACCCTAAAACTACCACCAGTAATGACATAGGATTCGGGTGTGATGTGTAATATGTGGGATGGGTGGGTTATCCAGCAGGAACTGTTTTCAACACCCTAATCTCTGAGAAATGGAAGGAAAGCATGGGCAAGCCAAAAATGTGTTATTTCTTATCTCTGAACCTGTGGGATGTCAACATCAGGGGTGCAACTTTGGTTTTAGACGTGGGACACACACACACACACACATACATATACATATATATATATATATATATATATATATATATATATATATATATATATATATATATATACACAGTGCCAGTCAAAAGATTGGACACACCTACTCATTCCAGGGTTTTTCTTTATTTGTAGTATTTTCTACAATGTAGAATAATAGTGAAGACATCAAAACTATAAAATAATACATATGCAATAATGTAGTAACCAAAAAACTGTTAAACAAATCAAAATATATTTTATATTTGAGATTCTTCAAAGTAACCACCCTTTGCCTTGACAGCTTTGCAGCTTTGGCATTCTCTCAACTAGCTTCACCTGGAATGCTTTTCCAACAGTCTTGAAGGAGTTCCCACATATGCTGAGCACTGCTTGGCTGTTTTTCCTTCACTCTGCGGTCCAACTCATCCCAAACCATCTCAATTGGGTTGAGGTCGGGCGATTGTGGAGGCCAGGTCATCTGATGCAGCACTCCACCACTCTCCTTCTTGGTCAAATAGCCCTTACACAGCCTGGAGGTGTCATTGTCCTGTTGAAAAACAAATGATAGTCCCACTAAGCACAAACCAGATGGGATGGCGTATCGCTGCAGAATGCTGTGGTAGCCATGCTGGTTAAGAGTGCCTTTAATTCTAAATAAATCATGACAGTGTCACCAGCAAAGCACCCCAACACCATCACACCTCCTCCTCTGTACTTCTACACATGCGGAGATCATCTTTTCACCTACCCTGCGGTTAGAACCAAAAATGTCAACGGACCGATTTCCACCGGTCTAATAAGTCATTACTCGTGTTTCTTGGCCTAAGCAAGCCTTTTCTTCTATTTAGTGTCCTTTAGTAGTGTTTTTTTTGCAGCAATTTGACCATGAAGGCCTGATTCACACAGTCTCCTCTGAACAGTTGATTTTGAGATGTGTCTGCTACTTGAACTCTGAAGCATTTATTTGGGCTGCAATTTCTGAGGCTGGTAACTATAATGATCATATCCTCTGCAGCAGAGGTAACTCTGGGTCTTCCTTTCCTGTGGCGGTCCTCATGAGAGCCAGCTTCATCATAGCGCTTGACGGTTTTTGTGACTGCACCTGAAGAAACTTTCAAAGTTCTTGAAATTTATCGGATTGACTGATCTTCATTTCTTGAAGTAATGATGAACTGTTATTTCTCTTTGCTTATTTGAGCTGTTCTTGCCATAATATGGACTTGGTCTTTTACCAAATAGGGCTATCTTCTGTATACCACCCCTACTTTGTCACAACACAACTGACTGGCTCAAATGCATTAAGAAAGAAAGAAATTCCACAAATTGATGCATTCCAGGTGACTACCTGAAGCTGGTTGAGAGAATGCCAAGAGTGTTCAAAGCTGTCATCAAGGCAAAGGGTGGCTACTTTGAAGAATCTCAAATGTAAAATATATTTTGATTTGTTAAACACTTTTTTGGTTACTACATGATTCCATATCTGTTATAGTTTTGAAGATTTCACTATTATTCTACAATGTACAAAATAGTAAAAATAAAGAAACATCCTTGAATAAGTAGGTGTTTCCAAACTTTTGACTGGTACTGTATATATTTTTTTATCCAGTCAGATAAACACTCCAAACAGCCTGCCCGGCCACTCGGAGACATCCGCATGGTCCTAAAGCACACTGTTGCCTCATTTTGCATCACATTCCAATGATAAAACCGAGTGAAAGTTGCACTCCTGGTCAACATACAGTATTACACCTCCATTGAGACATGGCCACCAATGGTGGCTAGAGCCAGGTCTCAGAGCTACATAAATACCTCCACTGAGAAACACAGGTTAGGTGAAGAATAACGTCCTGTAGAGGATGTTTCTCACCTTGGCATCCCAGGAAATGTGTGAAAACAGAGCCGGTTACAGAGAACTAGCTAATATGCACACATCCCTTCTGCTGCCTCTCCGTCTACTGTAACTCAAACCGAGATTCCCTTTAATAAAACACTATGTTACTATAGGCGCACTCAACCTCATCCACAATATGGAGATATTGCAAGATATATGCAATACTTACGATATGAAATATCAAAGGAGCAATATGCAGGACTTAATGCAAGAGAAATATCAGGGGAGAAATGTTCTGTTGGTTTGCATATCATCTTTTTGAATTACAATCATTACGTAAATAAGAATTTGTTTTTAACTGACTTGCCTAGTTAAATAAAGGTTAAATAAAAAATAAATAAAAACATTTTTGGGGGAAAATAATGTAAGAATGAATAGATGACATATTTCACTATGTATAGTCAGTTAAATGACGACTACTGCAATAGGAACAGTCTCATTCATACTGTATATTCAGATAGGCAGCATGTGGAGAGAGGTGTAGAAGCAGATGTCTATGAAATTGACTCCTTAGGATTTAACCTTTGGATCGCTGAAGCTATGTCGTCAACTGCAGTTGGTGGCATAACATTTGTCTTTGGAAAAAAAAATCATCCAACCAAAAGTTCCAAAATTCTTAGAGGGAGAAGACAAGTGATATTCATTCAGTAAAAAACAGATGCACCTGTCCATAAACCTGTCCATAGACCTGTCCATAGACCTGTGATTGTCCATGTATTTTGAAAACAGTAAGAAACTATGTAAAAACACAAATGGGTTATTATTCCCATCCACATCATTCACCATGCTCTACAAACCAGACAGGTACATAGATTGGGCTGTTTTGGATATCATATGCCCACCAATTCCCGATGATTTAGCTAAGAACACATCAAATTCAATGATATGCTAATTATATGTAAATGGTCTATCTAACCTCCACAATGTTAGGGAGAAGGTAACAGGCTTGATTAAGACCAGCTAGACAGGGTTGATTAAGACCAGCTAGACAGGGTTGGCATAATGTTTTCTGTATAGGGTTGGTTTAAGACCAGCTAGACAGGGTTGATTTAAGACCAGCTAGACAGGCTTGATTAAGACCAGCTAGACAGGCTTGATTAAGACCAGCTAGACAGGCTTGATTAAGACCAGCTAGACAGGGTTGGCATAATGTTTTCTGTACAGGGTTGGTTTAAGACCAGCTAGACAGGGTTGATTAAGACTAGCTAGACAGGGTTGGTTTAAGACCAGCTAGACAGGCTTGATTAAGACCAGCTAGACAGGCTTGATTAAGACCAGCTAGACAGGGTTGGCATAATGTTTTCTGTATAGGGTTGGTTTAAGACCAGCTAGACAGGGTTGATTAAGACCAGCTAGACAGGGTTGGCATAATGTTTTCTGTACAGGGTTGGTTTAAGACCAGCACGACAGGGTTGATTAAGACTAGCCAGACAGGGTTGATTAAGACTAGCTAGACAGGGTTGGTTTAAGACCAGCTAGACAGGCTTGATTAAGACCAGCTAGACAGGGTTGGCATAATGTTTTCTGTATAGGGTTGGTTTAAGACCAGCTAGACAGGGTTGATTAAGACCAGCTAGACAGGGTTGGCATAATGTTTTCTGTATAGGGTTGGTTTAAGACCAGCTAGACAGGGTTGATTAAGACCAGCTAGACAGGGTTGGCATAATGTTTTCTGTACAGGGTTGGTTTAAGACCAGCACGACAGGGTTGATTAAGACTAGCCAGACAGGGTTGATTAAGACTAGCTAGACAGGGTTGGTTTAAGACCAGCTAGACAGGCTTGAT
This sequence comes from Brachymystax lenok tsinlingensis, assembly GCA_030435695.1. Classification (NCBI taxonomy): domain Eukaryota; kingdom Metazoa; phylum Chordata; class Actinopteri; order Salmoniformes; family Salmonidae; genus Brachymystax; species Brachymystax lenok. Next base: position 8,345,545 of record CM059795.1, on the reverse strand, counting down.
TAAGACCAGCTAGACAGGGTTGGCATAATGTTTTCTGTATAGGGTTGGTTTAAGACCAGCTAGACAGGGTTGATTAAGACCAGCTAGACAGGGTTGGCATAATGTTTTCTGTATAGGGTTGGTTTAAGACCAGCTAGACAGGGTTGGCATAATTTTCTGTACGGGGTTCGGGGCCTGGGAGGGAGGGGGGAGGGGAGGGGGGTCCACAATGCCAGAAAGTACTAAATGCTTGGCGTGGGTTCCAAATAGTGTATTAATCTAGAAGGGGCAGCTGTTTGCAATAGAGATTGATTGCTATGGCTGTGTTTAATGGTGCAGGCAACATTTCCTTTCTTTGGCTTGTTTGTGTCCTGTAGGACTGATGACTGATCAGCTTATTAGCTTTAGTAATGGGAGAATACATTAAGAATGTAAATGACCCAAACATGAAAAACAGTTAGACAAGAAAAAATCTGCAGTGTGAGTAAAATACTGTACAAAGCCTCTGGTTATCGGAGGCTACACATTTTCGATTTTTTCATTTCACCTTTATTTTACCAGGTAGCTAGTTGAGAACAAGTTCTCATTTACAACTGCGACCTGGCCAAGATGAAGCACAGCAGATCGACACATGCAACAACAAAGAGTTACACATGGAATAGACAAACACACAGTCAATAATACAGTAGAAAAAAATAAAAAACAAGTCTATATACAGTGAGTGCAAATGAGGTAAGATAAGGGAGGTAGGGCAATAAATAGGCCATGGTGGCGAGGTAATTACAATATAGCAATTAAACACTGGAATGGTAGATGTGCAGAAGTTGAATGTGCAAGTAGAGATACTGGGGTGCAAAGGAGCAAGATAAGTAAATAAATACAGTATGGGGATGAGGTAGTAGGATGGGCTGTTTACAGATGGGCTATGTACAGGTGCAGAGATCTGTGAGCTGCTCTGACAGCTGGAAAACAATACATAGCCTCTGGTTATTGGAGGCTACACATGACAACAATACATAGCCTCGGGGTGGCAGGTAGCCTAGTGGTTAGAGCGTTGGGCCAGTAACCTGAAGGTTGCTGGATTGAATCCCCGAGCTGACAAGGTAACAATCTATCGTTCTGCCCTTGAACAAGGCAGTTAACACACTGTTCCCCGGTAGGCCGTCATTGTAAATAAGAATTTGTTCTTAACTGACTTGCCTAGCAACAAATAAAATTACACATGAAAAAAAGACATAGCCTCTGGTTATTGCAAGCTACACATGAAAATCACCCTTCACTGATAGAGAATAAGTTGAGGATCAGAAAGGTTGGTCTTGACAATATGGATTGGTAGTGTCAGTGTTGTTCTGCATGTCCATTCCCATCCTCTCTGCCTTTCACAGAAATCTCAGACATGCTCTAGCAAAGTCTCAGTGCCACCCAAAAAAGCCTGAGTCCTCTGGTGCAGTGTGAGGTACAGAGCTTATAATTGCATTCTTGGTGGTCGAAGTGAAAGTGTTGCACTTAAATAGAGTTTAGGATTTAAACGGTTTGTCAACACTCAGCATTAACAAAGCATACCCAAATAAACAAATGCTGCATTATAACAATGTATTGCCAGCCTGGCATTAAGATATCACTGCTGTCTGTCCTAACTATCGTCAGCCATTGTTTCAACTTCAAATCAAAGTTTATTTGTCACGTGCGCCGAATACAACAGGTACAGTGAAATGCTTACTTACAGGCTCTAACCAACAGTGCAAAAAAGGTATTATGTGAACAATAGGTAAGTAAAGAAATAAAAACAGTAGCGAGGCTGCATACAGGCACCGGTTAGTCGGGCTGATTGAGGTAGTATATGTACATGTAGATATGGTTAAAGTGACTATGCATTTATGATGAACAGAGAGTAGCAGTAGCGTAAAAGAGGGGTTGGCGGGTGGCGGGACACAATGCAGAAAGCATTGAGGGGGTGCACACAACGCAAAACTTACATATGATATTGTGTGGTCCTTTATCATTCTGCCCTGTAGGTAGACTATAGACCATAGTTCTGTCTGTCATTACCACGACCAGGGAGGGAGAGAGGAGAAGGCCACACACACACACACACACACACACACACACACACACACACACACACACACACACACACACACACACACACACACACCTCTGCTGTACACATTATCACAGGCTCAACCCACATACTAACATAACCATAGCATGACCATGACTGTTAGCATACAGCATCACCACACAACGGTTCACTGTGAATACCCACCGTGAAGAGAAACTGCTTAGTGCTGGGAAACTGCGGATCAACCCACCCTAAACAGTACAGGCTATTTTCTCTGACACAGATAAAGCCTAGTCCTGGACAAAAAACAAGAATGCTCATTGTAGGAATCTCCATCGAAATACGTAGCTTTTTAGACCAGGACTAATCTCTCTGGGAAACCAGCCTTGTGTAACACTGTTGCTTCCGTCCCTCTCCTCGCTCCGACTTGGGCTTGAACCAGGGACCCTCTGAACACATCAACAAATGCCTCCCACGAAGTATCATTACCTATCGTGTCACAAAAAGCCACGGCCCTTGCAGAGCAAAGGAAACAACTACTTCAAGGTCTCAGAGTGAGTGACGTCACCGTAACTAGCGAGCATTACACCCGGGTAACTTAGCAGTGAGAGACCAACAGTTTACAAAGACCTGTCTTAATCAACTTGTGTCAGACCTTACTAAGTACTCTCCTGTAGAACTACTAATAACAAGTAAAATACTCGCAATTGAACATAAAATGTGTTTTCAATAACAAAGTATGTGTAATTTCCATGGCTACATAACTTTATAAGTGGCTACTTAAAAAAAAAAAAAAATACAAATTTTTATAGAACTTATCATTGATTTCACATTGTAGCCTACAGTGAGGGAAAAAAGTATTTGATCCCCTGCTGATTTTGTACGTTTGCCCACTGACAAAGAAATGATCAGTCTATAATTTTAATGGTAGGTTTATTTGAACAGTGAGAGACGGAATAACAACTAAAAAAATCCAGAAAAACGCATGTGAAAAATGTTATAAATTGATTTGCATTTTAATGAGGGAAATAAGTATTTGACCCCCTCTCAATCAGAAAGATTTCTGGCGCCCAGGTGTCTTTTATACAGGTAATGAGCTGAGATTAGGAGCACACTCTTAAAGGGAGTGCTCCTAATCTCAGTTTGTTACCTGTATAAAAGAAACCTGTCCACAGAAGCAATCAATCAATCAGATTCCAAACTCTCCACCATGGCCAAGACCAAAGAGCACTCCAAGGATGTCAGGGACAAGATTGTAGACCTACACAAGGCTGGAATGGGCTACAAGACCATCGCCAAGCAGCTTGGTGAGAAGGTGACAACAGTTGGTGCGATTATTCGCAAATGGAAGAAACACAAAAGAACTGTCAATCTCCCTCGGCCTGGGGCTCCATGCAAGATCTCACCTCAATGAGTTGCAATTATCATGAGAACGGTGAGGAATCAGCCCAGAACTACACGGGAGGATCTTGTCAATGATCTCAAGGCAGCTGGGACCATAGTCACCAAGAAAACAATTGGTAACACACTACACCGTGAAGGACTGAAATCCTGCAGCGCCCGCAAGGTCCCCCTGCTCAAGAAAGTACATACAGTGGGGCAAAAAAGTATTTAGTCAGCCACCAATTGTGCAAGTTCTCTCACTTAAGAAGATGAGAGAGGCCTGTAATTTTCATCATAGGTACACTTCAACTATGACAGACAAAATGAGGGGAAAGAATCCAGAAAATCACATTGTAGGATTTTTTATGAATTTATTTGCAAATTATGGTGGAAAATAAGTATTTGGTCACATACAAACAAGCAAGATTTCTGGCTCTCACAGACCTGTAACTTCTTCTTTAAGAGGCTCCTCTGTCCTCCACTCGTTACCTGTATTAATGGCACCTGTTTGAACTTGTTATCAGTATAAAAGACACCTGTCCACAACCTCAAACAGTCACACTCCAAACTCCACTATGGCTAAGACCAAAGAGCTGTCAAAGGACACCAGAAACAAAATTGTAGACCTGCACCAGGTTGGGAAGACTGAATCTGCAATAGGTAAGCAGCTTGGTTTGATGAAATCAACTGTGGGAGCAATTATTAGGAAATGGAAGACATACAAGACCACTGATAATCTTCCTCGATCTGGGGCTCCACGCAAGATCTCACCCCGTGGGGTCAAAATGATCACAAGAACGGTGAGCAAAAATCCCAGAACCACACGGGGGACCTAGTGAATGACCTGCAGAGAGCTGGGACCAAAGTAACAAAGCCTACCATCAGTAACACACTACGCCGCCAGGGACTCAAATCCTGCAGTGCCAGACGTGTCCCCCTGCTTAAGCCAGTACATGTTCAGGCCCGTCTGAAGTTTGCTAGAGAGCATTTGGATGATCCAGATGAGGATTGGGAGAATGTCATATGGTCAGATGAAACCAAAATATAACTTTTTGGTAAAAACTCAACTCGTCGTGGTTTGGAGGACAAAGAATGCTGAGTTGCATCCAAAGAACACCATACCTACTGTGAAGCATGGGGGTGGAAACATCATGCTTTGGGGCTGTTTTTCTGCAAAGGGACCAGGACGACTGATCCGTAAAGGAAAGAATGAATGGGGCCATGTATCGTGAGATTTTGAGTGAAAACCTCCTTCCATCAGCAAGGGCATTGAAGATGAAACGTGGCTGGGTTTTTCAGCATGACAATGATCCCAAACACACCGCCCGGGCAACGAAGGAGTGGCTTCAGAAGAAGCATTTCAAGGTCCTGGAGTGGCCTAGCCAGTCTCCAGATCTCAACCCCATAGAAAATCTTTGGAGGGAGTTGAAAGTCCGTGTTGCCCAGCGACAGCCCCAAAACATCACTGCTCTAGAGGAGATCTGCATGGAGGAATGGGCCAAAATACCAGCAACAGTGTGTGAAAACCTTGTGAAGACTTACAGAAAACGTTTGACCTCTGTCATTGCCAACAAAGGGTATATAACAAAGTATTGAGATAAACTTTTGTTATTGACCAAATACTTATTTTCCACCATAATTTGCAAATAAATAAATAAAAAATCCTACAATGTGATTTTCTGGATTTCTTTTTCTCATTTCGTCTGTCATAGTTGAAGTGTACCTATGATGAAAATTACAGGCCTCTCTCATCTTTTGAAGTTGGAGAACTTGCACAATTGGTGGCTGACTAAATACTTTTTTGCCCCACTGTATACATGCCCGTCTGAAGTTTGCCAATGAACATCTGAATGATTCAGAGGACAACTGGGTGAAAGTGTTGTGGTCAGATGAGACCAAAATGGAGCTCTTTGGCATCAACTCAACTCGCCGTGTTTGGAGGAGGAGGAATGCTGCCTATGACCCCAAGAACACCATCTCCACCGTCAAATATGGAGGTGGAAACATTATGCTTTGGGAGTGTTTTTCTGCTAAGGGGACAGGACAACTTCATCGCATCAAAGGGACGATGGACGGGGCCATGTACCATCAAATCTTGGGTGAGAACCTCCTTCCCTCAGCCCGGGCATTGAAAATGGGTCGTGGATCAGTATTCCAGCATGACAATGACCCAAAACACACGGCCAAGGCAACAAAGGACTGGCTCAAGAAGAAGCACAATAAGGTCCTGGAGTGGCCTAGCCAGTCTCCAGACCTTAATCCAATAGAAAATCTGTGGAGGGAGCTGAAGGTTCGAGTTGCCAAACGTCAGCCTCGAAACCTTAATGACTTGGAGAAGATCTGCAAAGAGGAGTGGGACAAAATCCCTCCTGAGATGTGTGCAAACCTGGTGGCCAACTACAAGAAACGTCTGACCTCTGTGATTGCCAACAAGGGTTTTGCCACCAAGTACTAAGTCATGTACTTATTTCCCTCATTAAAATGCAAATCAATTTATAAAAATGTTCACATGCGTTTTTCTCTCACTGTTCAAATAAACCTACCATTAAAATTATAGACTGATCATTTCTTTGTCAGTGGGCAAACGTACAAAATCAGCAGGGGATCAAATACTTTTTTCCCTCACTGTATGTAATATTATTTAATTAACAAGTATCCCAAACAGTTAATCCAGATTCTAAAGCAAACCATATATTACAAGAATTGACCATTGCATTGTAAGATGACAAGAGAACTGTAATAAACTACCCCAGTGTAAGATATTGATACACCAGTAAAATAATATTCTTGACATTTATGATTTAAGGTTGCCAACACTGTGGTGTATCACGAACTAACTCACTGTGGTTTCACTAACCAACCAAATCCAACCCTCATAAGATGTAATTTTACTTGTGAGTTACAGACCTACTTTAGCCAGACCTGGGTTCAAATACTATTTGAAATCATTGCAAATCCGTGCTTGATTGAGCTTTCCTGAAACAACTGAGCCAATAGAAAAGTCAGAAAACATTTGGCACTCCTGGCAGGTTAAAGCAAACTCAAAAATATTTCTAATAGTATTTGAACCCAGGTCTGGCCCTAACTTAATAGAAGCCTATTGGATTTTACAATACAAAAATCCTTTCATTTCTGGTAATCACATATCCCTTTCAGCCTTCACATTCCTTCATATCTTTGATTATCATCTCATACTTGGAGCCACTTTAAACCATTACGCCTATTTCAATGTCTCAGTCCGTCCCCCAAATGATTCCCCCGTTTGCTAGGTTCTAAGGGAAGTACACAAATGTCTTTTCAGCATTTCAGATAAAACCACTTTAGAGACACGGTGAGGCATTATGACCAAGTATTTGAAGTCATGAAGTCATGTTCTGCATCCTTAAGTGTCTCAAATGACACACTATTCCCTATATAGAGCACTACTTTACAGGGCCTTGGTCAATAGTAACACACTATATAGGGAATAGTGTGTCATTTGAGACTCAACCGTAACCGTGGTCTTACTGGAAAGGCATGTTTTGTATTACAAACCGATACAAATGGAAACAGATGTACAAATGGGTTTTGGTGGAAACAAATCAAATTACTCTCTATAATATTGAACAGCAGAGAGAAATATTGCTGATCGCTATCCAAAGAAACCACAGACATTATGTTTTAAAGTAACTTTATATCCGTACATCTTTTGGAGGTAAGCCTCATAATTTAACAATATCATAAATTATAACAATATATATTATATTTTCTCAAAGTCATTTGTTTTTCCTGTAATGTTGGTAAACCGTTTAGTATTGGACTACAAGAAGACTGTTGGTATCCTGTTAAGTATTGGACAATAGGGAGACTGTTGGTATCCTGTTTAGTATTGGACTATAGGGTGACTGTTGGTATCCTGTTTAGTATTGGACTATAGGGAGACTGTTGGTATCCTGTTTAGTATTGGACAATAGGGAGACTGTTGGTATCCTGTTTAGTATTGGACAATAGGGAGACTGTTGGTATCCTGTTTAGTATTGGACTATAGGGAGACTGTTGGTATCCTGTTTAGTATTGGACAATAGGGAGACTGTTGGTATCCTGTTTAGTATTGGACTATAGGAGACTGTTGGTATCCTGTTTAGTATTGGACAATAGGGAGACTGTTGGTATCCTGTTTAGTATTGGACAATAGGGAGACTGTTGGTATCCTGTTTAGTATTGGACTATAGGGAGACTGTTGGTATCTTGTTTAGTATTGGACTATAGGGAGACTGTTGGTATCCTGTTTAGTATTGGACTATAGGGAGACTGTTGGTATCCTGTTTAGTATTGGACAATAGGGAGACTGTTGGTATCCTGTTTAGTATTGGACTATAGGGAGACTGTTGGTATCCTGTTTAGTATTGGACAATAGGGAGACTGTTGGTATCCTGTTTAGTATTGGACTATAGGGAGACTGTTGGTATCCTGTTTAGTATTGGACAATAGGGAGACTGTTGGTATCTTGTTTAGTATTGGACTATAGGGAGACTGTTGGTATCCTGTTTAGTATTGGACTATAGGGAGACTGTTGGTATCCTGTTTAGTATTGGACTATAGGGTGACTGTTGGTATCCTGTTTAGTATTGGACAATAGGGAGACTGTTGGTATCCTGTTTAGTATTGGACTATAGGGAACTTGCAAAGCATCTATTAACGTTGACATACGTCTTGTTTCACCTACAAGTAAAACATTATACAACTTGTTAATAACAACTGGACCGTTGATAGCGGGACACTTCAACCTAATTCCATCCTCTACTCATGTCTCACCATAGACTGTCGTGAGGTCAAAGTCTGCCCTCAAAGCCTGCTTAGAATGTGTTGGGAAATGTTGCCCAGTGGAAAGGCACAGCCTGATATGAGTAGCTAAGATAGATCAAGTTGTAGCTTTCCTATCTAACTGGGGCTGCTAGAGCTAATCCTCTAACTGGAGCTGCTAGAGCTAATCCTCTAACTGGAGCTGCTAGAGCTAATCCTCTAACTGGAGCTGCTAGAGCTAATCCTCTAACTGGAGCTAATCCTCTAACTGGAGCTGCTAGAGCTAATCCTCTAACTGGAGCTGCTAGAGCTAATCCTCTAACTGGAGCTGCTAGAGCTAATCCTCTAACTGGAGCTAATCCTCTAACTGGAGCTGCTAGAGCTAATCCTCTAACTGGGGCTGCTAGAGCTAATCCTCTAACTGGAGCTGCTAGAGCTAATCCTCTAACTGGGGCTGCTAGAGCTAATCCTCTAACTGGGGCTGCTAGAGCTAATCCTCTAACTGGAGCTAATCCTCTAACTGGAGCTAATCCTCTAACTGGAGCTGCTAGAGCTAATCCTCTAACTGGAGCTGCTAGAGCTAATCCTCTAACTGGAGCTTCTAGAGCTAATCCTCTAACTGGAGCTGCTAGAGCTAATCCTCTAACTGGAGCTAATCCTCTAACTGGAGCTGCTAGAGCTAATCCTCTAACTGGAGCTGCTAGAGCTAATCCTCTAACTGGAGCTGCTAGAGCTAATCCTCTAACTGGAGCTAATCCTCTAACTGGAGCTTCTAGAGCTAATCCTCTAACTGGAGCTTCTAGAGCTAATCCTCTAACTGGAGCTTCTAGAGCTAATCCTCTAACTGGGGCTGCTAGAGTTATTCCTCTAACTGGAGCTGTTAGAGATCAATAACATCTCATAACATCATTTTTCACTTGTACAACTTACCAAGGACGTCTGTCTGAGTGATGTATGGACAGACAGTGGCCTGGGTTTATTCAAGAAACTTGGGTGAGGATGGGAAGTCATGTTGGTTTAGGGAGGTTGGTCTGACATCTGGAACAGACCAGAGAGATTTATCTGATTCAGAGTTGTAATGTAAACAAAACCCAAATAGATGTAAATCACATCACTACTGTTCTGATTTACATTTCTGCTATGAATTAAGCCAAAGGTGAAATTGAATTGTTCAATAGCTGTAGTGTCTCGCTTTATATAAACTCTCACATCCTAACAATCTCAAAGACAGCTTGGCTATGAGGAAAAAAGTGGGAGAGAAAGCTAGAAATATGCCCAGAGGGCAGCAGCTAGCAGCCAGAGTGTCGGGCCTGTCGGGCGGACGGACGGACGGTGCTCCACATATATCACTAAGGAATGCTCCAAAACACAAACAACACGTCCTCCCCTGCACTTGCCAAGATAACTCAAGTGCACCATTATTTCCTAACTCCTTTTGGGGAAGAACACGAGGAGCTGTCAGCCTCCCTCCATAAAATAAACCATGTTATTCCTCCATGTGCAATAATGAGGCCACTGCCAACACCCTGTCCCATCCCATATCTAGAGTGTTCTTCAATCTGATCCAGGAAAATGGCTTCATATTTACACCCTGTCCAGTGTTCCTCTCTACAAACCTGATCCAGGAAAATGGCTTCAAGGTTTTCATTTTTACTTTATGTACTACAGCGATTTCAGTGTTAGGTGAGACGTTTAACTATCAATGGTACAGTTGTTGTAGACATGATCTACTACAGTAGATCGAGACTCTGAGAGCTTTACACATTGGTGTGAGATACATACAACATACGGTACGGTGTGGGATATATAGGCTACACCAAGTTACTGACTCGCGATGATGAATCGGACAAGTATCTCATTAAAAAGCTTCCAGTATCCATGACGACAAGTGTGTTATAAATAACAACTGTGATAACTGTTTCTTCGGTAGACAACTTGTATCTACATTCTCCAGTCATATCAACAACAGGACTAAACTGTGGGATCATTTCCTTCATTAAACAGCAGCAAAAAACTCTCTCACTTGGTAAAGTCTTATGACCTTATGACTTAGGCCTATGACCTTTCATGGAAGGAACCATACAAGGCATTAACAATAGGGAGGATGGGCTCAAATCTGTCAATGTGCCCATGAGCAAGGCACTTACCCCTAATTGCTCCAGGGTCGCCGTTGATAATGGCAGACCCTGGCCGTGACCCCACTCTCCGAGGGTGTCTCCAGCGTTATGGGTGTGTCAGGATTTGGGCCCTACTAATGAACTACGTCATGTTTTGTGAATGAGGAGGAATGTGTAAGCTTAAACTCACAGCAGAATTTCAGGTTCATGGCATTACTGGAAGGGTTGCATGGAGGAACATGGACATTAGCTCCTCTTCCTAGTATCCTGATAGCTAATGTCCAATCACTGGAAAATAAACTTTGTGACCTCAGAGCAAACCTTCAATCGCAGAGGGAGATCAGGGAATGCTGTCTGTTTTTAATCCATATTCCGAATGGCTCGAACGGTAGCTTCTGGTAAGAGCATGTTGTTTCCTCATAAACAATTCCTTGTGTACCTAAGTTGAAAACATTGCAAGCGCCTGTTCACCCGACCTGGACATTCTGATGCTAAAATGCCGACCTCACTATATACCAAGGGAATTTGTGTGTTATTATCATTACAGCTGTGTACATTCTGCCACACCAAGGAGGCACTGTACAAGATCATTAGCCAGCAAGAATCCTCTCACCCAGAAGCAGTCTTTATTGTTGCGGATGACTTTAACCAAGCCTGTCTAAAAATACATTTTTACAAAAATATCACCAACATGTATCCTCCTCCAGCGTGCTTGACCATGTATATACAAACATGCGTGACCCGTAAACCCCTCCACTTCCCCACTTCGCCAATCAGTTCACATCTCTCTGTTCCTACTCCCCCATCTACAAGCAGCAACTCAAGAGGGAGTCACCAACACAGAGAATAGTGAGGCGCTGGACAGAGGAGGCAGACTCATTCCTGCAGGATTGTTTTGAGAATCCTGATTGGAATATGTTCAAAGATTGATCCACCCAGGACTCATCCATGTACATTAAGGTACAGGTGAAATCGGAAGTTTACATACACCTTAGCCAAATACATTTAAACTCAGTTTTTCACAATTCCTGACATTTAATCCTAGTAGAAATTCCCTGTCTTAGGTCAGTTAGGATCACCACTTTATTTTAAGAATGTGAAATGTCAGAATAATAGTAGAGAGAATGATTTATTTCAGCTTTTATTTCTTTCATCACATTCCCAGTGGGTCAGAGGTTTACATACACTCAATTAGTATTTGGTAGCATTGCCTTTAAATTGTTTAACTTGGGTCAAACGTTTCGGGTAGCCTTCCACAAGCTTCCCACAATAAGATGGGTGAATTTTGGCCCATTCCTCCTGACAGAGCTGGTGTAACTGAGTCAGGTTTGTAGGCCTCCATGCTCGCAAACGCTTTTTCAGTTTGGAAGACCCATTTGAGACCAAACTTTAACTTCCAGACTGATGTCTTGAGATGTTGCTTCAATATATCCACAGATGCCACTTTATATAATGTTTACATATCCTACATTACTCATCTCATGTATATACTATACTGTACTCTATACCATCTACTGCATCTTGCCTATGACGTTCGGCCATCGCTCATCCATATATTTATATGTACATACTCGTATTCATTCCTTTACACTTGTGTGTGTATGAGGTAGTTGTTGTGAAATTGTTAGATTACTTGTTAGATACTACTGCATGGTCGGAACTAGAAGCACAAGCATTTCGCTACACTCGCATTAACATCTGCTAAACATGTGTATGTGACCAATACAATTTGATTTAATTTAGGACTCGTTTTACTGTGGATCTATATACTTTTGTATCTGTTTCCTCCAGCATCTTCACAAGGTAATTTGCTATTGTCCTGCGATTGATTTGCACTTTTCGCACCAAAGTACATTCATCTCTAGGAGACAGAACACATCTCCTTCCTGAGCGGTATGACGGCTGCGTGGTCCCATGGTGTTTATACTTGCGTACAATTGTTTGTACAGATGAACATGGTACCTTCTGGCGTTTGGAAATTGCTCCCGAGGATGAACCAGACTTGTCGAGGTCTACAATTTTTCTTTGAGGTCTTGGCTGATTCCTTTTGATTGTATCATGATGTCAAGCAAAAAGGCACTGAGTTTGAAGGTAGGCCTTGAAATACATCCACAGGTACACCTCCAATTGACTCAAATTATGTAAATTAGCCTATCAGAAGCTTCTAAAGCCATGACATAATTTCCTGGAATTTTCCAAGCTGTTTAAAAGGCACAGTCAACTTAGTGCATGTAAACTTCTGACCCACTGGAATTGTGATACAGTGAATTATAAGTGAAATAATCTGTCTGTAATCAATTGTTGGAAAAATTACTTGTGTCATGCACACAGTAAATGCCCTAACCGACTTGCCAAAACTATAGTTTGTTAACAAGAAATTTGTGGATTGGTTGAAATACAAGTTTTAATGACTCCAACCTAAGTGTAAGTAAACTGCTTGATTAGGAAATGTGTTGATAACAATCCGGATATTTCCCAACCAAAAACCCTGGATGAATTGAGATATTCGTACCATGCTGAGAGCCCATACCGCAGCATTCAATGTCAGCAGAAAGAACACTAATGACTGGGTGGCGTGCGGCACGTACAAGACAAGCAGGTACGAGCTCCGCAAATCCATTAGGGACGCAAAAAGACAATACAGACTCTTGAATTGATGTTAAACAACTCAGACTCACGACACATGTGGCAAGGACTACAGACTATCAGACTACAAAAGCAAATCCAGCTATGTGGTGCCCACCAACAACTTCCTCCCAGTTGAGCTTAACACATTCTATGCATGGTTTGAGGCAGACAATACAGAGCCATCCAGGAAGACTCTCGCTGCTCTGGACGACCAGGTGCTTTCGCTCTTCGAGGCTGACGTAGGGAAAACTCTCAAAAGAGTGAATACTCACAAAGCCGCCATCCAAGATGGCATCCCTGGCCGCGTCCTCAGAGTGTGAAATCTTCAACCTGCACTCTTAGAAAAAAGGGTTCCCTTTTCGGTTCCAGGTAGAACCCCCTGGAGAAAGGGTTTTACATGGAACCCAATAGGGTTCTACCTGGAACCAAAAAGGGTTCTTCGACTCTCCCCATAGGAGAACCCTTTGAAGAACCCTTTTTGGTTCCAGGTAGAACCCTAGTGGGTTCCATGTAAAACCCTTTCCCCAGGGGGTTCTAAGATTGTATCCCTGTCCCAGGCTGTAGTTCCCACCTGCTTTAAGGAGTCCACCATCATCCCAGTGCCCAAAACAAACAAAGTGACATGCCCAAATTATTATCGCCCCCGTTGCCCTCACCTCGGTCATCATGAAGCGCTTTGAGAGGCTGGTCATGGCCCACATCAATGCCAGGCACACTGGACCCACTCCAATTTTCCTACCGCTCCAACAGATACATGGAAGATGCCATTTCCATTGCTTTTCACAAGGCCGTAACACATCTGGACAAGAGAAACAACTATGTGAGAATGCTGTTCATTGACTACAGTTCAGCGTTCAACACTATTGTTCGCTCCAAGCTCAACACCAAGCTCAGAGCCTTGGGACTGGACACCACCCTATGCAACTGGATCCTGGACTTCCTGACAGGCAGACCACATGCTGTGAGGATTGGCAACAACACCACCTCCACACTGACTCCTAACACAGGGGTGCCCCATGGGTTCGTCCTCAGTCATCTGCTGTATTCCCTGTTCACCCATCAAATTTGCTGATGACACCACGGTTGTAGGCCTAAAACAGTCAGCCTATAGGGAGGAGGTAAGTGAACTGGCATTGTGGTGTCATGACAATAACCTCTCTCTCAACATCAGCAAAACAAATTATTGTTGTTACATTGTCGAGAAGAAACCTGCAAGTAAGCATTTCATTGGACAATGTATACCACGCGTATCCCGTACATTTGGCTAATAAAACATGAAACTAGCTAAACACGTGCTAACAAAATAAACATCAGTATTAGCCATTGGGAGAATGGAAACCCTCAACCATCATGTTAAGATACTGGACTGAACATTGACTGTATAAAGGGCTAGACCAAGGTATTAATCATTTTTAACTTTAATTGATTGCAACAGTTTTCATCAGAATTATCATCAATGACCATCTGCTGCTTGTGGCTAATTTGATTAAATCTTGTTTCTCACGAAGTTAAAGGCTTTTGGGGAAACAGGTGTTTTGAGTTTTGTTCCATACTCCTACGCGTAGTCCCTGGCTTGTAAAAGCAATTATATGAACTATTTCTTTATTCATTAGATACAGTTGTATTCCACTGAAGCTCCATCCTCAGATTAGAAAAAAGCTTTAAATGACTTAGCAATTCAAGACACGGTTCGAGATTAATACATGAAAATATGCCTCCATTCACATTTACAGACACTACAGACGCTTCTAGACTCTTGTGTGAGTTTAGAATCAGAAATACTCTCTAGTGAGACATTCATCTTGAGAATAGTGTTTAGAATGGAATATAATATACAGCAAATTCATCACTGCTTCGCCGTAGGGTCTCATGGGGTAACAATTAAACACACACACACTTCCTGTTACCCAATTGCTACATTTTGAGCTGCATACTTCTACTGTAGTCTGCCATGACTGGCTGCCATGAATGTTAGACTAATTCTAGAGAATTCAACTGACTGGTCATTCCAAATAGGATGACAGCATTTTCAGTAACATACATCAAGGTTTCCACTAATAAAAAACATCTGGTTTGGATGTGTTTGACGGATATTAATCACTGGTAAAATTGCCCAATATTTCCATCTAGCTCATAGTTACAATACACACACACACACACACAAAGAGGCTGTTTTAGGTAGAAATCAACAACACTCAGCTTGATGGCATTTTACATGCATGCCTGATTTACAATGAAGACACCCTACAAGGACATATTGCAAAGAATACTGTAGAAACAAGGTTTCGACAAAGACATTTCACTTGATTGAATGCATTAATTGTAATATTGCCACGTCCGTTCATGATATTACAACGACAAAGAAGTTACTGCAAATAACGAACGCTGTTTTCCCCCCTCTGACATCATTGCACGCGCGACAAAAGCGCTTAATATGTACTGCCTTGTTTTCACTATGCTACACCACGCTTCTCAGCTCAGCAACAACAATAACAATGGTGGTAGGGCGGCCAGTGGCGCGGCTTCTCTCTACTGCAGATTCCAATCCTTAATTCCACCTTTACTTTTCTGAATATCTTGTGTCATTTCAGAATATTTAACTGTAAAACCGAGACTCAAATATTATTTCTCTCAGTCATAGCCAAGAGAACAGACAATACATCTGGTGGAAATGCAAAGAGAAACCAAGACCTTTCCTGCTCTATCCTCTGTTCCTCTTCCCCAGCTGGATCCTTCATCGCACTGCTGTAATGGGTGGGATGACAATATGGGCCAGTTGACAACAGCAATCTCAGGGCTTTGTCTTGTTGACAGACGTTTGGAGCGAGTGTGTGTTTGATGCTGACGGTGTAGGATTATTTAAATGGCACTTAACACATAATTGCGATTCAAAAATTCAAAAGCATGCATGAGTGAAATGTAAGACAAGAGGAGAGGACCAGCAGAGTCAGACAGACTTGAGCTGAGACAGAGAAAGAGTGGCAGAGAAGAGAGGCAGTGAGAGAGAGACAGAGCGAAAGAGACTGTGAGAGAGAGAGAAAGAGACTGGGAGAGAGAGACAGGGTGTACTAATCAACTCTAAAGTAATACATTCTGTCAATGAATGTATAGCTATTGGCAAGGTGAAAGAGATCATGTTGTTTGACAGATACTTATTATAAGTGATACATTTTACAGACATTCAGCAGCAAGCTAAGTGTTTGAACATGACCAGGCTTTAAAAACCAAAGCAATTGTAAATCCATTGGAGGAGATAGACAGCCACGACTCCTGCGGATAACATAATGTCAGACAAGGACAAGGACAGCTGATGGGGTAAAACACTTGTCTCCATCAAGTCAGCATTGGTGCTGCAGCATTGTGTTATAACAAAATGCCATCAAGATGGCGCCGGAGAAGAAGGTTGACATTTTACGAGTTCCTATCCAATTGTTTTTTGTTCGTTTCTTTGCGTTGTTTGTAACTTATTTTGTAACTTATTTTGTACATAATGTTGCTGCTACCGTCTCTTATGACCGAAAATAACATCTGGACATTAGAACTGCGATTACTCACCACGGACTGGCAGAATCCTTTTTTTCCTTTAACGAGTCCGACGTGAATGACATACTGCTTTCCCGGGAACAGGCCCAGATCCTCGTCATTTGCGTGAAGAGAAGGCAGAGAAAAAGGGGCCGGAGGGCGGGCTGCCTTCTGAGAATTCGTAGGCTTTCCATTCTGCTAGCAAACGTGCAATCTTTGGAAATTAAAATCGATGGCCTACGCAGAACTACCAACGGGACATTCAAAACTGTAATATCTTATGCTTCATGGAGTCGTGGCTGAACGATGACATTATCAACATACAGCTGGCTGGTTATACGCTGTATCGGCAGGATAGAACAGCGGCATCTGGTAAGACAAGGGGTGGCAGACTATGTATTTTTGTAAATAACAGCTGGTGCACGATATCTAAGGAAGTCTCGAGCTATTGCTCGCCTGAGGTAGAGTATCTCATGATAAGCTGTAGACCACACTATCTACCTAGAGAGTTTTCATCTGTATTTTTCATAGCTGTCTACATGCCACCACAGACTGAGGCTGGCACTAAGACTGCACTCAATGAGCTGTATTCCGCCACAAGCAAACAGGAAAAAGCTCATCCAGAGGCGGCGTCCTAGTGGCCGGGGACTTTAATACAGGGGAAACTTAAATCGGTCTTACCAGATTTCTATCAGCATGTTAAATGTGCAACCAGAGGGAAAAAAACTCGGACCATAATTCTAGCCAAAATGAAAGCAGGAAGCACCAGTGACTTGATCAATAAAAAAGTGGTCAGATGAAGCAGATGCTAAACTACAGGACTGTTTTGCTAGCACAGACTGGAATATGTTCCGGGATTCCTCCGATGGCATTGAGGAGTACACCACATCAGTCATTGGCTTCATCAATAAGTGCATCGATAATGTCATTCCCACAGTGACCGTACGTACATACCCCATCCAGAAGTCATGGATTACAGGCAACATCCGCACTGAGCTAAAGGCTAGAGCTGCCGCTTTCAAGGAGCGGGACTCTAACCCGGAAGCTTATAAGAAATCCCGCTATGCCCTCCGATGAACCATCAAACAGTCAATACATCAATACATGACTAAGATCGAATCGTACTACACCGGCTCTGACGCTCGTCAGATGTGGCAGGGCTTGCAAACCATTACAGACTACAAAGGGAAGCACAGCCAAGAGCTGCCCAGTGACATGAGCCCACCAGACGAGCTAAACTACTTCTATGCTCGCTTCGAGGCAAATAACACTGAAAAATGAATGAGAGCACAAGCTGTTCCAGAAGACTTTGTGATCACGCTCTCCGCAGCCAATGTGAGTAAGACCTTTAAACAGGTCAACGTTTCACAAGGCCACAGGGCCAGACAGATTACTGCGAGCATGCGCTGACCAACTGGCAAGTGTCTTCACTGACATTTTCAACCTCTCCCTGTCTGAGTCTGTAATGCCAACATGTTTTAAGCAGACCACTATAGTCCCTGTGCGCAAGAACACTAAGATAACCTGCCTAAATGACTACCGACCCGTAGCACTCACATCTGTAGCCATGAAGTGCTTTGAAAGGCTGGTCATGGCTCACATCCAACACCATTATCCCAGAAACCCTAGACTCACTCCAATTTGCATACAGCCCTAACAGATCCACAGATTATGAAATCTCTATTGCACTCCACACTGCCCTTTCCCACCTGGGCAAAAGGAACACCTATGTGAGAACGCTATTCATTGACTACAGCTCAGTGTTCAACACCATAGTGCCCAACACCATTAACACCTCCCTCTGCAACTGGATCCTGGACTTCCTGACAGGACACCCCCAGGTGGTATGGGCAGGTAACAACACATCCCCCATGCTGATCCTCAACACAGTGGCCCCTCAGGGGTGCGTGCTCAGTCCCCTCCTGTACTCCCTGTTCACCAATGACTGCACGGCCAGGCACGACTCCAACACCATCATTAAGTTTGCTGACGACACAACAGTGGTAGGCCTGATCACCGACAACGACGAGACAGCCTGTAGGGAGGAGGTCAGAGACCTGGTCGTGTGGTGCCAGCAGAACAACATCTCCCTCAACGTGATCAAGACAAAGAGATGATTGTGGACTACAGGAAAAAGAGGACCGAGCACGCCCCCATTCTCATTGATGGGGCTGTATTGGAGCAGGTTGAGAGCTTCAAGTTCCTTGGTATCCACATCACCAACAAACTAACATGGTCCAAGCACACCAAGGCAGTTGTGAAGAGGGCACAACAAAACCTATTCCCCCTCAGAAGACTGAAAAAATTTGGCATGGGTCCTCAGATCCTTAAAAGGTTCTACAGCGCACCATCGAGAGGATCCTGACTGGTTGCATCACTGCCTGGTATGGCAACTGCTCGGCCTCCGACCGCAAGGCACTACAGAGGGTAGTGCGTTCGGCCAGTACATCACTGGGGCACAGCTTTCTACCATCCAGGACCTCTATACCAGGCGGTGTCAGAGGAAGGCCCTAAAAATTGTCAAAGACTCCAGCTACCCTAGTCATAGACTATTCTCTCTGCTACTGCACTGCAAGCTGTAGCAAGAGGCTTCTAAACAGCTTCTACCCCCAAGCCATAAGACTCCTGAAAAGCTAATCAAATGGCTACCCAGACTATTTGCATTGCCCCCCGGCCTCTTTTACGCTGCTGCTACTCTCTGTTATCTATGCATAGTCACTTTAATAAATCTACCTACATGTACATATTACCTCAATTACCTCAACTAACCGGTGCCCCCGCACATTGACTCTGTACCGGTACCCCCCTGTATATAGTCTCGCTATTGTTATTTTACTGCTGCTCTTTAATTACTTGTTACTTTTATTTCTTATATGCATTGTTGGTTATGGGCTCGTAAGTAATAATTTCACTGTAGGGTCTACACCTGTTGTATTCGGCATATGTGACAAATATACAATTGATTTGATTTGAAAAGTCAGCACTGGTGCTAGAGCATTGTGTTCTAACAAAATGGCAGACAAAAACACTTGTCTCCATTTAGTACACACAGCATTTTATTATGAAGAGATCCTTAAAATAGTTTTGTGGAGATGATTTAGTGTTCAGGTCAGATGAAGTGCGTATGCCTCTAGGTTTCATCGCTGTCTTGCGAGGAGAGAAGAGGAGAAACATTTTGGAGAAGACAAGAGGACAGGCGGTGGAGGAGAGGATTCATTTTGGGGGGAAATTATAGAATCCACACACAGAGTTGCAGGGGGTAGAAGACGAGGAGAGGAGAAACATTTTGGGAAAGATAGTATCCAAGCACAGAGTTGCAGGGGGAGAGGACGAGGAAAAACATGTTGAAGCTATCCACAGAGTTGCGAGGACGAGGGGGAGGAAAATGAGAGGAGAGAAGAAGAGGAGAAACTCGTTGAAGATAACCACACTTGCAAGGGGGTAGATAACGAGGACAAGGACAGGAGAAGAATGTTGGAGAAGATATCCTTTTGCATGTTACTGATTCTATGGCCTTTAGTCCGTTTAGAGTAAACTAACGGATTTACCCAGGAATGCCTCGGCTTAGGAGGAGGGGAGGAGAGGAGAAAAGAGGAGAGGGGAGGATAGGAGAGGAGAGGAGAAGTTAGGAGACAAGAAAATAGAAGCAGGACAACAAACTGTTTGAGAACACCATCATTATTTGGAAGAACAACAAAGCAACAATTACACACACCACATATCAATTATGTGTGACCGTTGCAGTGCTGGAAGCACTCTGTTTCTCCACTCTCGGCCTAGCAGTATGCAGACAGAGCTCTCCAGCAGAAGATGGCTAGTAGCTAGACAGAGCTCTCCCGTGGAAGATGGCTAGTAGCTAGCTGTAGCCATGACAGTGTATGCAATAAATCAAGTTAATGTAATCTTTAACTCGTGTATTCTCAAATCCATTAAGGAAAGTCATAAACAAAAGTCTTTAAATACACTAAGTAGCCCAGATATAATGGAAGGGTCCAAACAAGCTCTTCCTCTGAATCAGAGAGGTGCGGGGGGCTGCCTTAATCAACATCCACGTCTTCGGCACTCGGGGAACAGTGGGTTAACTGCCTTGTTCAGGGGCAGAATGACAGATGTTTACCTTGTCAGCTCAGGGATTGGAACTTGCAACCCTCCGGTTACAAGTCCAACGCTCTAACCACTAGGCTACCTGCCTTTCTCAGACATGTTTCAGATCTGTCGTTACCATCCTTTTTCCAGAATAACATGTATCGGTAGATGTGTTTGCCAATAAAACATAGCAGCACCTAATGAACCTTTCTTTTTTCTCTAACAGACACTCAATCCAAATGCCATCACTGTAAAAAGAGTCCAAACGAGAGGCAAAATGTGCCTACACTTGTTTCGTTAAACATGCCTCAGTCATTCCTATGCCAGATAGAGAGATCAAGTTAGGCCATGGCCCGTATTAGTAGAGCCCACAACCACGAGTTAAGATGTAAAAGACAGATTATTACGAAAGGGAAGAAATACCAACTAATATTGGTGATAAACTCTTGAGCAATGCTTGGCATGACGACGGAGACATCCTACACACATTTCAACACAGTGAAACACCCAGAGAGCTGATAGGCAGCCTGTCATGTGGTAACTTGCAGGTGGACTGAAATGCACCCAGCTCCCTCAGATAAATAGGCACATTTATTTCCTCCTATAAAACCAGCCTCTCTCTCTCGTTAGTTAAATGAACAATGTATGAACACAACAGTGAGTCTAATAACCATCAAGCACAGTAATGATTTAAGGACCACATCACCACAGGGGGGCTGTCATAACATGATGAAGTTACGCGTGTGTCATTCCGCGCCAGTGCCAGACAGGAAATGCAACAGAGTAACGAGTCTCTCACGGTTATGGACAGACACCCGTTGCAAAGGGGTTCAGTTTTGGATGGATGCACTGTGCTTTGTTAGAAGGCAGAGGTAGTAATTCATATCGGAAATCTATCTAATCCATGTGTTGACCTATTATGATGTAATTACATCAAGGAATTTCCAATAATTGACACATTGCCAATACCATTACACGAAAGCAATTAGACAAATTATAGATTTATTTTAACCACCTACACTTATGCTATAGAAAAACGACGAAAAAAATCTACACATTTATCCAAAGGAAAACAAGTGGTTCGTCTTTTGGTGTAATTATCTGTTCATGGTAAATGACATCTATCTTACATGATGGATCATTCAATATTTCTTTGCCAATATGGTTAATCAATTCATAAAAGCATCGGCTATCCCATGAAGCCGTTACAACATTGGCCACTGAACATTTGTTCCCAAATGCTATATAGGCTAGGATCATTGATGACATATGATTGATAAAGTAGGGTTACAATTTAATTTGCTCTCTTGACCCTACTGTAGCCTTTGGAATTACTTCCATAGCAGCAGTGGATCTATGGGTCTGTCACGTCCAGGCCTGGGTTAGCAGGCTGGTGTTTAGTTTGTCTTTTGCTTAGGAGGGTTTTGTGTTCTAGGTTTTGTATTTCTATTTTGGGGAAAATGGTTCCCAATTAGAGGCAGCTGATTGTCGTTACCTCTAATTGGGAACCATATATATGTCTGTGGTTTTCAATGGGGTTTTGTGGGTCATTGTTTGTATAGTATGTTTAGTGGTGTGTGCACTTTTAGCCACACCGGTGTTACGCGCTTCGTTTGTTTATTGTTTTACCAGTTACGTAAATAATAAAGTATGTATACTGGATACCTCGCTGCGCCTTGGTCCGTCATTCAAGAAGATCGTGACAGGGTCATTATCCATTTAAACGTCACAAGTCTGGTCACCGAATGTTTGTGACATGCAGCATCACAGCAGCAAAACAACTAGCCTACATATTATATTGTTTAATGTTTTTCCCCATTAAAAAAAAGGAAATAATGTAGTACCGTAATCTCAGCTCACAAGAGAGAATCATATTCTACATTGCAATGGAATATTGGAAACTTAAATGAGCCTACCTGTAGCAAGTTGTCTCCTCTCCAGTTGGTTTTAAGCAAGGATATTTGGTTGTGGCAATCTTATTCTCAGAACAGACTTCACTGTAAAATAATGACATTAGGCTATTAATGCACGTCCTTCCAAGATAAATAATATACAACCTACCACAATATAACCCAAGTATCCAGCGCAATGTTTCTCATGATTACTACAGCACCGTGCGTAATGTCAATCCAACCCATCAATAAAATACCCAGGGCGCGCGACGCGTGGTATAGCCTACCTGTTCGCATCGTCCTGATGCTCTCTGTAAATCCACTGCAAACTTCGTGAGAAGAACAGAAACATCAGAAGAGTCCCGCTGCCTTTTAAATTCATTTCCCCTGGTCAAGTCTTGAGTCGCATTCAGTCCCAAACACCTGTATCCTTCCTGTACCCGAAGCAATTATTCTAGAGTTGAAGAGTGAATAGAAACTTGAAGTGGTTGGAGATTTCCAGCTGCTGCTGCTGCTTCAAGTTAATAGGCTATCCCAAACTGATGCCTGTCTCCTCTGTCCCTCCCACCGCTGACTTTTACAGTATGTCTATGAATTCGCCAGGCGCTCACTTTCATATGAACTGCGCATCAATTAACACTAAACGTCTCTGCTGTTTATTTGACACACGACGAACGCTTGATAGACTGAGGAAATGTGTAGTGTTTGCGAGTCAAACTTTTCTCATTTTCTTCAAAGAAAACGAGTTAAAATAACTGAAATCATTAACAACGGTCTCAGATGATAGCATTTTGTGTATTATCACATGTTTTGTTGAATCCTGGGCTGAAATTAAACAATAGTTGTTGCTGACTTCCCAAATGCTATATATAGGATATGATCATTGATGAAAGATAATTGATAAAGTATAGCTACATTTCATTTGCTCTCTTGAACCTACCCTTTGGAATTACTTCCATAGCAACAGTGAATCTATAGGTCATTATCAATAAAACTTCACAATTAGGTGCAGAGTGTTCGATTTGCCCAGCCTGGTCTCATAGACTAGACGTAACATAGTAAATGTAAATACGGGACACTCAAATTAGTATGATATGTTATGTTTGGTATGATTACATAAGATATAAGGTTACTTAAGGCGAAAGCAAAAGAAGTGTGGGTAACGTGAATGTCTAGGAACCCAAAGGTTGCAGGTTCTAATCTCATCACAGACAATTTTAGCTACTTAGCTACTACTTTTTAGCTCGTAACATATCATACAAATTATAATTAGTGTCTAGCAAATTCTAAACGGAAGGTCTCCAATTTGCCTACAGAATAATGCAAAATGTTCTGAGACCACGTTGCAGAGCCTGCTGGAGGACAAGGAGACGCCAGCTACTCTAAAACCATGCCATTTACATGGGATTGTTATTTAAATGTTAACTATTTGGTTGTAATAATGTCTTCACCTCTTGAAGAGCATAGCCAGGACTACACATTTCCCATGATCCAATGCAAAACAAAACAAATGCACACATTTAGCTCCATCATCAGTTTTTTCAGCAAGTCACTGCAATACTTTTTATGATCAGTGAAAATAAACTGATCATGTCATTTAAATACTGGCCACCATTTATTGGATATTTGGGTGATATAAAATGAAAGTGAACTATATCTGACAAGTTTGAGTAGTTTGGGTTAATTTCCCACCCGTTGTGGCCCGCTCTGCCTGTCGAGCGGCAGAAGGGCGTGTTTGCCAATGTACTGTTAGCTGATCATGTTGACTTTACAAGCTACCGCTAGAAACGTTGTACAGTTGGCTAAACATAGCAGTACAGAAAGTAGAGCTAATGTACGTTTTATCTCTAACCAATGTAGGCCTACCTAGCGAAGTTAGCTAACATTATCGCCTTTTCAACATTGTTTTTAGTGTATAATCACGATTGCTGACAGGCATGACAGGCTACATTGATTGATGGACCATGTCAAATCGGCTAGTTAGATAATAACAGATCACATCAATATGGCTAGTATACTAGATGGCTATATCCAAATATTGTTTGATTTGCTTGCCATCTATAGTATTGATGACAGTAGCCGAATTGACAACTTTACCAGGAGAAGGACTTGCCAATGTCAAGCCCTTTACAGCGACAAATATCATAGCTAAGCAGGGCTTGCTTAAAACCCTGTATGATAGACCAAATGAATAGCTGTAGATAGATCTTACAAACTTACTGCAGTAAAAGAAATTGGGACTGCAATATTTCTCGTAAAGGGTAGCCTAGTAGTTAGAGGGTTTGGCCAGTAACCAAAAGGTCACTGGTTTGAATACCAGAGCCGACAAGTGAACAATCTTTCCATGTGCCCTTGAGTAAGGCACTTAACCCTAATTTGCTCCAGGGGCACCGTATTATGTGGCTGACCCTGTAAAACAACACATTTTACTGCACCTATCTGGTGTTTGTGATAAGAACACACACCAGCATATTATTTGTAATGCTTGAGAGTTCAACCGACTACCCAACCTCATTTATCAATGATCTTGACAACTTTGGCACCACCACGTGGCTGAAGATGAAATGGCAATGAGTTCATTTGGCTCGATTGAATTCATGTTACTTTAAAATATTTGACATGAAAGGGTTGGTTGCTTATGCAACAAAACTGACGTGTGGCAACTTTTGGGTAAAACATATGTGATTGGCTTAAATTGTTGACTACAGGTAAACTATATTTTGTCTCCAAATGTTTATTGAAAACATAAATTCATTTTCACAATGAGCATTTGTTGTCTCTCAAATACACCATTACAGTTGTTGGTTAGCTAGATAGCACATTTTTGCCATATTATTTAAAACACCTCAAAACAAGACATGGTATCAGTAATAGGATACAACGAGCTGAAACCAGCCACCTACGATTCCCCACATGCAAGCTTCTTGTCATTGTTACTAGCTATCTGACCATTCAAAATCATAACGCCACACATACAGCTATGTTCTTTAGAGATTTTGAATTAGTATGAGAGGTAGAAAGGATTATCTGGATGTAGTTTGTTAAAAATGATAACATTTATTGTGAGAACAGCATTGTCAAATATTAGCATTCCCATATAACGGGGTGGCAGGTAGCCTAGTGGTTACTGCAAGGTTGCTGGATCAAATCCCCGAGCTGACAAGGTAAAAATCTGTTGTTCTACCCCTGAGCAAGGCAGTTAACCCACTGTTCCCCAGTAGGCCGTTATTGTAAATAAGAATTTGTTTTTAACTGACCTGCATAGTTAAATAAAACACTGCCATTTACAACCATATGTTAAGATGCTAATTTCAGTCTAACTGCACAGCAGAAGGCATTCAGTAAAATTCTTGTATATTTTACTGAATGCCTTCTGCTGTGCAGTTAGTTTGAAATTAGGATCTTAACATATGGTTGTAAATGCCATTTTTTTTTTTATTTAACTACACAAGTCAGTTAAGAACAAATTCTTATTTGCATACTGCAGATAAACACAACAACAACCTCGCCACACTCCTGTGCTCAAACTTTAATGGCAAAATAATCTCAACACAAAATGTAAATGAATCAACAGTTTATAGTGGAATTGTGTTGAACACGTACAGATTGTTAATAAACATTGGAACAGTAAAGGTTATAGGCTCTTCTGGTACATCAAATTGAAACCCCCGGCCCTCTCTAAATAAGCAGACATATCAACACCCAACCTGTAAGTTCAAGATTCATATTCTGAACAGGTACTTGACTCCATCTCAGATGCCACCTGCTTCTCGTACTCTCGGTGAACTAACACAATGTTGAAGTGACATGCAGCAGTGTGGCCTGCAGGAGTTTACTTTTCCCTGATTGCCCTCCAGGCAACACCCAGCGGGAACCCTGATCTGGGGTCATCCCCTTGCCCTGCACCGGCCTCAGCAACAGCAGCAGCTGGAGCCCAGACCCAGCCGATGTGCGTGTCTGTGTGTTTGTCTCTCTCTCTCTCTCTCTCTCTCTCTCTCTCTCTCTCTCTCTCTCTCTCTCTCTCTCTCTCTCTCTCTCTCTCTCTCTCTCTCTGTGTGTCTCTGTGTGTGTGTGTCTCTGTGTGTGTCTCTCTGAATTCAATTTCAATTCAATTTCAATTTAGGGCTTTTTTGGCATGGGAAACATATGTTTATATTGCCAAAGCAAGTGAAACATTTTACAGTAAACATTACACTTACAAAAGTTTACAAAAGACAAAATAGATTTCAAATGTCATATTATACAGTGTTGTAACGATGTGCAAGTCATTAAAGTACAAAAGTGAAAATAAATAAACATAAATACGGGTTGTATTTACCATGGTGTTTGTTCTTCACTGGTTGCCCTTTTTTGTGGCAACAGGTCACAAATCTTGATGCTGTGATCGCACACCAATAGATGTGAGAGTTTATCAAAATTGGGTTTGTTTTTCAAATTCTTTGTGGATCTGTGTAATCTGAGGGAAATATGCATCTCTAATATGGTTATACATTTGGCAGAATGTTTGGAAGTGCAGCTCAGTTTCCACCTAATTTTGTGGGCAGTGTGCACATAGCCTGTCTTCTCATGAGAGCCAGGTCTGCCTACGGCGGCCTTTCTCAATAGCAAGGCTATACTCACTGAGTCTGTACATAGCCAAAGCTTTCCTTAATTTTGGGTCAGTCACAGTGGTCAGGTATTCTGCCACTGTGTACTCTCTGTTTAGGGCCAAATAGCATTCTAGTTTCCTCTGTTTTTTGTTGATTCTTTGTGTCAAGTAATTATCTCGTCACACCAGCCTTCGCGTGGCTCTCCCTCCTGTACAGCTCAGGCGTTCGGCGTCGCCGACCTTCTAGCTGCTGGCGAACCTACTGCTGGCAAACGCCCTTCACTCATCAACCTCTGACATGTCTCGTCATCATTACACACACCTGGTTCCCAATCCCCACTCTGTCACTGTATATATACTCCCTCTGCCATTTGTCTTTGTCGGTCATTGTAAATGTTATTTGTTTTCCTGAGAGGAATCTCGCCTACTATTTCCTGAGTACTTTATATTTTGCACTTTGGGTTCGCATTGTGCCTTCTGAAGATATATTTTGAGCACACCAGCGTTTGGGTCTTCGTCCCGCTTTGTTCTATGGTGCTTAAAACAATTCAGTAGTTCTAAACCTGCGACTGCCTCCTGCCTACTCCTCTCTACACCAGTGACATATCTTTTTGTTTTCTCATGATTTGGTTGGGTCTAATTGTGTTGCTGTCCTGGGGCTCTGTGGGGTGTGTTTGTGTTTGAGAACAGAGCCCCAGGACCAGCTTGCTTAGGGGGCTCTTTTCCAGGTTCATCTCTCTGTAGGGGATGGCTTTGTTAAGGAAGGTTTGGGAATCGCTTCCTTTTAGGTGATTATAGAATTTAACGTCTCTTTTCTGGATTTTGATAATTAGCGGGTATCTGCCTAATTCTGCTCTGCATACATTATTTGGTGCTTTACGTTGTACACAGAGGATATTGTGAAGTGAAGACATTGAAACAACTATGAAACAACACATATAGAACCATGCAGCAACCAAAAAAGTGTTAAACTTAAACTGTGTGTGTCTCTCTCTCTGTATGTGTGTATCTGTGTATCTGTCTAGCTCTCTCTGTGTGTGTGTCTGTCTCTCTCTCTCTGTGTCTCTCTCTCTGTGTGTGTCTCTCTCTCTGTGTGTGTCTCTCTCTCTCTCTGTGTGTGTGTGTGTGTGTTTATCTCTCTCTGTGTGTATGTTTGTCTTTCTCTCTCTGTGTGTGTGTCTCTCTCTCTGTGTCTCTCTCTGTGTGTGTGTCTCTCTCTCTGTGTCTCTCTCTCTCTCTCTGTTCAGAATATGAATCTTGAACTTACAGGTTGGGTGTTGATATGTCTGCTTATTTAGAGAGGGGCAGGGGTTTCAATTTGATGTACTAGAAGAGCCTATAACCTTTACTGTTCCAATGTTTATTAACAATCTGTACGTGTTCAACACAGCCAGGAAAGTGATGTGCATTACAATGAGCTGAGCTGATAGAGGATCCATCAGAAGGCCCTGTAAAGGATATGAGAGCTGAGCTGATAGAGGATCCATCAGAAGGCCCTGTAAAGGATATGAGAGCTGAGCTGATAGAGGATCCATCAGAAGGCCCTGTAAAGGATATGAGAGCTGAGCTGATAGAGGTTCCATCAGAAGGCCCTGTAAAGGATATGAGAGCTGAGCTGATAGAGGTTCCATCAGAAGGCCCTGTAAAGGATATGAGAGCTGAGCTGATAGAGAATCCATCAGAAGGCCCTGTAAAGGATATGAGAGCTGAGCTGATAGAGGTTCCATCAGAAGGCCCTGTAAAGGATATTTGAGCTCAACTGGAGGACGAGGGTTTTAATTTACATCCTGGCCTCAACAATCTGTGGGTCGGAGAAGAAAGATTTACTTTATTTTAAGCACGTCATCTTTCAAAGACAATTTATTATTTTATCAGCGGGCGTTTGATGCGATGTCCAACCTTGGTTAGACCTTGTCTGTCTTGTACTGAAATTGGTGAGCAGAACATTTTACTTTATACCAGAATGATAATATTCTTACTGAATTATAACAGTCACTCAAGTGGGATGATTTGCTAAATGAATAAAAACAGTCACTCAAGTGGGATGATTTGCTGAATGAATTAAAACAGTCACTCAAGTGGGATGATTTGCTGAATGAATAAAACAGTCACTATAGTGAGATGATTTGCTGAATGAATCAAAACAGTCACTGAAGTGGGATGATTTGCTGAATGAATAAAAGCAGTCACTATAGTAGGTTGATTTGCTGAATGAATAGAAACAGTCACTCAGTTGGAATGATTTGCTGAATGAATTATAACAGTCACTCAAGTGGGATGATTTGCTGAATTAATAAAAACAGTCACTCAAGTGGGATAATTTGCTGAATGAATAAAACAGTCACTCAAGTGGGATGATTTGCTGAATGAATAAAAACAGTCACTCAAGTGGGATGTTTTGCTGAATTAATAAAAGCAGTCACTATAATGGAATGATTTGCTGAATGAATAGAAACAGTCACTCAATTGGAATGATTTGCTGAATTAATAAAAACAGTCACTCAATTGGGATGATTTGCTGAATGAATAGAAACAGTCACTCAGTTGGAATGATTTGCTGAATGAATTATAACAGTCACTCAAGTGGGATGATTTGCTGAATTAATAAAAACAGTCACTCAAGTGGGATAATTTGCTGAATGAATAAAAACAGTCACTCAAGTGGGATGATTTGCTGAATGAATAAAAACAGTCACTCAAGTGGGATGTTTTGCTGAATTAATAAAAGCAGTCACTATAATGGGATGATTTGCTGAATGAATAGAAACAGTCACTCAATTGGAATGATTTGCTGAATTAATAAAAACAGTCACTCAATTGGGATGATTTGCTGAATGAATAAAAGCAGTCACTCAAGAGGGGTGATTTGCTGAATGAATAAAAACAGTCACTATAGTGGGATGATTTGCTGAATGAATCAAAACAGTCACTCAAGTGGGATGATTTGCTGAATGATTAAAAGCAGTCACTATAGTAGGTTGATTTGCTGAATGAATAGAAACAGTCACTCAGTTGGAATGATTTGCTGAATGAATTATAACTGTCACTCAAGTGGGATGATTTGCTGAATGAATAAAAACAGTCACTCAAGTGGGATTATTTGCTGAATGAATAAAAACAGTCACTCAAGTGGGATGTTTTGCTGAATGAATACAATCAGACACTCAATTGGGATGATTTGCTGAATGAATAAAAACAGTCACTCAAGTGGGATGATTTGCTGAATGAATAAAAACAGTCACTCAAGTGGGATAATTTGCTGAATGAATAAAAACAGTCACTCAAGTGGGATGTTTTGCTGAATGAATAAAAACAGTCACTGAAGTGGGATGTTTTGCTGAATGAATAAAAACAGACACTCAATTGGGATGATTTTCTGAATGAATAAAAACTGTTACTCAAGTGGGATGATTTGCTGAATGAATAAAAACAGTCACTCAAGTGGAATGATTTGCTGAATGAATAAAACAGTCACTCAAGTGGGATGATTTGCTGAATGAATAAAAACAGTCACTCAAGTGGGATGATTTGCTGAATGAATACAAACAGTCACTCAAGTGGGATGTTTTTCTGAATGAATAAAAACAGTCACTCAAGTGGGATGTTTTGCTGAAAGAATAAAAACAGTCACTCAAGTGGGATGTTTTTCTGAATGAATAAAAACAGTCACTCAAGTGGGATGTTTTGCTGAATGAATAAAAGCAGACACTCAAGTGGGATGATTTGCTGGATGAATCAAAAAGTCACTCAAGTGGGATGATTTGCTGAATGAATAAAAGCAGTCACTCAAGAGGGGTGATTTGCTGAATGAATAAAAACAGTCACTATAGTGGGATGATTTGCTGAATGAATCAAAACAGTCACTGAAGTGGGATGATTTGCTGAATGATTAAAAGCAGTCACTATAGTAGGTTGATTTGCTGAATGAATAGAAACAGTCACTCAGTTGGAATGATTTGCTGAATGAATTATAACTGTCACTCAAGTGGGATGATTTGCTGAATGAATAAAAACAGTCACTCAAGTGGGATTATTTGCTGAATGAATAAAAACAGTCACTGAAGTGGGATGATTTGCTGAATGAATAAAAGCAGTCACTATAGTAGGTTGATTTGCTGAATGAATAGAAACAGTCACTCAGTTGGAATGATTTGCTGAATGAATTATAACAGTCACTCAAGTGGGATGATTTGCTGAATTAATAAAAACAGTCACTCAAGTGGGATAATTTGCTGAATGAATAAAAACAGTCACTCAAGTGGGATGATTTGCTGAATGAATAAAAACAGTCACTCAAGTGGGATGTTTTGCTGAATTAATAAAAGCAGTCACTATAATGGGATGATTTGCTGAATGAATAGAAACAGTCACTCAATTGGAATGATTTGCTGAATTAATAAAAACAGTCACTCAATTGGGATGATTTGCTGAATGAATAAAAGCAGTCACTCAAGAGGGGTGATTTGCTGAATGAATAAAAACAGTCACTATAGTGGGATGATTTGCTGAATGAATCAAAACAGTCACTCAAGTGGGATGATTTGCTGAATGATTAAAAGCAGTCACTATAGTAGGTTGATTTGCTGAATGAATAGAAACAGTCACTCAGTTGGAATGATTTGCTGAATGAATTATAACTGTCACTCAAGTGGGATGATTTGCTGAATGAATAAAAACAGTCACTCAAGTGGGATTATTTGCTGAATGAATAAAAACAGTCACTCAAGTGGGATGTTTTGCTGAATGAATAAAAGCAGACACTCAATTGGGATGATTTGCTGAATGAATAAAAACTGTTACTCAAGTGGGATGATTTGCTGAATGAATAAAAACAGTCACTCAAGTGGAATGATTTGCTGAATGAATAAAACAGTCACTCAAGTGGGATGATTTGCTGAATGAATAAAAACAGTCACTCAAGTGGGATGATTTGCTGAATGAATACAAACAGTCACTCAAATGGGATGTTTTTCTGAATGAATAAAAACAGTCACTCAAGTGGGATGTTTTGCTGAAAGAATAAAAACAGTCACTCAAGTGGGAGGTTTTTCTGAATGAATAAAAACAGTCACTCAAGTGGGATGTTTTGCTGAATGAATAAAAGCAGACACTCAATTGGGATGATTTGCTGAATGAATAAAAGCAGTCACTCAAGTGGGATGATTTGCTGAATGAATAAAAACAGTCACTCAAGTGGAATGATTTGCTGAATGAATAAAAGCAGACACTCAATTGTGATGATTTGCTGAATGAATATAAGCAGTCACTCAAGTGGAATGATTTGCTGAATGAATAAAAGCAGACACTCAATTGTGATGATTTGCTGAATGAATATAAGCAGTCACTCAAGTGGAATGATTTGCTGAATGAGTGTATTTTTCTCTAGTCTATTTGGAATGTCACAACAGTGATCATGTATTCAGACCCACAGTCCTGTCTATGTGTGTCCCAAATAGCATATTATGCACTACTTTTGTTTGTAGTAATGTCTGTATTGTAGGTGTAGTGTGTTGTTCCCCCACCGGCCACAAGATGGCCCTTTTGTCCCAGAGAAACACATTTCTCACCACCGAGCAGCAAGCTCCACCGTCATCGTCAACAAAATGGATGACGGCCTTTAGAAATAACAGGCAGGGTGCGTCACGACTTGGGGGTGCGCGTGCTGTGTGCACAGGGAAGGAGAGAGGCCGCTGCCTGATAACAGTGCTATCATATGTGTCTTTATATGAAGAAGCCTCTAGATACAGACAAGCCCCATATTCAGGCTTGCATAAACCCAGTAATAGGATAATTAAGTACGATGGCATCATCTGCAATCAAGGTTTTAAGTAATAACATGTGAATACGTTATGTGTTATTTTGAACAGGCACATCGTTAGCTACAAAGAGACCCACAGTATAAAACCATAGACATTCTTTAACAACATGCATCTTCTTGTCTATTGTCAGAATGGTTTATCATCCCTTAGAAAGCTATTCTCCATTCTTTGACATGTTTAGCTGCACTTAGCCTGCAGGGATAGAAGGAGTGAATAGGGAGAGGAGAGCATACCATACCTGGACGCTGGGCATGCTAGACAAGTTAAAAAAAATTGGCACATGCTTCGTAAACAATAGATTTAGGCTGACAGTAAAAATCATTATTTACGAGCTCTTACCGACAATGCAGAGAGAAAAATAGAAAAAATAATAACACAAGGAATAAATACACAATGAGTAATGATAACTTTTCTATATACACGGGGTACCAGTACCGAGTTCATGTGCAGGGGTACGAGGTAATTAAGGTAGATATGTACATATAGGTAGGGGTAAAGTGACTAGGTAACAGGATAGATCATAAACAGTAGCAGCAGTGTAGGGGATGAGTCAGCGCAAAAGGGGTCAATGCAGATAGTTCAGGTAGCTATTTGGTGAACTATTTAGCAGCCTTATGACTTAGGGGTAGAAGCTGTACAGGGTCCTATTGGTTCCAGACATGGTGCATTGGTACCTCTTGCCGTGCGGTTGCAGAGAGAACAATCTATGACTTAGGCGATTGGAGTCTTTTGTAAGGCCTACCTCTGACACCGCCTGGTATAGAGGTCCTGGATGCCTGACCGCAGTAATGGATGATGGGGCTAGCTGAGCTATGACATTGACCGGAATCTCCATCCATTCTCCGGGTGCTGGCGTATGACGCATGGGCACTGGCCTCACTTGACAATTGCGTACAGATGGCGCAGCACTGTATGGCTGCTGTCTTGAGACCTCCAACCCAACTTTGCAACTGCATTGTTGGGAAAGAACTCTCAAGGTAAGATTTTCACTGTACTGTTACACCCTGGCATCCATTGCCCCACTCCTGGCTGGCTGGCTCCTGGCTGGCTGGCTCCTGGCTGCTGCAAGACAGAGGCCAAGCTGTACATCTTCCCCTAGTTGCTTGTACAACACACACTCTCTCTCTCTCTCTCTCTCTCTCTCTCTCTCTCTCTCTCTCTCTCTCTCTTTTTCTCTCTCTCTTTCTGTCTGTCTGTCTGTCTGTCTGTCTCTCTCTCTTGCTGTCTCTCAGTCTCTCTCACACACTCCCTCTATTTATCTCTGTGGGGTGCATTTTCCCCTAAATCAGGCATGAAAGATGCTGGTACACAGTGGCTGCCATAGGGGGGTCTAGACTCTGGGCACCCCGCTGATGCTGGCCGACACATGACCAGTGCCCTCCCTCCCTTCTCCTCTATGGCTTCCTCTCTCTCCTCCTCATATCTCTTTCTCCCCCTCTCCCATTCTCTCTCTCCCTCCCTAATTTTTCTCCCCCTCTTCCTTTCCTCTTCTCCCCTTTTTCTCTGCCTCTCTCTTCTTCCTCCCTCTGTCTCCCGCCCTCCATCTCTCTCTCTCCCTCTCTCTCTCTTTCCCTCTCCTTCTCTCCTTCCTTCCTCCATCCCTCTCTCTCTCTCTCTCTCTCTCTCTCTCTCTCTCTCTCTCTCTCTCTCTCTCTCTCTCTCTTTCCCTCTCCTTCTCTCCTTCCTTCCTCCATCCATCTCTCTCTCTCTCTCTCTCTCTCTCTCTCTCTCTCTCTCTCTCTCACTCTCTACCATTCTGTACTGCAGTGTCCCTCTGCACATGCCCAGACTAGAGCACCACTGCAACTTCCAGCTCCAGGGAAATCTGAACAGAGCTCACAGCCAGTAACACATCATGAATTAACTTATGTTGATAAAAAATAAGACTATTTTGAAAAACAAATACAACCAATGTGATTTCACTGTGAGGCTATGCTTACAGTATATTTCGAGCTTAGCTGTTCATTTTAAAATGCAGCCATTGACAAGCGAGTAACTTAGCAGACACTCTTTTACAGAGCGACTTACTATCAGTGCATTAATCTTAAGATAGCTGTGAGACAACCACATATCACAGTCGTAGTAAGCACATTTTACCTCAACAAAGTAGTTATCAACAAAGCCCGTGCTAGTAGGAAATAATATTTTACATTTTAATTTGTTATGGGGAGGCACTGTGGGATTAATTTAAGATATGCTTTCCATTAGAATAGATTAATTAAATTAGTTGTTGGTCATCATTACTTATGTTAATATAAAGGAATAACAATCCATCAAAATGTTACTGTACATTACAATGTATATACCCTGCAGTGAGTTCTTTATTTACAGCATTCACAGCAGGGTGAAATGGAGTCTCATGTGGTTGATAACATGCAGACAGCAGAGAGAGCAGAGGGAGCTGTTTGCTGTTTCCTGTGAACTCTCACTCTGACAGGAATGGTGTGTCCCTGGTGGGTTACTGTAGGCCTAAGGCTAGTGTATAGTACTGTAAAGCTCTGAGAAATAACCACACCAGCAGATACTGAACACACACACACTCAAACACATGTGTGAACAAGCACGCAGACATTCACACTAGTGATGCGCGGGTTGACTCGTAACCTGCGAGGCGAGCGTGTTTAGGGTCACAAAATATTGTGTGGATGAAGTGGGGGTGGGTGGTGGTTGAATAAAGAGAAAACAAATTAAAAAAATGCAGAAATACAGCATTAACTTAGCTTTTATATAAGAAAACGTAAGGACGCCACCCAGTATTTCTCATTATCGGCCCCCTATCTTTGATGAACACAGATGTTAAATTATTTTCAAAAATTCTGTCCCACCTCAAACCTCACTTACCCAAATTGTTACATCCAGAACAAAGCTGTTTGTTAAAAAATGCTTCTCCTTAGATAACCTCCCTCGTCTATTACATATCTGACATGCTTCATCAGAAAGTGAAGCTCCTTGGGCAGAAAAAACTTTTGATAGACTAGAATGGTAATATTTTTGGTTGGTTTTGGAACATATGGGACTTTTCCAATTTCATTATTATGATTCAAATGTTATATGCCGGTCCCTCAGCCATAGTAATAACATGCAATACCTATCTTTTCCTCTCAGAATAACTAGAAGTAGCAGGCAAGGTGATCCCATCTCACCTCTGTTATTTATATTGTCTATCCCTTGTGTGCTGTGCATGTTTTTGTTGTTCACCCAATGTTTGTGGGTCTGATGGACCCACAACATTATTGGGTTTTAAATACATTTTTTTTCGTACTGTTCCTACCATTGTCAGCTTTATCTTAAGGAGCTCCTGTCCCAGCTTGTGCGCAGTAAAAAAGTTATTGCGTGTGATGTTGTGGCCACGGAGTCCCTGTGTCACATCCAGGACAACCTGCATCCCTTGGTTCTTCTCAGGGGCTCCTCCATCTGGCTTCCCCGTATACACTTGCAAGTTCCACGCATATGATAAAGCAGCATCACAGGCAGCCCAGATCTTGATTCCATATTTTGAGGGTTTACACGGTATGTACTGCCTGAAGGGGCAGCGGCCCCTAAATGGCATAAGCTGCTCATCAACAGTAACGTTGGACCCAGGGTTGTAAGACAGGGGAAGGCGGTTCACCCACTTGTCCCACACTGACCTGATTGCAGCTAGCTTGTCTCTCTGCCGCCGAGCTGGTCTGGTGTCTCGGTTATCGAAGCGGATAATCCTGTAAATAGTGTGGAATTTTTTCCAGAGACATTGTTGCACTGAAAAAATCTCTGCCCGTTTCTGCATCCCACAGGGATTCTGTGGATTGCCCATTGGATCTGAAAACACGAGGAAGGATAAGAACCCCAAAGTATGCATGTAAATGAGTTTGGTCCATCTCTTTCTATCTCTCTTCAAAAACACACCTTCCCTCCAAATTAGTGCAGTCCAGAAATATTTTCTGGATAGTGTCTGGGATGAACAGTTCAAAAGAAGGCTTTATGTCCTGCATATGATAACCGCTATCCGCTTCAGCCCTGGTTGCATCCTTATCACATTGGCAGCCAAGCAGGGTGGCTCATTCCTTGGGCAAGAAGACCATTCAATTTCACAATTTTTTTACATCTATATTTCCCCTCTTGCAGCCTGCTGATGAGCTGGTTGCTGACGGGCTGGTCCTGGGGCTGGCTGAGGGTCAATCTCATCCTCTTCTTCCAACTCACTGTCAGACTCCGAATTGACAGAGACATATATTCGATCCTTATATTCGGAAAATTCTTCATCTTCCAAATGGAAGACGCTCCTTCCACACTAGCTTCTCTCTCTGCAAAAAAAATATCTAAGACCCTCTGAGCAGAGATGATTTTTGCCTTACTGATTGATTGTGATAAGGAGCCACACATGCAAAGCTATTTATTTGTTGTGTTCCTCCCCCAACTTGCACCTGGCTGGGATAGAGTGTGGGAAAATACAGATTTTATTTTACAATGTATCGAAATAATGTATTGTAGTAACATTGTGCAGGTTCACCCACTACAAAGGGTAAAGATACAAACAGGTTCCTGGTGGTATGTTGAAACAGCAGGTCCACAGCAAGCCTTTTTGTTTCATTAAAAAGAAAAAAACACCTACACACACACTTTTCCTCACTTTTATTACCCTTGGGCAGTGGTGTAAAGTACTTGAGTAAAAATACTTTAAAGTTCTACTTAAGTAGTTTTTTGGGGTATCTGTACTTTACTATTTATATTTTTGACAACTTTTACTTCACTACATTCCTAAAGAAAATAATGAACTTTTTACTCCATACATTTTCCTTGACAGCCTAAAGTACTTGTTACATTTTGAATGCTTAGCAAGAAATGAAAATGGTCAAATTAGCGCACTTATCAAGACAACATCCTTGGTCATCCCTACTGCATCTGATCTGGCGGACTCACTTAACAAAATGCTTCATTTGTAAAGGTGTTGGAGTGTGCCCCTGGCTAACCTTAAATAAAAAAAACAAGAAAATGGTGCCGTCTGGTTTGCTTTATATAATGAATTTGAAATGATTTATTATTTTACTTTTACTTTTGATACTTAAGTATATTTAAAACCAAATACTTTTGGACTTTTACTCAAGTAGCCCAGAGGGCTCTCTGTGGACAGGACGTGACAGTACCCCCCCCCCCAAAGGTGCAGACTCCGGCCGCAAAACCAGAACTAAATGGGGAGGGTTCGGGTGGGCATTAGGCGTCGGTGGCGGCTCCAGTGCGGCATTAGGCGTCGGTGGCGGCTCATAGCACCCACTCAGACCTTGCCCGGATTGGTCCCCGGCGCAGAGGAAAGCTTCAGCCCTGGCACCGGGCTAGGAAGGCACACTGGAAGACTGGTGCGTGGAGCCGGCACAGGTTTCACCGGACTGATGACACGCTCCTCATGGCGAGTGCGGAGAGCTGGCACAGGATGTACCTGGCTGGGAAGGTGCACTGGAAGCCTGGTGTGTGGAGCCGGCACAGGTTGAACTGGACTGGTGACACGCACTTCAGGGCGAGTGCGGGGAGCTGGCACAGGACGTACTGGGCTGGGCAGACGCTCCTCTAAACGCCTGTGCTGCAGCATACTCCTCGCCAATACCTCTCTTCGATATCCTTCCCTAAACTCCTCTATTGTTTCCCATTCGGGCTCTCGCTCTGGCCTCGGCTCGGCCATTCGCCCCATGTGCCCCCACCCCAAAAAAATCTTGCGATTTTCCTTGGGCTTTTTGTGGATGTGGACCCTGGCGTCTTCGTTGTCCACTCATATCCCTCGGGGACTCTCGCCAAGGAAGGGTCTCGCAACCACCCATGATCTTCTCGCATGTCCAACTCTCCTTCACCTTTGTGGCACACTGCTTGGTCCTGGCCTGGTGGGATATTCTGTCACGATCGTCATGATAAACGGACCAAAGCGCAGCGTGCATGGAGTTCCACATAATTTATGTTTAATGGAACGTAAGACAACAAAAGAAATGACAACCGATGGTAACATACGTAGCGCTCACACGCACTAACAAGAAACAATAACCCACAAACACAGGTGGAAAAAGGAACAACTTAAGTATGATCCCCAATTAGAGGTAACGACAATCAGCTGCCTCTATTTGGGAACCATACAAAACCAAATAGAAATACATATAATAGAACAAATAATCCCCATAGTCACGTCCTGACCAAATCCACCATAGAGAGCCCAGAGGGCTTTCTATGGCCAGGATGTGACACATTTGTTGCAGTAAAATGTATAATAAATGCACGGTTAGGGATGTCTGTAAAAAATGTTTTTGCATCATATAAGCTCATAGCAATTCAACCACATAAAATATGCATTAAAATCGAACTGAAATGTGTGTATGTGTGTGTGTACGAGCATGTGTGTCGAACCTTCCCAAGCCCACAGATTCTACCCCGGTCAGCAAAAATTGAGTAATGAAGTTTTTTGCTGTGATTGGACGAAAATTGTTTGTTTTCTGTGTGAACAGTGCATATACAAGGGCTTGGACAGATGTTTTCTGTGTGAACAGTGCATATACAAGGGCTTGGACAGATGTTTTCTGTGTGAACAGTGCATATACAAGGGCTTGGACAGATGTTTTCTGTGTGAACAGTGCATATACAAGGGCTTGGACAGATGTTTTCTGTGTGAACAGTGCATATACAAGGGCTTGGACAGATGTTTTCTGTGTGAACAGTGCATATACAAGGGCTTGGACAGATGTTTTCTGTGTGAACAGTGCCTATACAAGGGCTTGGACAGATGTTCTTCTACTTAAGTAATTGATACGGATGTGATTCACACACTTCAACTGTTAGATGAGTATGACTCATATATTAGGTTATAGTATGTACAAAGAAGAAGAGTCTACTACTGTCGGTGTAGGCCGTCATTGTAAAACAATAATTTGTTCTTAACTGACTTGCCTAGATAAATAAAGATGAAATAGGAAAATATGAACAAGGACTGTGGCAGGTAGCCTAGTAGGTAGAGTGTTGGGCCAGTAACTGAAAGGTTGCTGGATCAAGTCCTGAGCTGGAAAAGTAAAAACCTGTTGTTCTTCTCCTGAACAAGGCAGTTAACCCCCTGTTCCCTGGTAGGCTGTCATTGTAAATAAGAATTTGTTCTTAATGGACTTGCCTAGTTAAAAAAAATAATAGACTGAGGGGTTGAAACTGGAGAATGTTTGAGGGTAATCTGATGAGGACTCCCACTGTGACCATGTTCTCATAACTTCTAATGTGTCTTTGAAAAATGTGTCCTTTGGGAACGGAACAGTCTTTGTTGGTAATATTATCTTGTAAAATTGCAATATGCTACTTACATTACTTGTTATCGTGGAAGTCATATTAACAGCTGAATAGCAAAGGTTATTTGTATTCATGCATTCTCTGTGTGGTCACCAGGTAGCCTAGTGGTTAGAGTGTTGGGCCAGTAACTGAAATGTTGCTGGATTGAATCCCTGAGCTGACAAGGTAAAATTCTGTTGTTCTACTCCTGAACAAGGCAGTTAACCTACTGTTCCCTTGTAGGCTGTCATTGTAAATAAGAATTTGTTCTTAAAAGACTTGCCTAGTTAATAAAATATATATAAATGGTCTTATTGATTCCTTGAGAATTGTTTCAGTTCAGACCTGGGTGGGTACAACAACCATTTAACAAAAATATATATAATAATTTATCTTCATTTGACTGCAGTTGCCTGTTGAAGTGGAAGAAGTAATTACTGGCATCTGAACTGAAACGATTTCTCAAGGAATCAAAGAGATAATATACGGTAAAGAGAATGCATGTCAACAATTATGTCTGTTAATAATCAGATGATATTTACATCATTTAGCAGATGCTCTTATCCAGTGGGATTTACAGGATCAATTAGGGTTAAGTGGCTTGCTCAACGGAATATCAGCAGATTTTTCACTTAGTCGGCACTTTAGTTGTTAATGAACTTGACAATTCTTTACACACTAAAATTAAAATGTGCTACTTTGTTTGTGGACCTGTCAAAAGCTTTTGATCCTGTTGATCACTCTGACACCTGTTCATGGTTTCATGATTATCTTAGTGTCAGAAGTCAGTCTGAATTTATTTTAGAACATAAAGGTGTACCACAGGGGTCCATTTTGGGGCCTATTCTCTTCACTATTTATATAAAAACCATTGGTCAATCTGTTAAAAATGTTAAACTTCATCTATATGTGGATGATACTATTATGTATGCTATTGCCCCGGCTGTTGATCTGGCTGTGTCTAAACTACAGTCAGATTTTATAGCTATGCAGGAATCCCTTGCTGATTTAAAACTTGTCCTTAAAATGGGCAAAAAAAGTACATGTTGTTTTTGAACTCTCGTAAGAATGTTTCAGATGAACTATATGTTCACTCATTAGGTGGTTCTCCAATGGAACATGTTCCCCGCATTTGGATTGATATGGATTTGATGTTTAAAAAACATATAGATGAGCTGGTTAAGAAGCTAAGTTTTAAAGTTTTTTTTTTCTGCAGAAACAGATTGTGCCTTTCTCTAAGCAGTAGAAAACATATTATTCAGTCAATCTTTTTATCTGTTCTTGATTATGGTGATATTATTTATCAAAGTGCAGCTGCTACTTCACTTAGGGAAAGAGAGAGAGAAGGGGTAGAGAGAGGGAGGGGGAGAAAGGACAGAGAGAGTGAGAGGGGGAGAGGGTGCAGGAGGGAGGGGGAAAGAGAAGAGGCAGGGGAGAGAAAGAGAGAAAAGGGAGAGAGGAGGGGGAAAGCGAGAGATAAGAGAGAGAAGGAGTGAGAGGGGGAGAGGGTGGAAGGGGTGAAAAAAGGGGGAGGAGAGAGAAGAGAAGGAGGGTGATAAAGAGGTAGAGAGAGGGGGAGGCAGAGAGAGAGAGAAGTAGGATGGAGGGGATAGACAGAGAAGGGGGGAGTGCCAAATGTATGACCATATTAGAGACACACATTTCCCTCAGATTACACATATGCACAAAGAATTCGAAAACAAAACCAATTTTGAAAAACTCCCATATCTATTGGGTGAAATGCCACCGTGTACCATCACAGCAGCAATGTTTGTGACCTGATGCCACAAGACAAGAGCAACCAGTGAAGAACAAACAGCATTGTAAATTCAACTCATATTTATGTTTCTTTGTTTTCCCTTTTGTACTTTAACTATTTGCACGTAATATGAGAAATGTAATTATTCTTTTGGAACTTATGTGAGTGTAATGTTTACTGTTCATTTGTATTGTTTATTTCACTTTTGTTTATTATCTAGTTCACTTGCTTGGCAATGTTAACATATGTTACCATGCCAATAAAGCCCTTAAATTGAAATTGAATTGAGTGAGGGAGGGGGAGACACAACCTGGCCCACCTTTGAAGCAGCTAAGTGGGGTCAAACAGCTCAGCTCACATATCAAGGGACTCTAGAGGAGCTCTTGCTCGGCTATTCCCATCTAGGGAGACAACTGTGACAGGGTGTGTGTGTGTGTATAACAGGCCTATATTAGTCCACAAGGCACTGCTTCAAGTCATTGCTCTCTTTAATTGCCCTGGGACACCCAACAGCACACAGCCACACACAGCATCAACCAACCCCCAATTGAACAGACAATGTCTTTTGTTGGTGCATTGTGTGTGGCAGTATTTCTTTCTTTTAACTTTAATATGCTTTTCTCTAGTCTCTAGGTATGAACAAACATGGTTGTGTGTGTTCATTAGGGAACATTGTAGCAAAATGTTTTAAAACGTTTTGCAAATGAATATGAATATGGGCGTTTCTTATTGGACAAGTTTATACTGTATATTACTTTCCTGTTTTACTCTATTTTGGACCGATTTCTTACGTTTTGTGCAGTCATCTGCATTGCACCATAACCCATTTAGCTTGTGCTAATATCCTGTTTTTATTTGATATAATTTATTGTTATTTCAGACACTCATTACAGACTAATATGTTACTAAAGCCCTCTTAAACCCCTGTTATCACAATCCACACAAAAAAGATTTGTTGTAAAAAATAACAATTATCATTCATGTTCAGATGTTACTGCTCATTTACACAAATAATGTATGCATCGTGTATCTACTTAAACAAATATGTTTCTTTGCACTGAGTGAGTCATTTTCCAACTGTTCAAAGAGATGTACTGTAACAAAGCTGATCTAATGGAGTTGCTTAGTCACTGGTACTTAATCATGGCTGATCTAATGGTGTTGCTTAGTCACTGGTTCTTAATCATGGCTGATCTGATGGTGTTGCTTAGTCACTGGTTCTTAATCATGGCTGATCTAATGGAGTTGCTTAGTCACTGGTTCTTAATCATGGCTGATCTAACGGAGTTGCTTAGTCACTGGTTCTTAATCATGGCTGATCTAATGGAGTTGCTTAGTCACTGGTTCTTAATCATGGCTGATCTAATGGTGTTGCTTAGTCACTGGTTATTGATCATGGCTGATCTAATGGAGTTGCTTAGTCACTGGTTCTTGATCATGGCTGATCAAAAGGAGTTGCTTAGTCACTGGTTCTTAATCATGGCTGATCTAATGGAGTTGCTTAGTCACTGGTTCTTGATCATGGCTGATCTAATGGTGTTGCTTAGTCACTGGTTCTTG
This sequence comes from Brachymystax lenok tsinlingensis, assembly GCA_030435695.1. Lineage (NCBI taxonomy): Eukaryota > Metazoa > Chordata > Actinopteri > Salmoniformes > Salmonidae > Brachymystax > Brachymystax lenok. Next base: position 8,302,105 of record CM059795.1, on the reverse strand, counting down.
ATCGTGGCTGATCTAATGGAGTTGCTTAGTCACTGGTTCTTAATCATGGCTGATCTAATTGAGTTGCTTAGTCACTGGTTCTTGATCATGGCTGATCTATTGGTGTTGCTTAGTCACTGGTTCATGATCATGGCTGATCTAATGGAGTTGCTTAGTCACTGGTTCTTAATCATGGCTGATTTAATGGAGTTGCTTAGTCACTGGTTCTTAATCATGGCTGATCTAATGGAGTTGCTTAGACACTGGTTCTTAATCATGACAAATAAGACTTAGCTATCCACAGAGAGAGTCAGGAAGAGATGAACACATAAAACACCTAAATACATCTCAATCATAGGCAAAGATAGAATCTGCAATATTTATTTACAGCTGTTGGTCATTCTAATTGTTATTATTAATGATTAATCATAGATGTTTGAAGAATATAACTTACATTTATTACATCTACCTACAAATTTGAATGGTTACATTTCTCCAGACCAAACCACTTAAGAGTGGTTACATTTCTCCACCCACCTCTTAAGAGTGGTTACATTTTTACAGCCCCACCCCTTAAGAGTGGTTACATTTCTCCACCCACCTCTTAAGAGTGGTTACATTTCTCCACCCATCCATTCAGAGTGGTTACATTTCTCCAGACCCACCCTTTAAGAGTGGATACATTTCTCCAGCCCCACCCCTTAGGAGTGGTTACATTTCTCCAGACCCGCCTCTTAAGAGTGGTTACATTTCTCCAGCCCACGCCTTAAGAGTGGTTACATTTCACCTTACCCACCCCTTAACTTCTTAGGTAGCGGCTCCCGAGGTGACGTTTTTGGAGAGTCTGGCGTGCCCAAAGTAAAATGCCTCCCACTCAGGGCCAGAAAATAGGATATGCACATAATTAGTACTATTGGATAGGAAACACTCTGACGTTTCTAAAAGTGTTAACATAATGTCTGTGAGTGTAACAGAACAGCAAAAACCAGAGAAAAATCCATCCGGAATTACAGTTCTTTTGTCACATTGGCTCTGTTTGACAGTCTCCCTATTTATTGCAAAGGCAAGCAGCTCCGAGATTTCAGTACCTATGGCTTCCACGAGATGTCAACAGTCTCTATACAAAACCAGGAAACGTTAGCCCTGACCAGAACGGATTGGGAGAGAATATGGTCCAGGGAGCTCAGATGTCAACAAGCTTTTGCAGGCGCCGAACCAGTCGCAGCGCTCCACTGTTTTTTCCTTTCTTATCGTTCAGGCTACAATCCGGTTGAAATATTATAGTAAATATACATAAAAGAATATCTAAGGAAACACTAAAAAAGATGTTTGATTTGTTTGTAGAAATATGATAGGTATAATTTCAACGCGTTCTCTTCACGGTTCTATGGGCGACTCGACGGTGGATTTTATGAACATAAAGCGCCAACCAAACTGAGATTTATGGATATAATAAATGACTTTCTAACCAAAGAAGCATGGATTGTCTTCGTTGGACACTTGGGAAGCCCTCAGCAGAAGTTCTTCAAAAGGTAAGGGATTTGTTTTCGCTGTGAAATGTGTTTTGTTTGAACCGCGATGGTTTATGAATTTATGCTAATGCAGAAATATTGGAGATGCTACCCTCAAACAATCAAATGTTGTGCTTTCGCCGTAAAGCCTTTTTGAAATCTGACAACGCTGTGATATTGCCAAGAGTCAGAGCTTTTGATGGCTATGAAACATTTGTATATTGATGAATTTTTTATAATTCAACTTTTGGATTTTGAATTTGGCGCTTTACATTACATTACATTACATTTCACCAGCTAGCGCCCCACTGCTCCCTAAGTAGTTTTTAAGAGTGGTTACATTTCTCCAGACCCACCCCTTAAGAGTGGTTACATTGCTCCATCCCAAACCTCTTAAGAGTGGTTACATATCTGTGTGCGCATGTTCTATTTTAATTTATTTAACCTTTATTTAACTAGGCAAGTCAGTTATGAGCAAATTCTTATTTATAATGACGGCCTACCAAAAGGCAAAAGGCATCCTGCAGGGACGGGGGCCTAGGATTAAAAAAAGAAATAAATGCAATATAAATATAGGACAAAAAACACATCACAACAAGAAAGACAACACTACATAAAGAGAGACTTAAGACAACAACATAGCCAGGCAGCAACACATGACAACACAGCATGGTAGCAACGCAACATATCAACAACATGGAAGCAACACAACATGGTAGCAGCACAAAACATGGTACAAACATTATTGGACACAGACAACAGCACAAAGGGCAGAAAGGTAGAGACAACAATACATCACACAAAGCAGCCACAACTGTCAGTAAGAGAAGTCCATGATTGAGTCTTTGAATGAAGAGATTGAGATAAAATTGTCCAGTTTGAGTGCTTGTTGCAGCTCGTTCCAGTCGCTAGCTGCAGCAAACTGAAAAGACGAGCGGCCCAGGGATGTGTGTGCTTTGGGGATCTTTAACAGAATGTGACTGGCAGAACGGGTGTTGTATGTGGAGGATGAGGGCTGCAGTAGGTATCTCAGATAGGGGGGAGTGAGGCCTAAGAGGGTTTTATAAATAAGCATCAACCAGTGTGTTTTGCAACAGGTATACAGACATGTCCAGTTTACAGAGGAGTATAGAGCGCAGTGATGTGTCCTATAAAGAGCATTGGTGGCAAATCAGATTGACGAATGGTAAAGAACATCTATCTGCTCGAGAGCACCCTTACCTGCTAATCTATAAATTCTGTCTCTGTAATCTTACATGGGTAGGATGGCCATCTGAATCAGGGTTAGTTTGGCAGCTGCGTTGAAAGAGAAGCAATTACGATAGAGGAAACCAAGTCTAGATTTAACTTTAGCCTGCAGCTTTGATATGTGCTGAGAAAAGGACAGTGCAGCGTCTAGCCATACTCCCAAATACTTGTATGAGGTGACTACCTCAAGCTCTAAACCCTCAGAGGTAGTAATAACACCTGTGGGAAGAGGGTCATTCTTTTTACCAAACCACATGACCTTTGTTTTTGAGGTGTTCAGAACAAGGTTAAGGGTCAACAAAGCTTGTTGGACACTAAGAAAGCTTTGTTGTAGAGCATTTAGCACAAAAACCGGGAGGGGCCAGCTGAGTATAAGACTGTAACATCTGCATATTAATGGGTGAGAGAGTTTCCTACTGCCTGAGCTATGTTGTTGATGTAAATTGAAAAGAGCGTGGGGCCTAGGATCGAGCCTTGGGGTACTCCCTTGGTGACAGGCAGTGGCTGAGACAGCAGATGTTCTGACTTTATACACTGCCCTCTTTGAGAGAGGTAGTTAGCAAACCAGGCCAAAGACCCTTCAGAGACACCAATCCTCTTTAGCCAGCCCACAAGAATGGAATGGTCTACTGTATCAAAAGCTTTGGCCAAGTCAATAAAAATAGCAGCAAAATATTACTTAGAATCAAGGGCAATGGTGACATCATTGAGGACCTTTAAGGTTGCAGTGACACATCCATAACCTGAGCGGAAACCAGATTGCATACCAGAGAGAATACTATAGACATCAAGAAAGCCAGTCAGTTGATTATTGACAAGTTTTCCAACACTTTTGATAAACAGTGCAAAATAGACATTTGGCCTATAACAGCATGTGCGTTCCTGTATTTCCTAATTTGTTTGAGTTGCCTTGGCACGATCTGTTGTTTGTGTATTTGTGTGTGTGTGTGTGTGTGTGTGTGTGAGTGCGTATGTGCGCTGTGTGTGTGTGTGTGTGTGTATTTGTGCATCTGTGTGTGTGTGTGAGTGCGTATGTGCGCTGTGTGTGTGTGTGTGTGTGTGTGTATTTGTGCATCTGTGTGTGTGACCCATGTACCTGAAAGCCACTTAAACCTGGTCCATTATTTCAGTCGATGACGTACATCGTGATCCGGGTCCAAGACGAGCTGTGTGCCAAAGAAAAGAGAGAAGGAGGGTGACATTGCTGTCAAAATAATCCATTAAAATATGTCTTTTTGCATTTGAGACATGCTCACTATTGACCACTGAGAGAAACAATTACTACCCAGAGAAATGGTGCTAATGGATTTCTCATTTCATTCTGGTTACCATAGAGTTCCTACTAAAACATTTAATTTCAGACCTTGGCTGCCTCTGTGATACCTTTAAATCAGCCACATGAAATAAAAAGCCAATGTTGCATTAGTCAATGCTGGATGTTGTATAACAGTGTACATTAACACAGAGTGATGCAGGGTGTATTTGTTGTTGGCTCTTTGGAAGATGTGAACAAATATTGATAAATAGATGTTAGATTTTTTTCTGTCTATAATTATATGGAATTAAACAGTACATCTGATTCGGCTCAAAAGATGTTAGCATTGTCAGAAATGCTACCAAAAGGTAGCACATCGTTGGTTTATATTAGGCAGAAATGTGCATGTGAGAGTGGTAAAATTGTGAATTTAATAAAAACTGTTGCACCTACAAACTTATTCAGTCCAAATGGATCTAAGTCTAATTGTCACCTTATGGACGTTGTAGATTTGTTTTAATCCGACGTCTAGAATTGGAGCTAGATTTGGAGAAGAAAATTAATGCTAATGACCCTGTCAAAAATCCGGTATAGAGGTTCTCGGTAACTGCTGGACGAATCATGACGAGAGGCGAGGAGTGTGTTGTTTACCTCTAATCAAGTTTATTTGCCATTTCTGGTGTCATATTGGCTTAGATATGACGGTAGGGAGACTTGAATTTAACATTGAACTTCAACCAATCCATACTACAGTCGAGCCAACCGGCGCAACCATTAATAGACTACTAAACTACAACCAAGGTGGTAACTTAGCCGTGAACGCCTACCCAGCGCACTTGAAGTCCTCATGCTGCCCTTAAATGGCTCATGTGATGAAAACAGAAGTGTTCTAAGAGTCGGCGGGAACCTAGGTGAAAATGTCAACTCACTTGCGACATATAACGCATGAATGCCTGAAGGAAGGCGGCTCGTTTGACAAAAAAGAGACGTCTGTAAAGGCTCATGTTGGAATTAAGTTCTGTTATGTCCTTGCCCCTGAGTGAAAAAAAATGGAACATTCACACACCCTATTGTGATGCTTCTTGATAACTATACTGTGAAAACGATGTTACGTCCCACTGTTGTGTCTTTCTGGTCAGATTACAGATCTCATTTTGATCATTGTACGTGATAACAGAAAAACGCTTGGAGATGGGAATATATCAGGGTTATGCTCTCTCTACCCACTTTAATTTTTATGGTTATTGAACCATCATGTTAAATGTTATAGAGATCAATTATAATGTTATAATGACCTGTTATACGTCCATAGTCGGTTCTATTGGTCAAGTCAAATCATGCAATCTCTCTCTCTCTCTCTCTCTCTCTCTCTCTCTCTCTCTCTCTCTCTCTCTCTCTCTCTCTCTCTCTCTCTCTCTCTCTCTGTTGAAAACATTCAGAGTAATGTATAATCTGCTGAGGTGCAGGCTTATGACCAGTCCTGGTAATATCCTTTCCTCTGAGTGCAGAGTATCCTCCTAATGTAACTCTTATCTCAAGCTTACAGCAGCAGTCTGGTCCTTTAGACTGGCACGGTCAGACGGGCAGTGGCCTTAGAGCTAGTGCAGCAGAGAGGGTTGGCTGGTCACACGCACTTGAGTGCTCTGAGGGTGGAGAGGGGAGCTAATGCTAAATAAGGTATTATATAACAACAGCTGGACTACGGCAGTATGATTTTAGAAAGCATTACATTAAATCCCCAACCAAACACGAAGGGCATTCTGCTTGGTTGTACCGCTGCCAAAAACAGATTTCTTTTGCTAATGATGTTGAAATCCAGAATAATTTAGTATTCTTAGTAATCAACAACATCTGGTTCACCTCGTCTGCTCCTGGGCTGTCTGTCTGTGCTGCGCCCCGTCTGCTCCTGGGCTGTCTGTCTGTGCTGTGCCCCGTCTGCTCCCGGGCTGTCTGTCTGTGCTGCGCCCCGTCTGCTCCTGGGTTGTCTGTCTGTGCTGTGCCCCGTCTGCTCCTGGGCTGTCTGTCTGTGCTGTGCCCCGTCTGCTCCTGGACTGTCTGTCTGTGCCCCGTCTGCTCCTGGGCTGTCTGTCTGTGCTGCGTCCCGCCTGCTCCTGGGTTGTCTGTCTGTGCTGCGCCCCGTCTGCTCCTGGGTTGTCTGTCTGTGCTGCGCCCCGTCTGCTCCTGGGCTGTCTGTCTGTGCTGCGCCCCGTCTGCTCCTGGGTTGTCTGTCTGTGCTGCGCCCCGTCTGCTCCTGGGTTGTCTGTCTGTGCTGCGCCCCATCTGCTCCTGGGTTGTCTGTCTGTGCTGCGCCCCGTCTGCTCCTGGGCTGTCTGTGCTGCGTCCCGTCTGCTCCTGGGTTGTCTGTCTGTGCTGCGCCCCGTCTGCTCCTGGGTTGTCTGTCTGTGCTGCGCCCCGTCTGCTCCTGGGCTGTCTGTCTGTGCTGCGGTGGTAAGATCATGAGACACAAACTTATATTAATAGTGAGATGGATGGAGAGGGAGGGAGGGTGGGAAGCTGGGCTGTTGTTAAGACTAATGTTCAGAAAGATAAAGGCATATGTAGAAACCCAGCACATGGGTATGAGGTGAGTTGACAGAGAGAGAATGGGTTTTCTTCAACAACAAGAAACAGTCAGATATAACTAAATACTTTGTGGTTGCAGCATTGTTGTAGTTTGTTTGTTTGCATGACACTGATGAAGAATCTGTGATTGATGAATGTTAAATCTGGGAATGCTTGTGAATGTGTTGTGAGGCATTCCATAATTCTGTTGTTCTTGGCCAGACGTGGGTTCACATCAAATTTGTAATTTTTTAAGTACTTTTGGCATCTGCTTTAGCCTTCCTAGATTGCCAAATGGGTTTTCAGTTTTATGACTGTTCTATTGATTCCATGTGTCAGGCTAGCTGAATCAGGAGCAGGAAGACACCCTCAGGAAGACAACTACAAGGCCATTAATCTATCTGAACCAAACACAACTACTGCTCAGGGTGGGGACAACGGGGCGCTGGGAGCAGGGTGGCGGCCAGGAAGAACATGCTAGTGAGTTCCCTGTATCTAGATAGTAGGCCTGTCTACATACTCACATACACACGGACGCAGACACGCCCATATGAACGTCTCACACACACCCACACACCCACACACACACCCACACACACACACACACACACACACACACACACACACACACACACACACACACACACACACACACACACACACACACACACACACACACACACAGGCATCAGTGAGTGTAGGCAGGCTAAATGTCAGCTTGCCTCCATTTGTCAAGTTAGCAGGACAGGTAATCAACAGGGCCTACCGCCTTTGCTCGCCTGCTTCTGCTGAAAGCTGAAATGTACCCGTCTGTCGTCTCTCCTCTCCTGCACAAAGACATTGTGCAGCGTATTGTGTACCATAGCAGACATTGTGTACGGTAGCAGGTTATTTACATTGCGGCTCTATAATTCCCACTCCTAGTTTAGGTTCATAACTTAGAGCCTGACTGAAACTCCCTTCTCTGACTGATACTCCCTTCTCTGACTGATACTCCCTTCTCTGACTGAAACTCCCTTCTCTGACTGAAACTCCCTTCTCTGACTGAACCTCCCTTCTCTGACTGAAACTCCCTTCTCTGACTGATACTCCCTTCTCTGATGGCTCTATGGGCCCTGGTCAAAACGAGTGTACTACATAGGGAATAGGGTGCCATTTGGGACACTGAAACTCTACGTCTCTGTGTCTGACTGATCCATTTTGCTACATGCAACACTCCAGGTGTTCCATCAACATTAAAGGCATCAGGAGAGACGTAGGAAGAGCTGTCCCAGAGATAGTTATTTTAGGTCTCTCTGTGCTGTAGTCTCTTTGTGTGTCTTTATGTGTTTGTGTGTGTGTGTGTGTCTTTGTGTGTCTTTATGTGTGTGTGTGTGTGTGTGTGTGTGTGTGTGTGTGTGTGTGAGGTTAGCTATCACAGAGGACCTTTCTACCAGGAACACAGGAGGAATATCAAAGCCTCAGCATGCATCCCAAATGGCTGTTTATTCCCTATGTAGTGCACTACTTTTGACCAGGGCCCACAGAGATTAAGGAGCCATTTGGAACACTGGCTCAGACTGACTGACAGAGGAGGAGGGGGTGGGTGGGTTGGGGGGTGGATTCCCACTGCAATGCAGACAGGAATATTACTGTGTGATGTTAGAAGGCCAGGTGGGCTAGCCACATACACTACAGTAGGCTAGCAAACAACTTGGTGCACAATGAAATGAACACACAAATATTCTCAATGGCCGCTTGCTTCATAGCCCACTCCAGTGTGTTCAGTTTGATCACTTGTTTTTGATGACATTTAGATTCAGTCGTCATTACATTTCAGTGTATAATGGAGCTTCCAATATGCTGTAATTGCTTTTTTCAAACCCGCATTCCAGAACAAGTCTGAATTGAATATTCAATGAATGTTGCATATCAGGCTCTATATGTTAGTATGCAATCAGGCTTTAGTATCAAGTGTTCTTTTCCATTCCACTTGATTTCCCTCTCCAGCAGTGTGTCGTGACTGAACAATTAAACACTTTGAGATGACACAATGTATGACTGCTGTTGCTAGCAGCATCATGCAGAAGGACCGGTGTAGTGTGGTGCTGGGGTGTGCAGAATCACGGAGGTGTGAAACATATGGCAAACTCCCTAACATCAACAACAATAGAAGAGACTGGGGCTACTATGCCTGATCTCAAATGTTACAGTTGGTATGAAGTGGTGGGTTGGTACATTTCACATTTTTTGTCCAAAGACGTCACATATTGACGTCACGTTTTGACTGAACAGACTGGGTTGGAGGTGTTAGAAGCATAATATAGAAGACTTAATGCAGATTCATTGTGGCGGCAACACCAACAAACCATGTGTAGTGTCACTCTCTAGTTCTCTCTCTGAACTGAGGGACTTGTGAAGTGTCATTTACAGCCTGTTCTTGTCATTGAGATAACTTCTTGACATACTGTAATCTCACAGGCGTTATTTCACGGGAACAAGGACACGTCTGATAAGTAAACCAACACATAACTCTGCTAAATGATGTGACATCACAAGAGGGACTGGATAATAAGTGAGGTACAGTACACTGACTTATAATCAGTGTACTGTACCTTGACTACCTGCCAGAAGCTATATAACACACACACACCCACACACACACACACACACACTGCTCTCGCCAGGGGGACAGTCTGGACCAATAGATCCTCATGATTTGTATCTTCATAAATGTCAGGAGGACGGAGGGCAATTTCACTGAATCGACTGTCAATGTGTCTTACTGAATGTTGCGGTAATGTTACGGAATGTTACTGATTGTTAGGGAATGTTACGGAACGTTACTGATTGTTAGGGAATGTTACGGAACGTTACTGATTGTTAGGGAATGTCACGGAATGTTACTGATTGTTAGGGAATGTTACGTAATGTTACTGATTGTCAGGGAATGTTACGGAACGTTACATGAATGTTGCGGTAATGTTACGGAATGTTACTGATTGTTAGGGAATGTTACGGAATGTTACTGATTGTTAGAAAATGTTACGGAATGTTACTGATTGTTAGGGAATGTTACGGAACGTTACTGATTGTTAGGGAATATCACGGGATGTTACTGATTGTTAGGGAATGTCACGGAATGTTACTGATTGTTAGGGAATGTTACGGAATGTTACTGATTGTTAGGGAATGTCACGGAATGTTACTGATTGTTAGGTAATGTCACGGAATGTTACTGATTGTTAGGAAATGTTACGGAATGTTACTGATTGTTAGGGAATGTCACGGAATGTTACTGATTGTTAGGGAATGTTACGGAACGTTACTGGTTGTTAGGGAATGTTATGGAATGTTACTGATTGTTAGGGAATGTTACGGAATGTTACGGATTGTTAGGGAATGTTACAGAATGTTACTGATTGTTAGGGAATGTTACGGAACGTTACTGGTTGTTAGGGAATGTTACGGAATGTTACTGATTGTTAGGGAATGTCACGGAATGTTACTGATTGTTAGGGAATGTTACGGAATGTTACTGATTGTTAGGGAATGTCACGGAATGTTACTGATTGTTAGGGAATGTTACGGAACGTTACTGATTGTTAGGGAATGTTACGGAACGTTACTGATTGTTAGGGAATGTTACGGAATGTTACTGATTGTTAGGGAATGTTACAGAATGTTACTGAATGTTACTGAATATTACTGAACTGTCCACAAAGATATGTTGCGTACTGCCACAATACCCATATGATTCTGTCAGAAGAATACATAATACAGATGATTTAATCAACTTGTAAGACGTTACTGACATAGCAACACGCTATTGACACTGAATTACTTCAGAGGGATCAAGGCGTTCACCCTTTACTGTAGTTGCAAGTTAGCTGTTAGTTGTTTGATCACCCCTCCAACGCCACTCCATTTGAGAAGAATGAGCTCAATCAGCCATGCTATAGCACAGTCAACATGCATTATCCGTCCTGTACCGTCTGTCTGATAGAGTCGTGAAGAACACTCTACAATATTTAACAAAACACAGTATTATGCTCTGTTGATCCTTAAAACAAATGCAGTTAACCCACTGTTCCTAGGCCGTCATTGAAAATAAGGATTTGTTCTTAACTGACTTGCCTAGTTAAATAAAGGTTAAATAAAAATAAAGAAATAAAAAACATGTAATACACTCTAACCTTAAAACAGCTAATACACTCTAACCTTAAAACAGCTTATACACTCTAACCTTAAAACAGCTAATACACTCTAACCTTAAAACCTCTAATACACTCTAACCTTAAAACAACGAATACACTCTAACCTTATAACAGCTAATACACTCTAACCTTAAAACAGCTAATACACTCTAACCTTAACACAGCTAATACACTCTAACCTTAAAACCTCTAATACACTCTAACCTTAAAACAGCTAATACACTCTAACCTTAACATAGCTAATACACTCTAACCTTAAAACCTCTAATACACTCTAACCTTAAAACAGCGAATACGCTCTAACCTTAAAACAGCTAATACACTCTAACCTTATAACAGCTAATACACTCTAACCTTATAACAGCTAATACACTCTAAACTTATAACAGCTAATACACTCTAACCTTATAACAGCTTATACACTCTAACCTTAACACAGCCAATACACTCTTACTTTAAAACAACTAATACACTCTAACCTTAAAACATCTAATGCACTCTAACCTTAAAACAGCTAATGCACTCTAACCTCAAAACCTCTAATACACTCTAACCTTAAAACAGCTTATACACTCTAACCTTAAAACAGCTAATACACTCTAACCTTAAAACCTCTAATACACTCTAACCTTAAAACAACGAATACACTCTAACCTTATAACAGCTAATACACTCTAACCTTAAAACAGCTAATACACTCTAACCTTAAAACAGCTAATACACTCTAACCTTAACACAGCTAATACACTCTAACCTTAAAACCTCTAATACACTCTAACCTTAAAACAGCTAATACACTCTAACCTTAACATAGCTAATACACTCTAACCTTAAAACCTCTAATACACTCTAACCTTAAAACAACGAATACGCTCTAACCTTAAAACAGCTAATACACTCTAACCTTATAACAGCTAATACACTCTAACCTTATAACAGCTAATACACTCTAACCTTATAACAGCTAATACACTCTAACCTTATAACAGCTTATACACTCTAACCTTAACACAGCCAATACACTCTTACTTTAAAACAACTAATACACTCTAACCTTAAAACATCTAATGCACTCTAACCTTAAAACAGCTAATGCACTCTAACCTCAAAACCTCTAATACACTCTCACCTTAAAACAGCTTATACACTCTCACCTTAAAACATCTTTGTTTAACTTTGGACAAATTGCTAGTACTGTTCTGATATTTGTTTTGTCAGATTGGTCTGAGTTTAGTTTGTTCTGGTCATACTCCTTGCCGTCTTCTTTCCCTATCCATGCCTATGCACATTGTGGTGTGTTTTCTCAACAGCTAATGATGTACTGTGCCTTGTACTGTAGCACATGACTAAGGATAGTACCTGCCAACAGACAGAATGTACAAGGATACATTATGGTCTACCAGTATGTGCTATTTTTAAATGACAACCAAAATAAGTATCTTGAGAAACATGAGAACATTCAAATAAAATGGTGATTGGGCTCCCGAGTGGCGCAGCGATCTAAGGCACTGCAACTCAGTGCAAGAGGAGTCACTACAGTCCTTGGTTAGAATCCAGGCTGTATCACATCCGGCTGTGATTGGGAGTCCCATAGGGCGGCACACAATTGGCCCAGCTTTGTCCAGGTTTGGACGGGTTAGGCAGTCATTGTAAATAAGAATTTGTTCTTAACTCACTTGCCTAGTTAAATAAAGGTAAAATAAATAAAATTACTTGCATGATCTAAAATATAACATATTTCTATGAAAATATATTTTAAAAAATATTCTGATCTATATGCAATTTTATTTTCTTGTATTATTTGTCGTCACAGCACATAGCCATGAGGACATTATTTCAGGTGGGCCCGTGATATATCTGTAGGTACCTTAGTAAGCACACTATTCATCTTGCCAGCACTGTGCACAGCGTGTAATATAAAACCTGCACATTCAACAAAAATAACTTTCCCAGATGTCCTAATTCCTTGCAGGTAGTCTTTCTTAGAATGATTTGCAGCAGGAACCACATTTTTTGGGGTTGATTCTTAAAACCCAATTGATTTAAGAAGGTCACACCAAGGATCATTTTGCTATTTGATTTGGATTTTTTAAATCCCTTCAAGTATAAAAAGAAATATGTTGTTGTTGATGAAACAGTAGTTTTGGCCTTACTGCTATTAGCCCATACAAACACATTGAATAACAGATTCACAACATGGACAAACAGATACTTCAGTCCAAACTGACTTTCTATGTTTCTTTTGAGGACCAACAGTTGTATTGCTTCTTTAATCAGAACAACAGTTTTCAGCTGTGCTAACATAATTGAAAAAGGGTTTTCTAATGATCAATTAGCCTTTTAAAATTATAAACTTGGATTAGCTAACACAACGTGCCATTGGAACACAGGAGTGATGGTTGCTGATGATGGGCCTCTGTACGCCTATGTAGATATTCCATAAAAAAATCTATTGTTGCTGTTTCCAGCTACAATAGTTTCTGATCAATTTTATGTTATTTTAAAGGACAAAAAATAAGCTTTTCTTTCAAAAACAAGGACGTTTCTAAGTGACCCCAAACTTTTGAACGGTATTGTACGTGTCCGTGAGAGTCTCACCTTTACACAGAGGGGTCCTAATAGTTTGTAGGCCAACCCGTTCGCACGCTGCAGAATGATTTTCGGGATGCCTCATGGTCTTTAAAGTGCATTCGGAAAGTATTCAGACCCCTACCCTTTTTCCACATTTTGTTAAGTTACAGCCTTCTTTAAAATGGATTAAATGAAATAAAAATCTTCATTGATCGATACACCCCATAATGACAATGTGAAAACATGTTTTTATAAATTTTTGCAAATGTATTAAAAATAAATACAAAAATTCCTTAATTACGTAAGTATTCAGACCCTTTGCTATAAGACTCAAAATTGAGCTCAGGTGCATCCTGTTTCCATTGATCATCCTTGAGATTTTTCTACAACTTGATTGGAGTCCACCTGTGGTAAATTCAATTGATTGGACATGATTTGGAAAGGCACACACCTGTCTATATAAGGTCCCGCAGTTGACAGTGCATGTCAGAACAAAAACCAAGCCATGAGGACGAAGGACTTGTCCGTAGAGCTCTGAGACAGGATTGTGTCGAGGCACAGATCTGGGGAAGGTTACCAAAAAATGTCTGCAGCATTTAAGGTCCCCAAGAACACAGTGGCCTCCATCATTCTTAATGATCCACCAAGACTCTTCCTAGAGCTGGCCGCCCGGCCAAACTGAGCAATCGGGGGAGAAGGGCCTTGGTCAGGGAGGTGACCAAGAACCCGATGGTCACTGTGACAGAGCTCCAGAGTTTCAGAAGGACACTGCAGCACTCCACCAATCAGGCCTTTATGGTAGAGTGGTCAGATGGAAGCCACTCCTCAGTAAAAGGCACATGACGGCGAAATTGAAGTTTGCCAAAAGGCACCTAAGGGACTCTCAGACCATGAGAAATGAGATTCTCAGGTCTGATGAAACCAAGATTGAACCCTTTGGCTTGAATGCCAAGTGTCACGCCTGGAGGAAACCTGGCACCATCCCTACGGTGAAGCATGGTGGTGGCAGCGTCATGCTGTGGGGATGTTTTTCAGTGGGCAGGGACTCTGAAACTAGTCAGGCTTGAGGGAAAGATGAACGTAGCAAAGTACAGAGAGATCCTTGATAGAAACCTGCTCCAGAGTGCTCAGGACCTCAGACTGGGGAAAAGGTTCACCTTCCAACAGGACAACGACCCTAAGTACACAGTCAAGACAACGCAGCAGTGGCTTCGGGACAAGTCTCTGAATGTCCTTGAGTGGCCCAGCCAGAGCCCGGACTTGAACCCAATCGAACATTTCTGGAGAGACCTGAAAATAGCTTTGCAGTGACACTTCCCTTCCAACCTGACAAAGCTTGAGAGTATCTGCAGAGAAGAATGCGAGAAACTCCCCAATCACTACAGGTGCACCAATCTTGTAGCATCATACCCAAGAAGACTTGAGCCCGTAATCGCTGGCAAAGGTGCTTCAACAAAGTACTGAGTAAAGGGTCTGAATACTAATGCAAATGTTATTTTTCAGTTTTAATTTTTAATACATTTGCAAACATATCTAAAAACTTGTTTATGCTTCGTCATTATAGGTAATGCGTGTCAATTTTTTTTTAAACTGATTTTAGAATAAGGCTGCAACCTAACAAAATGTGGAAAAAGTGAAAGGGTGTGAATACTTTCTGAATGCACTTTAGGCTGATGTGGTGGATTTGAGATTCATCCAATGCAAAAAAACTGACAGATATCTCCACTTTAAAATGACAGATATCTCCAGTTTAAACTGACAGATAACTCCAGTTTAAACTGACAGATATCTCCAGTTTAAACTGACAGATAACTCCAGTTTAAACTGACAGATATCTCCAGTTTAAACTGACAGATAACTCCAGTTTAAACTGACAGATAACTCCACTTTAAACTGACAGATATCTCCAGTTTAAACTGACATATCTCCAGTTTAAACTGACAGATATCTCCAGTTTAAACTGACAGATATCTCCAGCTTAAACTGACAGATATCTCCAGCTTTAACTGACAGATATCTCCAGCTTAAACTGACAGATGTCTCCAGCTTAAACTGACAGATATCTCCAGTTTAAACGGACAGATATCTCCAGTTTAAACTGACAGATATCTCCAGTTTAAACGGACAGATATCTTCAGCTTAAACTGACAGATATCTCCAGTTTAAACTGACAGATATCTCCAGTTTAAACAGACAGATATCTCCAGTTCAAACTGACAGATATCTCCAGTTTAAACTGACAGATATCTCCAGATTAAACTGACAGATATCTCCAGCTTAAACTGACAGATGTCTCCAGCTTAAACTGACAGATGTCTCCAGCTTAAACTGACAGATATCTCCAGTTTAAACGGACAGATATCTCCAGTTTAAACTGACAGATCTCTCTAGTTTAAACGGACAGATATCTTCAGCTTAAACTGACAGATATCTCCAGTTTAAACGGACAGATATCTTCAGCTTAAACTGACAGATATCTCCAGTTTAAACTGACAGATATCTCCAGTTTAAACGGACAGATATCTCCAGTTCAAACTGACAGATATCTCCAGGTTAAACTGACAGATATCTCCAGTTTAAACTGACAGATATCTCCAGTTTAAACTGACAGATTTCTATAGGGATGTTTTTATTATGCTAATTCGATTTCCGCAGAGGCATGGACATCGACCTTGAGGGGTTTTACTGTCTGAAGTTAAAGGTTACCAGTGTCACTATGTTCATTAACTTCATTACCTGAATAATTTCTTTCATATGTTTTTATCCTCAATGATGGGAGCTTTCAATCTCACATATATGCAAATATACAGTATGTAAATGTATGAATTTAAATCATGTCAATATTTATTAGTTTACTTTAACAAAAGGAAAATACCTTACATAAATCCAGCAGACTTCTGAAAGTCCTTGTTTGCCCTTGAGAGCGGCCACTATGTAATCAGCTACCTAATCCTCTCTTGGCCGTCGTCCTGTCCTGTCCTCTTACTGTGGGGTGAGATGGGTGCTGCTCTAGGGTTTCAGTGTCAGGTGACCTCCCTGGAAGCGCACCTGTAAGCACATACTAGTGAGGTGACAGTGAGAAATGTACCAGGCACAGAGTCCAGATGGCTTATAAATAAATGAATTCTAGACCGTCAGGGAGCATCTAAAATAAAATAAAATATAGATAGAGTACCATTTTTTGCAAATTCTGAAGGCGAGGAAACATGACACATTTTCAATGCGGCCTTCACTGGTATGTGCTTACAGGTGTCGCTTCCAGGGCCGGTGTTATGGACGGGCCTTAGGGGTCCTGGCCCGCCCGGGCCATACCGCCATGCCCATCCAAATAAAATATTGAAATATTTATCATTTATTTGACCGAGACACATGCCGACAGAAAGATGCATCAATTTCAGATAAAGCATCCTATTCGAGTGAAACAGCTCCTCTCTGTCTCAGTACGTATAGACCATGTCATACTATTTCTGTCCAGACAGCATCATTTTGTGAATTGTTTGCCCTTTGATGGTTTATTTCTGATCAATTCCCCATTACCTATGTCACCAGTAGGCCTAGTAAATGTACCATTAATATACCATTTGGTTACATACATTTCTGTTAATGTATGTGTTAATTACAGTCATTTACCATTCTTATTCTCAGAGTGGAAACGTTGACGTTGTCCCCACAGTGACCGTAAGTACAGTTGAAGTCGGAAGTTTACATACACTTTAGCCAAATACATTTGAAACTCAGTGTTTTTCACAGTTCCTGACATTTAATCAGAGTAGGTCAGTTAGGATCACCACTTTGTTTTAAGAATGTGAAATGTCAGAATAATAGTAGAGAGAATGATTTATTTCAGCTTTTATTTCTTTCATCACATTCCCAGTGGGTCAGAAGAGTTTACATACACTCAATTAGTATTTGGTAGCATTGCCTTTAAATTGTTTAACTTGGGTCAAACGTTTAGGGTAGCCTTCCACAAGCTTCCCAAAATAAGTTGGGTGAATTTTGGCCCATTCCTCCTGATAGAGCTGGTGTAACTGAGTGAGGTTTGTAGGCCTCCTTGCTCGCACATGCTTTTTATGTTCTGCCAACACATTTTCTATAGGATTGATTGAGGTCAGTGCTTTGTGATGGCCACTCCAATACATTGACTTTGTTGTCCTTAAGCCATTTTGTCACAACTTTGGAAGTATGCTTGGAGTCATTGTCCATTTGGAAGACCCATTTGCGACCAAGCTTTAACTTCCTGACTGATGTCTTGTGATGTTGCTTCAATATATCCACATAATTTTCCTCCCTCATGATGCCATCTATTTTGTGAAGTGCACCAGTCCCTCCTGCAGCAAAGCACCCCCACAACATCATGCTGCCACTCTCGTGCTTCACGGTTGGGATGGTGTTCTTCGGCTTGCAAGCCTCCCCCTTTTTCCTCCAAACATAATGATGGTCATTATGGCCAAACAGTTCTATTTTTGTTTCATCAGACCAGAGGACATGTCTCCAAAAAGTACGATCTTTGTCCCCATGTGCAGTTGCAAACCGTAGTCTGGCTTTTCTTTTATTGCGATTTTGGAGCAGTGGCTTCTTCCTTGCTGAGCGGCCTTTCAGGTTATGTCGATATAGGACTTGTTTTACTGTGGATATAGATACTTTTGTACCTGTTTCCTCCAGCATCTTCACAAGGTCCTTTGCTGTTGTTCTGGGATTGATTTGCACTTTTCGCACCATAGTACTTTCATCTCTAGGAGACAGAACTCGTCTCCACTCCTGAGCGGTATGACTGCTGTGTGGTCCCATGGTGTTTATACTTGCGTACTATTGTTTGTACAGATAAACGTGGTACCTTCAGGCGTTTGGAAATTGCTCCCAAGGATGAACCAGACTTGTGGAGGTCTTGGCTGATTTCTTTTGATGTACCCATGATGTCAAGCAAAGAGGCACCAAGTTTGAAGGTAGGCCTTGAAATACATCCACAGGTACACCTACAATTGACTCAAATTATGTTAATTAGCCTATCAGAAGCTTCTAAAGCCATGACATAAGGAGCAGGACTAACCCGGAAGCTGATAAGAAATTCCGCTATACCCTCCGATGGGCCATCAAACAGGCAAAGCGTTAATACTAAGATTGCATCCTACTACACCGGCTCCAATGCTCGTCGGATGTGTCAGGTCTTGCAAACTATTACAGACTACAAAGGGAAGCACAGCCGTGAGCTGCACAGTGAGTCTACCAGACGAGCTAAATGAATTCTATGCATGCTTCGAGGCAAGCAACACTGAAGCATGCATAAGAGCTCCAGCTGATGTGAGAAAGACTTTTAAACAGGTCAACATTCACAAGGCTGCAGGGCCAGGATTACAAGGACATGTACTCAGGGCATGCGCTGACCAACTGGCAAGTGTCTTCACTGACATTTTCAACCTGTCCCTGAACGAGTCTGTAATACCAACATGTTTTAAGCAGACCACCATAGTCCCTGTGCCCAAGAACACCAAGGTAACCTTCCTAAATGACTACCGACCCTTAGCACTCACGTCTGTAGTCAACCTTAGACCCACTCCAATTTGCATACCAGATACACAGGTGATGTAATCTCTATTGCACTTCACACTGCCCTTTCCCACCTACACAAAAGGAACACCCACGTGAGAATGATCCTGAACTTCCTGACGGGCCACCCCCAGGTGGTAAGGGTAAGTAACAACACATCTGCCACGCTGATCCTCAACACGGGGGCCCCTCAGGGGTGCGTGCTCAGTCCCCTCCTGTACAACCTGTTCACCCATGACTGCATGGCCATGCACGACTCCAACACCATCATTAAGTTTGCTGACGACACAACAGTGGTAGGCCTGATCACTGACAACGATGAGACAGTCCATAGGGAGAAGGTCAGAGACATGGCAGTGTGGTGCCAGGATAGCAACCTCTCCCTCAACGTGACCAAGACAAAGGAGATGATCGTCGACTACAGGAAAGGAGGGTCGTGTATGCTACCATTCACATCGACGGTGCTGTAGTGGAGCAGATTGAGAGCTTCAAGTTCCTTGGTGTCCACATCACTAACAAACTGTCACGGTCCAAACACACCAAGACAGTCGTGAAGAGGGCACGACAACCCCTATTTCAAATTTCAAATCAAATGTATTTATAAAGCCCTTCTTACATCAGCTGATGTCACAGAGTGCTGTACAGAAACCCAGCCTAAAACCCCAAACAGCAAGCAATGCAGGTGTAAAAGCATGGTGGCTAGGAAAAACTCCCTAGAAAGGCCAAAACCTAGGAAGAAACCTAGAGAGGAACCAGGCTGTGAGGGGTGGCCAGTCCTCTTCTGGCTGTGCCGGGTGCAGATTATAACAGAACATGGACAAGATTTTAAAATGTTCATAAAACAGGCAGAACAGTTGAAACTGGAGAAGCAGCACGGCCAGGTGGACTCGGGACATCAAGGAGTCATCAGGCCAGGTAGGCCTTGAGGAATGGTCCTAATGCTCAGGTCCTCCGAGAGAGAGAAGAAAAAAAAAAAAAAAAAAAAGAGAGAGAGATAATTAGAGAGAGCATACTTAAATTCACACAGGACACCAGATAAGAGAAGAAATACTCCAGATATAACAGACGGACCCTAGCCCCCCGACACATAAACTACTGCAGAATAAATACTGGGGGCTGAGACAGGAGGGGTCGGGAGACACTGTGGCCCCGTCCGACGATACCCCCGGACAGGGCCAAACAGGCAGGATATAACCCCACTCACTCTGCCGAACCACAGACCCCACACCACTAGAGGGATATCTTCAACCACCAACTTACCATCCTGAGACAAGGCCGAGTATAGCCCACAAGATCTCCGCCACGGCACCAGTAAGCCAGTGACTCAGCCCCTGTAATAGGGTTAGAGGCAGAGAATCCCAGTGGAGGGGAACCGGCCAGGCAAAGACAGCAAGGGTGGTTCGTTGCTCCAGTGCCTTTCCGTTCACCTTCACACTCCTGGGCCAGACTACACTCAATCATAGGACCTAGTGAAGAGATGAGTCTTCAATAAAGACTTAAAGGTTGAGACCGAGTCTGCGTCTCTCACATGGATAGGCAGACTATTCCATCAAAAAAAATTGAGCTCTATAGGAAAAAGCCCTGCCTCCAGCTGTTTGCTTAGAAATTCTAGGGACAGTAAGGAGGCTCTGCGTCTTGTGACCGTAAGCGTCACGTGTAGGTATGTACGGCAGGACCAAATCGGAAAGATAGGTAGGAGCAAGCCCATGTAATGCTTTGTAGGTTAGCAATAAAACCTTGAAATCAGCCCTTGCCTTAACAGGAAGCCAGTGTAGAGAGGCTAGTACTGGAGTAATATGATCAAATTTTGGGGTTCTAGTCAAGATTCTAGCAGCCGTGTTTATCACTAACTGAAGTTTATTTAGTGCTTTTATCCGGGTAGCCGGAAAGTAAAGCATTGCAGTAGTCTAACCTAGAAGTTACAAATGCATGGATGAACGTTTCTGCATCATTTTTGGACAGAAAGTTTCTGATTTTTACAATGTTACGGAGATGGAAAAAAGCTGTCCTTGAAACAGTCTTGATATGTTCGTCAAAAGAGAGATCAGGGTCCAGAGTAACGCCGAGATCCTTCACAGTTTTATTTGAGACGACTGTACAACCATCAAGATTAATTGTCAGATTCAACAGAAGATCTCTTTGTTTTTATGGGACCTAGAACTAGCATCTCTGTTTTGTCAGAGTTTTAAAGTAGAACATTTTCCGCCATCCACTTCCTTATGTCTGAAACACAGGCTTCCAGGGAGGGCAATTTTGGGGCTTCAACATGTTTCATCGAAATGTACAGCTGTGTGTCATCCGCATAGCAGTGAAAGTTAACATTATGTTTCCGAATGACATCACCAAGTGGTAAAATATATAGTGAAAACAATAGTGGTCCCAAAACAGAGCCTTGAGGAACCCTGAAATTTACAGTTGATTTGTCAGAGGACAAACCATCCACAGAGACAAACTGATATCTTTCCGACAGATAAGATCTAAACCAGGCCAGAACTTGTCCATGTAGACCAATTTGGGTTTCCAATCTCTCCAAAAGAATGTGGTGATCGATGGTATCAAAAGCAGCACTAAGGTCTAGGAGCACGATGACAGTTGCAGAGCCTCGGTCTGACGCCATTAAAAGGTCATTTACCACCTTCACAAGTGCAGGAGACTCATTTACCACCTTTCCCCTCAGGAGACTGAAAAGTTTTGGCATGGGTCCTCAGATCCTCAAAAAGTTCTACAGCTGCACCATCGAGAGCATCCTGACTGGCTTGGCAACTGCTCGGCCTCCGACTGCAAGGCACTTCAGAGGTTAGTGCGTATGGCCCAGTACATCACTGGGGCCAAGCTTCCTGCCATCCAGGACCTCTATACCAGGCGGTGTCAGAGGAAGGCCCTAAAAATTGCTAAAGAATCCAGCCACCGTAGTCATAGGCTGTTTTCTCTGCTACCACATGGCAAGCAGTACCGGAGCGCCAAGTCTAGGTCCAAAAGGCTTTTTAATAGCTTCTACCCCCAAGCCATAAGACTCCTGAACAGCTAACCAGGTGGCTGCCCGGACTTTTTGCATTGACCCCCCCCATTTTTACGCTGGTGCTACTGTCTGTTTATTATCTGCGCATAGTCACTTTACCTCTACCTACATGTACATATTACCTCAATTTCCTCAACTAACCTGTTCCCCTGCACATTGACTCTGTACCGGTACCCCTATATATAGCCTTGTTATTTTATAGTTGCTCTTCAATTATTTGTTATTTTTCAATTTTCTTATTTTTTTTTTTTTTTTTTTTTATTTATTTAATGTTTACTTCAGTTTATTTAGTAAATACTTTCTTAACACTTATTTTTTGTAAAACTGCATTGTTGGTTAACTTTTAACGATCCCTTAGGGATCCAATCCCGTGAACGGGATCGATTTTGACAACATCCTGTGAAATGCAGAGCGCCAAATTACAAAAATACTAATTTCAAACATTTATGAAAATATAAATACTGCACACCATTCAAAAGCTTAGACTCTTGTTAACTTCTTAGGGAGTGGCTGCATAGATGACGGTTTTGGAGAGTCTGGCGTGCCCAAAGTAAAATGCATGCCACTCAGGCCCAGAAAATAGGATATGCACATAATTAGTTCTATTGGATAGGAAACACTCTGAAGTTTCTAAGAGTGTTGAAATAATGTATGTGAGTATAAAAGAATTGGTATAGCAAGCGAAAACCTGAGGAAAATCCAACCCGGATTTGCAGTTTTTTTTGTAAATGAGCATCTTCTCCATTGTGTCTATTGCATACAACTTTATGTAGGACTGAGACTGCAGTACCTATGGCTTCCACTAGATGTCAACAGTCTATATACAAAGTCTGGCTGACTTGCGCAAGATTGTGAACGCGCACCACTTTATTTTTCTTTCCTATTGTTCACGTTAACGTCCGGTTGAAATATTACAGAAAATATACCCAAAAGGATACCTAAGGGTACGTTAAAAATGATGTTTGATTTGTTTGTAGAAAGTGTATAGGTATAATTTGAACGTGTTCTCTTCACGGTTCAATGGGCGATTTAACGGTGGATTTTATGATCATAACGCGCCAACCAAACTGAGATTCATGGATATAATAAATGACTTTTTCTAACAAAAGAAGCATGGATTGTCTTCGTTGGACACTTTGGAAGCCCTCAGCAGAAGTTCATCAAAGGTAAGCAATTTTATATTAGCGATTTTATGCATTTTGTGAGACCCGT
The DNA here is from genome assembly GCA_030435695.1 of Brachymystax lenok tsinlingensis. Taxonomy (NCBI): domain Eukaryota; kingdom Metazoa; phylum Chordata; class Actinopteri; order Salmoniformes; family Salmonidae; genus Brachymystax; species Brachymystax lenok. The sequence continues at coordinate 8,279,008 of CM059795.1, read as the reverse complement.
GTTGGATTATGGATTTATGCTAATGCATAAATATTAGAGGTGCTACCCTCAAACAATCAAATGTTGTGCTTTTGCCGTGAAGCCTTTTTGAAATCTGTGATATTGCCAAGAATCAGAGCTTTTGATGACTATGCAACACTTGTATATTGATGAATGTTTAATAAATCAACTTTTGGATTTTGAACTTGGCGCCTCACATTTCACCAGGTAGTGTCGGGAGTGGCGCCCCACCACTCCGTAAGTAGGTAATCTAACAGCATTGTCAGATTTCAAAAAGGCTTTATGGCGAAAGCAGAACATTTGATTGTTTGAGGACAGCACCCCACTCAAAAACTCAATTAGCATAATAACATAACCAGCAGAGGTGACACAAAACTCAAAAACAGCATAAAATAAATTGCTTACCTTTGATGATCTTCCTCTGATGGTATATCAAAGCGTCCAGTTTACACAATAAAAGGTCCTTTTGTTCGATAAAGTTCCTCTTTATATCTATATAGCTCCATTTGGTTGGCGCGTTTTGTTCAGTAATCCACCTGCCCAAAGGCTTTCATCCATGCAGACAAACGATATCCCAAAAGTACCCGTGAAGTTCGTCTAAAAAAGTCAAGCAGCATTTGTAATCAATACTCAGATACCCTAAAATGAATATACACTATAATATTTCAGACGAAATATAACCTGCTGAATAGAAGAGAAAAAGAACTGAGCGCGTATTCCCTGTTTCGCACAAAATCCAAAACAGGACACTTGACGTGAACTCAGGAACAAGTGGTCTTACTCCCTTGATTTTCATGATTGAACGTTCAAACCTTTTTCTAAAGACTGTTGACATCTAGTGTAAGCCATAGGAACTGCAATCTGGGAGCTAAAATACCCTGCTTTGAAAAGCATGCCAATTGAAAACAGTGTGACATGACTGATTAAGACATCCCGGATGGATTTTGTTCTGGTTTTTGCCTGCCATATAAGTTCTGTTATACTCACAGACATTATTTTAACAGTTGTAGAAACTACAGAGGGTTTACTATCCAATGCTACTAATTATATGCATATCCTAGCTTCTGGGCCTGAGTAACAGGCAGTTTACTTTGGGCACGTTTTTCATCCGAACTTCAAAATACTGCCCCCTAGCCCTAAGAAGTTAAGGGCTTGTAAGTAAGCATTTCACTGTAAGGTCTATACCTGTTGCACTTGGCGCATATGACAAATACAATTGGATTTGATTTGTTTGCAGAGTTCACAACGTGCTACACTTGTGAGAAACAAATTTGGGTTTATTTCATAACCATTAAGTTTTGTCAAACTTTTCATTGTCTTTTATTTGGAATACTCCTTGAGTAATATATGTATGTACATATGTCTAGTTTCTCTGTCCCGATCATGTTGAGGGAGAGCGTGCCTGAGCATGCATAGCAGTGGCCCTACCTTGCCTGCTGCATGCAAATGTAGCAAAGTGCCCATTTGTCAGATTTTTGATTGTCTTAACTCACCACATCCACCACTAATAAGCTGGGCTTCTCAGTATTTTTTTCTTCACCTCACACATTGTAAACAAAGTATATATATATATATTTTTTTAACATCCATTGCAAATGACAGTTTCTCAGTATTTGAAAAATCTTTCCAACACTCCTGGCCTGTCTCGATAATCCCCAAGCCTCCGTGTGAAATAGCAAACTATCATGATCGGATGATTCCATATATCTAGTGGAAACATCATAAAAATCAGCTGTCTGTCCAGAGCTCACTGGTGTGCGAAACTGAGGGCCCTGAATAGGATAGTTGGTACAATGTTGCTAGATACAGCTTCGGGCCAAATCCAGTTGATGATTTGATACAATGTTACACTTCACCACTGATAGCTTGAGTCAAGACAGATAGAAAAGGAGGCAGACAGACGAAGTAGAGAGAGATGAATGTGATTCAAAGAACCAGAATTTTCATCAGGATGTTTTTATTTGTTGGCTTTAGGCCTATGTATTTTATTTAGTTGACGATGGAAGTTATAGGCCTACTTCTGCATTGGCCTATAGGCTATCTCTGAGTTTTATGGGCTCATTTCTTTAGACGTCAGCGGACTGCAGTGTATCAATGTGGCCATACGGCAGAGGAAGTTTCTCGCCTTAGTTGAATTTTAACTTTTAGCTTTTTATCATTTTAATTCAGATTTGTACGATTTACCGTGTGACAATGCTTTTGATAAACGGAAACTTTATTATTGAAATTAAACTGTTCCACCAAAATACGCATATGAAAATAATCATAACTGGCACGCAGATCGGTAGAAATTGTAGGATAAATTATAAGCTTCCACGAACTTTAACTATAACACCAGCCCTGTGCTCTTCCCAGTTAAAATAAAGGCTCCATTATTAATGATAATAATAAGGAGACAGTAGACTGGTACAGTGGTCCATTTACCATTCTATACCACTGCTTGTTGTTCCAAGCTCTTTCGAGATGAAATAATTTTTATGTCTTTGGAAATATTATCACTTAGGTCTTATATCCATTTTTGATAACTCGTTTCGAATCTTTGGGAGTTCATTTGACTGTGAAGAAAAGCTACTTAGTGGCAGTGGCGTGTGATCGTATGATCACTGACATTTGGTGAATGAATAATTTGTGTGTGTCAAATCTGTGTTAGGGGGAATGCCCATTGGTAGACCACAACAGGTGGTGCAGCATCCGGTTTGAGCCATTATCTGATTTGCAGCTGACGGTTGGAAAATTAACATAAATGTTAAGCAAATATCATAAATAAATAATAATACATGCCATAATGAGATGAAAGGAGGGAGAGAATAGGGGTATAACATCTCTCTGGCTGCGTCCCAAATGGCATCCTATTTCTTACATAGTGTCCTGGTCAAAAGTAGTGCACTATACAGGGAAAACACATTCTGTGTTGATGGTGACCTTGGGCTGCTAGGAGGGATGGAGGGATAGAGGGATGGGGCATTTGGACTGACATTTCCACCAGCTGTTCTCCGTGTGTTTTGTAAAGTTATTAGTATAATGATGAAGCTCAGATAATATATCAACACAGGTTTTTTGTTGCATAAGAGAATTTGGGTAAGCCATTCACCCACACAAATGAAACAGGAAGAGAGAGAGAGAGAGAGAGAGAGAGAGATACAAAGAGAAAGAAGAGAGATAGAGGTGGGAGGAGAAAGAGAGAGGGAGATAGAGAGAAAGGGAAAGAGATATTATACGATTGTCTGAGAGAGAGAGAGAGAGAGAGAGAGAGAGAGAGAGAGAGAGAGAGAGAGAGAGAGAGTAAGAGAGAGAGAGAGTGGAGAAAGGAGAAAAAAAATATCTGTAAACTGTGGCTGACATGCCTGGCTGGCTGGCTGGTTGGTTGGTTGACATGCCTGGCTGGCTGGCTGGTTGACATGCCTGGCTGGCTGGCTGGTTGACATGCCTGGCTGGCTGGCTGGTTGACATGCCTGGCCGGCTGGCTGGTTGACATGCCTGGCTGGCTGGCTGGTTGACATGCCCGCTCACTTCAATTAAGACTATGTTCGGACTTATCAATCATGACATAGCACATTCCCAATATGGCGTCTAGCTGTTCACATGTCCTGCCCAGCTGCTGCTGATTGGCTGCTGCAGTGCTATGTCCTGGTGTGTGTGCGTGTCCTATCCTGCACACCGTTACACTGAGTTATGGCAGGTTTTATCGGCTCGCTGAGGACAGACTGTACCCTCTCCACTGTGTGTGTGTGTGTGTGTGTGTCAGTGAGGGTGAATTGTGTCCCTCCCTCCTAACCCCCTGTTAGCTAGCTTGCGACGAAGCACCTTGCTTGATTAGCGCCATTTTTTTAATGCCGCTCCGATGGACTCATATATTTCGTGTGAGCTCCCGCGCTGTAGTAGGCTAGCGATGAGATAATGCTGGTGAAATAAAACTGCATGGGGCAATTTACATAAAGGTGAAACGTTTAAAGCCATCCATCAGTGGACCTGTACCTGCTCTGAAAGTAAATTTGCCTGAACGCGTGGTTACAGTACAGCATCCGTCAACACTGACTGAGGAGGCTGCCCGGTAACCTGGCCGGCGACTGAAATCCTGAGACTATTTCTATTTGCTGAGCTGTAACTGGAAAACACCAATCAATGGCACAGTGTCAGTGCAGCAGAGCTGGGAGTTTCCTCGTTTCCTGGGTGATGGTGGTAAACTGACTCACACAGAGACAGCTAAATGATGCCTGACAGTACAGGACAGGGGAGCCAGATTCAACCACCTGACAGTACAGGACAGGGGATTCTAGGAAGGCTGTTCTGTAAGCATGTGTGTGAGTGTGGGGGGGAGGGTTGTCTGTGTGTGTGTGTGTGTGTGTGTGTGTGTGTGTGTGTGTGTGTGTGTGTGTGTGTGTGTGTGTGTGTGTGTGTGTGTGTGTGTGTGTGTGTGTGTGTGTGTGTGTGTGTGTGTCATGTGTTTCGCTCTCTCTCTCATGCTCTCATATTGCCTGAGAGGAGATGTCTTGTTTGATTTCACAAGGAGTTAAAAAACTAAACCAAGGCTTTGGCCCAGTTCTCATTGAGCCCGGTGATGCACCTACTCAACTTGCCTTTTAACCTCTGCCAAGTTAGTTCAAGTATAAGTTTTGAACTATTACTGTCAATGGCAGTGTCTACTATCCACCAAGAATTACTGTTAATATCAATGTCTACTATCCATACTTTGTCCATTTTCTTTGTGAGAGAACCACCCTGAGAGGTTGAAGGTTCAGGGTCAGAGTTAAGTGCCTTGCTCAAGGACACTACAACAGGAAGGACCCTGCCCTTCCACCTGACTGACTGTCCACTATCTCGATTGGTCTTAAAGGGGCAATCAGCAGTTGCTACATCCATTTTGGGACTTCATTTATCATATAAACACATTGAGTCTCATTACTTATAAATGCCTCATGAGCTCAGTTCAACTGTCGTACCCCGTTAGAACCCAAAATATGACCTTCTTTACTCAAATTATTGTAAACAATGTAAATGTAAACAAACACTACATAGCCTCATAACATGGTTAAAACTATAATTTATTATCATGGATGGTCAGTCCTTGTATCCATAGCTCTGTCTTTGAAATGAAGAGCGGTTGCATTTCTCCAGGCCCATCCCTCAGCTTTTTACTGAAACAGGGGCTGTGCTTTGTTATTGTTTCAACTGCAGATTTCCCCTTTAAAGGCCCACTCTGTGATTTACAGCCGTCCTGGAATCTGCTTGCTTTGATGTCTTGATGTGTTCACCCCAGATGTCCTGGCTAGGCTGTCACCGGGTGGCTCATGGCACATGCTGTGGAATCTGTCCAAACTTTAAACTCTTGTAGCTTCCTGAAACAGAAAATAACATACAGTTTGGACTCAGACCACATACTCAATGGCACCCTATTCCCTACATAGTGCACTACTTTTGACCAGGGCCTAGAGCTCGTGTCAAAAGTAGTGCACTATGTAGGGAATAGGGTGTCATTTGGGACACAGCCTCAGAGTCCCCTCTACTCCCTCCTACCTAATGCCATTACAGATTAATTATCAAATGGCAATTTGCTTTATAGAGGGAAAGATTACAGCTGATACCATAACCCATCCAACTGTTGGATGCAGGACAGACTGAGCAGGCTGACAGCTTGCCTCTACCCCCTGACGGTGTTGCTCTGCCAGGGGAACGTTAGCTGGGTCTGAGCCTCTACTGCTGGAGCAGAGGAGCCATTAGGAGAGGGCTATTAACACAACCAATCACATAACAGTACAACAAGATTAGAATCACCATGGTTACATAATGTCTTATGCTGAGTGTCATGTGGGCCCGGAAATGGAAATGCGTATTGTTGAGTTGTGAAAAGGTTGTTAGGTTGCATTGCAGATGACTCAGTGTGATGGGTAAACATTTAACACTATACATACAGCCTTGATATTTCCCAGAGTTGTTTTGTACACAGGGCAATAGATTACTAAAACAGCAACTGAGGCCTGGAAATGGCAGTTTACCTTCATAATACACTTGTCAATTGTGAAACTAAAAAGCCATTCAAAACAACTCCAGCAAAGTATAATATCCAGCCCTGATGTTAAATGCAGATCCAGCCCTGATGTTGAATGCAGATCCAGCCCTGTTGTTGAATGCAGATCCAGCCCTGATGTTGAATGCAGATCCAGCCCTAATGTTGAATGCAGATCCAGCCCTGATGTTGAATGCAGATCCAGCCCTGATGTTAAATGCAGATCCAGCCCTGATGTTGAATGCAGATCCAGCCCTGTTGTTGAATGCAGATCCAGCCCTGATGTTGAATGCAGATCCAGCCCTAATGTTGAATGCAGATCCAGCCCTGATGTTGCATGCAGATCCAGCCCTGATGTTGAATGCAGATTCAGCCCTGATGTTGAATGCAGAGCCTGGCCTGATGTTGAATGCAGATTCAGCCCTGATGTTGAATGCAGATCCAGCCCTAATGTTGAATGCAGATCCAGCCCTGATGTTGCATGCAGATCTAGCCCTAATGTTGAATGCAGATCCAGCCCTGATGTTGAATGCAGATCCAGCCCTAATGTTGAATGCAGATTCAGCCCTGATGTTGAATGCAGATCCAGCCCTAATGTTGAATGCAGATTCAGCCCTGATGTTGAATGCAGATCCAGCCCTGATGTTGAATGCAGATCCAGCCCTGATGTTGAATGCAGATCCAGCCCTGATGTTGCATGCAGATCCAGCCCTGATGTTGAATGCAGGTCCAGCCCTGATGTTGAATGCAGATCCAGCCCTGATGTTGAATGCAGATCCAGCCCTGATGTTGAATGCAGATTCAGTCCTGATGTTCAATTCATATCCAGCCCTGATGTTCAGTTCCGATCAAGCCCTGATGTTAATAACAGCTGCAATCCAAGCAATCCAAGCGGTAATAGTAAAAGACCAGGGGAAATGTCCCACTTGCAAAAATACATTAGGGTGCTCTCTCTTCCATCCCTTTCTCTCACTAACCCTTTTTTTTTTCTCTCTCTCTCTCTCTCTCTCTCTCTCTCTCTCTCTCTCTCTCTCTCTCTCTCTCTCTCTCTCTCTCTCTCTCTCCCCCCTTCCTCCTTTCCTCCCTCCATCTCTCCCTTTCTTCTCCACCTTCGGTAATCCAGCTAGATGAGCGAGCAGCAGCAGACAGACATTTAGCAGTGATGGGAACACTGAGGTGAGCGCCATCATTCTGTTTCCCACATTGAGAAGAGATAGGGGACAAACACAGATCTGGCCCAACCTGTCACCAGATATGGGTTCAAATACTATTAAAAATAATTTAAAATACTTTATCTGTGCTTGATTGAGCTTGTCTGGCTTCATGTACCAATATAATAGTAGCATAACTGTGAATGCCCTCCTGGCACACGTAGTATTTGAAACAAGGTCGTCTGCCTGCCAGCAGAGTAATGGAAGATGAAAGTGTGTGACAGGCCGTGTGGTGGGGGGACGACTGACAGGCCGTGTGGTGGGGGGACGACTGATGAAGCACTTGTTTGAATTAAATAATTAACTAGTTTGTCAGGCAGTCTGTATTCTCCACTGAGGGAATTAAAGGACAACACGAACATATATACACTATACTGTAGGCAGGAGTAGAAACATGGATAGATATTTTACTAAAGTCAAAGTCACCATTATTAGTCAGTTGTACAACCGAATGCCTTCAACTGAAATGTGTCTTCCACATTTAACCCAACCCCTCTGAATCAGACAGGTGCGGGGGGGCTGCCTTAATCGACATCCACGTCTTCGGCGCCCGGGGAACAGTGGGTTAACTGCCTTGATCAGGGGCAGAACGACAGATTTTTTCCTTGTCAGCTCAGGGATTCAACGCTCTAACCACTAGGCTACCTGCCGCCCTGTGGCAAGTCAGTTAAGATCAAATTCTTATTTTCAATGACAGCCTAGGAACAGTGGGCAGAATGACAGATTTATTCCTTGTCAGCTCGGGCAATTGAACTTGCAACCTTTCGGTTACTAGTCCAATACTAACCACTAGGCTACCCTGCCGCCCCATACTGTAGACAGAAGTAGAAACATGGATAGATATACTGTAGACAGGAGTAGAAACATGGATAGATATACTGTAGACAGGAGTAGAAACATGGATAGATATACCGTAGACAGGAGTAGAAACATGGATAGATATACTGTAGACAGGGGTAGAAACATGGATAGATATACCGTAGACTGGAGTAGAAACATGGATAGATATACTGTAGACAGGGGTAGAACCATGGATAGATATACTGTAGACAGGAGTAGAAACATGGATAGATATACTGTAGACAGGAGTAGAAACATGGATAGATATACCGTAGACAGGAGTAGAAACATGGATAGATATACTGTAGACAGGGGTAGAAACATGGATAGATATACCGTAGACTGGAGTAGAAACATGGATAGATATACTGTAGACAGGGGTAGAACCATGGATAGATATACTGTAGACAGGAGTAGAAACATGGATAGATATACTGTAGACAGGAGTAGAAACATGGATAGATATACTGTAGACAGGAGTAGAAACATGGATAGATATACTGTAGACAGAAGTAGAAACATGGATAGATATACTGTAGACTGGAGTAGAAACATGGATAGATATACTGTAGACAGGGGTAGAACCATGGATAGATATACTGTAGACAGGAGTAGAAACATGGATAGATATACTGTAGACAGGAGTAGAAACATGGATAGATATACTGTAGACAGGAGTAGAAACATGGATAGATATACTGTAGACAGGAGTAGAACCATGGATAGATATACTGTAGACAGGAGTAGAAACATGGATAGATAAACTAAGAGTCCAGATCGTTTTGAGTGAATAAAGCTCTGTGCCTTCAATCCATCCAGACTATCGGTTTTAAAATGGGAAACAATTTACATCTGAGATGTGAAGAGCCATCGTTTCAAGATGACTAATTTATTTTGAACTACGTACCTTCCATCCACCCAAACTCTATCAGAGGGGAGTTTCAACATATTCATCAAAGATGGATAACAATACATATCTGAGATGCGAAAAGCCTGTTTCAAGATTACTAATAAGTATGTTTTGAACTGCAATTGTAATCCCAGTAGTCTTCTAGAACTCCCCAAAGACAAAAGAAACAGTATCCATGAACCAGTTACATTTTTTAATAAGTTGTTTTGGTTTTAATATAGTGTTGCCACAGACATTTCCTGAATGTTAACTTCTGTAGTTCAATGGTTTATTCCATTGCAAATGACTTCTATTGACGTCAACTGACGTCAACATCATAATAACCTAATCCTGTAACAAGCTAGTGGGAATATGAAGTAAAGAACCACTTAGCACATGCTCACTTTCCCTCTGTTCTTCCCTGTGAAGGTCGATCCCTCTGTTTTTCCCTGTGATGGTGATTCCCTCTGTATTACCCCGTGAAGGTGATTCCCTCTGCTCTTCCCTGTGAAGGGGTTTCCATCTGCTCTTCACTGTGAAGGTGATTCCCTCTGCTCTTCCCTGTAAAAGTGATTCCATCTGCTCTTCACTGTGAAGGTGATTCCCTCTGTTCTTCCCTGTGAAGTTGATTCCCTCTGCTCTTCCCTGTGAAGGTGATTCCCTCTGCTCTTCCCTGTGAAGGTGGATCCCTCTGCTCTTCCCTGTGGAGGTGGATCCCTCTGCTCTTCCCTGTGAAGGTGGATCCCTCTGCTCTTCCCTGTGAAGAAGGATCCTTCTGTTTTCCCTGTGAAGGTGATTCCCTCTGTTTTTCCCTGTGAAGGTGATTCCCTCTGCTCTTCCCTGTGAAGGTAATTCCCTGTCTTTTGGAAGGGCACTATGATGTAATCGTTCCCTCCCTCAAACAGAGGATGGTGTACTGGATAATTACAGGGAATTACCGTCATGTATGATAAATATGACCATCTACTGCAGCACACAAGGGGAGTGTGTGTGTGCCCATGTGTTTGTGTGACTGTGTGTGTGACTGTGTGTGTGTGTGTGCCTGTGAGCGGTGGGTGCGTGTGTATGCATGTGTGTGCATGTGGCAAGTGCGTGCGTGTGTGTGCTTACGTGTGTGTGCGTCCGTGTGTGTGTGTGTGCGTCCTTGCTTGCGTGTGTGCCAGCCCAGGAAGTAATGGTGGCTCGGCGGTGCCGGTAGATAATTGCAGGGAGCTAATGAATTAAACGCTGATGAGCTCCCATTATTTAATATGCCACCATCACCGTGTTGTAACCTAGCCTAATAGGACTGCAGTTATTCCTCTCTAAACTTTAAGACAGAACTAGCTATACAGATTGTTGATGAGGTTTGACCAATCCATTTTGAAGGGGCACTGATAGTCAGATTCAAAAATGTTTGAATGAATTCTGCTTACAAGAAACAAATATATTTTGTTTTGCCGGCATACAAATGGATCAAACTGAGGGAGACTGTGATGAGGGTAACAGGAGTCACTGCAACCGGCGTCTTATGATTTTGGCATAATGATGACAGTGACATAGATGTCCATCGTTACACTTTGCTATTTTTAATAAGATTGCACGAGGCCAGAGACAACCCCAAAATGTCTGAACTAAATAAGGTAAAATAATAAAAATGCGCAACATTAAGTTTCACCTCAAGAGAAAGACACATCCATCCTTCAAGCTGGGTTGGCTGTTCTGTACATGGCAGAAGGACAGTGTCGTGTTTATAATGATGGTTGGAAGAAATAAAACTCAAACGGAAACTTTGAATAGAACATAACATAATAGAACAGAACTTTATTCAACTTTATTAAAACTTCACAAACCTGTTGACACAGTGTGTCTACCCAAATATAGGAAAACACGCTGTAGGCAGGGCAGGGTCTGGAAAGTATTCCAGAATGAAATGTGTTAACAAATGAGGCCAGAGACCTTCTGTGCTTCAGGGCTCAACTCCAGTTTCTACCTAGTGTAATGGAAACCCTGTGGACAGACGACATGAGGGCAAAACCAGGAGCACGCCAATTAGGCCATGCTACTGTAGTTGAATGGAAATCCTCATCCACTGATACCATTACTATGTGAACGCTATAGGCCTATAATCGTATCCAGTGGGTATAGTTAAGATTCCGAAGCCTTGCGTCACCACTCGGAATACTATAAGATGCACGTGTCTAGGTTTACCGTTATGCAATTATTAAGGCTAAGGAACAAGGAGCTAATATCTTGCAATCAATGTCCTAGGATTCAATGATTGAGTTAACCTTAGAGCAGAGATACACAGTCAGAGACCGAGCATATATCCTATGAATATTGTGAATAACATTTACCATTAGGCATTTCACCAAAATAATAATTCAAGGAATATTAGTCAGAAATGTGAGGACTACGGTTCGTATCCATTTAAAAGTAATCCGATTTTTTACAGTTATGCAAGAGGAATACAATTAACAAATGGTACATACCAGAAATCTTCAAGATAAAAATAATACAAAATATCCTATGTCTTACTGGCATAGAAAATGCACCACTATGACATACAAATGTACATCAGGAGATCGGTTTTTATTCTTCCAAGAGCGCCATCTCCCAGTATCTCCTATCGTCTAATTAACATCACTTTACATCTCCCAGTATCTCCTATCATCTAATTAACATCACTTTACATGGCCCAGTATCTCCTATCGTCTAATTAACATCACTTTACATGGCCCAGTATCTCCTATCGTCTAATTAACATCACTTTACATCTCCCAGTATCTCCTATCGTCTAATTAACATCACTTTACATCTCCCAGTATCTCCTATCGTCTAATTAACATCACTTTACATGGCCCAGTATCTCCTATCGTCTAATTAACATCACTTTACATGGCCCAGTATCTCCTATCGTCTAATTAACATCACTTTACATGGCCCAGTATCTCCTATCGTCTAATTAACATCACTTTACATCTCCTAGTATCTCCTATCGTCTAATTAACATCACTTTACATCTCCCAGTATCTCCTATCGTCTAATTAACATCACTTTACATGGCCCAGCATCTCCTATCGTCTAATTAACATCACTTTACATGGCCCAGTATCTTCTATCGTCTAACTAACATCACTTTACATGGCCCAGTATCTCCTATCATCTAATTTACATCACTTTACATGGCCCAGTGTCTCCTATCGTCTAATTAACATCACTTTACATGGCCCAGTATCTCCTATCGTCTAATTAACATCACTTTACATGGCCCAGTGTCTCCTATCGTCTAATTAACATCACTTTACATCTCCCAGTATCTCCTATCGTCTAATTAACATTACTTTACATGGCCCAGTATCTCCTATCGTCTAATTAACATCACTTTACATGGCCCAGTATCTCCTATCGTCTAATTAACATCACTTTTCATCTCCCAGTATCTCCTATCGTCTAATTAACATTACTTTACATGGCCCAGTATCTCCTATCGTCTAATTAACATCACTTTACATCTCCCAGTATCTCCTATCGTCTAATTAACATTACTTTACATGGCCCAGTATCTCCTATCGTCTAATTAACATCATTAACAACATCGCTCCATTTTTATGGAATAGTCTGCCTATCCATGTGAGAGACGCAGACTCGGTCTCAACCTTTAAGTCTTTATTGAAGACTCATCTCTTCAGTAGGTCTTATGACTGAGTGTAGTCTGGCCCAGGAGTGTGAAGGTGAACGGAAAGGCACTGGAGCAACGAACCACCCTTGCTGTCTTTGCCTGGCCGGTTCCCCTCCACTGGGATTCTCTGCCTCTAACCCTATTACAGGGGCTGAGTCACTGGCTTACTGGTGCCGTGGCGGAGATCTTGTGGGCTATACTCGGCCTTGTCTCAGGATGGTAAGTTGGTGGTTGAAGATATCCCTCTAGTGGTGTGGGGGTTGTGGTTCGGCAGAGTGGGTGGGGTTATATCCTGCCTGTTTGGCCCTGTCCGGGTATCGCCGGACGGGGCCACAGTGTCTTCCGACCCCTCCTGTCTCAGCCCCCAGTATTTATGCTGCAGTAGTTTATGTGTCGGGGGGCTAGGGTCCATCTGCTATATCTGGAGTATTTCTTCTCTTATCTGCTATCCTGTGCGAATTTAAGTATGCTCTCTCTAATTATCTCTCTCTTTCTTTCTTTTTTCTTCTTCTCTCTCTCGGAGGACCTGAGCATTAGGACCATTCCTCAAGGCCTACCTGGCCTGATGACTCCTTGATGTCCCGAGTCCACCTGGTCGTGCTGCTTCTCCAGTTTCAACTGTTCTGCCTGTTTTATGAACATTTTAAAATCTTGTCCATGTTCTGTTATAATCTGCACCCGGCACAGCCAGAAGAGGACTGGCCACCCCTCACAGCCTGGTTCCTCTCTCGGTTTCTTCCTAGGTTTTGGCCTTTCTAGGGAGTTTTCATAGCCACCGTGCTTTTACACCTGCATTGCTTGCTGTTTGGGGTTTTAGGCTGGGTTTCTGTACAGCACTCTGTGACATCAGCTGATGTAAAGGGGGCTTTATAAATAAATTTGATTTGATTTGATTTACATGGCCCAGTATCTCCTATCGTCTAATTAACATCACTTTACATGGCCCAGTATCTCCTATCGTCTAATTAACATCACTTTACATGGCCCAGTATCTCCTATCGTCTAATTAACATCACTTTACATGGCCCAGTATCTCCTATCGTCTAATTAACATCACTTTACATGGCCCAGTATCTCCTATCGTCTAATTAACATCAATCCAAAACGTGACAATTTATTCACACAGTAACATGCATTTCGTCGATTCAAGTGTCATCAGTCTTCAACTCTCCTGTCTTCATTGAGCCTAGGACTTCTGTGTGAATGTCTCTTCATTGAGATTGCTTCAGATCAGGTGTGTTTGACCACTGTGATAACCCACATATAGTCAGTCATTCAAACAGCGCCATTAATGGTGATTGAGTCATCATGCTGTGCAAAACTACCTTTGGATCATTGTTGTTCTATTAAATAACACAGTCTCTTTGTTGCCTACTAATATCTATGAGAACTGTGTTTGGTAGTGGAGAAGTTGAGGGGCTGGCAGTATATCTAATCAGGACTTTTCTTGCCAAGCTGTCCTTCTGAACAGAAAGAAACAACAACAACATGTTAACTGTGTGGCAGCAGCCAAGTACATTAAGTCTATGCTCCTTCACAGGCATCCACATGTGCATTGTACTTGAGAAACAAACTGTCTGTCAAATATGGCTATGGTGACCACTCAGTTACTGTATTCACAAATGCAAATTATGGATTTACTATGCATTCACAATGGTATTTGGTAGCACTTTATCCTATGGCACAGAAAGTAGTATCTGATAAAATTGCATTTACACAATAATAACCCCATTTGATATCATTGTCATCTTGTGAATTTAGAATGGTTAGCTTTAAGTTCTCATTCTACACTATTTGTTTGGCATTCTAAGGTCCATTGTGTTACTTATTGCAGCTCTGACTGTCCCTGGCATTCTAAACCTGATGTAATATTCATTGTGTTCTGGGCCTGGCTGCCTTGCTGTGTGGCTGAACCCTTCCAGTATCAAATCAGAAGATAACCATCTCTAGGTCACAGCCGTAGACTTAGTCTGCGTCCCAAATGGCACCAATAGGGCTCTGGTCAAGAGTAATGCACTATATTGGGTATGGGATTTGGGATGCAACTTTACCCAGGCCACATTAATAATTAACTGACCAATCGGAATCAAGTGTATAGCCTACATGGGAGTGTATCCAATACGATGAGACCTGTTATTTTTTTTTTATTTATGTTTTATTTAACCTTTATTTAACTAGGCAAGTCAGTTAAGAGAGACCTAAGACAACAACATAGCAAGGCAGCAACACATGACAACACAACATGATAGCAACACAACATGACAGCAGCCCAACATGGTAGCAATACAACATGACAACAACATGGTAGCAATACAACATGGCAGCAGCCCAACATGGTAGCAATACAACATGACAACAACATGGTAGCAATACAACATGGCAGCAGCCCAACATGGTGGCAACACAACATGACAACAACATGGTAGCAATACAACATGGCAGCAGCCCAACATGGTAGCAACACAACATGACAACAACATGGTAGCAATACAACATGGCAGCAGCCCAACATGGTAGCCGCACAAAACATGGTAGGTCAAAAGGTCAAAGTCACCATTATTAGTCAGTTGTACAACCGAATGCCTTCAACTGAAATGTGTCTTCCGCATTTAACCCAACCCCTCTGAATCAGAGAGGTGCGGGGGGCTGCCTTAATCAACATCCACGTCTTCGGCACCCAGGGAACAGTGGGTTAACTGCCTTGTTCAGGAGCAGAACGACAGATTTTTACCTTGTCAGCTCGGGGATTCGAACTTACAACCCTCCGGTTACAAGTCCAACGCTCAAAACACTAGGCTACCTGCCGCCCCTTGGCACTGACAACAGCACAAAGGGCAAGAAGGTAGAGACAATAATACATCACACAAAGCAGCCACAACTGTCAGTAAGAGTGTCCATGACTGAGTCTTTGAATGAAGAGATTGAGATAAAATTGTCCAGTTTGAGTGCTTGTTGCAGCTCGTTCCAGTCGCTAGCTGCAGCGAAATGAAAAGAGGAGCGACCCAGGGATGTGTGTGCTTTGGGGACCTTTAACAGAATGTGACTGGCAGAACGGGTGTTGTATGTGGAGGATGAGGGCTGCAGTAGATATCTCAGATAGGGGGGAGTGAGGCCTAAGAGGGTTTTATAAATAAGCATCAACCAGTGAGTCTTGCGACAGGTATACAGAGATGACCTTACCAAACCACATGACCTTTGTTATGGAGGTGCTCAGAACAAGGTTAAGGGTAGAGAAAGCTTGTTGGACACTAAGAAAGCTTTGTTGTAGAGTGTTTAACACAAAATCCGGGGAGGGGTCAGCTGAGTATAAGACTGTATCATCTGCAAATAAATGGATGAGAGAGCTTCCTACTGCCTGAGCTATGTTGTTGATGTAAATTGAGAAGAGCGTGGCGCCTAGGATCGAGCCTTGGGGTACTCCCTTGGTGACAGGCAGTGGCTGAGACAGCAGATGTTCTGACTTTATACACTGCCCTCTTTGAGAGAGGTAGTTAGCAAACCAGGCCAAAGACCCTTCAGAGACACCAATCCTCCTTAGCCGGGCCACAAGAATGGAATGGTCTACCGTATCAAAAGCTTTGGCCAAGTCAATAAAAATAGCAGCACAACATTGCTTAGAATCAAGGGCAATGGTGACATCATTTAGGACCTTTAAGGTTGCAGTGACACATCCATAGATTGCATACCAGAGAGAATACTATAGACATCAAGAAAGCCAGTCAGTTGATTATTGACAAGTTTTCAACACTTTTGATAAACAGGGATAAATTTGGCCTATAACAGTTGGGATCAGCTTGATCTCCCCATTTAAATAAAGGACGCACCGTGGCTGATTTCCAAGCAATGCGAACCTCCCCAGAGAGGAGAGACAGGTTAAAAAGGTTGGAGATAGGCTTGGCGATGATAGGGGCAGCAACCTTAAAGATGAAAGGGTCTAAACCATCTGACCCAGATGAGTCAAGTTTAAGGAGCTCCTTTAGCACCTCGGACTCAGTGACTAGTGACTACGATGAGACCTGGTCTAGTGACTACGATGAGACCTGGTCTAGTGACTACGATGAGACCTGGTCTAGTGACTACGATGAGACCTGGTCTAGTGACTACGATGAGACCTGGTCTAGTGACTACGAGGAGACCTGGTCTAGTGACTACGATGAGACCTGGTCTAGTGACTACGAGGAGACCTGGTCTAGTGACTACGAGGAGACCTGGTCTAGTGACTACGATGAGACCTGGTCTAGTGACTACGAGGAGACCTGGTCTAGTGACTACGATGAGACCTCGTTCTAGTGACTACGAGGAGACCTGTTCTAGTGACTACGATGCGACTTGGTCTAGTGACTACGATGAGACCTGGTCTAGTGACTACGATGAGACCTGTTCTAGTGACTACGATGAGACCTGTTCTAGTGACTACGATGAGACCTCGTCTAGTGACTTAGTTAAATTGTGACATTGTGAATTTGTAAAGTCAATTCCAGTGTAAGCGTCAGGTAGCCTAGTGTGTAGGAGCAAATCCATCTCTGAAAAGTTCAACCAGATCAAATTGAATGTCAGTAGATAGAAAAATCCTGTAACTGAAAGGTCGCTGGTTCAAATCCCTGACTCGACTATGTGAAAAATCGGTCAATGTGCCCTTGAGCAAGGCAATCAACCCTAATTGCTCCTGTTAGTGGCTCTGGATAAGAGCTAAATGACTCAAATGTAAGCCTATATCTAGATAACAGTTTACGTATATCACTTCTAAAGGGGATATGGGCTGTAGCTAACCCTTTACTGGTATCACTTCTAAAGGAGATATTTAATTTTGTATATTTAACTAGGCAAGTCAGTTAAGAACAAATTCTTATTTACAATGACGGCCTATCGGGGAACAGTGGGTTAACTGCCAGCTCAGGAATTTGATGTAGGAACCTTTCAGTTACCGGCCCAATGCTCTAACCACTAGGCTACTTGCCTCCCCATACTTCTAAAGGTTATATGGGCTGTAGGTAACACTTTACAGATATCACTTCTAAAGGGGATATGGGCTGTAGCTAACACTTTACAGATATCACTTCTAAAGGTTACATGGGCTGTAGGTAACACTTTACAGATAACACTTCTAAAGGGGATATGGTCTGTAGCTAACACTTTACAGGTATCACTTCTAAAGGGGATATGGTCTGTAGCTAACACTTTACAGGTGTCGCCTCTAAAGGGGATATGGTCTGTAGCTAACACTTTACAGGTGTCGCCTCTAAAGGGGATATGGTCTGTAGCTAACACTTTACAGGTATCACTTCTAAAGGGGATATGGTCTGTAGCTAACACTTTACAGGTATCACTTCTAAAGGGGATATGGGCTGTAGCTAACACTTTACAGGTATCACTTCTAAAGGGGATATGGTCTGTAGCTAACACTTTACAGGTGTCACTTCTAAAGGGGATATGGGCTGTAGCTAACACTTTACAGGTGTCACTTCTAAAAGGGATATGGGCTGTAGCTAACACTTTACAGGTATCACTTCTAAAGGGGATATGGTCTGTAGCTAACACTTTACAGGTGTCACTTCTAAAGGGGATATGGGCTGTAGCTAACACTTTACAGGTGTCACTTCTAAAGGGGATATGGGCTGCAGAACGTAGGCCAGTTGTTATGCTAAGAGCCAGACTGACACAATATACTCAAATACTGAAATCAATACTACTTCTACTGTCAAGATCTACTGCAAGGTCAACTGAATACCGTGGATTTATTGATAGTCTTTGTGTTAAGTTACACTCTGTAACAACAATATAGCTCAAGTCAGATGGATGGACAGGCAGTCTTGCCAACTATAAATATCTAATGGAAAGTCTGACTAGACTGTATATCTCAGTCACTTCTCCCTAACCTGTTTAACTGACATCATCTTGAGTTGAGTGACACAACAGGGCAGGTGAAAGCTGAGATAAATGGAGAGAGAGAGAGAGAGCGAGAGAGAGAGGGGAGGATCACAGAGAAAGAGAGAGCCAGCGGGAGAGAGAAATAGAGAGAGATCGAGAGAGTGAGAGAGAGAGAGAGAGAGAGGGAGAAATAGAGAGAGATCGAGAGAGTGAGAGAGAGAGAGAGAGAGAGAGAGAGAGAGAGAGAGAGAGAGAGAGAAAGAGGGGTGTGGGGGGGAGAGACAGAGAAGTGTAAAAGAGAGCGGGAGAGGGAGGGAGATAGGAAGAGAAACAGAGAAACAGCCAGTCTGACTCAAAGCTACCATTTGCTCTGCTAACCTAAATCCATCTCTGAAAAGTTCAACCAGATCAAACTAAATGTCAGTAGACAGTAGTAGTAAATGTCCCAGCAATTGCAGAAATGTGAAATTAGGAGGGAAACTGCTGGATTTAAGTACTCTATCCAAACATGTACTGTAAATGTCATTTTTTCTGAGTAGAGTACTGTAAGGAATTGTGTGCAATTTGGGATGCGAAAACAGTCATTAGACAGTAGGTAGAGCAGTTCTTGACATATCCTTTGAGCACAGGTAGGCTGTATCACATCCGGCCGTGATTGGGAGTCCCATAGGGCGGCACATAATTGGCCCAGCATCGTCCGGGTTTGGCCGGTGTAGGCCGTCATTGTAAATAAGAATTTGTTCTTAACTGACTTGCCTAGTTAAATAAAGGTTAAAAAATAAACAATAAAAAAAAACAGGTAGCCTCTCATTAATGAATTGAATGAACGCTGCCATCCCTCCGTAGCCAGGCACCAAGCACCCTGACACCTGCTCAGCCCGTCTGGTTCGATCACTAATGAATCAATCTTTAATGAGTCAATTAGCTTATTGTCACTTGACACTATGCCTGTGTTCCAAATGACACCCTATTGTCTACATAGTGCACTGTGGGCCCTGGTCAAAAGTAGTGCACAAATAACGGAATAGTGTGCCATTTGGGACACAACCACTGAGGCCCCACGGTTACCGAACATTTACTGTCTCAACACCTTGGATGCTTGGTGATTCAACACCTGTAGATTCCTTGGATGCTTGGTGATTCAATGGCTCCTATGTCAAGGCTCCTTGACTCTTCGACCCTCGTCCTTGAGCTACGCTGTTGCATTCACAGCCAGTGCATCTTCACTGAGTGAGATTGTGTATGTACTGACATGTATGATAGACGCACACAAACACACTACATGTTAAAGTTTTTAAACGTATGTAAATTGTAAAGTATTTTGTCTGTAATGTCTTTTTCGTTATGTGAGACCAGTAAGACTAGCTGTCGCCATTGGCGTCGGCTAATGAGGATCCTAATAAAAATAGATTATTTGGCTCCTGTGTCAAGGCTCTTTGATTCTTTGGGTCTTTGGCCCTTCGTCCTTGAGCTACACTGGTTGCATTCACAGCCAGCGTATCTTCACTTAGTGAAACTGTGTAAGAAATAACATTTCCTATTTTCAAATTTTTTTGGACTGCTCCAAGTAACACCCAGAGATTGCATGGCTCCTGTGTCAAGGCTCTTTGACACTTTGGCTTTACTAGTCCTCTGGCTATTCTATTGGAGTCACAGTGCACTGCATATTCCCTTTGAAGTGTTTTCGGGCACTTCAAAGGTCTAAGTCACTCAGGGAGATTGTATGTGTAGAATATTACACGTCTTATTTTAGCATATAATGTAGTTTGACACTTTTATTTGTGTTTGATATTAAATGTTTAGCGTTGAGGGATGATCTAGTGAGAATTCATTGCTGTTCTAAATAGTCTGTCAAGTGCAACAGCACCATCTGAGTATGTTAATCTTATGATGCAATGACAAAACTAATGTGTCGATCAAGCTGAAGGATGCCTGCTTTGACTGTGTGGTAAACAGTCTATAGAAGTACGTCTTCATTTTAGTAATCTTTGGACAAAAAAAAATTGCTCAATGAGATGACTATATATATACAGTGTATTCGGAAAAGTATTCAGACCCTTTGACTTTTTCCACATTTTGTTACGTTACAGACTTATTCTAAAATGTATTCAATTGTTTTTTTACCCCCTCATCAATCTACACACAATACCCCATAATGACAAAACACATTTTTGGTAATTTATAAATAATACAAAACTGAAATATCACATTTACATAAGTATTCAGACCCTTTACTCAGTACTTTGTTGATTCACCTTGGCAGCGATTACAGCCTCGAGTCCTCTTGGGTATGACGCTACAAGCTTGGCACACTTGTATTTGAGAAGTTTCTCCCATTCTTCTCTGCAGATCCTCTCAAGCTCTGTTTTGCGTTGGACGGGGAGCGTTGATGCACAGTTATTTTCAGGTTTCTCCAGAGATGTTTGATCGGGTTCAAGTCCGGGCTCTGGCTGGGCCATTCAAGGACATTCAGAGACTTGTCCCTTTGTTAAGCGTGCTCCCGAGTGGCGCAGTGGTCTAAGGCACTGCATCTCAGTGCAAGAGGTGTCACTACAGTCCCTGGTTCGACATCTGGCTGTGATTGGGTGTCCCATAGGGCGGCGCACAATTGTCCCAGCGTCGTCCGGGTTTGACCGGGGAAGGCCGTCATTGTAAATAAGAATTTGTTCTTTACTGACTTGCCTAGAAGCACAGCTTCATACCACATTTGGCATTGATGGTTCTGTCACACAGTTATGCCACATTTATGAACCCTTTATAAAGCATGACATACGATTATAGATGATTTGTGACACAACGATGTAGTGTTTATAAAGGCATTATGAAGCCTTTATTAGCTGCATGTCATTTAAAGCGGGACCTCTGTGGTAAACATCCTATGTTCCTCAGACATGACACTCTATTCCCTATATTATGCACTACTTTTAACCAGGTCCCATAGGAATCGGAAATAGGGTGCCATTTGGAACACGGCCTGCATTTGGGATATTTAACCTTGCAGTGCTGTTGAGACAGCACAGAGGACCAGGGGGAGACAGAACAGGACATGTCCATAACCAATGGGAAGGCTGCAGGATATGGGGGAGACAAGGAGAGAACTGGACATGTCCTTAACCAATGGGAAGGCTTCAGGTGATAGGGTAAATGGGTGGAGAACAGGACAGGACATGTCCTTAACCAATGGGAAGGCTTCAGGTAATAGGGTAAACAGGTGGAGAACAGGACATGTCCTTAACCAATGGGAAGGCTTCAGGTGATAGGGTAAACGGGTGGAGAACAGGACAGGACATGTCCTTAACCTTTGGGAAGGCTGCAGGGGCTGGGGGGACTGTGTCCTTAACCAGTAGATAGACTGGGGCAGGTGTTTTCACTGACATTTTCAACATATTCCTGATTGAGTCTGTAATACCAACATATTTCAAGCAGACCACCATAGTCCATGTGCCCAAGAACACTAAGGCAACCTGCCAAATGACTACAGACCTGTAGCACTCACGTCCGTAACCATGAAGTGCTTAAAAAGGCTGGTAATGGCTCACGTCAACATCGTTATCCCAGAAACCCTAGACCCACTCCAATTTGCATACCGCCCAAACAGATCCACAGATGATGCAATCTCTATTGCACTCCACACTGCCCTTTCCCACCTGGACAAAAGGAACACCTACGTGAGAATGCGGTTCATTGACTTCAGCTCAGCGTTCAGGTGGTAAGGGTAGGTAGCAACACATCTGCCACGCTGATCCTCAACACTGGAGCACCTCAGGGGCGTGTGCTCAGTCCCCTCCTGTACTCCCTGTTCACCCATGACCGCGTGGCCAGGCACGACTCCAACACCATCATTAAGTTTGCAGACGACACAACACTGGTAGGCCTGATCACCAACAACGACGAGACAGCCTATAGGGAGGAGGTCAGAGACCTGGCTGTGTGGTGCCAGAATAACAACCTCACCCTCAATGTAACCAAGACTAAGGAGATGATTGTGGACTACAGGAAAAGGAGGACCGAGCACGCCCCCATTCTCATTGACGGGGCTGTAGTGGAGCAGGTTGAGAGCTTCAAGTTCCTTGGTGTCCACATCACCAACAAACTAGAATGGTCCAAACCAAGACAGTCGTGAAGAGGGCACGACAAAGACTATTCCCCCTCAGGAATAAGCTAAAAAGATTTGGCATGGGTCCTCAGATCCTCAAAAGGTTCTACAGCTGCAACATCGAGAACATCCTGACTGGTTGCATCACTGCCGAGTATGTCAACTGCTCGGCCTCTGACCGCAAGGCACTACAGAGCGTAGTGTGTACGGCCCAGTACATCACTGGGGAACAGCTTCCTGCCATCCAGGACCTCTACACCAGGCGGTGTCAGAGAAAGGCCCTAAAAATTGTCAAAGACCCCAGCCACGCCAGTCATAGACTGTTCTCTTTATTATCGCATGGCAAGCGCCAAGTCTAGGACCAAAAGGCTTCTCAACAGCTTTTACCCTCAAGCCATAAGACTCCTGAACAGGTAATCAAATGGCTACCCGGAATATTTACATTGTGTCCCCCCCCAACCCCTCTCTTTTACGCTGCTGCTACTCTCTGTTTATCATATATGCATAGTCACTTTAACTATACATTCATGTACATACTACCTCAGTTAGCCCGACTAACCGGTTCCCCGGCACATTGGCTACCCGGACTATGTGCATTGTGTCCCGCAACCTGCCAACCCCTCTCGATTACGCTACTGCTACTCTCTGTTAATAATCATATATGCATAGTCACTTTAACCATACCTACATGTACACACTACCTCAATTAGCTCGACTAACCGGTGCCTGTATATAGCCTCACTACTGTTATAGCCCCACTACTGTATATAGCCCCACTACTGTATATAGCCTACCTACTGTTATTATTCACTGTCTTTTTACTGTAGTTTTTTATTTCTTTACTTATCTATTGTTCACCTAATATCAATTTTTTTTCTTACAAATTGCACTGTTGGTTAGGGACTGTAAGTAAGCATTTCACTGTAAGGTCGACACCTGTTGTATTCAGCATTTCACTGTAAGGTCTACACCTGTTGTATTCAGCATTTCACTGTAAGGTCGACACCTGTTGAATTCAGCGTAGGTGACAAATACACTTTGATTTGATTTGGGGCTGGGAGCATAGTATGACAGGACAGGGCGTTGCCTTAACAAATGGAAAAGATTTTGGCTGGGGTAGTTTGTCCTTAGCTAATAGGTAGATTGGGTCTGGGGGTAGTCTGTCCTTAACTAATAGGTAGATTGGGTCTGGGGGTAGTTTGTCCTTAACTAATAGGTAGATTGGGTCTGGGGGTAGTTTGTCCTTAACTAATAGGTAGATTGGGTCTGGGGGTAGTTTGTCCTTAACTAATAGGTAGATAGGGTCTGGGGGCAGAGTAGAGCAGGACTTCAGCTGGCTGGCTGGCTGTCTCTCTCCATGGGCCATACACCACACACACACACACACACACACACACACACTACTTTTCCACTTCACCCTTCCAAAACTCTCTCTCTGGGCTGGCTACTGGCCTGTCTAGTACTGGCCTGTCTGCTGGTCTTCTACTGGCCTATCTGCCTGTCTACTACTGGCTTGTCTTACTGTCTGCTACTGGCCTATCTGCCAGTCTACTACTGGCCTGTCTTACTGTCTGCTACAGGCCTGTCTGCCTGTCTACTACTGGCCTGTCTTACTGTCTGCTACTGGCCTGTCTGCCATCCCAAGAGCTAAAGCACTTCAGATCACACAGGATTAACATTGATTTTCCAACGGGCCCTAAAATCTCTGGCTTTCCACAGGTGATTTTACTTCTTGATCCGCGTAATCAGCAGTTAGATACCTTTCATGTAAATCCCTAGGGCTCTGAGCGTGTCCTCGTTTTGGCACGCCAGACTGCAGTAAAAGGCCGTAAAAAAGCAGTAATTCTGGCCTCCTGATCAAGACTTTATTTAAATGTAAAAATAAACTGTGAAGTTCACCTTTATATGATCATCCTCTATCCTCCCTATTGCTTTATCAAATAAAATACAATGGTATTGGTCGCGTACACATATTGTGCCGGTGTAGCGAAAATGCTTATGTTTCTAGCTCCAACAGTGCAGTAATACCGAACAATACAAAACAATACACACAAATCCCTTAAAATAAACATCCATAAATAGACATCTGCTAATGATCTGTATTTGAGTTTCATAATAGTGTGAATTCACTGACTGGCTTTGTTGATGTCATCAAGGAACACACATACGCTGAACATTCAGTACATTAAGTCAATTACCCACAGCTTTTAGTCAATATTCAAGCCATCAGGAAGTCTCTCTATGAAGCTAGCGCCATGGCCTTCTTTAACCTAAACAAGGAAGTGTTGCCTTTAATTAATATAGAGAAGGACAGATTTCATCAATTATTAATCTTAGTTAAAGTTCATCAACAGTTAAAGTAGTTTGTAAAACTTCAATCAATCCTTGTTGAGACTAAATGTCTTCAGAGCTGAGATTGTGTTCGATATCATGAGCAACACACACAGTGAGGTAGACTTTGTTTGTGTTGTTTTCTCAATAGGACAGTTCACTTGGGATGGAGCGTTGATATCAAAGGCTGATGAGTAATGATCCCACATTCTGACTAGGAATGATGCAAACAACTACAGAGAAAAGTAGAAGTTAAAGACATGCTCAGAAACTGTGGCTACTACTAATTATTTTTGTAAACCTTCCCGCTTTGGGCTGCATGTGTCAACGTGTTCATCATACAGGCATAATCTATGAGCAAAATTACTGTTTTACCTCAATTAGCCACAAAATACCTGAAAGACTGTTTTCTGGAAGCTGTGCTGCACATTTTCCAATGGGTGAAAAGTGCCAATATCAGGGGACATATTTACATGACATGTGTTTGTCCTATGTTTGGCCTATGTTTGCATCTTTACAGAAAATGTGTTGTGATTGGAGCTCTGGATTTGTTGAGCTGCATTTTCTTTTAACAGAAATAGCAGATATGACGATGAATATATATATATATATATATACATATATATATATATACTGAATATAGTGTAAATGTTTGCTCAGATATGTCCCCTTCATGTGAAGAAGGACAATGATTTTCGACGCATGTTGACGCATACCCTTTCTGGCTTTAAAATGTTGTATAAATAAACTCAGCAAAAAAAGAAACGTCCTCTCATTGTCAACTACGTTCATTTTCAGAAAACTTAACATGTGTAAATATTACAGACAGTATCCTAGCTCAATATGCTGTATGAAATGAAGGGCATTGTGTATCTGCTCCTTAGATCTAATATAATGTCAGATACCAGGATATATGTATACAGATAAAGATATCCCCTGATATTGACCCATTTCGTCCAGTGTTCCTTACATTTTCTCCCACATGGGCCAGCCTGATAGCAATCTGAGATCAACTACTGAGCTTCATCAACCCGCGCCATATGAGTGACAGCTAGCATGATGCACATCATACACCCACAGCAGAGTGAGAGAAAGAGCAATGACATGGCGCACATATGTGACATAGTTTCGCTTCTTTCGGGGACCACTTTTGGCTCATGAGCGCTACTTTCAGACCTACTGGCTAAAAAAGTATACAAAAGTACCGGAGAATCTCTTCAATTAGTAATAATTAGGGTTTACTAACTGCTTATCATATTTGAGCTCAAATCCATTCTCACCAGATAGAACAAAGATCACTACAGACTTAGGATTTATTTATATCTCATGATCAATCTGCAACAGAGACACACACACAAACACACACGCACACCCACTGCAGAGATGCACCACATCGAGGAATGTTCAGCTTGTGCTAAGGAGGCAAAAGTGTCAAATGCACGTTAATGTGCAATTTCATAATTTAAAAACTGGGCATTGGAATTTTCCAACCCTAATACCAGGTTAACCAATTTACCTGTATAACATCAGCTCGTTTGCGCTGAGTTGGGAGGGGGGGTGATATTTACAGGCAGATCACTTGTAGATTGACTTTTAAACATCTGTCCATGTCCTGAGGACATCGGGAAATGCCTTCAAAACCAGCCACTAGGGGCAACAGTGAGCGCTAGTACCGTCATGTGTTACTAGTACCATTACGCTTATAATCCGGACCTATAGCACTACCGCCAGCGCTTAGATTTACCATTGCGTTAGTTTTTGTTTAATAGAGAGCCCTGAGAGTCCTATAAGATAACCTGCATGTCGGTTGACATTCTATATAGTTGAACCTTCACTCTGGCTATTGAACTCATTGTGTAGGTTGACCTAACCATGACCATCAGGGTTCCATTTTAACACACCTAGCGCGATGGTAAAACTAAGCACTGGCAGTAACGTTATAGGTCATGGGGTTTGTCCGAAATATTTTTGCTATTTTCACAGCCGTTATTATGAGCACAATAGCTGGCAGTGGTGTGAAATGGATGGGTTTTGATTCATAAGCAACCTTGGCTGGGGGCACGGAATATTCTGTTTTAGTCCATTGTGGATTGAGACTACAGCTTATTAAATAGCATGGGCTACATACAGTAAGGAGTGATAACAACAGTAAAACAAAAATATCCAGTGTTTCCTCAATATGGTTGGAGTGTTGACAGTCAACATTGTTGTAATTAGCTTTAACAAATATAGGTTTTTATGTGTCACACTTCTCCTCAAAAATAAAATACTAGGCTCCTGTAAATTGTAATGTATGTGAGGCACCTTCTGAATAAGCAAGCTATAGTCTAGGCCTACTTTTGATGATGCGTTATATTTAAATATGTTTGGAGGAACAGGTCTTTGATAACCAGACAAGAGGTGCTCTTTGCAAATCAGGACGGTTACAAGGAGAATGGAGTATGCACTGCCATGCTGGTCTCATATATTAGACATAACATAGTACATTTCTTCAAATGCAGTCGCAAAACCCATCAAGCGCTATCATGAAACTGGCTCTTATGAGGCCCGCCACAGGAAAGGAAGACCCAGAGTTACCTCTGCTGCTGAGGATAAGTTAATTAGAGTTAACTGCACCTCAGATTGCAGCCCAAATAAATGCTTCACAGAGTTCAAATAACAGACACATCTCAACATCAACTGTTCAGAGGAGACTGTATGAATCAAGCCTTCATGGTCAAATTTCTGCAAAGACCCACTACTAAAGGACACCAATAATAAGAAGAGACTTGCTTGGGCCAAGAAAGTCCTTTGGTTTGATGAGTCCAAATTTGAACCTTTCTGTTCCAACCGCTGTGTCTTTGTGAGCGCAGAGTAGGTGAATGGATGATCTCTGCATGTGTGGTTCCCACCGTGAAACATGGAGGAGGAGGTGTGATAGTGTGGGGGTGCTTTGCTGGTGACACTGTCTGTGATTTATTTAGAATACAAGGCACACTTAACCAGCACGGATAGCACAGCATTCCGCAGCGATACGCCATCCAGTCTGGTTTGCGCTTAGTGGGACTATCATTTGTTTTTCAACAGGACAGTGACCCAAAACACACCTCCAGGCTGTGTAAGGGCTATTTGACAAAGGAGAGTGATGGAGTGCTGCAATAGATGACCTGGCCTCCACAATCACCCGACCTCAACCCCATTGATTAGTTAGACCGCAGACTGAAGGAAAAGCAGCCAACAGGTGCTTAGCATATGTGGGAACTCCTTCAAGACTGTTGGAAAAGCATTCCTCATGAAGCTGGATGAGAGCATGCCAAGAGTGTGCAAAGCTGTCATAAAATATATTTTGATTTGTTTAACACTTGTTTTGTTACTGCATGATTCCATATGTGTTATTTCATAGTTTTGATGTCTTCACTATTATTCTACAATGTAATGTTAGCCACAACAAATTGGAACGCGTAACATATGTTTTGCATATTCGTAACCTATTGTAGGTTTAGAAAATTCGTAACATATGGTACGTTTTGAGAATTTGTAACATATTGTACATTTTGCAAATTTGTAACATATACAAATTGTAATTTGTAACATAACATACGAAATGGATGATGGACATCCACAAATTAATACATAACATAAGATATTAAACAAGATGGAGTATTTCAGATTTATGAACAGAATAATATGAAATGCTCTGAGACCAGGTTGGCACTGTAGGTAGGCCAACAGTCGTGGCCAAAAATGTTGGCACTTTTTTAAAGTTACACAATTTTCCCCCAGAATAAGCTGAAATTGACCAAAATACAGTCTCCACACGTATTTATTTCACTGTTAACATTACAGAAACCTTGTTTTGATTCAGAACTTAATATAGACCGCTGAGTTGGGCTCCCGAGTGACGCAGCGGTCTAAGGCACTGCATGTCAGTGCTAGAGGCGTCACTACAGACCCTGTTTCGCCATGGTTAATCGGCCGTCCCATAGGGCGGTGCACAATTGGCCCAGCATCGTCCGGTTTGGGTTTGGCCAGGGTAGGCCGTCATTGTAAATAATAATTTATTCTTAACTGACTTACATAAAGGTAAAAAATTATAATAATAAATAAATATATATCCATTTAAGTAAAAAAAATGAACAGAAATGGCATTGACAAATTATTGACACCCCAGACCTAATATTTGGTAGCTCAGCCTTTGGTCAAAATAACTGCAATCAAGGGCTCCCTATAGCAATAGATGTGCTTGTTGCACCTCTGTACAGGCTGTTTGGCACACTCCTCATGTGCAAACTCCAGTTCTCCCATATTTGAAGGGTGCCATCTCCAAATGCTATTTTAATATCTCTCCACAAGTTTTCAATAGGATTCAGATCTGGACTCATTGCTGGCCATTTCAGAACAGTCCAGCGTTTTGAAGTGTGTTCGGGGGTCATTGTCCTGCTGGAAGACCCATGACCTTCGATGGAGACCAAGCTTTCTGACACAATATGACCACTCCAAAATGCCTTGGTATTCTCCTGATATTTATTTATTTAACTAGGCAAGTCAGTTAAGAACAAATTCTTATTTACAATGACGGCCTACCAAAAGGCAGAAGGCCTCCTGCGGGACGGGGGGCTGGGATTAAAATATATATATATATATATGTATAGATACATATAGGACAAAACACACATCACGACAAGGGAGACAACACAACACTACATAAAGAGAGACCTAAGACAACAACATAGCAAGGCAGCAACACATGACAACACAGCATGGTAGCAACACAATATTAAAACAACATGGTATCAACACAACATGGTAGCAGCACAAAACATTGTACAAACATTAGTGGGCACAGACAACAGCACAAAGGGCAAGAAGGTAGAGACAACAATACATCACACAAAACAGCCACAACTGTCAGTAAGAGAAGTCCATGATTGAGTCTTTGAATGAAGAGGTTGAGATAAAACTGTCCAGTTTGAGTGTTTGTTGCAGCTCGTTCCATTCGCTAACTGCAGCGAACTGAAAAGAGGAGTGACCCAGGGATGTGTGTGCTTTGGGGACCTTTAACAGAATGTGACTGGCAGAACGGGTGTTGTATGTGGAGGATGAGGGCTGTAGTAGATATCTCAGATAGGGGGGAGTGAGGCCTAAGAGGGTTTTATAAATTATGTCTCTGTAATCTAGCATGGGTAGGATGGTAATCTGAATCAGGGTTAGTTTGGCAGCTGGGGTGAAAGAGGAACGATTACGATAGTGGAAACCAAGTCTAGATTTAACAATTTCATGATGCCATGCACACGTTTAAGGCACCCAGTGCCAGAGGCAGCAAAGCAACCCCAAAACATCCCTGAACCTCCTCCATGTGACTGTAGGCTAGGTGTTATTTTCTTTGAAGGCTTCATTTTGTTTTCTGTAAACATAGAGATAGTGTGCTTTACCAAAAAGCTCTAATTTGGTCTCATCTGTCCACAGAACATTCTACCAGAAGGATTTGGGCATGTTCAGGTTTGTTTTGGAAAATTAAAGTCAGGCTTTCTTAAGTTTCTCTCTCAGCTTTGGGGTCCTCCTGGGTCTCCAACCAAATAACCCTGAGTTGGCGACAATGGTACGAGTTGAAACTGTCGTACCTTGTGTCTGAAGGTCAGCTTGAATCTGTGTGGCAGTTGATCGAGGTGCTTTCTCCACCATTCAAACAATCCTTCATTGCAATCTTCCATCACGTTTTCTCATGCGGCCACGTCCAGTGAGGTTGGCTACAGTGGAATGGGCCTTAAACTTCTTGATAACAATACGTACGGTGGAAACAGGAACATCAAGGTCTCTGGAGATGGACTTGTAGCCTTAAGATTGTCCATGCTTGGCTACAATCTTGTGTCTGACCGCCTCAGATAATTCTCTGGTTTTCTTTCTTTTCTCCATGCTCATTGCGGTACACACAGTGACATAAAACAGGATAATGAGTCCTTTTCTCTATTCAAGCTGGTTGAATTAGTGATTTTTATATTGCAGTCACCAAAGTAAAGGAGAATCACCTGCTTCAAATAAAAAAGAGAGCCTTCATTGAGGAGGGGAGGCTACGCTTTTTAATCAAATGAAACAAAATGGGAACGGGCACTAAAAGCACATCTCTCTTGTTCCATGTGCATATAGGCACTGTGCATCACAGCTGGATAGGCTGCCCTTCTGTTGTCGAAATCCATCCCATAACCAAGCGTGTTACCGCTAAGTCCAGCATTGGTTGGTCTTAAATATGCCCACCAGTTCATACTGAAATTGCCACTTTGGTGCACATTTTTAAGGACACACCTCAGATATTGCCACCCCTTCCCCTCATTGCAAGCGAGCTCATATAAGACAGGTAAATTACCAATCATGGCGCTAGAGTTTGAAAATAGAAGAGTGCCAGCAGGTCAGCCCCGACTGCTGACCTGGCTGTGACAAGGCTACAGTCCCATTTTGTAGCTGTACAGGAAGCCCTTACTTATTTAAAACTATTACTTTAATATGGGCAAAACTACATACATGCTGTTTTCAAGTTCTGGTAAGATTGTCTCAGATGGATTACATCTTCACTCATCAGATGGTTCTAGAATCAAACTAGTCTCAGCATACTAATACTTTTGTATTTGGATTGACACTGATTTATCTTTTATAAAACATATGACTGAGCTTGTTAAGTAAGATTTAGAGTGGGCTCTTATTTTTGAGAAACCGATCTTGTCTCTCTCTAATCAGCAGGAAGCAGATTGAGGTCAAACTTTCTACCTGTTCTTGATTATAATGATACTATGTATCAAAGTGCAGCTGCCTCTACTCTTAAACCCTTGGATGCCATGTTTCATAGCACCGTTCGTTTTATCACAGGAGAAAGTTGTATTACTCATCACTGTATTCTTTAACAAAATGTTGGCTGGACTTCTTTGAATTCACGTAGATCACATAATTACGCTCTTTTTGCTTACAAAGCCCTGCTCCACAAGCTTGCGACTTACCTAACATCACTGTTAAGACTTAAAATATCAAACCCGTTCACAGGGTTGGTTAACTCTGGAGACTACTTTGGTGTCTAGAGAGTTTGGTAGATCAGCCTTTTTGTTCCCTTGCGCCTTGCGTGTGGAATGATCTACAATGCACTTTAACATTAGAGGAATTGGTGCTGACTTGCTTAAACAAATGTGGTTTCTACTGACAATTGAGATGTACAAACTATGGCATAAGGGGACAACGTGCGGATAAGAGGCAATCCGTAATTTTGATTAAGACATTAATGAGCGAGCTAGGATGGACATAGTCAATATAACTATTTGTGCAGCACTTTTGAAATGTACAGCTACAGAATCCAGAACATGGGCTATTCTTACAGTATTCTCCCTGTACACCAAGTCAGAACCGTAGGATAAATAATGGGGGCATTTAAACAGACAATGAACGCTCCTACAATATTTGATGATTGCATTTCTCTAATACAGGTTATAGGCTACAGGTGCACCACCAAGTCAGAACAGTAGGCTAAATTATGAGGGGAAAACGGACCAAATTAGTAGGGTGAGCCACATGGGCTACTAACAGCTTACTACACAATATACACTTAGTATTACTTTCTTAGCTACAGTATACATATCTCCCTGGCATATAACATCATTTATGCAGCAGCATACAAGACATTTTTAGACTCACCTTGTTGTGCTGTGCTCACTTGATCAGGAAGGTGGTGTGGCGGTCCTTCGTGGGCTAATTTTGTCATCAAACTTTGTCATCAAAGTCTGGCATTCTCTCAGTTTAGGGTGCTTTCAAGACAACCGGGAATTCAGAAAAAATCCAGGTTGGAGCTCTAGAAAGAGGCCAGAGTTCACAACTTGCAATTCCGAGTTGCAATTCCGAGTATTTTCCCAGTCGGAGCTCGTATTTTGCAGAGTTCCCATTGTCTTGAACTCACGGAAGTCTGAGAATTCCCAGTTCCGAGTTTCCAGTTGTTTTGAGTGCGGCAGATGTCATGCTGTATTGACAGCAAGGCCAATGTTGAATGTTTATCCTTTTAAGCTTGGAAAAGAGACCCTTAAACCCAGACTTGGACCAAACCCACTCCCCTGAATAGCAGTCTAGTGATATCTTTGCAACGCTTGCAGTTAGCCACTGATTCGTTCCAAACCACTCATTGTTGAATTTTCAAAATGTTGTGTAATGTTTATGTCCAGTGGCTGATGAGCACTGATACGTTTTATCTATAATTTCTCTTCATTATTTCTCTTCATATGACAAGGATTGAAAAGGATTTGCCATTAGATTGTCGACTTGACTGATGATGATGACTGCTAGCTAAGATTTTGAAAGTATGATGTTGACATCAGTCCAATCAAAGCTACTGTAGATATAACGTCATTTGACATCATTTTATTTTATTTTTTTATTTTTATTTATTTTTTATTTCACCTTTATTTAACCAGGTAGGCAAGTTGAGAACAAGTTCTCATTTACAACTGCGACCTGGCCAAGATAAAGCAAAGCAGTTTGACACATACAACAACACAGAGTTACACATGGAGTGAAACAAACATACAGTCAATAATACAGTAGGAAAAAAACAAATCTATATACAATGTGTGCAAATGAGGTAGGATAAGGAACATAAGGCAATAAATAGGCCATGGTGGCAAAGTAACTACAGTATAGCAATTTAACACTGGAATGGTAAATGTGCTGTAGATGAATGTGCAAAGTAAAAATACTGGGGTGCAAAGGAGCAAGATAAATAAATGACTATGGTAGGGGATGAGGTAGTTGGTTGGGCTATGTCCAGGTGCAGTGATCTGTGAGCTGCTCTGACAGCTGGTGCTTGAAACTAGTGAGGGAGATAAGTGTCTCCAGTTTCAACGATTTTTGTAGTTCGTTCCAGTCATTGGCAGCAGAGAACTGGAAGGAAAGGCGGCCAAAAGAGGAATTGGCTTTGGGGGTGGCCAGTGAGATATACCTGCTGGAGCGAGTGCTACGGGTGGGTGCTGCTATGGTTACCAGCGAGCTGAGATAAGGCGGGGCTTTACCTAGCAGGGACTTGTAGATGACCTGGAGCCAGTGGGTTTGGCGACGAGTGTGTTGCGAGGGCCAGCCGACTAGAGCATACAGGTCGCAGTGGTGGGTAGTATATGGGGCTTTGGTGACAAAGCGGATGGCACTGTGATAGACTGCATCCAGTTTGCTGAGTAGAGTGTTGGAGGCTATTTTGTAGATGACATTGCCGAAGTCGAGGATCGGCAGGATAGTCAGTTTTACTAGTGCAAGTTTTGCAGCATGAGTGAAGGAGACTTTGTTGCGAAATAGAAAGCCGATTCTAGATCTAATTTTGGATTGGAGATGTTTAATGTGAGTCTGGAAGGAGAGTTTACAGTCTAGCCAGACACCTAGGTATTTGTAGTTGTCCACGTATTCTAGGTCAGAGCCGTCCAGGGTAGTGATGCTAGTCGGGCGGGCGGATGCAGGCAGCGAACGGTTGAAAAGCATGCATTTGGTTTTACTAGCGTTTAAGAGCAGTTGGAGGCCACGGAAGGAGTGCTGTATGGCATTGAAGCTCGTTTGGAGGTTAGTTAACACAGTGTCCAAAGAAGGGCCAGAAGTATACAGAATGGTGTCGTCTGCATAGAGGTGGATCAGAGAATCACCAGCAGCAAGAGCGACATCATTGATGTATACAGAGAAGAGAGTCGGCCCAAGAATTGAACCCTGTGGCACCCCCATAGAGACTGCCAGAGGCCCGGACAACAGACCCTCCGATTTAACACACTGAACTCTGTCGGCAAAGTAGTTGGTGAACCAGGCGAGGCAATCATTAGAGAAACCAAGGCTGTTGAGTCTGCCGATTAGGATGTGGTGATTGACAGAGTCGAAAGTCTTGGCCAGGTCAATGAATACGGCTGCACAGTAATGTCTCTTATCGATGGCGGTTATGATATCGTTTAGTACCTTGAGCGTGGCTGAGGTGCACACGTGACCAGCTCGGAAACCGGATTGCACAGCGGAGAAGGTACGGTGGGATTCGAAGTGGTCAATGATCTGTTTATTAACTAGGCTTTCAAAGACTTTAGAGAGGCAGGGCAGGATTGATATAGGTCTATAGCAATTTGGGTCTAGGTGTCACCCCTTTGAAGAGAGGGATGACCGCAGCAGCTTTCCAATCTTTTGGGATCTCGGACGATACCAAAGAGAGGTTGAGCAGACTGGTAATAGGGGTTGCAACAATGGCAGCAGATAGTTTTAAAAAGAGAGGGTCCAGATTATCTAGTCCAGCTGATTTGTACGGGTCCAGATTTTGCAGCTCTTTCAGAACATCTGCTATCTGGATTTTGGTGAAGGAGAAGCTGGGAAGGCTTGGACAAGTAGATGCAGGGGTGGCGGAGCTGTTGGCCGGGGTTGGGGTAGCCAGGAGGAAAGCATGGCCAGCCGAAGAGAAATGCTTGTTGAAATTTTCGATTATCATGGATTTGTCGGTGGTGACCGTGTTACCTAGCCTCAGTGCAGTGGGCAGCTGGGAGGAGGTGCTATTGTTCTCCATGGACTTGACAGTGTCCCAAAACTTTTTGAAATTAGAGCTACAGGATGCAAATTTCTGTTTGAAAAAGCTAGCCTTTGCTTTCCTGACTGATTGCGTGTATTGGTTCCTGACTTCCCTGAACAGTTGCATATCGCGGGGACTATTCGATGCAATAGCAGTCCGCCACAGGATGTTCTTGTGCTGGTCAAGGGCAGTCAGGTCTGGAGTGAACCAAGGGCTGTATCTGTTCTTAGTCCTACATCTTTTGAAAGGGGCATGCTTATTTAAGATGGTGAGGAAGTTGCTTTTAAAGAACGACCAGGCATCCTCGACTGACGGAATGAGGTCAATATCCTGCCAGGATACCCGGCCAGGTCGATTAGAAAGGCCTGCTCGCAGAAGTGTTTTAGGGAGCGTTTGACAGTGATAAGGGGTGGTCGTTTGACCGCGGGCCCATAGCGGATGCAGGCAATGAGGCAGTGGTCGCTGAGATCCTGATTGAAAACAGAAGAGGTGTATTTGGAGGGCAAGTTGGTCAGGATAATGTCTATGAGGGTGCCCATGTTTACAGATTTAGGATTGTACCTGGTGGGTTCCTTGATGATTTGTGTGAGATTGAGGGCATCTAGCTTAGATTGTAGGACTGCCGGGGTGTTAAGCATATCCCAGTTTAGGTCACCTAACAAAACGAACTCTGAAGATAGATGGGGGCAATCAATTCACATATGGAGTCCAGGGCACAGCTGGGAGCTGAGGGGGGTCTATAGCAGGCGGCAACAGTGAGAGACTTCTTTCTGGAGAGATTCATTTTTAGAATTAGAAGTTCGAACTGTTTGGGCATAGATCTGGAAAGTATGACAGAACTGTGCAGGCTATCTCTGCAATAGATTGCAACTCCTCCCCCTTTGGCAGTTCTATCTTGGTGGAAAATATTGTAGTTTGGTATGGAAATCTCAGAATTTTTGGTGGCCTCCCTAAGCCAGGATTCAGATACGGCCAGGACATCAGGGTTGGCGGAGTGTGCTAAAGCAGTGAGTAAAACAAACTTAGGGAGGAGGCTTCTGATGTTAACATTATCTGTGGCCAATGACCTTGAGCCTTCCTGGATGTGCACTTTTAATGTAACTCTAAGGCAGCACCCAAGGGGCTTGAAATGTTTAGCTCTACCAGTAGATTTTGCGGTGACGTAGTGTCCCCATGAGTGACAGAACACTGAGCGAATCACGGAGCAACTAGAGAACATTACCAACCCCACCACCACAGAAAGCACTGAGCTAGACTGAAACACCTGTATTTTGGAGCAGCCTTACTGAAGAAAGTATAAAAGAGATCAAGTTTGTATGCGGCTTTATTAACTCAATGTTTTTTTACATTGTTTGCAAACTGATATGTGAAACGTAATAATGCCAAAATAACAGTTTACTTTGGGCACATCAGACTCTCCATACTTCCGAACACTGCCCCCTAGCCCGTAGAGGTTAATTGCAACAGGGTCGCCACAGTGTACCATCTACTATCACTGTTTGGCTAACGTAGAACAGGGCTGCTAGCTTTCTACTCCATTCAGCCATAACTCAGAGAGCAAAGGATATGAATTGGGCTAGCTGTCATCAGAGGAGGCAGTGGAGGAGGAGGAGGTGGAGAAGGAGGAGGAGGAGGGGGAATAGGAGGAAGAAAAGAAGGATGTTGTAGCCATCAGAGGAGTAGGGATGATGAAGAGGAGTAGGAGGGAGGAGTAGGAAGATGACATAAACAACTTCTGTCATCAGTGTCTGGGCTACTCCCCCTATATGGACAGTTTAGTACTTATTATGTATTAGGATCCCCATTACTGCCTACTCTTCCTGTGGTTCAAACAGGACACAACCCTAATCAAAAGCCCTGGATTAACTCTGAGGTGCACTCTAAGTTTAAGGACAGAGCTACCGCTCTCAGGGCAATCGCAGCCAACCCAGAGAGTACGGCTGAGGACACGAACCCGTACAAGAAGTCCCGCTATGACCTCCGCAGAGCCATTAAACAGGCAAAAAGGCCAATATCGGAACAAGGTGGAATCAGATGCCAGAAAAAGTGTGGAGAGACAGCATTTACCCCAGTACTTTTCAATCTCAAAAAAATGTTTGCGTTCCAGTTCAACATTTACCTGCTCTGCCTCAGTCTACCATTGAAAACCATTGAAGACTACATGCAGAAAAGTCATTCTATTTGTATTTGAGCAAAATTATTGAGTCACAATTTCTTTTAAGCACTCCCGCAGTAGGCCTACAGAAGTTGATAGCTATGTTCACACAGCACACCCAAGGTGTCCTGAGCAAAACCTTTAGCATGTGTCTTTGCTGGTCTGCTGTAGCCAGGTCTATTTCTCAATGCATTTGTCTTAAAGGGGGCAGCATTCTATTTTGAGATGTATATAAAATATTCTCAAAATGACATACTTTAGAAAATAATTAATTGAATTAATACAATGCAATCCTAAAGAATAGAGTAATGACTTGAATTGCTAAATTATATTAAACCGTTTTTTAATACATACCATAGTAACCAAATATGTGTAACCAAGAGTGTGCAAGGCTGTCATCATGGCAAAGGGTGGCTACTTTGAAGAATCTCAAATATAAAATATATTTTGATTTGTTTAACACTTTTTTTGGTTACTACATGATTACATGTGTTATTTCATAGTTTTGATGTCTTCACTATTATTCTACAATGTAGAAAATAGTCAAAATTAAGAAAACCCCCTGGAAGGAGTAGGTGTGTCCAAACTTTTGACTGGTACTGTAAATAAACAAATAAATAAATAGTTATACTAGGTTGATACTGCACTGTTAGGTAGAGTTTGCGAGTTAAGCATTTCACTGTGCATGTGACTTGTGCATGTGACAATAAAACTTGAACTTGAACATGAACTTGAACCCTTCAAAGGATCAGTGGCCAGTAAATCCATTACTAAAAATACTTTCCAATCCTCCTGGATTACAATGCTTAGCTAGCTAGCCAAGTGAACACTGTGTATGCCACAAATCGAAAGCTTGGGACTATAAGGTTCAATATGCATTTTTGTCAAAATTGAGTTATTGACAGCCTGGTTCTGTTCAATGTGCTCTACCTATATAGTACTCTAAATACCCACAATTCATGTTGTTAAATTCAGCAGAATGCAGATGAAAATTGCTGACAGCATTCAAACCAATGACAGTTTGGATTATTAAAGCCAATTATCTAAGAATCCTATTTTTTGCAGATAGAACCTTATTGTCCCAAGCTGGTCTAAGGTAGTGCACTATATAGGGAATAGGGTGCCATTTGGGACGCAGACTTAGCTCCTGCAGGGTTAATACCAACCTGGCACTTAGATACTGTAGCTGTCCACCTGGCATGCCCTGTAGATCACAGGAGATTTATCCACCTGGCATGCCCTGTAGTTCACAGGTGATGTATATATCACCTGGCATGCCCTGTAGTTCACAGGAGATGTATATATCACCTGGCATGCCCTGTAGTTCACAGGAGATTTATCCACCTGGCATGCCCTGTAGTTCACAGGAGAATTATCCACCTGGCATACCCTGTAGTTCACAGGAGATATATATTCCACCTGGCATGCCCTGTAGTTCACAGGAGATATATATATCACCTGGCATGCCCTGTAGTTCACAGGAGATGTATATATCACCTGGCATGCCCTGTAGTTCACAGGAGATTTATCCACCTGGCATGCCCTGTAGTTCACAGGAGAATTATCCACCTGGCATACCCTGTAGTTCACAGGAGATATATATATATCACCTGTCATGCCCTGTAGTTCACAGGATATATATATATCACCTGGCATGCCCTGTAGTTCACAGGAGAATTATCCACCTGGCATACCCTGTAGTTCACAGGAGATATATATTCCACCTGGCATGCCCTTTAGTTCACAGGAGATATGTATATCACCTGGCATGCCCTGTAGTTCACAGGAGATGTATATATCACCTGGCATGCCCTGTAGTTCACAGGAGATTTATCCACCTGGCATGCCCTGTAGTTCACAGGAGAATTATCCACCTGGCATACCCTGTAGTTCACAGGAGATATATATATATCACCTGTCATGCCCTGTAGTTCACAGGATATATATATATCACCTGGCATGCCCTGTAGTTCACAGGAGATATATATATATATCACCTGTCATGCCCTGTAGTTCACAGGATATATATATATCACCTGGCATGCCCTGTAGTTCACAGGAGTTATATATCGACTGGAACGCCCTGTTGTTCACAGGATATATATATCACCTTGCAAGCCCTGTAGTTCACAGGAGATATATATTGCCTGGCACGCCTTGTAGTTCACAGGAGATATATATCGCCTGGCACGCCCTGTAGTTCACAGGAGATATATATCGCCTGGCACGCCCTGTTGTTCACAGGACATATATATCGCCTGGCACGCCCTGTAGTTCACAGGAGATATATATTGCCTGGCACGCCCTGTAGTTCACAGGAGATATATATTGCCTGGCATGCCCTGTAGTTCACAGGAGATATATATTGCCTGGCACGCCCTGTAGTTCACAGGAGATATATATTGCCTGGCATGCCCTGTAGTTCACAGGAGATTTGTCTGCCCGACCTGAAACCTCCTGTCTATCGATCACAACCGTCACCATCTTCCCAAAGTCTGGTCCATAGCATGGCATAACGACTTGTGTATTTCACTGTTTTTTAAATAATAGGAAAACAATTATTTTCTTTCCCACAGGTGTAAAAACAATCACGCTGATAGGTTGTGTCAGTAACTGGTAGTATATGGACAGACAAAAAAGTATTGATCTCACAGTATGAAAACTGTGCCTTCCTTCCTTCAGAACGGCTGTGCTTGGCTCCTGATGACAAAACACTCTAATTACAACAAGATTGGGGATAAAGGAAGCTTAGATGTGAATACGTATTTCTATTGGATTGTTGGCTTTAGTCGCTAGCCAGCTGAGACTCCCTGGATACCATGGCCTTACTTCCAGAGTGGATTTATGGAAATGGCATGGAACAACCAGGCATCATTAAATTCATGGTCTGGGACCAGGGAACATTCTAGAATGTTGTATCTAGAACCTAGCCACCAATCATTGGTCTGGAATAAGGGAAGGCTTTAGAATGTTCAAAAATGTTCTAGAATCTAAAAGCTTGGCCATTAATCAATACTCAGACATTTTAAAGCAAGATGTGCCTATTTGTCTCTCCTCCAGGCTACTGTTTGTTCACTGTTTGTTACAGACCAGGGCACGATTGCATAAAACATCTTAAGTTAATTTCCCCCTTATTTTTTCCCTTCAAGTTTAGTTGACTTTAAATCGGTTGCAGAAAAGATTTCGAGGCACATTTTCCCCTTAAATTAAGTGAAAACATTGAGATCCCTTAAGTGCTTCATTCAGTATGGATATCAATGTAAACAGCATTTGTGGAGGTGAATGTTGCTTTCCTCTACCCTGGTTTCGAAAGGAAAACATCCGCCAGCAAGCTAGCTAGCTAGCTACTTAGCTAAACAATGGAAGGTGCACAATCCATGGCTACAAAGTTGGCTGGCTAGCTAGCTACCTACGCTGTAATCTAACTAGATGTGCTAGAAAAGGTAACAAAAAAAAACATATTTTATTATCTTCTGTCTTGAATGTAGAAGTTCTATTTTGTGATCTCAAAATAAATGTGATCTCTTTGATCATTCAGTGAATCAGGTCATCTCCATGGTAACCAGAGACTCTTTCTGCCTTACATGCCTTGCAATTACTGTAAAACCCTTCAATTGTATTTATTTTTATATTTTTGTTATGCCAGCACCAAGTGGGCAGATGACAAATATGGTGCCTAACTAGCTAAGTAATGTATTTTTCCTGCAAGCCACTTAGCTAGTTTGTCTACTGAAACTCATATAGCTGGCTAACAGTGGCAATTAATATAAAACAAATTACGTTTGCTAACTTAGCTGGGTAGCTATCTAGCTAAGCAGCGAGCTAAGTTAGTTAAACAATTACCAGTAGCCATATCTATGACAAAAAAATAGAACCGGTTTTACAATCTGAGATCTTTTATTGTAAAACCTCTTCTCTTTTTAGTCATAGATATGGCTACTAAACAGTAAGCTACAATGTTACAACCAACCACCTAAAACGATGTTTTACCAACGAACATTAGCACTTGACTGGAGTTGGATAGTTAGTTAGCTTGGCCCCCAGCAAACTTGCACCACACCTCGCATTTGTAACGTCTTAGCAAATGTGTAATACCAGCAACTGTAAATCATTTTACTAGCTAACTATGTAACATTACTTGGTTATGATCATGAACGAGAATGCATTTCAATCTCACCAAAATATAGGCATTTATGCAAGATATGGATCCAAACAGAAGTAAATAACAAGC
The DNA here is from genome assembly GCA_030435695.1 of Brachymystax lenok tsinlingensis. NCBI lineage: Eukaryota > Metazoa > Chordata > Actinopteri > Salmoniformes > Salmonidae > Brachymystax > Brachymystax lenok. The sequence goes on along the minus strand of CM059795.1, from coordinate 8,237,203 downwards.
ATTGCATATCCAGAAAGCTAGCCACCTAAGTTTACTGGCTAACAGAGAGGAGGAAAAATGTAAAATATTTGCCTAAGCATGCCTGACAGACGTGGCTATCGGTAGATACTCTCTGCCTACCTATCTAGGCACATCTGTACAGTCTGGTCACTGTGCAAAGGCTGAGGGTTATGCCCTATTTCTTTCTGTTAGGCTAGATATTGTTGTAAATGTAATCTCTGTTCCTGTGCACACGTATGCATGTTCAACTAGTCTACCCTAATGTTGATGTTATGCTGGCACAGTTCAACTGTCGTTCAAACTGTACAATAGAGTTTAATTTATTATCCTTTTTTTGTCTAAAAGACAATACCGTTTCTAGAGTGGATTCTAGACACAGAAATTGAATTCCTTTGCCTGCATGTGTCATTGTAGCAGAACTGTATCCTGTGAACTGTATCTCTCTCGAGGGATTAGACATGATGAATTTCAAGCAGATGACTCATGAGGACCTGAATGGCAGTTTGATCATGACACTACTCCCACAGCTTTACAAATATTCCCTGAACTGACCATACTATATTGTCTTATTGTAATGTTTCTTTGTGAACTGCAATTTCATCATGACCACCAGTTCTCTTAGCTACAGATTGTTACACCAGATAATGTGATTTAACCAAATATTTTAGGTATCCATTACTGGGAGTTATAGGATAGACACTGTTTGGTTTAGCAAAGAGAATCTTTGACCAACCTTTGAGATGCTGTCTTCATCCTCGATTTGGGGACACAAGAGTCTAAAATGTCAGTGTCCAGTTGCAGGTGGTCAGGTTGAATTTAAAAAATGCTCCGTGAAGTAATCCAACAATGTGTACGCTGCCATCTTGTCTATTTCAAGTCTTCGCTCATCATGACAGCACTTTGTGGTGGAAACCCACCTGTCTCGATCAATGAGCGAAGACTTCAAATGGACAAGATGTTGGCAAAAATCTTTGGGTAAATCACATTACCTGGTGTAACAATCTGTAGCTACAGTCCTCTGCACTTGTATGTCTCTACACCTGAGAAACACTCAGACACACTGAACTGTACTACACTGTTCATACAATTTTGTTTGGATGTTACTTTTTTGTATGTTACGTTAACCATATAACATTCTTGTTGAATACCCAGTTGTCTTCAGTTAGCATTAAATAGTGTAAACTCCCCTGTATTTTAGATTTTGACAAATAAACATTGGATGTCTGAATGTCTAGCATCTGTTTGATGCTACAGAGCCCTGTACAGCTGATATAAATATCTTCTGTGAAGATTGATAGAAAAGCTCCATATTTATTTGATGGTGGTTCTAAGTCTGGTCTCTCCAGTCTCCGGTTCTAAGTCTGGTCTCTCCAGTCTCTGGTTCTAAGTCAGGTCTCTCCAGTCTCCGGTTCTAAGTCTGGTCTCTCCAGTCTCCGGTTCTAAGTCTGGTCTCTCTCTCTTCTAAGTCAGGTCTCTCCAACCTTGTTCCTGGAGAGCTACCGGCCTGTAGGTTTTCCCTCCAACCCTTATCTAGCACACCTGATTCTAATAATTAGCTGGTTGATAAGCAGAACCAGGTTAGTTACAACTGGGGTTGGAGCGAAAACCTACAGGAGGGTACAGTAGCTCTCCAGAAACAGGGTTGGAGTCCCCTGTTATACATGGTCTAATGCGGAGCCACACTGGCTGCGTTTACACAGACAGCCCAATTCTGATCTTCAGTCCACCAATTGAACTTAATCACATCAGATATTTTTCAGAACTTATTTGATTGTTCAAAATACCTATTAGTGAAAAAAAGATCAGAATTGGGATGCCTGTGTAAACACAGCCATAGTCCTTTATCCGGCTTCGGTACACTGGCAATGGTTTTCGGCATAGTGGGCTGGGGAAGCTGCGACTCTTTGTGCTCATGGCGAATGGTCTTCTCCTGTCTGCGGTGAATGGCCAGCTGGATAAGATATGTTTTACTGTTGTAGTCTTGATTTTATACATTTCAGTCTCCCTTCTGGTTTCTTTTCCACAATCTTGTGCTCCATAACAGCAAGGGGTGTCCGCTCCCTCATGCTTGTGTATCCGGTTGCATCACCGCCTGGTATGGCAATTGCTCGGCATCTGACCGTAAGGCGCTGCACAGGGTAGTGTATATGGCCCAGTACATCACCGGGGCCAAGCTTCCTGCCATCCAGGACCTCTATACCAGGCAGTGTCAGAGAAAGGCCCAAAAAATAGTCAAAGACTCCAGTCACACAAGTCATAGACTGTTCTCTCTGCAACCGCACGGCAAGCGGTACCGAAGCGCCAAGTCTAGGACCAAAACGCTCCTTAACAGCTTCTACCCCCATAAGACTGCTGAAAAACTAATGAAATGGCCACCCGGACTATTTACATTGACCCCCTACACTGCTGCTACTCGCTGTTTATTATCTATGCATTGTCACTTTACAAATTACCTCGACTAACCTGTACCCCCGCACATTGACTCGGTACCGGTACCCCCTGTATATAGCCTCCACATTGACTCGGTACCCCTACCCCCTTTATAATGCCTCCAAATTGACTCGGTACCCCTACCCCCTGTATATAGCCTCCACATTGACTCGGTACTGGTACCCCTTGTATATAGCCTCCACATTGACTCGGTACTGATACCCCCTGTATAGAGCCTCCACATTGACTCTGTACTGATACCCCCTGTAATAGAGCCTCCACATTGACTCTGTACTGGTACCCCCTGTATATAGCCTCCACATTGACTCGGTACTGATACCCCCTGTATAGAGCCTCCACATTGACTCTGTACTGGTACCCCCTGTATAATAACCTCCACATTGACTCGGTACCGGTACCCCCTGAATAGAGCCTCCACATTGACTCGGTAGCGGTACCGCCTGTATATAGCCTCCACATTGACTCGGTACCGGTACCCCCAATATATAGCCTCCACATTGACTCGGTACTGGTACCCTCTGTATATAGCATCATTGTTGTTATGTATATTTCTTGTGTTACTTTTTGATTGATTGATTTTTTTAACTTGAGTTTATTTAGTACATTTTTATTAACTCTATTTCTTGAACTGCATTGTTGGTTAAGGGCCTGTAAGTAAGCATTTCACGGTAAGGTCTACACCTGTTGCATGCGACAAATAACATTTGATTTGATTTGGAAAATGCCGCCGTTTCGGGGTATTTTTCAGCAGGGCAATGTGGAATGACTCCAGATAACCTGAGTTTTCCAAAAAGAAAAGGTAAGAAGAGAAGAGAAGAGGGGTAGACTAAATTGTTTACATGGTCTGGAAGGTACTCTGTGGTCCTCAGTCTACCTCTAACCACCTGTAACCCCATAACACAAACCATACAAACACTACGCAATTCATTTATGCCATGCTTACTGTAAATGTAGCTATCTTAGCCGTCAGCTTGTAAATATGTTTGCCAATTTACCTTCACCTTGTGCAGAGCTAGGGGTTGTAAGAACATATTGATACAATTGACAACAAAATACACAACAGTACACAATTTAACCACCCCACTAATTATATTGATCTCTATTAGACTGGCTAGCTTAGCACACCGAACATGGACATTTCAAAATTGTCAGTTTGCTGTTAGCTAACTAGCATCCTTAAATTGGCAGCAAGATTGCTAGCCAGCTGACACTAACTAAACAACCATAGACGATTCATGCTAATTCATTATTGCTACTAGCACACAAACAGAGAGTGTGTTATATTGACAATTCTATTTTTAGTAACATAGTGTTTTCAAGACAATGGTGGAATAGATGGCTACCAGATTGAGGTACTCGTATTTGGTAATGTTAGCTAGCTTGCATTAGCTAACGTCAGTCAAACATAGAACGAACAAACATGTTTAATGGTAGCTAACACTGTTCCGTACACATTTTGTGTACCGCGGCATTCAAACGAGGCTGCAATGAAATCTAATGGGTCTGTAGTGACTGTGTTGCCATCAAAATCTTTGTGGGCTATACTCGGCCTTGTCTCAGGGTGTCTCAGCCTCCAATATTTATGCTGCAATGGTTTATGTGTCGTGGGGCTAGGGCCAGTCTGTTATATGAGTATTTCTCCTGTCTTATCTGGTGTCCTATGTGAATTTAAGTATGCTCCCTCTAACTCTCTCTCTTTCTCTCTTTTATCTCTTCTCTTGGAGGACCTGAACCCTAGGACCATGCCTCAGGACTACCTGGCCTGATGACTCCTTGCTGTCCCCAGTCCACCTGCTGTTCCCAGTCCACCCCGGTCCACCTGCTGCTGCTCCAGTTTCAACTGTTCTGCCTGCGGCTATGGAACCCTGACCTGTTCACCGGACGTGCTACCTTGTCCCGGACCTGCTGTTTTCGACTCTCTCTCTACCACACCTGCTGTCTCTAACTCTGAATGCTCGGCTATGAAAAGCCAACTGACATTTACTCCTGAGGTGCTGACCTGTTGCACCCTCTACAACCACTGTGATTATTATTACTTCACCCTGCTGGTCATCTATGAACTTTTGAACATCTTGGCCTTCTACTGTTATAATCTCCACCCAGCACAGCCAGAAGAGGACTGGCCACCCCTCAGAGCCTGTTTCCTCTCTAGGTTTCATCCTAGGTTCCTTCCTTTCTAGGGAGTTTTTCCTAGTCACCATGCTTCTACATCTGCATTGCTTGCTATTTGGGGTTTTAGGCTGGGTTTCTGTATAGCACTTTGTGATATCGGCTGATGTAAAAAGGGCTTTATAAATAAATTTGATTGATTGATTGACAAATAGCATTAAGAGAAAAGTTGAAAACATTTACCCCTCTGACGCTGTCGATACGTTGTGATGTATCACGACGTAACGTACAGCACGCATTATGCAACACATTGTGTGCCGTACATCGTCTTTCCACCAGGGGCAGCGCTTCTCTCGCAGATTAAAAACACGGAAGGGAAATGGACAGGGCAAGGGGGATACACTAGTCAATTGTACAACTGAATGCATTCATTTTTTGCCTCATCACTGCAAGCAATCATGACTCTCAAAAGACGTGACAGCCCCCTCCGCCATTTTTTTTAAAGACCAGGTGGAGCTCCATTGCCTTCTTCAATCATGCAGAGCATGATTGAAGAAGGCAGCATGAAGGTCTCGTCATTGATTTTGCTGGAAAGGGGAGAAATTGTGCTGTACAATGGTATTCATATTACAGTTGACTTGGAAGTAATACTTTTTGGGGGCGCTAAAACAAGGTCACATGTACGGAACACTGTCAAGTACGTAAGTTTGTTAGTTATCGTTTCTCTGCTGCTAAAGATAGCTACCAGTCTAGCAGTGACTACCATGGCACAGGCTAAATTCATTGACATTGTGCATACCAAAAAAGATAGCTATATGATTTACCCAATGGCTTTCAGAGTTCAATACAGGACTGTAATGTTAGCTAGCTAGCCTAGCTGGACTAGCTAGGTAAGTTAGCTAGCTGGCTAACGTTACCGTCCTGTATTGAACTCAAAGCCATTCGCTAAATCACAAAATCACGTTAGGTTACATCTAATCGAGAATCTTTCTTTTTGTTGTGAAGGGGGAAAAAATAATATGGTATTGCATCACTTGTCAACTGTCGTCAAAATGGATTCCCCATTACATCAGTTCAGCCTGAGAATCCCACTGATAATCTCTGTGGCGCATTATTCTTAATAGCCATAAGCCATGGATACATCGGGGTAAATCTCTGGAAGGTAGAATCTCAGTTAGGCACAGAACACCACACAGGCATGATGACAAACGTTAGTGAAAAACAAACATTGTAAAACTAAATCTTGCCAGCAGAAGTTCTGAGATTGCCTGTGAGTTGTTCATTCGTAGCTCACAATGCCATTGTCCATATTTGTGGGCACGCCCCATCTACCTTAGCTGGCGGTATCTGCATTCGCTATAGTTCACTATGAGCAGAGGAATACACAGGAAGTCGAAACTTCCCGATTCTAACAGTGCAATGAAAATGTGCTAGTTCTAGCGGGTTGTTTGGATAGTTGTGATGTTTAGTGCCCTCCATTAAAATTGACACCCTTGGTAAATATGAGCAAAACAGGCTGTGAATTTTTTCCTTTATTGTTTATCCTCTTGGTCTTTCAAAATATTCACAAAAATCTAACCTTTAATTAAAGTAAAATAATTGAAAAAAAAAAATATTTTTCTCAAAGATATGTGTGCCACAATTATTGGCACCCCTTCAATTCAATACTTTGTGCAACCTCCTTTCCGAAGAAAACAGATCTGAGTCTTCTCCTATAATGCGTAATGAGGTTGGAGAACACATGGCAAGGGATCTGAGACCATTCCTCCATGCAGAATCTCTCCAGATCCTTCAGATTCCGAGGTGGACTCTTCAGCTCATCCCACAGGTTTTCTATGGGGTTTAGGTCAGGGGACTGGGATGGCCATGGCAAAACCTTGATTCTGTGGTCAGTGAACAGTTTCCGTGTTGATTTTGCGGTGTGCTTTGTATCATTGTCCTGCTGAAAGATCCAACCACGGCCCAGTTTAAGCTTCCAAGCAGAGGCAGTCAGGTTTTGATTTAATATCTGCTTTTACGTGATGGAGTCCATGATACCATGTATCCTAACAAGTTGTCCAGGGCCTTTGGAAGAAAAAGAGCCCCACAACATCAACGACCCACCACCATAATTCACAGTGGGGATGAGCTACTTTTCTGCATATCTATCTTTCTGTCTAGGCCATACCCACCTCTGGTGTTTGTTTTCCAAAAAGCTCTATTTTGGTCTCATCTGACCATAGAATCCGGTCCCTTCGAAAGTTCCAGTACCGTTTGGAGTAACTGTAGGCACTTGAGTTTGTTGTTTGATGACCGCAAAGGCTTTTTTATGTCAACCCTCCCAAACAACGTGTGGTTATGTAGGTGGCGTCTGATCGTAGTTTTGGAGACTTTCTGACCCCAAGACCCAACTAACGTCTGCAATTCTCCAGCTGTGATCCTTGGAGATGTTTAGGCCACTGGAACCCTCCTCCTCACTGTGCATGGGGTCAATATAGACACACGTCCTCTTCCAGGCTGATTGTTAACATCTCCAGTTCCTTTAAACTGCTTCATTATTGCCCTGATAGTGGAAATTGGCATTTTCAACTGTTGAGCTATTGTCTTATAGCCATTTCCTGATTCGTGCAGCTCAACAACTTTTTGTCGCACATCATTACTGTAATCTCGGGTTTTTCCTATAGTGATGGATGACTATGGGAACTTGGCCTGTGTGTCACCTCATATTTAGACTCCAGTGAAACAGGAAGTCATGGCTTACCACTTAAGTATTCCTAATCACTGAGGTGAACTTACAAATGCAACATATGAATGGGAATATACTTCAGTTAGATATTACTCATAAGAATTTGTAGGTGCGCCAATAATTGTGGCACACACATTTTTGAGAAAAATGTTTATTTAATTTATTTCACATTTATTTTTTCAATCATTTTATTTCAATTAAACATTTGATTTTTGTGAATATTTTGAATGAAAGACCAAGAGGATAAACAGCAAAGAATTTTTTTTCACAGACCGTTTTGCTTAAATTTACCAAGGGTGCCAATATTAGTGGAGGGCACTGTATATGCCATGGCAGTGCCAAAATTCCCCTTTAAGGTAAACCCTTAAAGGAAACACTTAAGATGTTTTATGCAGCCAGGCCCAGATTTGTCTCCATTGAAGACTGTGTACTGCCTTTTATAAATCCTAGTTATTTAACTAGCCCACAATCACTTGCAGACACTGGCAGGCAGGCGCAGGCAATTCACATAGCTTGGCTTGGCACGTACATTGCCTTCTAACCTCAAATGACATAATAGGGGAAATTTGACTGCAAAGCTACAGCTACCCACTACAATCCTATCTAAATGTAGAGGGTAAAGCAGGGACGGACTGGTGTTGTTTGACAAACAATGGGGACCTCGAGTGAAAAAAATGTGTGGGTTCCTGGTATCTGGTCCTAGTACGTCCCTAGTCAGTCTGTCACAGTCTGTCTCTATGAGTTCTGCTGCACATTTCTTTGTGTTGATATTTTTACACAGACATGTGAATGTGGCCAGACTGGGATTTGCACTTTGGTCAATTTCAGTATTACTTTCAGACATAACTGACCTAAAATATCTCTCTCTCTCTCCCCATTAGTTGAAGTTACACAAGCAATCTGAAATATCATGGGATGTCTGTTTCAACTATGATACCATTGCTGCGAAGCTTACATAATAATGCCTCTCAGTGACCAAATCCTACTTACTATCTGAGCTAATGCCCTCCCTGTTGACAGACACATATCTGACAGTTGTTTGGATATATGGGATATATTGGATATATGGGATATATTGGATATATGGGACATATGGGATATATGGGACATATTGGATACATTGTGTGTATGTGTGTGTGTGTATATCGGACGGGTTAAAAAGATGGCATCGACGGAGAAGTTCCAACCGATCTTTGCTTTATAGCGACTTTTATCGTGTTTATCTTGACTGTTTTTGTACAGAAAGTTCATACTATTATCACATATGACCGCCAAGTACTTCAGACGGAATACCAGGGCGCTTTCTCAAAGCATGAGCAGACCTGCTGGCCGGTGTCTTCAAATACATTTTCATGTCGCAGTCTGTAATTCCAAATGTTTCAAGCTGATCACCATTGTCCCGGTTCCCAAGAGCTCCAAGGTAACCTGCCTAAATGACTACCGCCATGTAGCACACACATCTGTAATTATGAAGTGCTTTAAAAGGCTGGTCTTGACACTTTTTCTGGTGGGAAATTCCAGTCCTCAAGGGCCTGATTGGTGTCACAGTTTTGCCCCAGCCCCAGCCCCAGCCCCAGCTAACACCAATAATCACCCAATCATGATCGTCAGTTTAGAATGGAATTTAATTAATCAGTTGTGTTTGCTAGGGATGGAGAAAAAGTGTGACACCAATCAGGCCCTCGAGGACTAGAGTCGCCCACCCCTGCCCTAGACCCACTCCAATTCACATACCACCCCAACAGATCCACAGATGACGCAATCTCGATTGCACTTCACAATGCCCTCTCCCACCTGGACAAGTGGGGAAATAACTATGTGAGAATGCTGTTCATATTCTACAGCTCAGCGTTCAAGACCATAGGCCCCTCCAGGAGGTCAGAGACTTAGCAGTGTGGTGCCAGGACAACAACCTCTCCCTCAACGTCAGTAAGCCCAAAGAGCTGATCATGGACTATAGGAGAAAGAGGGGAGAGCACGCCCCCATCCACATCGACGGGGATGTTGTAGAGCGGGTTGAGAGCTTCAAGTTCCTTTGTGTCCACATCACTAAGGACTTGACATGGTCCACACACACACACAAAGTCATGAAGAGGGCACAGCAGTGCCTCTTCTCCCTCAAGAAGCTGAAATTATTTGGCATGGGCCCCTCAGATCCTCAACAAATTCTACAGCTACACCATTGAGAGCATCTTGACTGGCTGCATCACCACTTGGTATTGCAATTACAGTGCCCTTGACCACAAAGCGCTACAAAGGGTGGTGCGGACAGCTCAGTACATCACTAGGGCCAAGCCCCCTGTGCAATTCATGACCTCTATACCAGGCGGTGTCAGATTAAGGCCCTAAAAATTGCCAAAGACTCAAGCCACCGGAGCTATAGACTGTTCAATCTGCTACCATCCTGCAAACGGTACCGGTGCAACAGGCTCCGAGACACCTTCTACCCCCCAGCCATAGGCCTGCTAAATAGCCAGACTAAAAAAAAGTCAATTAATGGTACCTGAACTATCTGCACTGACTCTACGCACACTCACTGGACTATATATACACACCATATACCACTCACTAGACTATATATACACCACTCATTAGACTATATATACACACCATATACATACTCACTAGACTATATATACACACTATATACACACTCACTAGACTATATATACACACCATATACTCACTCACTAGACTATATATAGACACTCACTAGACTATATATACACACTATATACACACTCACTAGACTATATATACAAACCATATACACACTCACTAGACTATATATAGACTCTCACTAGACTATATATACAAACCATGTACATACTCACTAGACTATATATACACACTATATACATACCCACTAGACTATATATACACATTATATACATACTCACTAGACTATATATACACACCATATACATACTCACTAGACTCTATGTACACACTATATACACACTCACTAGACCATATATACAAACCATATACACACTCACTAGACTATATATAGACACTCACTAGACTATATATACACACTATATACACACTCACTAGACTATATATACACACTGTATACACACACTCACTAGACTATATATACACACCATATACACACTCACTAGACTATATATACACACCATATACAGACTCACTAGACTATATATACACACCATATACACACTCAATAGACTATATATACACACCCTATACACACTCACTAGACTATATAAACCATATAAACACTCACTAGACTATATATACACACTATGTACACACCATATTGTCACGACATCCGCCGAAGTCGGTTCCGCTCCTTGTTCGGGCGACGTTCGGCGGTCGACGTCACCAGTCTTCTAGCCATCGCCGACCCACTTTTCATTTTCCATTTGTTTTGTCTTGTTTTCCATCACACCTGGTTTTAATTTGCCCTCATTACTGTTGTTTATTTAACCCTCTGTTTCCCCCATGTCTGTGTGGGGAATTGTTTGTTGGCATGTCGGTTCACGCCGGGTTTGTATGTTTATTCACCCGTACTTTGTGGCAGCTGGTATTTTACGTGTATCTTGTACTTTGTACTGCCTCATTTGGTTTTGGGCATTTGTTTTGTGACGCGGTTGTGTTCGGTTTTTACATTGCCTAATAAAGTACTTAGTCCACTAATCTATGCTCTCCTGCGCCTGATTTCACTACATCAGTTACACCCACCGCGTGACAAATATACACACTCAATAGACTAAATATACAACCATATACACACTCACTAGACTATATGTACAAACCATTTTCACACTCACAAGACTATATACATACACTCAATGGACTACACAATCACTAGACTATATAGACAACCAAATACACACTCACTAGACTATATATACAAACCATATACACACACACTAGACTATATAAACAAACCATATTCACACTCACTAGACTATATATAGTCTACTCGCATCGCGAGCTCAGCACAGCCTGTTCCTGCTTCACGCACCAGGTCCCCTGTGCGCATCGCGAGCCCAGCACGGCCTGTTCCTGCTCCCCGCACCAGAGTCCCAGTGTGCATTGTGAGCCCAGCACGGCCTGTTCCTGCTCCCCGCACCAGAGTCCCAGTGCGCATCGCGAGCCCAGCACGGCCTGTTCCTGCTCCCCGCACCAGAGTCCCAGTGCGCACACGAGCCCAGCACGGCCTGTTCCTGCTCCCCGCACCAGAGTCCCAGTAAGCATCGTGAGCCCAGCACGGCCTGTTCCTGCTCCCCGCACCAGAATACCATTGCGCATCGCGAGCCCAGCACGGCCTGTTCCTGCTCCCCGCACCAGAACCCCTGTGTGCATTGCGAGCCCAGCACAGCCTGTTCCTGCTTCCAGCACTAGAACCCCTGTGCGCATCGCAATCCCAACACAGCCTGTTCCTCGTACCAGGCTTCTAGGGTGTCGTACCAGCCTGGTACGAACTGTTCCGGCTTCAAGCCCCGGGCCCGCCACCTAGGACAAAAAGACCCACCAGAGGGACCCACCACTTTTTGGCGCGGTCGGAGTCCGCGACTTTGGGGGGGGGGGGGTAATGTCACGTCCAGGCTGAAGTGTTTAGTTTGTGTTTTGGTTAAGAGGGTTTTTTGTTCTAGTTTATGTATTTCTATGTTGGGTTGATGGTTCCCAATTAGAGGCAGCTGAATGTCGTTACCTCGAATTGGGAACCATATATATGTTTGTGGTTTTCACTGGGGTTTTGTGGGTCATTGATTATTCTGATCTATTTAGTATGTTTAGTTTGTTAGTTAGTTTAGCCACACCGGAGATACGATCTTTGTTTATTATTTTACCAGTTACGTTTAAAATAAAGCATTGAACTGGATACCTCGCTGCATCTTGGTCCGTCCCTAATAGAAGATCGTGACACCATATACCCCTCACTAGACTATATACACACTCACTAGACTGTATAAACAATCCATATTCACACTCACTAGATTATATATACAAACCATCTTCACACTCACTAGACTATATATACAAAACATATTCACACTCACTAGACTATATATACACACCATATAGCACTCACTAGACTATATACACAAACCATATTCACACTCACTAGACTAGATATACACAAACCATATTCACACTCACTAGACTAGATATACACACCATATACACACTCACTAGACTATATATACACACCATATACACACTCACTAGACTATATATATACACCATATACACACTCACTAGACAATATATACAACCATATACACACTCACTAGATTATATATACAAACTCACTAGATTATATATACAAACCATATACCACTCATAAGACTATATATACACACTATATACACACTAACTAAACTATATATAGAAACCATATTCACACTCACTAGACTATATTTACTAACCATATACACACACTCACTAGACTATATATACAAACCATATTCACACACACTAGACTATATATACACACCATATACCACTCCCTAGACTATATATACACCATATACACACTCACTAGACTATATATACACACTATATACAAACTCACTAGGCTATGTATACACACCAACTAGAATATATATACACACCATATACACACTGACTAGAGTATATATAAAACCATATTCACCGTTACTAGACTATATATGAACAACTCACTAGACTATATATACAAACCATATACCACTCATTAGATTATATATATATATACCATATACACACACTCACTAGACTATATATACAAACCATATCCACACTCACTAGTCAAAGTCACCATTATTAGTCAGTCGTACAACCGAATGCCTTCAACTGAAATGTGTCTTCCGCATTTAACCCAACCCCTCTGAATCAGAGAGGTGCGGGGGGCTGCCTTAATCGACATCCACGTCTTCGGCGCCCGGGGAACAGTGGGTTAACTGCCTTGTTCAGGGGCAGAACGACAGATTTTTACCTTGTCAGCTCAGGGATTCAAACTTGCAACCCTCCGGTTACAAGTCCAACGCTCTAACCACTAGGCTACCTGCCGCCCTAGACAATATATACAATCCATATTCACACTCACTAGACTATATATACACACCATATACACACTCACTAGACTATATATACACACCATATACACACTCACTAGACTATATATACAAACCATACTCACACTCACTAGACTATATGTACCACTCACTAGACTATATTTGCAAACCATATACACTCTCACAATACTATATATTCACACCATATACACACTCACTAGACTATATATACACCACTCATTAGACTATATATACAAACCATACTCACACTCACTAGACTATATATACACCACTCATTAGACTATATATACAAACCATACTCACACTCACTAGACTATATATACACCACTCATTAGACTATATATACAAACCATACTCACACTCACTAGACTATATGTACACACCATATACACACTCACTAGACTATATATACACCACTCATTAGACTATATATACAAACCATACTCACACTCACTAGACTATATATACACACCATACTCACACTCACTAGACTATATATACACCACTCATTAGACTATATATACAAACCATACTCACACTCACTAGACTATATACACACCATATACACACTCACTAGACTATATATACACACCATATACACACTCACTAGACTATATATACAAACCATACTCACACTCACTAGACTATATATACACCACTCATTAGACTATATATACAAACCATACTCACACTCACAATACTATATATTCACACCATATACACACTCACTAGACTATATATACAGACCATATACACACTCACTAGACCATATATACACACTCACTAGACTATATATAAACAATAACTAGACTATATATACACATCATATACACACTCACTAGACTATATATACACACTATATACACACTTACTAGACTATATATAAACACTCACTAGAATATATATACACACTATATACAAACTTACTAGACTATATATAAACACTCACTAGAATATATATACACACTCACTATTATGTATATACACACTATGTACACACTCACTATACTATAGATAAACACTCACTATACTATATATACACACTATATACACACTCACTATACTATATATAGACACTCACTAGACTATACATCCAAACTCACTAGACTAAATATACACACCATATACACACTCACTAGACTATTTATGCACACCATATACACACTCACTAGACTATATATACAAACCATTCTCACACTCACTAGACTATATATACCACTCACTAGACTATATATACAAACCATATACACACTCACAAGACTATATATTCACACCATATACACACTCACTAGACTATATATACACACTCACTAGACTATATATAAACAATAACTAGACTATATATACACATCATATACACACTCACTAGACTATATATACACACTATATACACACTCACTAGACTATATTTACAAACCATATTCACACTCACTAGACTATATTTACAAACCATATACACAATATACACACTCACTAGACTATATATACACATTCTCTAGATTATATATACACACCATATACATACTCAATAGACTATATATACAAACCATATACACACTCACAAGACTATATATTCACACCATATACACACTCACTAGACTATATATACAGACCATATAAACACTCACTAGACTATATATATACACACTCACTAGACTATATATAAACAATAACTAGACTATATATACACATCATATACACACTCACTAGACTATATATACACACTATATACACACTCACTAGACTATATTTACAAACCATATTCACACTCACTAGACTATATTTACAAACCATATACACAATATACACACTCACTAGACTATATATACACATTCTCTAGATTATATATACACACCATATACATACTCAATAGACTATATATACATACCATATACCACTCACTAGACCATATATACACACCATATACCACTCACTAGACTATATATACACACCATATACACACTCACTAGACTGTATATGCAAACCATATACACACTCACTAGACTAAATATACTCACAATATACACACTCACTAGATTATATATACACACCATATCCACACTCACTAGACTATATATACACACTATATACACACTTACTAGACCATATATACACACTCTCTAGACTATATATTCACACTCACTAGAATATATATACACACTATATACACACTCACTATACTATATATACACACTGTTTACACACTCACTAGACTATATATACACACTATATACACACTCACTATTCTATATATACAAACCATATACACACTCACTAGACTGTATATTCAAACCACTCACTGGACTATATATAGACACTCACTAGACCATATATAGACACTCACTAGACTATATATAGAAACTCACTAGACTATATTTAGACACTCACTAGACTATATATACACACAATATACACACTCACTCACACACAGTACGCTGTTTCACCGACACAAAACCCTCACATATTCACAAACACTACATACGCACACAAACACATAACACACACACGCATACCGTCAACACACAAACACACATACAGTTGAAGTCGGAAGTTTACATACACTTAGGTTGGAGTCATTAAAACTTGTTTTTCAACCACTCCACAAATTTCTGGTTTTTCAAACAATAGTTTTGGCAACTCGGTTAGGACATCTACTTTTTGCAGGACACAAGTAATTTTTCCAACAATTGTTTACAGGCGGATTATTTCACTTATAATTCACTGTATCACAATTCCAGTAGGTCAGAAGTTTACATGCACTAAGTTGACTGTGCCTTTAAACAGCTTGGAAAATTCCAGAAAATTATGTAATGGCTTTAGAAGCTTTTGATAGGCTACCACGTTCATCTGTACAAACAATGGTACATAAGTATAAACGCCATAGAACCACGCAGCTGTCATACCACTCAGGAAGGGGACGCGTTCTGTCTCCTAGAGATGAACGTACTTTGGTGTCGAAAAGTGCAAGTCAATCCCATAACAACAGCAAAGGGCCTTGTGAAGATGCTGGAGGAAACAGATACAAAAGTAGCTATATCCACAGTAAAACAAGTCCTATATCAACATAACCTGAAAGGCCGCTTAGCAAGGAAGAAGCCACTGCTCCAAAGCTGCCATAAAAAAGCCAGACTGCGGTTTGTCTAGTGAGTATGTATATTAACTGCACATGGGGACAAAGATGGAGAAATGTCCTCTCGTCTGATGAAACAAAAACAGAACTGTTTGGCCATAATGACCATCGTTATGTTTGGAGGAAAAATTGGGAGGCTTGCAAGCCGAAGAACACCATCCCAACCATGAAGCACAGGGGTGGCAGCATCATGTTGTGGGGGTGCTTTTCTGCAGGAGGGACTGGTGCACTAAACAACATAGATGGCATCATGAGGAAGGGAAATTATATGGATGTATTGAAGCAACATCTCAAGACATCATTCAGGAAGTTAAAGCTTGGTCGCAAATGGGTCTTTGGACAATGACCCCAAGCATAATTCCAAAGTTGTGGCAAAATGGCCTAAGGACAACAAAGTCAAGGTATTGGAGTGGCCATCACAAAGCCCTGACCTCATTCCTATAGAAAATTTGTGGGCAGAACTGAAAAAGCGTGTGCGAGCAAGGAGGCCTACGAACCTGACTCAGTTACACCAGCTCTGTCAGGAGGAATGGGCCAAAATTCACCCAACGTATTGTGGGAAGCTTGTTGAAGGCTACCCAAAACGTTTGACCCAAGTTAAACAATTTAAAGGCAATGCTACCAAATACTAATTGAGTGTATGTAAACTTCTGACCCACTGGGAATGTGATGAAAGAAATACAAGCTGAAATAAATCACTCCACTATTATTCTGACATTTCACATTCTTAAAATAAAGTGGTGATCCTAACTGACCTAAGACAGGGAATCTTTACTAGGATTAAATGTCAGGAATTGTGAAAAACGGAGTTAAAATGTATTTGGCTAAGGTGTATGTAAACTTCCGACTTCAACTGTACATACACACGCACTCTTTTACATTAATCATATGCTGCTGCTACTCTGTTCTTTATTTCACTCTTATCATTATCTGTCCTGATGCCTAGATACTACCCTGCCTTCATGTACATATCTACCTCAACAACCTTATTATTATCTATCCTGATGCCTAGTCACTTTACCCTGCCTTCATGTACATATCTACCTCAACAAACTTATTATTATCTATCCTGATGCCTAGTCACTTTACCCTGCCTTCATGTACATATCTACCTCAAAAACCTTATGATTATCTATCCTGATGCCTAGTCACTTTACCCTGCCTTCATGTACATATCTACCTCAAAAACCTTATTATTATCTATCCTGATGCCTAGTCACTTGACCCTGCCATCGTAAGTATCTACCTCAAGTAACTCATACCTCTGCACATTGATCTGGTACTGCTACTCCCTGTATACAGCTCCACATTGATTTGGTACTGCAACTCCCTGTATATAGCTCCACATTGATCTGGTACTGGTACTCCATGTATTTAGCTCCATAATAATCTGGTACTGGTACATCCTGTATATAGCTCCACATTGATTTGGTACTGGTACTCCCTGTATATAGTTCCACATGGATCTGGTACTGGTACATCCTGTATATAGCTCCACAGTGATCTGGTACTGGTACTCCCGGTATATAGCTCCACATTGATCTGGTACTCCATGTATATAGCTCCACATTTATCTGCAACTGGTACTCCCTGTATATAGCTCCACATTGATCTGGTACTCACTGCATACAGCTCCACATTGATCTGGTACTGGTACTCCCTATATATAGCTCCACATTGATTTGGTACTGCAACTCCCTGTATATAGCTCCACATTGATCTGGTACTGGTACTCCCTGTATTTAGCTGCACAATTATCTGGTACTCCCTGTATATAGCTCCACATTGATCTGGTAAAGATACTCCCTGTATATAGCTCCACATTGATCCGGTACTCCCTGCATATAGCTCCACATTGATCTGGTACTCCCTACATATAGCTCCACATTGATCTGGTACTGGTACTCCCTGTATATAGCTCCACAATGATCTGGTACTGGTACATCCTGTATATAGCTCCACATTGATTTGGTACCACTACTCCCTGTATATAGCTCCACATGGATCTGGTACTGGTACATCCTGTATATAGCTCCACAGTGATCTGGTACTGGTACTCCCTGTATATAGCTCCACATTGATCCGGTACTCCATGCATATAGCTCCACATTCATCTGGTACTGGTACATCATGTATATAGCTCCACATTGATCTGGTACTGGTACTCCCTGTATATAGCTCCACATTGATCTGGTACTCCTTGTCTATAGCTCCACATTGATCTGGTACTGGTACTCTCTGTATATAGCTCCATATTGATCTGGTACTGGTTCTTCCTGTTTATAGCTCCACATTGATCTGGTACTGGTACTCCCTGTATATAGCTCCATATTGATCTGGTACTGGTACTCCCTGTATATAGCTCCACATTGATCTGGTACTGGTACATCATGTATATAGCTCCACATTGATCTGGTACTGGTACTCCCTGTATATAGCTCCACATTGATCTGGTACTCCTTGTCTATATCTCCATATTGATCTGGTACTGGTACTCCCTGTATTTAGCTGCACATTGATCTGGTACTCCCTGTATATAGCTCCACATTAATCTGGTACAGTTACTCCCTGTTTATAGCTCCACATTGATCTGGTACTGGTACTCCCTGTGTATAGCTCCACATTGATCTGGTACTGGTACATCCTGTATATAGCTGCACATTGATCCGGTACTCGTAATCCCTATGTATAGCTCCACATTGATCTGGTACTCCCTGCTTATAGCTCCACATTGATCTGATACAGGTACTCCCTGTATATAGCTCCACATTGATCTGGTACTTCCTGCATATAGCTCCACATTGATCTGGCACTGGTACTCCCTGTATATAGCTCCACATTGATCTGGTACTGGTACATCATGTATATAGCTCCACATTGATCTGGTACTGGTACTCCCTGTATATAGCTCCACATTGATCTGGTACTCCTTGTCTATAGCTCCATATTGATCTGGTACTGGTACTCCCTGTATATAGCTCTACATTGATCTGGTACTGGTACTCCCTGTATTTAGCTGCACATTGATCTGGTACTCCCTGTATATAGCTCCACATTGATCTGGTACAGTTACTCCCTGTTTATAGCTCCACATTGATCTGGTACTGGTACTCCCTGTGTATAGCTCCACATTGATCTGGTACTGGTACATCCTGTATATAGCTGCACATTGATCCGGTACTCGTAATCCCTATGTATAGCTCCACATTGATCTGGTACTCCCTGCTTATAGCTCCACATTGATCTGATACAGGTACTCCCTGTATATAGCTCCACATTGATCTGGTACTTCCTGCATATAGCTCCACATTGATCTGGCACTGGTACTCCCTGTATATAGCTCCACTTTGATCTTGTACTGGTACATCCTGTATATAGCTCCACATTGATCTGGTACTGGTACTCCCTGTATATAGCTCCACATTGATCTGGTACTCCTGCATATAGCTCCACATTGATCTGGTACTGGTACTCCCTGTATATAGCTCCACATTGATCTGGTACTCCTGTATATAGCTGCACCTTGATCTGGTACTCCTTGTATATAGCGCCACATTTATCTGGTACTGGTACTCCCTGTATACAGCTCCACATTGATCTGGTACTCCCTGCATATAGCTCCACATTGATATGGTACTGCTCCTCCATGTAAACAACTCTACATTGATCTGGAACTGGTACTCCCTGTTATTAGCTGCACATTGATCTGGCACTCCCTGTATATAGCTCCACATTGGTCTGGTACAGTTACTCCCTGTATATAGCTCCACATTGATCTGGTACTGGTACTCCCTGTATATAGCTCCACATTGATCTGGTACTCCCTGCATATAGCTCCACATTGATCTGGTACTGGTACATCATGTATATAGCTCCACATTGATCTGGTACTGGTACTCCCTGTATATAGCTCCACATTGATCTGGTACTCCTTGTCTATAGCTCCATATTGATCTGGTACTGGTACTCCCTGTATATAGCTCTACATTGATCTGGTACTGGTACTCCCTGTATTTAGCTGCACATTGATCTGGTACTCCCTGTATATAGCTCCACATTGATCTGGTACAGTTACTCCCTGTTTATAGCTCCACATTGATCTGGTACTGGTACTCCCTGTGTATAGCTCCACATTGATCTGGTACTGGTACATCCTGTATATAGCTGCACATTGATCCGGTACTCGTAATCCCTATGTATAGCTCCACATTGATCTGGTACTCCCTGCTTATAGCTCCACATTGATCTGATACAGGTACTCCCTGTATATAGCTCCACATTGATCTGGTACTTCCTGCATATAGCTCCACATTGATCTGGCACTGGTACTCCCTGTATATAGCTCCACTTTGATCTTGTACTGGTACATCCTGTATATAGCTCCACATTGATCTGGTACTGGTACTCCCTGTATATAGCTCCACATTGATCTGGTACTCCCTGCATATAGCTCCACATTGATCTGGTACTGGTACTCCCTGTATATAGCTCCACATTGATCTGGTACTCCCTGTATATAGCTGCACCTTGATCTGGTACTCCTTGTATATAGCTCCACATTTATCTGGTACTGGTACTCCCTGTATACAGCTCCACATTGATCTGGTACTCCCTGCATATAGCTCCACATTGATATGGTACTGCTCCTCCATGTAAACAACTCTACATTGATCTGGAACTGGTACTCCCTGTTATTAGCTGCACATTGATCTGGCACTCCCTGTATATAGCTCCACATTGGTCTGGTACAGTTACTCCCTGTATATAGCTCCACATTGATCTGGTACTGGTACTCCCTGTATATAGCTCCACATTGATCTGGTACTCCCTGCATATAGCTCCACATTGATCTGGTACTGGTACTCCCTGTATATAGCTCCACATTGATCTGGTACTGGTACATCCTGTATATAGCTCCACATTGATCTGGTACTGGTACTCCCTGTATATAAATCCATATTGATCTTGTAGTCCCTGTATACAGCTCCACATTAATCTGGCACTGGTACTCCCTGTATATAGCTCCACATTGATCTGGTACTGGTTCTCCCTGTGTATAGCTCCGCATTGATCTGGTACTGGTACATCCTGTATATAGCTGCAACTTGATCTGGTACTGGTAATCGCTGTATATAGCTCCACATTGATCTGGTACTCCCTGCATATAGCTCCACATTGATCTGGAACTGGTACTCCCTGTTTATAGCTCCATATTGATCTGGTACTCCCAGTATATAGCTCCATATTTGTTCTGGTACTGGTATTCCATGTATATAGCTCCACATTGATCTGGTATTGGTACTCCCCGTGTATAGTTTCGCATTGATCTGATACTGGTACATCCTGTATACAGCTCCACATTGATCTGGTAGTGGTAATCCCTGTGTATAGTTCCATATTGATCTGGTACTGGTACTCCCTGTATATAGCTCCACATTGATCTGGTACTGGTACATCCTGTATATAGCTCCAAATTGATCTGGTACTGGTACTCCCTGTCTGTAGCTCCACATTTATCTGGTACTCCCTGTATATAGCTCCACATTGATCTGATACGAGTACATCATGTATATAGCTCCACATTGATTGTGTACTGGTACTCCCTGTATATAGCTGCACATTGATCTGGTACTCCTTGTATATAGCTCCACATTGATCTGGTACTAGTACTCCCTTTATATAGCTCGACATTGATCTGGTACTGGTTCTCCCTGTATATAGCTCCACATTGATCTGGTACTGGTACTCCCTGTATATAGCTGCACCTTGATCTGGTACTCCATGTATATAGCTCCACATTTATCTGGTACTGATACTCCCTGTATACAGCTCCACATTGATCTGGTAATCCCTGCATATAGCTCCACATTGATATGGTACTGCTCCTCCATGTAAACAACTCTACATTGATCTGGTACTGGTACTCCCTGTTATTAGCTGCACATTGATCTGGCACTCCCTGTATATAGCTCCACATTGGTCTGGTACAGTTACTCCCTGTATATAGCTCCACATTGATCTGGTACTGGTACTCCCTGTGTATAGCACCACATTGATCTGGTACAGTTACTCCCTATATATAGCTCCACATTGATCTGGTACTGGTACTCCCTGTGTATAGCATCACATTTATCTGGTACTGGTACATCCTGTATATTGCTGAACATTGATCTTGTACTGGTAATCCCTGTATATAGCTCCACATTCTTCAGTTACATCCTGTATATAGCTTCACATTGATCTGGTACTGGTACTCCCTGTATATAGCTCCACATTGATCTGGTACTGGTGCATCCTGTATATAGCTCCACATTGATCTGGTACTGGTAATCCCTGTGTATAGCTCCGCATTGATCTGGTACTGGTACATCCTGTATATAGCTGCACATTGATCTGGTACTGGTAATCCCTGTATATAGCTCCACATTGATCTGGTACTCCCTGCATATAGCTCCACATTGATCTGGTACTGGTACTCCCTGTATATAGCTCCACATTGATCTGGTCCTGGTTCTCCTTGTATATAAATCCACATTGACCTGGAACTGGTACTCCCTTTATATAGCTCCACATTGATCTGGTACTGCTAATCCCTGTATACAGCTCCACATTGATCTGGTACTCCCTGCATATAGCTCCACATTGATATGGTACTGCTCCTCCATGTAAACAACTCTACATTGATCTGGAACTGGTACTCCCTGTTATTAGCTGCACATTGATCTGGCACTCCCTGTATATAGTTCCACATTGGTCTGGTACAATTACTCCCTGTATATAGCTCCACATTGATCTGGTACTGGTACTCCCTGTATATAGCTCCACATTGATCTGGTACTGGTACATCATGTATATAGCTCCACATTGATCTGGTACTGGTACTCCCTGTATATAGCTCCACATTGATCTGGTACTCCTTGTCTATAGCTCCATATTGATCTGGTACTGGTAGTCCCTGTATATAGCTCTACATTGATCTGGTACTGGTACTCCCTGTATTTAGCTGCACATTGATCTGGTACTCCTGTATATAGCTCCACATTGATCTGGTACAGTTACTCCCTGTTTATAGCTCCACATTGATCTGGTACTGGTACTCCCTGTGTATAGCTCCACATTGATCTGGTACTGGTACATCCTGTATATAGCTGCACATTGATCCGGTACTCGTAATCCCTATGTATAGCTCCACATTGATCTGGTACTCCCTGCTTATAGCTCCACATTGATCTGATACAGGTACTCCCTGTATATAGCTCCACATTGATCTGGTACTTCCTGCATATAGCTCCACATTGATCTGGCACTGGTACTCCCTGTATATAGCTCCACTTTGATCTTGTACTGGTACATCCTGTATATAGCTCCACATTGATCTGGTACTGGTACTCCCTGTATATAGCTCCACATTGATCTGGTACTCCCTGCATATAGCTCCACATTGATCTGGTACTGGTACTCCCTGTATATAGCTCCACATTGATCTGGTACTCCCTGTATATAGCTGCACCTTGATCTGGTACTCCTTGTATATAGCTCCACATTTATCTGGTACTGGTACTCCCTGTATACAGCTCCACATTGATCTGGTACTCCCTGCATATAGCTCCACATTGATATGGTACTGCTCCTCCATGTAAACAACTCTACATTGATCTGTTACTGTTACTCCCTGTTATTAGCTGCACATTGATCTGGCACTCCCTGTATATAGCTCCACATTGGTCTGGTACAGTTACTCCCTGTATATAGCTCCACATTGATCTGGTACTGGTACTCCCTGTATATAGCTCCACATTGATCTGGTACTCCCTGCATATAGCTCCACATTGATCTGGTACTGGTACTCCCTGTATATAGCTCCACATTGATCTGGTACTGGTACATCCTGTATATAGCTCCACATTGATCTGGTACTGGTACTCCCTGTATATAAATCCATATTGATCTTGTAGTCCCTGTATACAGCTCCACATTAATCTGGCACTGGTACTCCCTGTATATAGCTCCACATTGATCTGGTACTGGTTCTCCCTGTGTATAGCTCCGCATTGATCTGGTACTGGTACATCCTGTATATAGCTGCAACTTGATCTGGTACTGGTAATCGCTGTATATAGCTCCACATTGATCTGGTACTCCCTGCATATAGCTCCACATTGATCTGGAACTGGTACTCCCTGTTTATAGCTCCATATTGATCTGGTACTCCCAGTATATAGCTCCATATTTGTTCTGGTACTGGTACTCCATGTATATAGCTCCACATTGATCTGGTATTGGTACTCCCCGTGTATAGTTTCGCATTGATCTGATACTGGTACATCCTGTATACAGCTCCACATTGATCTGGTAGTGGTAATCCCTGTGTATAGTTCCATATTGATCTGGTACTGGTACTCCCTGTATATAGCTCCACATTGATCTGGTACTGGTACATCCTGTATATAGCTCCAAATTGATCTGGTACTGGTACTCCCTGTCTGTAGCTCCACATTGATCTGGTACTCCCTGTATATAGCTCCACATTGATCTGATACGAGTACATCATGTATATAGCTCCACATTGATTGTGTACTGGTACTCCCTGTATATAGCTGCACATTGATCTGGTACTCCTTGTATATAGCTCCACATTGATCTGGTACTAGTACTCCCTTTATATAGCTCGACATTGATCTGGTACTGGTTCTCCCTGTATATAGCTCCACATTGATCTGGTACTGGTACTCCATGTATATAGCTGCACCTTGATCTGGTAGTCCATGTATATAGCTCCACATATATCTGGTACTGATACTCCCTGTATACAGCTCCACATTGATCTGGTAATCCCTGCATATAGCTCCACATTGATATGGTACTGCTCCTCCATGTAAACAACTCTACATTGATCTGGTACTGGTACTCCCTGTTATTAGCTGCACATTGATCTGGCACTCCCTGTATATAGCTCCACATTGGTCTGGTACAGTTACTCCCTGTATATAGCTCCACATTGATCTGGTACTGGTACTCCCTGTGTATAGCACCACATTGATCTGGTACAGTTACTCCCTATATATAGCTCCACATTGATCTGGTACTGGTACTCCCTGTGTATAGCATCACATTTATCTGGTACTGGTACATCCTGTATATTGCTGAACATTGATCTTGTACTGGTAATCCCTGTATATAGCTCCACATTCTTCTGTTACATCCTGTATATAGCTTCACATTGATCTGGTACTGGTACTCCCTGTATATAGCTCCACATTAATCTGGTACTGGTGCATCCTGTATATAGCTCCACATTGATCTGGTACTGGTAATCCCTGTGTATAGCTCCGCATTGATCTGGTACTGGTACATCCTGTATATAGCTGCACATTGATCTGGTACTGGTAATCCCTGTATATAGCTCCACATTGATCTGGTACTCCCTGCATATAGCTCCACATTGATCTGGTACTGGTACTCCCTGTATATAGCTCCACATTGATCTGGTCCTGGTTCTCCTTGTATATAAATCCACATTGACCTGGAACTGGTACTCCCTTTATATAGCTCCACATTGATCTGGTACTGCTACTCCATGTAAACAGCTCAACGCTGATCTGGTACTCCCTGTATATAGCTCCACATTGATCTGGTACAGTTACTCCCTGTATATAGCTCCACATTGATCTGGTACAGTTGCTCCCTGTATATAGCTCCACATTGATCTGGTACTGGTACTCCCTGTGTATAGCACCACATTGATCTGGTACTGGTACATCCTGTATATAGCTGCAAATGGATCTGGTACTGGTAATCCCTGTATACAGCTCCACATTGATCTGGTACTCCCTGCATAAATCTCCACATTCATCTGGTACTGGAACTCCCTGTATATAGCTCCTCATTGTTCTGGTACATCCTGCATATAGCTTCACATTGATCTGGCACTGGTACTCCCTGTACATAGCTCCAAATTGATCAGGTACTGGTACATCCTGTATATAGCTCCACATTGATCTGGTACTGGTACTCCCTGTATATAGCTCCACATTGATCTGGTACTGGTACTCCCTGTGTATACCTCCACATTGATCTGGTACTCCCTGCATATAGCTCCACATTGATCTGGTACTGGTACTCCCTATATATAGCTCCACGTTGATCTGGTACTCCCTTTTTTACAGCTCCACATTGATCTGGTACTGGTACATCCTGTATATAGCTTCGCATTGTTATGGTACTGGTACTCCCTGTATATAGCTGCACATTGATCCTGTACTCCTTGTATATAGCTCCACATTGATCTGGTACTGGTACTCCCTTTGTATAGCTCCACATTGATCTGGAACTGGTTCTCCCTGTATATAGCTCCACATTGATCTGGTACTGGTACTCCCTGTATATACCTGCACCTTGATCTGGTACTCCTTGTTTATAGCTCCACATTGATCTGGTACTGGTACTCCCTGTATATAGCTGCACCTTGATCTGGTTCTCCTTGTATATAGCTCCACATTGATCTGGTACTGGTACTCCCTGTATATAGCTTCACCTTGATCTGGTTCTCCTTGTATACAGCTCCACATTGTTCTGTTACTCCCTGCATATAGCTCCACATTGATATTGTACTGCTCCTCCAGGTAAACAGCTCTACATTGATCTGGTACTGGTACTCCCTGTATGTAGCTCCACATTGATCTGGTACTGGTACTTCCTGTATATAGTTCCTCATTTATCTGGTACTGGTACTCCCTGTGTATTGCACCACATTGATCTGGTACAGTTACTCCCTGTATATAGCTCCACATTGATCTGGTACTGGTACTCCCTGTGTATAGCTCCACATTGATCTGGTACTGGTACTCCCTGTGTATAGCTCCACATTCATCTGGTATTGGTACTCCTTGTATATAGCTCCACATTCTTCTGTTACATCCTGTATATAGCTCCACATTGATCTGGTACTGGTCCTCCCTGTATATAACTACAAATGGATCTGGTACTGGTACATCCTGTATATAGCTCCACATTGATCTGGTACTGGTAATCCCTGTATACAGCTCCACATTGATCTGGTACTGGTAATCCCTGTATACAGCTCCACATTGATCTGGTACTCCCTGCATATAGCTCCACATTCATCTGGTACTGGTACTCCCTGTATATAGCTCCACATTGATTTGGTACTGCAACTCCCTGTATATAGCTCCACATTGATCTGGTACTGGTACTCCCTGTATTTAGCTGCACATTGATCTGGCACTGGTACTCCCTGTATATAGCTCCACATTGATCAGGTACTGGTACATCCTGTATATAGCTCCACATTGACCTGGTACTGGTACTCCCTTTATATAGCTCCACATTGATCTGGTACTGGTTCTCCTTGTATATAGATCCACATTGAACTGGAACTGGTACTCCCTGTATATAGCTCCACATTGATCTGGTACTGCTACTCCATGTAAACAGCTCAACATTGATCTGGTACTCCCTGTATATAGCTCCACATCGATCTGGTACAGTTACTCCCTGTATATAGCTCCACATTGATCTGGTACAGTTACTCCCTGTATATAGCTCCACATTGATCTGGTACTGGTACTCCCTGTGTAAAGCACCACATTGATCTGGTACTGGTACATCCTGTATATAGCTGCACATTGATCTGGTACTGGTAATCCCTGTATACAGCTCCACATTGATCTGGTACTGGTAATCCCTGTATACAGCTCCACATTGATCTGGTACTCCCTGCATATAGCTCCACATTCATCTGGTACTGGTACTCCCTGTATATAGCTCCACATTGATTTGGTACTGCAACTCCCTGTATATAGCTCCACATTGATCTGGTACTGGTACTCCCTGTATTTAGCTGCACAATTATCTGGTACTCCCTGTATATAGCTCCACATTGATCAGGTACTGGTACATCCTGTATATAGCTCCACATTGACCTGGTACTGGTACTCCCTTTATATAGCTCCACATTGATCTGGTACTGGTTCTCCTTGTATATAGATCCACATTGAACTGGAACTGGTACTCCCTGTATATAGCTCCACATTGATCTGGTACTGCTACTCCATGTAAACAGCTCAACATTGATCTGGTACTCCCTGTATATAGCTCCACATCGATCTGGTACAGTTACTCCCTGTATATAGCTCCACATTGATCTGGTACAGTTACTCCCTGTATATAGCTCCACATTGATCTGGTACTGGTACTCCCTGTGTAAAGCACCACATTGATCTGGTACTGGTACATCCTGTATATAGCTGCACATTGATCTGGTACTGGTAATCCCTGTATACAGCTCCACATTGATCTGGTACTGGTAATCCCTGTATACAGCTCCACATTGATCTGGTACTCCCTGCATATAGCTCCACATTCATCTGGTACTGGTACTCCCTGTATATAGCTCCACATTGATTTGGTACTGCAACTCCCTGTATATAGCTCCACATTGATCTGGTACTGGTACTCCCTGTATTTAGCTGCACAATTATCTGGTACTCCCTGTATATAGCTCCACATTGATCTGGCACTGGTACTCCCTGTATATAGCTCCACATTGATCAGGTACTGGTACTCCCTGTTATTAGCTGCACATTGATCTGGCACTCCCTGTATATAGTTCCACATTGATCTGGTACTGGTACATCCTGAATATAGCTCCACATTGATCTGGTACTGGTACTCCCTGTGTATACCTCCACATTGATCTGGTACTCCTTGCATATAGCTCCACATTGATCTGCTACTGGTACTCCCTGTATATAGCTCCACATTCATCTGGTACTGGTACATCCTGCATATAGCTCCACATGGATCTGGTACTGGTACTCCCTGTGTATACCTCCACATTGATCTGGTACTCCCTGCATATAGTTCCACATTGATCTGGTACTGGTACTCCCTGTATATAGCTCCACATTGATCTGGTACTCCCTTTATACAGCTCCACATTGATCTGGTGCTGGTACATCCTGTATATAGCTCCGCATTGATATGGTACTGGTACTCCCTGTATATAGCTCCACATTGATCTGATACGAGTACATCATGTATATAGCTCCACATTGTTTGT
This sequence comes from Brachymystax lenok tsinlingensis, assembly GCA_030435695.1. NCBI lineage: Eukaryota > Metazoa > Chordata > Actinopteri > Salmoniformes > Salmonidae > Brachymystax > Brachymystax lenok. Next base: position 8,207,657 of record CM059795.1, on the reverse strand, counting down.
GTACTGGTACTCCCTGTATATACAGTGGGGCAAAAAAGTATTTAGTCAGACACCAATTGTGCAAGGTCTCTCACTTAAAAAGATGAGAGAGGCCTGTAATTTTCATCATAGGTACACTTCAACTATGACAGACAAAATGAGGAAAATGAATTTATTTGCAAATTATGGTGGAAAATAAGTATTTGGTCACATACAAACAAGCAAGATTTCTGGCTCTCACAGACCTGTAACTTCTTCTTTAAGAGGCTCTTCTGTCCTCCACTCGTTACCTGTATTAATGGCACCTGTTTGAACTTGTTATCAGTATAAAAGACACCTGTCCACAACCTCAAACAGTCACACTCCAAACTCCACTATGGCCAAGACCAAAGAGCTGTCAAAGGACACCAGAAACAAAATTGTAGACCTGCACCAGGTTGGGAAGACTGAATCTGCAATAGGTAAGCAGCTTGGTTTGAAGAAATCAACTGTGGGAGCAATTATTAGGAAATGGAAGACATACAAGACCACTGATAATCTTCCTCGATCTGGGGCTCCACGCAAGATCTCACCCGTGGGGTCAAAATGATCACAAGAACGGTGAGCAAAAATCCCAGAACCACACGGGGACCTAGTGAATGACCTGCAGAGAGCTGGGACCAAAGTAACAAAGCCTACCATCAGTAACACACTACGCCGCCAGGGACTCAAATCCTGCAGTGCCAGACGTGTCCCCCTGCTTAAGCCAGTACATGTTCAGGCCCGTCTGAAGTTTGCTAGAGAGCATTTGGATGATCCAGATGAGGATTGGGAGAATGTCATATGGTCAGATGAAACCAAAATATAACTTTTGGTAAAAACTCAACTCGTCGTGTTTGGAGGACAAAGAATGCTGAGTTGCATCCAAAGAACACCATACCTACTGTGAAGCATGGGGTGGAAACATCATGCTTTGGGGCTGTTTTTTCTGCAAAGGGACCAGGACGACTGATCCGTGTAAAGGAAAGAATGAATGGGGCCATGTATCGTGAGATTTTGAGTGAAAACCTCCTTCCATCAGCAAGGGCATTGAAGATGAAACGTGGCTGGGTCTTTCAGCATGACAATGATCCCAAACACACCGCCGAACCGAAGGAGTGGCTTCAGTAAGAAGCATTTCAAGGTCCTGGAGTGGCCTAGCCAGTCTCCAGATCTCAACCCCATAGAAAATCTTTGGAGGGAGTTGAAAGTCCGTGTTGCCCAGCGACAGCCCCAAAACATCACTGCTCTAGAGGAGATCTGCATGGAGGAATGGGCCAAAATACCAGCAACAGTGTGTGAAAACCTTGTGAAGACTTACAGAAAACGTTTGACCTCTGTCATTGCCAACAAAGGGTATATAACAAAGTATTGAGATAAACTTTTGTTATTGACCAAATACTTATTTTCCACCATAATTTGCAAATAAATAAATAAAAAATCCTACAATGTGATTTTCTGCATTTCTTTTTCTCATTTCGTCTGTCATTGTTGAAGTGTACCTATGATGAAAATTACAGGCCTCTCTCATCTTTTTAAGTTGGAGAACTTGCACAATTGGTGGCTGACTAAATACTTTTTTGCCCCACTGTAGCTGCACATTGATCCAAAGAACACCATACCTTGATCTACATTGATCTGGCACTCCCTGTATATAGCTCAAATTTATCTGGTACAGTTACTCCCTGTATATAGCTCCACATTAATCTGGTACTGGTACTCCCTGTGTATAGCACCACATTGATCTGGTGCTGGTACATCCTGTATATAGCTGCACATTGATCTTGTACTGGTAATCCCTGTATATAGCTCCACATTGATCTGGTACTCCCTGTATATAGCTCGACATTGATCTGGTACTCCCTGTATATAGCTCCACATATATCTGGTACTCCCTGTGTATAGCTCCATCATTCATCTGGTACTCCCTGTATATAGCTCCACATTGATCTGGTACTCCCTGTATATAGCTCCACATTGATCTGGTACTCCCTGTATATAGCTTCATAACTGATCTGGTACTCCCTGTATATAGCTCCACTTTGATCTGGTACTCCCTGTATATAGCTCCACTTTGATCTGGTAATGGTACATCCTGTATATAGCTCCACATTGATCTGGTACTCCCTGTATATAGCTCCACATTGATCTGGTACTCCCTGTATATAGCTCCACATTGATCTGGTACTCCCTGTATGTAGCTCCACATATATCTGGTACTCCATGTATATAGCTCCACTTTGATCTGGTAATGGTACATCCTGTATATAGCTCCACATTGATCTGGTAATGGTACATCCTGTATATAGCTCCACATTGATCTGGTACTCCCTGTATATAGCTCCACATTGATCTGGTACTCCCTGTATATAGTTCCACATTGATCTGGTACTCCCTGTATATAGCTCCATCATTGATCTGGTACTCCCTGTATATAGCTCCACTTTGATCTGGTAATGGTACATCCTGTATACAGCTCCACATTGATCTGGTACTGGTACTCCCTTTTATCAGCTCCACATTGATCTGGTACTCCCTGTATATAGTTCCACATTGATCTGGTACTGGTACATCCTGTATATATCTCAACATTGATTTGGTACTGGTACTCCCTGTATATAGTTCCACATTGATCTGGTACTGGTACTCCCTGTATATAGCTCCACATTGATCTGGTACTGGTACTCCCTGTATATAGCTCCACATTAATATGGTACTGGTACTTCCTGTACATAGCTCCATTGTGTATTTTATTTTATTCCTCTTGTGTTAGTTACTATTTAGTTTTTTTATTATAATTTTTTAACTGCATCGTTGGGAAAGGTTCGTCAGCAAGCATTTGCCACGCCCACTCCTGCTCTCTCCCTCCGGCGCTCGACATCGCCGGTCTACTAACCACCAGTCCTGGCAACCATCATTGCGCACACATCGTTATAGCACACCTGGACTTCATCACCACCCTGATTACTCTCCCTTCATACAGCCCTCACCGACCTCAGTCATCAGGCAGTATTGGTTCTGTTTTCATGTCCAGACGGTTCGCTTGTTATGTAACTCTCCGTGTTCGTTATTATTAAACTCACCATCTGCACTTGCTTCCTGACTCCCAGCGTCTTCGTTACAGCATTTCACTGTAAAGTCTACACCAGTTGTATTCGGCGCATGTTATAAATAACATTTGATTTGATTACAGCTGAAGATACATTTCCATCTCTTATGGATTCATAAAGTATTCTTCTTCCCATGGTACTATATATGGCAGGCTGTACAATACATATAGCTGTATGGTGGATATATGGTACGACAACATGGGGAATCAACTTCCTTTGAAGGGTTCTCTCTGACTCCATGATAGTCAATATTGTGTTTGTAGCCAAAGAGTGTCATGGACTCCATTTTCCCAAATCAAATATGATGGTCCCAATATGTCATTTCCTTGGCATTGCCTCTTGTTCAGTACGTCTGAGGGTTCATTTCCCACAAGCAGATGGGTTGTTATCTTTGTCTGAGCTGAGGACCAGGGTGTCTCTTATAGGACTGACTGTGTCTGTGATCTCTCTCTGTCCCCACTCTCTCTCCGTCCCCACTCTCTCTCTGTCCCCACACCCTCTCTCTGTCCCCACTCTCTCTCTGTCCCCATACCCTCTCTCTGTCCCCACTCCCTCTCTGTCCCCACTCTCTTTCTGTCACCACGCCCTCTCTTTGTCCCCAAGCCCTCTCTCTGTCCCCAAGCCCTCTCTCTGTCCCCACGCCCTCTCTCTGTCCCCGCTCTCTCTCTGTCTCCACTCTCTCTCTGTCACCACTCTCTCTCTGTCCCTACTCTCTCTTTGACCCCACGCCCTCTCTGTCCCCACTCTCTCTCTGACCCCACGCCCTCTCTCTGTCCCCACTTCCTCTCCATCCCCACTTCATCTTTCTGTTCCCATGCCCTCTCTCTGTCCCTACTTCCTCTCTATCCCCACTCCCTTTATAGTGTGCTCTGTCAGGAAGCAGCTTGATGCAGTGTGATGATTATGTTCCCTCTGGAGAGTTCATCACGTCAAAATTAACCCCATTTAAATGTTAAGCTGGGGGCAGCTGGAGGGAAAGGCAGGCGTCACCCTAAACACCCCGGGGCTGGGAGAGATGGGTGCCACTGTATGCATCCCAAATGACACGTTCCTATGTAGTGCACTGTTTTCTAACAGGATCCATAGGGCTCTGGTCAAAAGTAGTGCACTATATAGGCGTCATTAATGACGCAGTCAGAGTGTGGGTGTCACTGTCACTGACAAGGTAATGACGCAGTCAGAGTGAGGGTGTCACTGACAAGGTAATGACGCAGTCAGAGTGAGGGTGTCACTGACAAGGTAATGACGCAGTCAGAGTGTGGGTGTCACTGACAAGGTAATGACGCAGTCAGAGTGTGGGTGTCACTGACAAGGTAATGACGCAGTCAGCGTGTGGGTGTCACTGACACTGACAAGGTAATGACGCAGTCAGCGTGTGGGTGTCACTGACAAGGTAATGACGCAGTCAGAGTGAGGGTGTCACTGACAAGGTAATGACGCAGTCAGAGTGTGGGTGTCACTGACAAGGTAATGACGCAGTCAGAGTGAGGGTGTCACTGACAAGGTAATGACGCAGTCAGAGTGTGGGTGTCACTGACAAGGTAATGACGCAGTCAGAGTGTGGGTGTCACTGACAAGGTAATGATGCAGTCAGAGTGTGGGTGTCACTGACACTGACAAGGTAATGACGCAGTCAGAGTGAGGGTGTCACTGACAAGGTAATGACGCAGTCAGCGTGTGGGTGTCACTGACACTGACAAGGTAATGACGCAGTCAGAGTGAGGGTGTCACTGACAAGGTAATGACGCAGTCAGAGTGAGGGTGTCACTGACAAGGTAATGACGCAGTCCGAGTGTGGGTGTCACTGACAAGGTAATGACGCAGTCAGCGTGTGGGTGTCACTGACAAGGTAATGACGCAGTCAGAGTGAGGGTGTCACTGACAAGGTAATGACGCAGTCAGAGTGTGGGTGTCACTGACAAGGTGACACTTACAGCATCCGATGTCACAAGAAGGCCAAAATGATCATCAAGGAAAACAACCACCCGAGCCACTGCCTGTTCACCCTGCTATCATCCAGAATGGCGAGGTCAGTACAGGTGCATCAAAGCTGGGACCGAGAGACTGAAAAACAGCTTCTATCTCAATGCCATCAGACTGATAATCAGCAATAACTAACTCAGAGAGGCTGCTGTCTACATTGAGACCCAATCACTGGCCAAATGGCTCACTAAACAATGCCACTTTAAACAATGCCACTTTAATAATGTTTACATATCTTACATTACTCATATCATATGTACAGTTGAAGTCAGAAGTTTACATACACTTAGGTTGAAGTCATTAAAAATATTTTTCAACCAATCCACACATTTCTTGTTAACAAACTATAGTTTTGGCAAGTTGGGTAGGACATCTACTTTGTGCATGACACAAGTAATTTTTCCAACAATTGATTACAGACAGATTATTTCACTTATAATTCACTGTATCACAATTCCAGTGGATCAGAAGTTTACATACACTAAGTTGACTGTGCTTTTAAACAGCTTGGAAAATTCCAGAAAATTATGTCATGGCTTTAGAAGCTTCTGATAGGCTAATTGACATAATTTGAGTCAATTGGATGTGTACCTGTGGATGTAAGTATAAACACCATGGGACCACGCAGCCGTCATACCGCTCAGGAAGGAGACGTGTTCTGTCTCCTTGAGATGAACGTACTTTGGTGCGAAAAGTGCAAATCAATCCCAGAACAACAGCAAAGGACTTTGTGAAGATGCTGGAGGAAACAGTTACAAAAGTATCTATATCCACAGTAAAACAAGTCCTATATCGACATAACCTGAAAGGCCGCTCAGCAAGGAAGAAGCCACTGCTGCAAAACCGCCATAAAAAAGCTAGACTACGGTTTGCAACTGCACATGGGGATAAAGATCATACATTTTGGAGAAATGTCCTCTGGTCTGATGAAACAAAAATATAACTATTTGGCCATGATGACCATCGTTATGTTCGGAGGAAAACGGGGGAGGCTTGCAAGCTGAAGAACACCATCCCAACCGTGAAACACGGGGGTGGCAGCATCATGTTGTGGGGGTGCTTTGCTGCAAGAGGGACTGGTGCACTTCACAAAATAGATGGCATCATGAGGGAGGAAAATTATGTGGCTATTTTGAAGCAACATCTCAAGACATCAGTCAGGAAGTTAAAGCTTGGTTGCAAATGAGTCTTCCAAATGGACAATGACCCCAAGCATACTTCCAAAGTTGTGGAAAAATGTCTTAAGGACAACAAAGTCAAGGTATTAGAGTGGCCATCACAAAGCCCTGACCTCAATCCCATAGACAAGGAGGCCTACAAACCTGATTCAGTTGCACCAGCTCTGTCAGGAGGAATGGGCCAAAATTCCCCAATTGTCCGATTTACAATATGCTTTACAGCGAAAGCATACCATGCGATTGTCTGAGGACAGCGCCCCACATCAACATATTTTTCAACCAGCACAGGCATCACAAAATCCGAAATAGCGATTAAATAAATCACTTACTTTTGAGAATCTTCCTCTGTTTGCAATCCCAAGGGTCCTAGCTACAACATGAATGGTCGTTTTGTTAGATAAAATCCTTCTTTATATCCCAAAAAGTCAGTTTAGTTGGTGCCATCGATTTCAGTAATCCACTCGTTCAACATGCAGACAAAGGAATCCAAAAAGCTACCGCTAAACTTCGTCCAAACAAGTAAAACTTTCTATTTAATCCTCAGGTACCCTAAAATGTAAAAAAAAATATCATATTTCATACGGAAAGTAGTATGTTCAAAAGGAAAGTCAAATTAGTAAGCCCGCGCCAAAAGAGTGATATTCTTCCAGTGGTCTGTTCACCAAAACTCAAAAATCTTGTTCGTTTTTTCAAGAAACAAGCCTGAAACCTTGAATAAAGACTGTTGACATCTTATGGAAGCCATAGGAATTGCAATCTGGGTGCCGGTATTACATAGGAGCAATAGGTTTCCATTGTAAGATCCTGGGACCTCAACAAAAAACAAATTGGTTGGTTTTTCTTCTGAGTTTTGCCTGCCATATCAATTCTGTTATAGTCTCAGACATTTTTTTAACAGTTTTAGAAACTTCAAAGTGTGTTCTATCCAGTGCTACCAATTACATGGATATCCTGTTTACTTTGGGCACGTCAGTCAGTTGGAAATTCAGGAAACTAGACCATCTGCTAACCATGTGTATGTGACCAATAACATTTGATTTGATTTGACAAGGTAATGACGCAGTCAGAGTGAGAGTGTCACTGACAAGGTAATGACACAGTCAACGTGTGGGTGTCACTGACAAGGTAATGACGCAGTCAGAGTGAGGGTGTCACTGACAAGGTAATGACGCAGTCAGCGTGTGGGGTGTCACTGACAAGGTGGACTTTACCTCTGACTCCCTGCACGTGAAGCAGCATTGTTATGACTGAGGTGTTAACCAATTATTTGTTTATTTTAATTATTATCAACTCATTATTGACGCACACTTTGTTGGTATTGGACATGATAAACAACAACCATAATCGTTATTTTTGTTTTGATTCAAATGTGAACATATGAGGAGACAGTTGGACTTGGGGTCGTAGGTATCACACATCTCAGAGGAGTGCAGATCAAAGATCAGGTCCCCCCCCATGTCATCTGATGCACTGTGATCTTAAAGGTAAGACTGGTCCTAAATCCGTACTCCTACTCTGAGACGCTTGACACACACGAACGCTCTAACATTGCTCATCCATATATTTATATGAATATATTTTTATTCCATTCCTTAACTTGATGTGTGTGTATTAGGTATTTATTGTGGAATTGTTAGATATTACTTGTTAGATATCGCTGCGCTGTCGGAACTAGAAGCACAAGCATTTCGCTACACTCGTAATAACATCTGCTAACCATGTGTATGTGACCAATAAGATTTGAATTGATTTGACCCTTTAGTCTACTGCGTAATGCAAAAAGCAGAGAATAGCTTATATCCAGCTATGTCCATCTGACAGCATACTACGCCACTGTTGAAAGGTGTGATTAACACATATGGTGACTATAGCTGAACAGACAGACAGTAGGCTACAGTGCCATGCCATTCTCCCACAGCTCATCTCCTCTGAAGAACAAGGCTATACAACAGGCCCTATGTGATGTATGATGACAGATGCAGCATCACAGAGTGGTGTGTGATCACAGCATGCATGCTCTCTGCTGTGCTGTGAATATTATGCAGGCATTTGATTTGAATGCATAAATCACAGGGTAATATTACCAGGGTAAATGCTTACACATAGATGTCAGTCTGGGGAAAGTAAAATGCATTTTGAGACAATAATTGTCAAGGCATTCTGCATTGAGTTGATAAAACGAGTATTAAATATTAATATACTATGTGTCATTTGAGTGAGGGGTTCATTTTGTCTTCATATCATCATGTGCTGAATGGTCATATTATTCACTAAACTGATGAGGAAGGGGAGCTCTATCATGAATCACATTATGGAAATGAAGTGCACGAGCCGCAGCCAGCAGTGTGCCTCTTAAACCGCAGTGCTGCGCGAGCATGAGAGGGGCTTGAACAATACATCCAGTCCGGTCGGTAGATGGCGGTAACACAGGAAACCTGATCTGTCAGGTTCACTAGAAGTCGGTCTCAGTTTGCAGCATTTGCAAAGGAGGCAGCGGAGCCGAGCAGTTGAAGGGACATCAAATGAAACAGGAGCGACTACAGCGGGTCCTCTTGAGTTTTGCGCGTAGCCTGTGCTCCGAGCCTGGAGACAGTACGTTTTAGTGAAAATCATGGAAGACAAATCAAATTCGTTCTCCAGCAACAAAGAAGGGGAGAAAGCAGATGGGAATAATGTATTTCAAAGGCAAGACTCGATACAGAAGAATAATATGGGGAGCCAGAACATGAAAGGAGGGGACCATGGAAACTCGGTGGGCTTCAAGGGGGACCGGGAGGAAGCCTTGGTCGGGTTCGACGATATAGACGGGTCGGGAAACCGACATGGCTTTATGCAGCGGCAATTTGGAGCGATGATGCAGCCCGGCGTCAATAAGTTCTCCCTGCGAATGTTCGGCAGTCAGAAAGCCGTTGAGAAAGAGCAAGAAAGGGTCCAGACGGCTGGATACTGGATCATTCATCCCTATAGCGATTTTAGGTAAGGAGTGGAAAGTCATCTTCTCAGCTTTTTACCCATGCCGTCACCCACAGAGCCAGGTCCGCAAGACACCACATCCACTCTGTCATCAGTGCGGGTTACGCATCGCCCAAAGCAGAGGCTAATCTTGTTTCTGTATTGAGGCAATTATAAAGGCATTGATTGTTTTACCTATCGAATTGTGATCATATTCATATTTTCCATTGCAATGTTTGCATTATTCTAATGTGGAAGACAGAAATAAATGAATCCACGAAATGTCCTTGGAAAAAGGATGGTGAATGTCACGAGTTAAATACACAAATGCTGATTGTTCACACAACAATACACCAATAAGACAGTCTTGCTTGTGGCATATAAGGTTCTATAATAGCCTAAGCGACGTTACCTGTGTTTAACATGACAGCAATGTAGGAACATCAAGGATGAAAACATATCGTTGTAGCTCTGCCTGCAATGATGACACGAAGAGGATCATTGAGGATGGCCTCTGGATAGAATATTACATATGCGGTACATTTTATCGAGAAACGACCACAGAGAATAGAGAGAGAGAGAGAGAGAGAGAGAGAGAGAGAGATAATTAAACATTGATTATCCGCATCAAAATGAACAAGTGAATAACAAGGCATGATTTCAAACACCCGGAATTTGAACAGTTAAACGGAGCCCGCCTGTAAAACCGTGAATAATGTACAGAAAATAGAATGCAAAATGCTCTGACGTGGGATACACGTCCATCAAACATAAATCGAAGGAGAACTGCGCAGAAATAAACATGATGGAATTTGCCTATTTGTTTTTAGGGAGCTATAAACCCATTACAACGATCCCTCGTATGATAAAGCTGATTGGTTTATTTGTTTAAGGAATTAAATTGGATAAAGTTTGAGATAAGTGGTTAATGGGCTTGTGTAGACATTACGTCATAAATATTTGTATTATTTCTTTGCAACTATTGCTGTGCATGGATCATTACGCGTACACTGACTGACTGACTGTCTCACAGACATTTTTCTGACTGCATAGAACCGACCTAATACTGCGCATTGACATGAATAACAGAATGAGCCTGATTGAATGCTGCAAATAAATATATCATTCTTATTTGGGTAAATGTAAGTCAGTAGAAGGTTGTTTGAGAGAATGAATGAATCTTCACATCGCCTGACAAGGTAAAATGATGCCCAGTGGCCAAATGGAAGCTTTCCTAATCTGCCTCGTTTGTTCAGTAACAGCCCAGCTTTGTATTGTGTGTTGTTTAAACATTTCAGTGTCATTTCAAGATATATATACATATCTACACTCATCTACACTTCCTGAACATTGAGCTGTATGTAAATGCACAGGTATAATGTCAGATCCAAGTGTTCCCATATCCAATAGGCTACGTTTTAAATTCACTAATTTAACACGCCGTAGTTGGTTCTGCCTTCCGTTCCATCCGTGTCCCCTGGTAGAGTTGGATGGATGGTGAGGTGACTCCCCTTTGTTCCAGTCAGTAGCGAGCTGGGACTTCATGTTGAATCGTCTGAGTTTAACTCGTCGCTGTCCATGGTGATGAAATGCAGCTCTGCACTGTGCGGACCTGAGATCGCCTTCCCATCGCCTTCTCAAATAATCTCCAGTATTAATAATAACCTAATACCAATCTAATCATCTAGTAGTGTGTTGGAACTTTATGGTGACTCGGCTAAATCTAACTCGTCGCTGTCCATGGTGCTGACATGCTACTCTGCACTGTGGAGACTGGAGATAGATAGCCTCTGCTATTTTACTACTACACAAATAATGGTGTTTATGAGCAGGGTTGAAGGAGATGTAATTTCTTCCCGGTACGCGCCTTTTACATATATATACGGGCCTAATCATATAATTACATATATAATCCCTATACATTTAGTCAGATCTCTATGGATCTAATATTACAAACTTGTCAAATAGTTTTTAAGCCTAATTTAGGCCTAGATATTTTTCTGCTTATAATTACCGACATTTGGTAGGGTATTTGTTAGTCAAGTTGTCTATAATTAGATACATGCAGTTTCTCTTCTGTCATTACTTGATGCTTGTCTAGAATACAAAAATTAAGCCTTGCTCACCAGAATAATGTCATACATAAATTGATAGATACATTTTTGCTTCTCTCACGGAGCGAGGACGTCTAAGGAGCAGGGAGATTTTCCGTGCAAAATGTCCAAATGACATCAGTTTGACCAGTTTCAAGGAAACAAAAACTATTGAAAATGATTTAAAATGTTTCTGATAGTATTTCAGTTCGTCTTGGATGCATAGTTTATGTGGTTGAAAAGTAAATATTGACAATTTTTATGTTGCTGAAAGAAATGGCACGTTTAGGCCAAACAAATATGATCCCTAAGCGCGTATCCGCATTCTCTCAAGATGCTGAAAGAAAATAATCATATGTCTCCAATTCTTTTCCCGAGACAAAATTAACATTCCACAAGTTTTCAAGTCTATTCACATTGTTTTCATGCGACTGACATACGATAATGATAAATAGTGTAATAGCCTACACATTTCTTGGAATCTATGTTTTAATTATTGTGATAGGCGCATGTTTAACCGGTATCCAAACTATTTATTTTGCTGGTATACTCCATACCGGACCCAAACCAGCTTAGGCTACTTTCAACCATGATTATGAGATATTTTGTGATTAACTTTTTTTGAAAACACTGTCCACAGATTTAGGATACCCCTTATCTTCTCATATATATATATTGGCTGTCACCAAAATAAAAACTCATATTTTATTGTTGTTTGAAAGGTAGGATAAACACATTCCTTGCATTGCAAATAGGGCGGGGTCACAGTGGTCGGTCATATTCCAGAACTGTGTGTCATTAGATTGTAGAAAGAAGGTTAGCCGGGATTAGAACTACTACATGTCAGTCAATGAGCTTACTTTAGGCTACAGCAGGCCCCAAAACAATTATGTAACATGATCAACCTGTTCTGGAATACAGAAGACACACAGGGCATATTTGCACCAATCAGGTGATATGCATGACTGCTTACTAACGAATGATAATTAGATAACTGTCTCCTTAATATAGATCATTTTATAGATTCAAGCCTGTAAAGTTATAAAATGAGTGCAATTTTTGACTTGTTTTGTACCAATATGATTGAATGGAAACCTTGACTCCCTTTTACAATGTCCTCAAATGGTCACCTCCCTTGTCACATGACAGGGGTTCAGCAGTTTGCTCTATAGCCTTGCCTCATTTATGACACCTTCCACTGGGCTCTACATCACAGTGATGTGTTATCTTGTCAATGTAAAGAGAGAAGACAATAAACAATGCCAGAGCAGAGATCTTCCTTCTTGGCCCTGGCTTATATAATTGAGTGGCTATTCTACACCAATGCTGTAGGCCTACTCTGTATTCCTGGCTCCAATTCATAATTGTATGGATATTATATACCTGGCTACACTGCTATTCTATACTTGGCTACACTGCTATTCTATACCTGGCTACACTGCTATTCTATACTTGGCTAACCTGCTATTCTATTAAAACAAAAGCAAAATATGTTTTATTGTCATGTACACCGGATAGGTGCAGTGAAATGTGTTGGATATCAAATTAAATCAAATCCAACTTTATTTGTCACATGCGTCGAATACAAGTGTAGACCTTACCGTGAAATGCTTACTTACAAGCCCTTAACCAACAGCGCATTTCAAGGAGAGTATTGAAAATATTTACCAAATAACCTAAAGTAAAAAATTATAAAAAGTAACACAATAAAATAACAATAACGAGGCTATATACAGGGGGTACCGGTACCGCGTCAGTGTGCTGGGGTACAGGTTAGAGGTCATTTGTACATAGGTAGGTAGGGGTGAAGTGACCATGCATAGATAATAAACAGCGAGTAGCAGCAGTGTACAAGACAAATGGAGGAAGGAGGGTTGTCAACGTAAATAGTCCGGTGGCCATTTGATTAATTGTTCAGCAGTCTTATGGCTTGGGGGTAGAAGCTGTTAAGGAGCCTTTTGGACCTAGACTTGGCGCTCCGGTACCGCTTGCCGTGCAGTAGCAGAGAAAACAGTCTATGACTTGGGTGACTGGAGTCTCTTACAATTATTTGGGCTTTCCTCTGGCTATTATATAGGTTCTGGATGGCAGGATGGCAAGGGTGCTCTTGTTGTTTGGCTCAAATCCTCCTGTCTGTATCCGCTTCAAAGTTAAATCCCTTCTTTTTTTTCATCAGATCATTTCAGGGACTTTGTCTTTGTTGTTATTCAATTTCTCTGCTGTGTTCCCAGAATTACCCTGATGTCCTGTCTGGCTGCTGCATCATTTCGAAATGTAATCGGATGGAGCCCCTCTCTAGTACATGTTAGTCATTTAGCTGACACTCTTATCCAGAGCGACTTACCAGCAATTAGGGTTAAGCGCCTTGCTCAAGGGCACATCGACAGATTTTTTCACCTTGTCGGCTCGGGGATTCAACCTTTGGGTTATTGGCCCAACGCTCTAACCACTAGGTTACCTGCCGCCCTGTCCCACTGTAGTTGGGTTTCCAATAGGTTTTTATGGTTCACAATACACAAAAGGAGTGCCTTGTTTTTGTTGTTGCAGGCTTTCAGTTGTACAGTTTTTGGGGACATAAGACCCAGTTTATTTTGTGACTTTATAATGAAAAAAGGCCACCACAACAGTCTATCAATGGTTTCCAAATATGTTTTATGACCACAACAACAATGTGACTTTATATTGAAAATGAAAGCAACAACAGTCCACCCATGAATGACAGACAACACCATTCATGACTGCTTTGTATAGCTTCAAAAAGCATCTGAAACTCAATCTCCAACACATTCTTAATACCGAGGCTGTTTAAAGATTAATGGCTGGTTAGTAATATTCATTATTTATAGATTTAAGAAAGGGTCTCATGCTTGGCCTGTTGTAGACTAACGTTAGGCCTTTTGGAGAATACGCTCCTGTCTTCTTTCATTCTTAGGGCTCTTTTAGCATGACCATGTCCAGATAGCACCATGTCCAGATAGCATGACCATGTTCAGATAGCATGACCATGTCCAGATAGCATGACCATGTCCAGATAGCACCATGTTCAGATAGCATGACCATGTCCAGATAGCATGACCATGTCCAGATAGCATGACCATGTCCAGACATCATGATCATGTCCAGATAGCACCATGGCCAGATAGCATGACCATGTTCAGATAGCACCATGTCTAGATAGCATGACAATGTCCAGATAGCATGACCATGTCCAGATAGCATGACCATATCCAAATAGCATGACCATGTCCAGATAGCATTACCATGTCCAAGTAGCATGACGATGTACAGATAGCACCATGTCCAGATAGCATGACCATGTCCAGATAGCATGACCATGTCCAGATAGCACCATGTCTAGATAGCATGATCATGTCCAGATAGCATGACCATGTCCAGATAGCATGACCATGTCCAGATAGCACCATGTCCTGATAGCATGACCATGTCCAGATAGCATGACCATGTCCAGATTGCATGACCATGTCCAGACATCATGATCATGTTCAGATAGCACCATGTCCAAATAGCATGACCATGTCCAGATAGCACAATGTCTAGATATCATGACCATGTCCAGATAGCATGACCATGTCCAGATAGCATGACCATATCCAAATAGCATGACCATGTCCAGATAGCATTACCATGTCCAGATAGCATGACCATGTCCAGATAGCATGACCATGTCCAGATAGCACCATGTCTAGATAGCATGACCATGTCCAGATAGCATGACCATGTCCAGATAGCATGACCATGTCCAGAAATCATGATCATGTCCAGATAGCACCATGTCCAGATAGCATGACCATTTTCAGATAGCATGACCATGTCCAGATAGCATGACCATGTCCAGACATCATGATCATGTCCAGATAGCACCATGTCCAGATAGCATGACCATGTCCAGATAGCATGACCATGTCCAGACATCATGATCATGTCCAGATAGCACCATGTCCAAATAGCATGACCATGTCCAGATAGCACCATGTTCAGATAGCATGACCATGTCCAGATAGCATGACCATGTCCAGATTGCATGACCATGTCCAGACATCATGATCATGTTCAGATAGCACCATGTCCAAATAGCATGACCATGTCCAGATAGCACCATGTCTAGATATCATGACCATGTCCAGATAGCATGACCATGTCCAGATAGCATGACCATATCCAAATAGCATGACCATGTCCAGATAGCATGACCATGTCCAGATAGCATGACCATGTCCAGATAGCATGTCCATTTTCCAGATAGCATGACCATGTCCAGATAGCAGGACCATGTCTAGATAGCATGACCATGTCCAGATAGCATGATCATGTCCAGATAGCATGACCATGTCCAAATAGCATGACCATGTCCAGATAGCATGACCATGTCCAAATAGCATGACCATGTCCAGATAGATCCACGTCTAGATAACATGACCATGTCCAAGTAGCATGACCATGTCCAGATAGCATGACCATGTCCAGATAGAGCCATGTCCAGATAGCATTACCATGTCCAGATAGCATGACCATTTTCCGGATAGCATGACCATGTCGAGATAGCAGGACCATGTCTAGATAGCATGACCATGTCCAGATAGCATGACCATGTCCAGATAGCATGACCATGTCCAAATAGCATGACCATGTCCAAATAGAGCCATGTCCAGATAACATGACCATGTCCAAGTAGCATGACCATGTCCAGATAGCATGACCATGTCAGGATAGCATGACCTTGTCCAGATAGCATGACCATGTCCAGATAGCATGACCATGTCAGGATAGCATGACCCTGTCTAGATAGCATGACTATATCCAGATAGCGTGACCATGTCCAGATAGCATGACCATGTCCAGATAGCATGACCATGTCCAGATAGCATGACATTGCTGCATGGCCTTCTAGTATAATTTGACCCTGATCAAAATGCCACTGCTCTCACTCTAATTTATGTTTTTTAACAAAAGATAATTGAACATCTTTTGTTGCATTGATCAAATGAAGGAGATTATTACTTTGTAACAAGTTATATCATCCTTAACTACAGTAAGTCTCAACAGCCACACCAACAGCACTGCAGTACCTTCAGTGTAGACATTTGAAATAGGCTGTAATCACAATATTTTGATCAAAATAAAATGTTAAATTCTAATATGTCACAGCAGAGTTGTGTTATCAAACCCGGACAACTTCAGATTCCAACAACACCACCATAGTAAACCTTCTATTTTTAGAGGTGTGTAACTGTTTGGTGCATTATTTATTATTTATGTGGTTGGGTCTAGCTTCTATTTTTACCCACATCAGACAGGTGTCCTAACGTAGTCTAACGAAGGAAGATGTAAACAAAAGAGTGTCTCACATTTCCTCAAGTCCATGGATCAGTCCGAAATGGCACCCTACCTATTCCCTATATAGTGCACTACCTTTGAGCAAAGCCCCATGGGCCCTGTTCAAAACCAGTGTGCTATATAGTGAACAGGGTGCCTTTTGTCTTACTTTTGACCAAATCCATGCCCTCTGGTGCTTCCAAATTAGCAGTGCTGGTCTCTGTGTTTTTACACGTACAGTAGCTACAGTACATCACAGAACAATTCCATCAGTCTCTGCTTAGTCATTGGATTTAATGTAGAACAACACCATTCTGGAATAACTACAAGATCTACATTCTGTTTGGTGCAACAGAGGAACACATTGGCTAATGGTAGAAAATAGTTGTCAAATTTAAAATGGCCCCCGTTTGTTTGTTTATCAGTTGAGTACATAAACAATGACCTTGTCATGGACTACAGGTAATCATTCAGGATTCTAATTCTTTACCATGAGATCTCTCTGTTGAGGTCCGGGTCATGTTCAGTAGTATGCAAATATTATGGAACGTTGCAGGTAGAAATGTATTGAATAGGGCTGACATGAGTCCTTATTCTACATGTCAGAGAGAGGCATGTTTGTTCTACCTAACATATTTCTATCTGAACGTTCCACAACGTTGTTCCTAGCTGAATGCTTTTCTGTTCTGCTCTCTGGGGTTGGCAGATCAGCCAACAGACCAGTACAAACAAAAAATTATGAAAATGTATGCACTCACTACTGGACAAGAGCGTCTGCTAAATGACTGAAATGTAAAAGTAAATGTGATGGTTAGAGAATTGTCTTAGATGAAATTTAAATCTGACTAGATGAGAGACAAAATAAATTAGATGAATTGGCGGTATTTACTGGTAACGTAACATGTTTAATACTTCTGGCACTCAAAATGTCATATTTTGTGCTTGTTTAACTCACAAGGGTTTTTACCAGTCACATTTGCCCAGTGATTTGGCCTGATTTAATTTACATTTACAAATCCCCCAGACAGGCTCATTCTGTACATTTTATGACATGGTGCTTCAAAAAGGCTCAACATGAGAATATTCCACCAGGACTACCAGTCATATTGGAGATCAGAGATGCCTTGTCTGGTTTTATAAATATCGCAATCTGTCTATTATTAACCCAGCGAAATGACCGTTTAGCTGAAGTGCAGACAATTACCTGACACATGATCTTCAGATATTTATAAAGCAAGGACTCAACCACTGTCTGCTGCTTGCTTTATTTAAACAGATCCATTACAGCCCACAGAGTGCACCTCCAAATCAGTCGGGTTGCGTTCCAAATGGAACCCTGTTCCTTATATAGTGGACTACTTTCAACCAGGGCTCATAGGACTCTGGTTGAAAGTAGTGTACGACGTAGGGAACAGGGTGCCATTTGGGTCGCAGTCCCAGTCCAGCCGAGCATCGACATCGACGGGCGTCACCGGACAGTTTTTAGCACGAGATAGGATTCTGGAAAGCATCTATTTTAGTGCCATGGATGAGATGGAACGGCCTTATCATTAGGCCTAGGCCAGCAGGACATTTTGTGAATGTTTGACGATCAGACTCCCTCGGCCCGGCCGGCTGGGCGCCCCATCATGGATCATTTGTGGCTTCTCTGTTCAGAAGACAGACAGACACATCAACACAGACTAGAATCAGGATGAGGTTTGCGTTCAGTAGGACACAGTGTTCAGTAGCACACAGTGTTCAGTAGGGAACAGTGTTCAGTAGGACACAGTGTTCAGTAGGACACAGTGTTCAGTAGGGAACAGTGTTCAGTAGGACACAGTGTTCAGTAGGGAACAGTGTTCAGTAGGACACAGTGTTCAGTAGGACACAGTGTTCAGTAGGGCACAGTGTTCAGTGGGACACAGTGTTCAGTGGGACACAGTGTTCAGTAGGGCACAGTGTTCAGTAGGGCATAGTACACAGTACGGAACAGTGTTCAGTAGGGAACAGTGTTCAGTAGGACACAGTGTTCAGTAGGACACAGTGTTCAGTAGGGAACAGTGTTCAGTAGGACACAGTGTTCAGTAGGACACAGTGTTCAGTAGGGAACAGTGTTCAGTAGGACACAGTGTTCAGTAGGACACAGTGTTCAGTAGGGCACAGTGTTCAGTGGGACACAGTGTTCAGTAGGGCACAGTGTTCAGTAGGGCATAGTACACAGTACGGAACAGTGCTCAGTAGGGAACAGTGTTCAGTAGGACACAGTGTTCAGTAGGACACAGTGTTCAGTAGGGAACAGTGTTCAGTAAGACACAGTGTTCAGTAGGGAACAGTGTTCAGTAGGGAACAGTGTTCAGTAGGGAACAGTGTTCAGTAGGACACTGTGTTCAGTAGGGAACAGTGTTCAGTAGGGAACAGTGTTCAGTAGGGCACAGTGTCTCAGTAGGGAACAGTATGCAGTAGGACACAGTGTTCAGTAGGACACAGTGTTCAGTAGGGCACAGTGTTCAGTAGAGAACAGTGTTCAGTAAGGAACAGTGTTCAGTAGGACCCAGTGTTCAGTAGGGCCCAGTGTTCAGTAGGACTCAGTGTTCAGTAGGGCACAGTGTTCAGTAGGACACAGTGTTCAGTAGGGCACAGTGTTCAGTAGGGCATAGTATACAGTACGGAACAGTGTTCAGTAGGGAACAGTGTTCAGTAGGACACAGTGTTCAGTAGGACACAGTGTTCAGTAGGGAACAGTGTTCAGTAAGACACAGTGTTCAGTAGGGAACAGTGATCAGTAGGACACCGTGTTCAGTAGGACACTGTGTTCAGTAGGGAACAGTGTTCAGTAAGGAACAGTGTTCAGTAGGGCACAGTGTTCAGTAGGGAACAGTATGCAGTAGGACACAGTGTTCAGTAGGGCCCAGTGTTCAGTAGAGCCCAGTGTTCAGTAGGGCCCAGTGTTCAGTAGGACACAGTGTTCAGTAGGGAACAGTGTTCAGTAGGGAACAGTGTTCAGTAGGGAACAGTCTTCAGTAGGGCACAGTGTTCAGTAGGGCACAGTGTTCAGTAGGACACAGTGTTCAGTAGGACATAGTGTTCAGTAGGGTACAGTGTTCAGCAGGGCACAGTGTTCAGTATGGAACAGTGTTCAGTAGGGCCCAGTGTTCAGTATGGAACAGTGTTCAGTAGGGCCCAGTGTTCAGTAGGGCACTGTGTTCAGTAGGGCACAGTGTTCAGTAGGGCCCAGTGTTCAGTAGGGCACAGTGTTCAGTAGGACACAGTGTTCAGTAGGACACAGTGTTCAGTAGGGCACAGTGTTCAGTGGGACACAGTGTTCAGTGGGACACAGTGTTCAGTAGGGCACAGTGTTCAGTAGGGCATAGTACACAGTACGGAACAGTGTTCAGTAGGGAACAGTGTTCAGTAGGACACAGTGTTCAGTAGGACACAGTGTTCAGTAGGGAACAGTGTTCAGTAGGACACAGTGTTCAGTAGGACACAGTGTTCAGTAGGGAACAGTGTTCAGTAGGACACAGTGTTCAGTAGGACACAGTGTTCAGTAGGGCACAGTGTTCAGTGGGACACAGTGTTCAGTAGGGCACAGTGTTCAGTAGGGCATAGTACACAGTACGGAACAGTGTTCAGTAGGGAACAGTGTTCAGTAGGACACAGTGTTCAGTAGGACACAGTGTTCAGTAGGGAACAGTGTTCAGTAAGACACAGTGTTCAGTAGGGAACAGTGTTCAGTAGGGAACAGTGTTCAGTAGGGAACAGTGTTCAGTAGGACACTGTGTTCAGTAGGGAACAGTGTTCAGTAGGGAACAGTGTTCAGTAGGGCACAGTGTTCAGTAGGGAACAGTATGCAGTAGGACACAGTGTTCAGTAGGACACAGTGTTCAGTAGGGCACAGTGTTCAGTAGAGAACAGTGTTCAGTAAGGAACAGTGTTCAGTAGGACCCAGTGTTCAGTAGGGCCCAGTGTTCAGTAGGACTCAGTGTTCAGTAGGGCACAGTGTTCAGTAGGACACAGTGTTCAGTAGGGCACAGTGTTCAGTAGGGCATAGTATACAGTACGGAACAGTGTTCAGTAGGGAACAGTGTTCAGTAGGACACAGTGTTCAGTAGGACACAGTGTTCAGTAGGGAACAGTGTTCAGTAAGACACAGTGTTCAGTAGGGAACAGTGTTCAGTAGGGAACAGTGATCAGTAGGACACCGTGTTCAGTAGGACACTGTGTTCAGTAGGGAACAGTGTTCAGTAAGGAACAGTGTTCAGTAGGGCACAGTGTTCAGTAGGGAACAGTATGCAGTAGGACACAGTGTTCAGTAGGGCCCAGTGTTCAGTAGAGCCCAGTGTTCAGTAGGGCCCAGTGTTCAGTAGGACACAGTGTTCAGTAGGGAACAGTGTTCAGTAGGGAACAGTGTTCAGTAGGGAACAGTCTTCAGTAGGGCACAGTGTTCAGTAGGGCACAGTGTTCAGTAGGACACAGTGTTCAGTAGGACATAGTGTTCAGTAGGGTACAGTGTTCAGCAGGGCACAGTGTTCAGTATGGAACAGTGTTCAGTAGGGCCCAGTGTTCAGTATGGAACAGTGTTCAGTAGGGCCCAGTGTTCAGTAGGGCACTGTGTTCAGTAGGGCACAGTGTTCAGTAGGGCCCAGTGTTCAGTAGGGCACAGTTTTCTGTAGGGCACAGTGTTCAGAGTAGGGAACACTGTTCAGTAGGGCACAGTTTTCTGTAGGGCACAGTGTTCAGAGTAGGGAACACTGTTCAGTAGGGCACCAGGTAAGCAAAACGTTTTAACAAAGTACCTTCCATGTTTCACTCTGTTTCAAAACGTTTGCCACGCCCACCCAGCCACCAGAGAGAAAAAATCACACATAAATGAGAATAGTCGGTTTTGAAGTGATAGTCCACAGAGACATGTCCCATATACCTCTCAGAGACCTCACAGAGACATGTCCCATAGACCTCTCAGAGACCTCACAGAGACATGTCCCATAGACCTCTCAGAGATCTCACAGAGACATGTCCCATATACCTCTCAGAGACCTCACAGAGACATGTCCCATAGACCTCTCAGAGACCTCACAGAGACATGTCCCATATACCTCTCAGAGACCTCATAGAGACATGTCCCATAGACCTCTCAGAGACCTCTCAGAGACCTCACAGAGACATGTCCTATCGACCTCTCAGAGACCTCACAGAGACATGTCCCATACACCTCTCAGAGACCTCACAGAAACATGTCCCATAGACCTCTCAGAGACCTCACAGAGACATGTCCCATAGACCTCTCAGAGACCTCACAGAGAAATGTCCCATAGATCTCTCCATAGCCCTCCAGCCTCTGTTCATGGATGATGTGTGGGTTTAGCCCTCCAGCCTCTGTTTATGGATGATGTGTGGGTTAAGCCCTCCAGCCTCTGTCTATGGATGATGTGTGGGTTAAGCCCTCCAGCCTCTGTCTATGGATGATGTGTGGGTTTAGCCCTCCAGCCTCTGTTCATGGATGATGTTTGGGTTTGTCGCTTCAGCCTCTGTCTATGGATGATGTGTGGGTTAAGGCATACAGGCATACAGTTATAGTGTATTCACACCCACGCAGATTTCTCTATTGTGTATACAGTAAAGCCATGCATCCAGCCATACATCCAGCCATGTATCCAGCCATGCTTCCAGCCATGTATCCAGCCATGTATCCATCCATGTGTCCAGCCATGTATCCATCCATGTGTCCATCCATGTGTCCAGCCATGTATCCAGCCATGTATCCAGCCATGTATCCATTCATGTATCCATCCATGTATCCAGCCATGTATCCATCCATGTATCCATCCATGTATCCAGCCATGTATCCAGCCATGTATCCATCCATGTATCCATCCATGCATCCATCCATGTATCCATCCATGTATCCAGCCATGTATCCAGCCATGTATCCATCCATGTATCCAGCCATGTATCCAGCCATGTATCCATCCATGTATCCAGCCATGTATCCAGCCATGTATCCATCCATGTATCCATCCATGTATCCAGCCATGTATCCATCCATGTATCCAGCCATGTATCCAGCCATGTATCCATCCATGTATCCATCCATGTATCCAGCCATGTATCCAGCCATGTATCCATCCATGTATCCATCCATGTATCCATCCATGTATCCAGCCATGTATCCAGCCATGTATCCATCCATGTATCCATCCATGTGTCCAGCCATGTATCCATCCATGTATCCATCCATGTATCCATCCATGTATCCAGCCATGTATCCATCCATGTATCCAGCCATGTATTCAGCCATGTATCCATCCATGTATCCATCCATGTATTCCAGCCATGTATCCATCCATGTATCCATCCATGTATCCAGCCATGTATCCATCCATGTATCCAGCCATGTATCCAGCCATGTATCCAGCCATGTATCCATCCATGTATCCAGCCATGTATCCATCCATGTATCCAGCCATGTATCCAGCCATGTATCCAGCCATGTATCCATCCATGTATCCAGCCATGTATCCATCCATGTATCCATCCATGTATCCAGCCATGTATACATCCATGTATCCATCCATGTATCCAGCCATGTATCCATCCATGTATCCAGCCATGTATCCAGCCATGTATCCATCCATGTATCAAGCCATGTATCCAGCCATGTATCCATTCATGTATCCATCCATGTATCCAGCCATGTATCCATCCATGTATCCATCCATGTATCCAGCCATGTATCCAGCCATGTATCCATCCATGTATCCATCCATGCATCCATCCATGTATCCATCCATGTATCCAGCCATGTATTCCAGCCATGTATCCATCCATGTATTCAGCCATGTATTCAGCCATGTATCCATCCATGTATCCAGCCATGTATCCAGCCATGTATCCATCCATGTATCCATCCATGTATCCAGCCATGTATCCATCCATGTATCCAGCCATGTATCCAGCCATGTATCCATCCATGTATCCATCCATGTATCCAGCCATGTATCCAGCCATGTATCCATCCATGTATCCATCCATGTATCCATCCATGTATCCAGCCATGTATCCAGCCATGTATCCATCCATGTATCCATCCATGTATCCAGCCATGTATCCATCCATGTATCCATCCATGTATCCAGCCATGTATCCAGCCATGTATCCAGCCATGTATCCAACCATGTATCCATCCATGTATCCATCCATGCATCCATCCATGTATCCAGCCATGTATCCAGCCATGTATCCAGCCATGTATCCAGCCATGTATCCATCCATGTATCCATCCATGTATCCAGCCATGTATCCATCCATGTATCCAGCCATGTATCCAGCCATGTATCCATCCATGTATCCAGCCATGTATCCATCCATGTATCCATCCATGTA
Source organism: Brachymystax lenok tsinlingensis (assembly GCA_030435695.1). Lineage (NCBI taxonomy): Eukaryota > Metazoa > Chordata > Actinopteri > Salmoniformes > Salmonidae > Brachymystax > Brachymystax lenok. The sequence continues at coordinate 8,183,645 of CM059795.1, read as the reverse complement.
TCCATCCATGTATCCATCCATGCATCCATCCATGTATCCAGCCATGTATCCAGCCATGTATCCATCCATGTATCCATCCATGTATCCATCCATGTATCCAGCCATGTATCCAACCATGTATCCAGCCATGTATCCATCCATGTATCCATCCATGCATCCATCCATGTATCCATCCATGTATCCATCCATGTATCCAGCCATGTATCCAGCCATGTATCCAGCCATGTATCCAGCCATGTATCCAGCCATGTGCTGTATGTCTCTGTGTGGCTCAGTTGATATTAAAGAGCTAGGTACATGGCGCTAGCAATGCCTGGGTCGTGGTTCGATTCCATTTTTTTTTTTCCTGTTTGTTCTAGGTTCTACTGGTACAGTACAGTATGTTTCATGTTTGTTCTAGATTCTACTGGGACAGTATGTTTCATGTTTGTTCTAGGTTATACTGGTACAGTACAGTATGTTTCCTGTTTGTTCTAGATTCTACTGGGACAGTATGTTTCATGTTTGTTCTAGATTCTACTGGTACAGTACAGTATGTTTCCTGTTTGTTCTAGGTTCTACTGGTACAGTACAGTATGTTTCCTGTTTGTTCTAGGTTCTACTGGTACAGTAGTCATCTATGTACCTATACTGTATATTCACACATTCCAGCCATTCTTTTTTGACTCCTCTGTTTGTTCTAAATCCATTTTATTTGTTCATCTTTTCTCTGTCTGCTCTAGGTTCTACTGGGACTTGGTAATGCTGGTCATGATGATGGGGAACCTGATCATCATTCCTGTAGGAATAACCTTCTTCTCAGAGCAGACCACCACTACCTGGCTAATATTCAACGTAGCATCAGACACCATCTTCCTCGTGGATCTGGTCATGAACTTCCGCACGGGGATCGTCAACGAGGAGAGCTCCGAGATCATCCTGGACCCCAAGGTCATAAAGATGAACTACCTAAAGAGCTGGTTTGTGGTCGACTTCCTCTCGTCCATACCAGTGGATTATATATTTCTAATAGTGGAAAAGGGGTTTGACTCAGAGGTGTACAAGACGGCGAGGGCGCTGAGGATCGTGAGGTTTACTAAGATTCTGTCTCTTCTGAGGCTACTGAGACTTTCCCGACTCATCAGATACATACACCAGTGGGAGGAGGTAAGAGAAGCAGTAAAAAGTGTGTGTGTGTGTGTGTGCGTGTGTGTGTGCGTGCGTGCGTGTGTGTGTGCACTGTATGTACTCACCTTAATGTGTTCATGGGTGTATGAGGGAGGAAAAAGGTCAAGAGAGTGAGTGCCACCATGCATGTTCATGCGTGTTTGTATTTTGTGTCTCTACCAGAATGTCAAAGGTCACGACAAAACCCCAAGCCCTATTTTTTCTCTATTTCTCCCCGTAGTCTGTAACAGACCAACTCTCATTATCCAAATACTGACTGTCTGCACGTTAACATAACTGAGACTGTCACTGTCACTTCAGAGACATTTGAAATCCATATGACAGTAAAAGAGGCCAGAAAAAGGTAGCGGGGTAGTGAACCCTTTCAGAAAGTGCCCTCCTCTTCTCGGTCCCTTAAACAGGCAGAATGCCACTGCCACTAAACAGTTTGGAGGTAGAGAGAGAAAGAGAGAGCGAGAGAGAGAGAGAGAGAGAGAGAGTGATTGTAACTCGTTACCCTCTTATTGAGCTATTTCACTTCATCATGAGTCACTCACTCCATTTAACCAGCTGGTAATGCTCTCCCTATCATTCCTTTATTTAGCTGATTGATCAATGGATCAACACGAATGTGCAAAACGTGCAAACTATGATCATTTGCCAGAAAGCTGACATGATGCTCCCACAGGGACTTTTGAAATTGGGAGACCTCAATGAGGTCAATAGCAAATTCACAGACCGGAGATTCTGTGCCAATAGGCTTTGTGCTCAGACATTAATGCATTACAATCCTGTCTAGCACCTTCCATGGGCTTAATTTAGCTTACTAAAGGTATGACCCAACTATTGTCATTCCAAATGATTCCAAATGTAATGTTGCGTTAGACGGAGATAGGATTTAATCAGACTAGTTTATTTAATATGTTGACTGTCCAGACAAAGCTTGACAGAACAACCTAATACTTCTGATGCGGCATTGATGATGCAGTTTATATAACCTAGCGTAATGTTTCTGTCCTGTAGCTCCTCCTCCTGCTCCGCCTCTCCCTCTGTCTACCACTGTCCTGTAGCTCCTCCTTCTGCTCCGCCTCTCCCTCTGTCTACCACTGTCCTGTAGCTCCTCCTCCTGCTATGTCTCTCCCTCTGTCTACCACTGTCCTGTAGCTCCTCCTCCTGCTATGTATCTCCCTCTGTCTACCGCTGTCCTGTAGCTCCTCCTCCTGCTCTGCCTATTCCTCTGTCTACCAATGTCCTGTAGCTCCTCCTCCTGCTCCGCCTTTCCCTCTGTCTACCACTGTCCTGTAGCTCCTCCTCCTGCTCCACTTCTCTTCCTGTCTACCACTGTCCTGCAGCTCCTCCTCCTGCTCCGCCTCTCCCTCTGTCTACCACTGTTCTGTAGCTCCTCCCCGTGCTCCGCCTCTCCCTCTGTCTACCACTGTCCTGTAGCTCCTCCTCCTGCTCCGCCTCTCCCTCTGTCTACCACTGTTCTGTAGCTCCTCCCCGTGCTCCGCCTCTCCCTCTGTCTACCACTGTCCTGTAGCTCCTCCTCCTGCTCCGCCTCTCCCTCTGTCTACCACTGTCCTGTAGCTCCTCCTCCTGCTCCGCCTCTCCCTCTTGTCTACCACTGTTCTGTAGCTCCTCCCCGTGCTCCGCCTCTCCCTCTGTCTACAACTGTCCTGTAGCTCCTCCTCCTGCTCTGCCTCTCCCTCTGTCTACCACTGTCCTGTAGCTCCTCCTCCTGCTCCGCCTCTCCCTCTGTCCACCACTCGTCTTCTTCCCGCTCTCCTCTCCTCTTTAATACTCAGCTGTTTTCTCAGCAAGCAATGACTTTATTAATGTCCTTACCTACACAATTAAGAGTTTCACAATTAAGGGTTACCATGACACTGCTGTCAAGCCCCTCTCTGAGCCCGTCCTATCAGCATTTGCTTTAGCCTGACTGGAGTGCCCGATGGGTGGAATATATTCTCCCACAGGACAATTTTATTGGTCCATTATTCCAGACAAGCTCATTAAAACACAGATAAAGTATTTGAACCCAGGTCTGCTCTAAGTGGTTTTGATTGTCTGATTCAACCAGAGACCAGCTAGACCTACTGGCACAAACTGTACAGCTCCTGTGCTGTTGCCAAGGTCTAACCTCTAGATAGTTCATTTCTGGCACAGGCTGAAATGTGTAGTCCACATAATACAATTTGCACAGCTGTGCCTGGCATAGGAACAACACCATTGCATGGTAGAGGACGTTGGAAGCGGAAAATCATATTCCATGTTTTTACACGGATGGTTGATAATTCAAATATAATACAAAACTGCAGTGACAAACTGCTTTCTCTCGCTCTCTCTCTCTCTCTCTCTCTCTCTCTCTCTCTCGCTCTCTCTCTTCTCTCTCTTCTTTCTGTTCTCTCTCTTCTCTCTATTCTCTCTTGTTGTTCCACCTCTGTTCAGACAGCCTTGTTTGGCCCACTGTATGGAATAGATAGTTATTTTGGTGTAACCAGACGAAAATAAAAAGATGAATAAACCGAGAGTGAAAGAAACCGACACACTGTGCCTGTGTTCCAAAATGGTATCCTTATGCCCTATATAGTGCCCATAAGGCTCTGGTTAAAAATAGTGCACTTTATAGGCAACAGCTTGCCATTTGGGACGTAGCCAGTATCCAACCCAGTCAGAGGAAAAAGGAGTAGGCACTCAGTCAGTCGTACACCAAACTGTCGTAACGCGTTATCCATCCCACAGTAGATAACCACACAACGAAGGGATAAACACAGCCCACTGCTGTCACAATGGCCCAACGCTGCAGTCTGTCATTAAATTAGACCCTTTCTGTTGGATTACGAAAGATCTCGATGGTGCAGCCAGGGCCTTCTGCAGTCTGGAGCCACTGCCCTCAGCATTCCTGTCATTCCTCTGTCTGGCCTGTTAAATATCAGTCCCCTCCCTCTACTACCATAGACAGATACAGTGGCAGCTCTTCAATCATTCCCCTCCCTCCCTCTACTGCTATGACAGATGGGACAAACACCAAATTGAGACTCTCAGTGTACAACGTTAAACACCAAATAATGCATGCAGAGCAGAATTAAGCCGCTACCTGCTAATTATCAAAATCCAGAAAAGAGATGTTCAATTCTACAACCACCTTAAAGGAAGTGATTCCCAAACCTTCCATAACAAAGCATTCACCTACAGAGAGATGAACCTGGAGAAGAGTCCCATAAGCAAGCTGGTCCTGGGGGTCTGTTCACAAACAGACCCCACAGAGCCCCAGGACAGCAACACATTTAGACCCAGCCAAATCATGAGAAAACAAAAAGATAATTACTTGACACGTTGGAAAGAATTAACAAAAGACAGAGCAAACTAGAATTCTATTTGGCCCTAAACAGATAGTACAGAGTGGCAGAATACCTGACCACTGTGGCTGACCCCAAATTAAGGAAAGCTTTGTACAGATTTGAGAGAGGCCACCATGCATACTGCCCACAAAAGGAGGTGGAAACTGAGCTGCACTTCCTAAACTCCTGCCAAGTGTATGACCATACGAGACACATATTTACCTCAGATTACACAGACCCACAAAGAATAAAAAAAAAAAAAAATCAAATTTTGATAAACTCCCCTATCTATTTGGGTGATATACCACAGTGTGCCATCACAGCAGCAATATTTGTGACCTGTTGCCACAAGAAAAGGGCAACCACCATTGTAAATACAACCCATATTTATGTTTATTTATTTGCACATTGTTACAACACTGTATATAGCCATAATATGACATTTGAAATGTCTCTATTATTTTGGAACTTTTGTGAGTGTATTATCTATTTCACTTGCTTTTCCATGCCAATAAAGCCCTTTGAATTTAATGTAATTGACAGTGGCAGCTCTTCCATCAGTCCTCTCCCTCCCTCTGCTTTCAGAGATGGAGACAGTGACAGCTATTTCACCAGTCCACTCCCTCCCTCTGCTTTCAGAGATGGAGACAGTGACAGCTATTTCACCAGTCCACTCCCTCCCTCTGCTTTCAGAGATGGAGACAGTGACAGCTATTTCACCAGTCCACTCCCTCCCTCTGCTTTCAGAGATGGAGTCAGTGACAGCTATTTCCCCAGTCCACCCCCTCCCTCTGAGGTCAGAGATGGAGACAGTGACGGCTCTTCCATCAGCCCATTCCCTCCCTCTGCAGAGACCAGAGCCAGATACAGCTCTTTATCTCACCAGGGGCTGAGAGAAACACAAGGCAGAGCCCAGCCAGACAGTATTATTCTCTTTATTATCCTCAGTCTCTGTAGACTGAGCAGCCAGCCACTGATTCCTTAAGAATGCCATGTGTAGCCACTACAGCCATCTCTGCATGTCTCAACATATTAGTGTTATATCATTTTTGTATTAATCAATCAATCACATTTATTTTATATAGCCCTTATTACATCAGCAGTTGTCACAAAGAGCTTCACAGATACTTAGCCTAAAGCCCCAAAAAGCCAGCAATGCAAATATTTACTAATATTTACTATGTCTCTGGTCTCTGACTTCAGAGGGAGAGAGGGGACTGATGGAAGAGCTGCCACTGTCTCTGGTCTCTTACCTCAAAGGGAGAGAGTGGACTGATGGAAGAGCTGCCACTGTCTCTGGTCTCTGACTTCAGAGGGAGAGAGTGGACTGATGGAAGAGCTGCCACTGTCTCTGGTCTCTGACTTCAGAGGGAGAGAGTGGACTGATGGAAGAGCTGCCAATGTCTCTGGTCTCTGACCTAGTCAGGCCCACATTAATGGGGATCTCAATTGTAAACTGGTTAATAGTCAGACCCACATTATAGGGATCTCAATTGTAAACTGGTTAATAGTCAGACCCACGTTAATGGGGATCTCAACTGTAAACTGGTTAATAGTCAGACCCACATTATGGGGATCTCAACTGTAAACTGGTTGATAGTCAGGCCCACGTTAATGGGGATCTCAACTGTAAACTGGTTGATAGTCAGGCCCACGTTAATGGGGATTTCAACTGTAAACTGGTTGATAGTCAGGCCCACGTTAATGGGGATCTCAACTGTAAACTGGTTGATAGTCAGGCCCACGTTAATGGGGATCTCAACTGTAAACTGGTTGATAGTCAGGCCCACGTTAATGGGGATTTCAACTGTAAACTGGTTGATAGTCAGGCCCACGTTAATGGGGATCTCAACTGTAAACTGGTTAATAGTCAGACCCACATTATGGGGATCTCAACTGTAAACTGGTTAATAGTCAGACCCAGATTAATGGGGATCTCAACTGTAAACTGGTTGATAGTCAGGCCCACGTTAATGGGGATCTCAACTGTAAACTGGTTAATAGTCAGACCCAGATTAATGGGGATCTCAACTGTAAACTGGTTGATAGTCAGGCCCACGTTAATGGGGATTTCAACTGTAAACTGGTTGATAGTCAGGCCCACGTTAATGGGGATCTCAACTGTAAACTGGTTGATAGTCAGGCCCACGTTAATGGGGATCTCAACTGTAAACTGGTTGATAGTCAGGCCCACGTTAATGGGGATTTCAACTGTAAACTGGTTGATAGTCAGGCCCACGTTAATGGGGATCTCAACTGTAAACTGGTTAATAGTCAGACCCACATTATGGGGATCTCAACTGTAAACTGGTTAATAGTCAGACCCAGATTAATGGGGATCTCAACTGTAAACTGGTTGATAGTCAGGCCCACGTTAATGGGGATCTCAACTGTAAACTGGTTAATAGTCAGACCCAGATTAATGGGGATCTCAACTGTAAACTGGTTGATAGTCAGGCCCACATTAATGGGGATCTCAACTGTAAACTGGTTGATAGTCAGGCCCACATTAATGGGGATCTCAACTGTAAACTGGTTGATAGTCAGGCCCACGTTAATGGGGATTTCAACTGTAAACTGGTTGATAGTCAGGCCCACGTTAATGGGGATCTCAACTGTAAACTGGTTAATAGTCAGACCCAGATTAATGGGGATCTCAACTGTAAACTAGTAGATAGTCAGACCCAGATTAATGAGGATCTCAACTGTAAACTGGTTGATAGTCAGGCCCACGTTAATGGGGATCTCAACTGTATACTGGTTAATAGTCAGACCCAGATTAATGGGGATCTCAACTGTAAACTAGTTGATAGTCAGACCCAGATTAATGGGGATCTCAACTGTAAACTGGTTAATAGTCAGACCCAGATTAATGGGGATCTCAACTGTAAACTGGTTAATAGTCAGGCCCACATTAATGGGGAGCTCAACTATAAACTGGTTAATAGTCAGGCCCACATTAATGGGGATCTCAACTGTAAACTGGTTAATAGTCAGACCCACATTAATGGGGATCTCAAATGTAAACTGGTTAATAGTCAGACCCACATTAATGGGGATCTCAACTGTAAACTGGTTAATAGTCAGACCCACATTAATGGGGATCTCAACTGTAAACTGGTTAATAGTCAGACTGACATTAATGGGGAGCTCAACTGTAAACTGGTTGATAGTCAGGCCCACATTAGTGGGGAGCTCAACTGTAAACTGGTTAATAGTCAGACTGACATTAATGGGGAGCTCAACTGTAAACTGGTTGATAGTCAGACTGACATTAATGGGGAGCTCAACTGTAAACTGGTTGATAGTCAGACTGACATTAATGGGGAGCTCAACTGTAAACTGGTTGATAGTCAGACTGACATTAATGGGGAGCTCAAATGTAAACTGGTTGATAGTCAGACTGACATTAATGGGGAGCTCAACTGTAAACTGGTTGATAGTCAGGCCCACGTTAATGGGGAGCTCAACTGTATACTGGTTAATAGTCAGGCCCACATTAATGGGGAGCTCAACTGTAAACTGGTTGATAGTCAGACCCAGATTAATGGGGCGCTCAACTGTAAACTGGTTAATAGTCAGGCCCACGTTAATGGGGAGCTCAACTGTATACTGGTTGATAGTCAGGCCCACGTTAATGGGGAGCTCAACTGTAAACTGGTTAATAGTCAGGCCCACGTTAATGGGGATCTCAACTGTAAACTGGTTGATAGCTCATCTCAGACCCCATATATATTTTCTCCAATTGCCTACCTACATTGTAAATGTTACGCCAGGGATCCGGGTCAACTGATGCATTAAATTAGTGTCAACAATCGCCTTGCATCTTTAAAGCAGCCAATTACCCTGTCTCTTTAAGAGGCCTGTCACCCTGTCTTTAAGAAACCCTCTGTCTACCTGAGGGAAGAGAGGTAGCCTGAGCCTTAGTGATTCATGACTTAGCAGGTTGGTAATTGATCTTAGAAGAGGAGAATGTGAGCCAACTGACCTGTGTACTGTATCTAGTTCAATGGTTGGCAACAGAAGAGGGACATCCTGAACAGAGAGAGAGAGAGAAGAGCAGTATTGAACTGGAGTAGGTTACATTTTGATCAGACCATTGTTAAGTTCCGACCCCGTGTTGGATACAAGAAGGAGGTACCAAGCAGATCACAGGTGTTGTTACATCCATTCTATTTGCCATCAAGTCGACCATGGTGATGTGACGTAACCGTAGTGATGTGACGTAACCGTAGTGATGTGACGTAACCGTAGTGATGTGACGTAACCGTAGTGATGTGACGTAACCGTAGTGATGTGACGTAACCATGATGTAGGCTGTGTTGTCAAATAATCTTATACATCCTATTTATAGACTCTTCTTCTGTAGGGGAGAAAAAATAAATTGTCCGCAACAGTGAAACGGGCTACTTCTATGAGAATTAATGAGGAGGCGGAACACACCTCAATTCAAACTGTTGTTAGAAAATAATTTGAAATTGATCAATTGAAACATAGGCTGCCTGCTAATTATCTATAAGCTGTCTTGGTTGGAGGGCAGCGCCGGTTAACTGTCCTGTTGCGTAACATTCACATTTTGGAAGAGCGAGTGCATTCTGACATCACTTGCGTAAAAAAACTCACGCTAGGGGCTACCGTTAGCGATATTTGGAACTCACACGTGAAAAGGTTAAAACACTTTTAAAATAGGCCTGGCCCTGTTCTTACCTGATATCCCAGCGATAATGCTTTGCATTGTGCCTGGAAAGAAAACACTTAAATTTGCTCAACTTGCCATTAGCTCAAATTACCCCAAGACAAACTTTTGGACAATATTAGCCCACACAGCTACAAGGAAGCACTTTCATGTTAGGTTCAGGATCTCATATTGAAGTTCATAGAGACCCCAACTGATGTATAGAACAATCTTTATATGATCTACTTTGGTTTAGATACAAGCATCATGAAACCCCTGACACAATAAATTCATTCGACTTGGTGAAAATCTATTTTTTGGGATCTAAGTTGCTTACCACTTTTCCATGTGGTTTCTTCCTTCACAGACTTTATGAAATGATGACCTCTTCTTAAATATTTGGTCAAATTATTAATTGTCTGTATGGTTTCCAAGAAACAAGGGTGGCTCAACTTACCCCTTTGGCTCAATTTACCCCACTCTCTCCTATTGCCAATTAGAAATATACAATATATTCCTTTAAAAGAACATTTCTATCAAGACAAATTAAAAATGTAGTGTTCCACTAAAGAAATGTCAAAGATATAATTTATTAAGCGGTAAGATAAGATATACTTTACATTTTTTCTCTCCATCTCCTATGGAATAATATTCTGCTTTTTTTCACCAACCTCTCTGATATACAAATAAAATCAAATGTATTTATAAAGCCCTTCTTACATCAGCTGATGTCACAGTGTGCTGTACAGAAACCCAGCCTATAACCCCAAACAGCAAGCAATGCAGGTGTAGAAGCACAGTGGCTAGGAAAAACTCCCTAGAAAGGCCAGAACCTAGGAAGAAACCTAGAGAGGAACCAGGATGTGAGGGGTGGCAAGTCATCTTCTGGCTGTGCTGGGTGGAGATTATAACAGAACATGGCCACGATTTTAAATTGTTCATAGATGACCAGCAGGGTCAAATAATAATAATCACAGTGGTTGTCGAGGGTGCAACAGGTCAGCACCTCAGGAGTAAATGTCAGTTGGCTTTTCATAGCCGATCATTCAGAGTATCTCTACCGCTCCTGCTGTCTCTAGAGAGTTGAAAACAGCAGGTCTGGGACAGGTAGCACGTCTGGTGAACAGGTCAGGGTTCCATACCCGCAGGCAGAACAGTTGAAACTGGAGCAGCAGCACGGCCAGGTGGATTGGGGACAGCAAGGAGTCATCAGGCCAGGTAGTCCTGAGGCATGGTCCTAGGGCTCAGGTCCTCCGAGAGAGAGAAAGAAAGAAAGAAAGAAAGAAAGAAAGAAAGAAAGAAAGAAAGAAAGAGAGAGAGAGAATTAGAGAGAGCATACTTAAATTCACACAGGACACCGGATAAGAGAGGAGAAATACTCCAGATATAACAGACTGACCCTCGCCCAAAGTGTTTGAAATTATTTCAAGTAGTATTTGAACCCTGGTCTGGCCAGAGCAGGTAGACAGTTGGTCTGAGTTCATCGTGTGTTTTGCCTTATCAGTAGGAGTGTGGTCCAGTGCCAAATATTAGGCTAATTTAACACCTGGCGCAATAACACGTACACACACACACAGACACACACACACACACCACCTGCCACAGGAACAGTTTGTCAAGCCAAGTCCTTGATGCTACTGCCACTGGGTCACCACAAGATACTGTACTCTCTCGAACCAATACTCTCAGTCACGTTGGTGCGTGTGTGTGTGTGTATGTGTGTGTGTGTCTGTGTGTGTGACAGCAGTACCCACGGGCTAACATGGTGTATCCCCTTTGCTTCATCTCTGGTCACGTCTGCCTTTTCAAAAAAGTATTATTATAGATATAAAAACGCTTGAGAATCTACCTGCCAGTTGACAGAGAAGTGGACAGAGAGACAGGATCTGAAATGGGTGTTGTTAGAGTTTACATTTACCTGCTTGTTTGTTCTTCTGGAGCATTTACTTTAATCACATTTTAAAATAATGTAACCTCTTATTATTATTATTATTATTATTATTTTTTATTTCACCTTAATTTAACCAGGTAGGCATGTTGAGAACAAGTTCTCATTTACAACTGCGACCTGGCCAAGATAAAACAAAGCAGTTCAACACATACAACAACACATAGTTACACATTGGAGTAAACAGGTATTCATTGTTGTTTTAAATTACACATTATTGTAATATAATGTAGAGACCCAACCCAATCAGGAGCTGTGGGAATCACCTAGTCACGCGGAGGTGAAATTCTCATATGCAAATGCTGCATAGGGGAACAGGGGTATGATTGGCTGAGGGATTGCATCTGCTCTGTTGTTTTGCGTAGAGATGGCACTGTCGCTGTCGGTACACTGTTCAGGCTTCTGACAGCCTAAGCACATCTTCTGCTTTCCCTCTTCCACGCGTGCTGTGTGAGACTGGGTGGGTGGGTGACTGGATTTGACAGACCTATTTAGAGGCTAGGGAATTCTTCGGGAAGGGAATTCTGTCAGCGTACAGATGAGGGGGAAGCCTGAGTTGTGTAGACCCTGAGCACGGAAACTGACAGCCATTTTGATTACTCAGCTCTCAGTGTGTAGCGTTTTATACACATATTATAAGTGTGTTGTACGTTATGCTAGTATATAATATAAGTATAACATACAGTATGTTCCCTCTAGTCATAATTGGGTGTTTTACCTTAAATCCTTTTCCCTGTCTGTAGTCTATATTCCCATTTCCCATAAAGAGAAAAAAAAATTAAAAATCCGGACATAAACTCCTGTTTATTCACTTGATTTATCTGAGTTGTTATCGAGAATTTAGTTAATTAAATGTGTTACAACAGTTAAAGGGCAATTTGCTCCGGACCGTAATGTACTGCCTAATTTGATTCAACAAACATCTAATGTTTCTCTGGGTTGGGATGCTAATGCAATTTCATCTCCTTTCCTCTCATTTAACAATCTTGACTCAGAAGCAGATTGCCTGGTTGCATTGTGCCTTGCAGAAATAAACAAGAACTTGTGGTTCCTCTTTCCGATGGTCTCGTACCCCCCTTCTGGGGCCCTGAACAAGGTCCCATAGAGAGAACACTGAGTGCCTAGCCTGCGCTGTAAACATGGTCCTACTGGAGTCAGGTCACAGATCTGGCTAGTCAAGCTCTGCTCACTGAGGAAGAATCAATAAGACTCCTGCCCTCGGCTGGAGAACCCGATAGCTTTTTTGTACACTCCAATAACTTGAGTAGCCTGTTTGTGTCTTGGCATGACAACCACAATAAGAGTTGTGGTTGTCATGCCTACAAACTGATCTAGGACCACACTATGACCTGAGAGGGCTCCAGCCACAGTAGACAAAGCCCATGTCCCCCTATACCAAGACACTTAGCTGTCCTTAACCCAATATCCCCCTGTGCCAAGACACTTAGCTGTCCTTAACCCAATATCCCCCATGCCAAGACACATAGCTGTCCTTAACCCAATATCCCCCTATGCCAAGACACTTAGCTGTCCTTAACCCAATATCCCCCTATACTAAGACACATAGCTGTCCTTAACCCAATATCCCCCTATGATAAGACACATAGCTGTCCTTAACCCAATATCCCCCTATGCTAAGACACATAGCTGTCCTTAACCCAATATCCCCCTATGCTAAGACACATAGCTGTCCTTAACCCAATATCCCCCTATGCTAAGACACATAGCTGTCCTTAACCCAATATCCCCCTATGCTAAGACACATAGCTGTCCTTAACCCAATATCCCCCTATGCCAAGACACTTAGCTGTCCTTAACCCAATATCCCCCTATGCCAAGACACTTAGCTGTCCTTAACCCAATATCCCCCTATGCTAAGACACATAGCTGTCCTTAACCCAATATCCCCCTATGTTAAGACACATAGCTGTCCTTAACCCAATATCCCCCTATGCCAAGACACTTAGCTGTCCTTAACCCAATATCCCCCTATGCCAAGACACTTAGCTGTCCTTAACCCAATATCCCCCTATGCCAAGACACTTAGCTGTCCTTAACCCAATATCCCCCTATGCTAAGACACATAGCTGTCCTTAACCCAATATCCCCCTATGTTAAGACACATAGCTGTCCTTAACCCAATATCCCCGTATGCCAAGACACTTAGCTGTCCTTAACCCAATATCCCCCTATGCCAAGACACTTAGCTGTCCTTAACCCAATATCCCCCTGTGCTAAGACACATAGCTGTCCTTAACCCAATATCCCCCTGTTCCAAGACACTTAGCTGTCCTTAACCCAATATCCCCCTGTGCTAAGACACTTAGCTGTCCTTAACCCAATATCCCCCTATGCTATGACACATAGCTGTCCTTAACCCTATATCCCCCTGTGCTAAGACACTTAGCTGTCCTTAACCCAATATCCCCCTGTGCTAAGACACTTAGCTGTCCTTAACCCAATATCCCCCTATGTTAAGACACATAGCTGTCCTTAACCCAATATCCCCCTATGCCAAGACACTTAGCTGTCCTTAACCCAATATCCCCCTATGCCAAGACACTTAGCTGTGCTTAACCCAATATCCCCCTATGCCAAGACACTTAGCTGTCCTTAACCCAATATCCCCCTGTGCTAAGACACATAGCTGTCCTTAACCCAATATCCCCCTGTTCCAAGACACTTAGCTGTCCTTAACCCAATATCCCCCTGTGCTAAGACACTTAGCTGTCCTTAACCCAATATCCCCCTATGCTATGACACATAGCTGTCCTTAACCCTATATCCCCCTGTGCTAAGACACTTAGCTGTCCTTAACCCAATATCCCCCTGTGCTAAGACACTTAGCTGTCCTTAACCCAATATCCCCCTATGCTATGACACATAGCTGTCCTTAACCCTATATCCCTCTGTGCTAAGACACTTAGCTGTCCTTAACCCAATATCCCCCTATGCTATGACACTTAGCTGTCCTTAACCCAATATCCCCCTGTGCTAAGACACATAGCTGTCCTTAACTCAATATCCCCCTATGCTAAGACACATAGCTGTCCTTAACCCAATATCCCCCTATGCTAAGACACATAGCTGTCCTTAACCCAATATTCCCCTATGCTAAGACACATAGCTGTCCTTAACCCAATATCCCCCTATGCCAAGACACTTAGCTGTCCTTAACCCAATATCCCCCTATGCCAATACACTTAGCTGTCCTTAACCCAATATCCCCCTATGCTAAGACACATAGCTGTCCTTAACCCAATATCCCCCTATGCCAAGACACTTAGCTGTCCTTAACCCAATATCCCACTGTGCTAAGACACATAGCTGTCCTTAACTCAATATCCCCCTATGCTAAGACACATAGCTGTCCTTAACCCAATATCCCCCTATGCTAAGACACATAGCTGTCCTTAACCCAATATTCCCCTATGCTAAGACACATAGCTGTCCTTAACCCAATATCCCCCTATGCCAAGACACTTAGCTGTCCTTAACCCAATATCCCCCTATGCCAATACACTTAGCTGTCCTTAACCCAATATCCCCCTATGCTAAGACACATAGCTGTCCTTAACCCAATATCCCCCTATGCCAAGACACTTAGCTGTCCTTAACCCAATATCCCCCTGTGCTAAGACACATAGCTGTCCTTAACCCAATATCCCCCTGTTCCAAGACACTTAGCTGTCCTTAACCCAATATCCCCCTGTGCTAAGACACTTAGCTGTCCTTAACCCAATATCCCCCTATGCTATGACACATAGCTGTCCTTAACCCAATATCCCCCTGTGCTAAGACACTTAGCTGTCCTTAACCCAATATCCCCCTGTGCTAAGACACTTAGCTGTCCTTAACCCAATATCCCCCTATGCTATGACACATAGCTGTCCTTAACCCTATATCCCCCTGTGCTAAGACACTTAGCTGTCCTTAACCCAATATCCCCCTATGCTATGACACTTAGCTGTCCTTAACCCAATATCCCCCTGTGCTAAGACACTTAGCTGTCCTTAACCCAATATCCCCCTATGCTAAGACACATAGCTGTCCTTAACCCTATATCCCCCTGTGCTAAGACACATAGCTGTCCTTAACCCAATATCCCCCTATGCTAAGACACATAGCTGTCCTTAACCCAATATCCCCCTATGCTAAGACACATAGCTGTCCTTAACCCAATATTCCCTATGCTAAGACACATAGCTGTCCTTAACCCAATATCCCCCTATGCCAAGACACTTAGCTGTCCTTAACCCAATATCCCCCTATGCCAATACACTTAGCTGTCCTTAACCCAATATCCCCCTATGCTAAGACACATAGCTGTCCTTAACCCAATATCCCCCTACGCTAAGACACATAGCTGTCCTTAACCCAATATCCCCCTATGCTAAGACACATAGCTGTCCTTAACCCAATATCCCCCTATGCCAAGACACTTAGCTGTCCTTAACCCAATATCCCCCTATGCCAAGACACTTAGCTGTCCTTAACCCAATATCCCCCTATGCTAAGACACATAGCTGTCCTTAACCCAATATCCCCCTATGCTAAGACACATAGCTGTCCTTAACCCAATATACCCCTATGCTAAGACACATAGCTGTCCTTAACCCAATATCCCACTATGCCAAGACACTTAGCTGTCCTTAACCTCATATCCCCCTCAGCTGTCCTTGCCTTCTTGCTCGACAGACACTTCCACAAACAGTAAAGCCTTTCAGCTGTTGGAATGTGTTTGACAGAAGACGTAGTTGTCAACATGAGCTAGTTATCACAGTGAGCATTCTCATCAGAGACTCCCAGATGATACACTGTAGGGTTGGGTATGCCTACTAAGGCCAGGAGAAGTAATGATGTCATTCATAGCAGTCTACAAAGACAGGGATACCAGTGGGAATAATGTTCTTCTGTAGCCGTTCGTTCCACATAGATGATGTAGTGCTTATGATCAACGTCAGAGAGGGGGAGAGAGAGGGGGATAGAGAAAGAGGGAGAGAGTGAGAGGGGGAGAGAGATAGAGGAAGAGGGAGAGAGAGAGGGGGAAGAGAGAGCGAGAGAGGGGGTGGAGAGAGAGGGGGGAGAGAGAGAGAGCGAGAGAGTGAGAGGGGGGAGATAAAGGGAGAGGATTTACTCTAAGGAAGATCTAAGTAATTGGATCTAGAAGAGCAGTAGCAGTGTTGCTGTATCTCCTGAAAGAAAAAGGCCTTGAGGTCGGAAGTTACTCCGGGCAGGGATTGTAGGCCAAGAGTCCTGGCCTACTGGCTGGTGATTCTGCTCCTTCTCTCTCCATCCCTCCCTCCCTCCCAAATGTCAAATCAAAGGTAAAATAAAGGGGTGCTTATATTTGTCCTGTTTCACTGCAAGTGTGTAACCTGTATGGGTGTGAGGTGTGTTTTTAGCATATCCCAACTCCCCATGAGACACCTTCAGAGAGTGGGGTCACGGCCAGGGATCAGCCATTGGTGACGGAGGTGCAGAATCCCCAGCCAGCAGGCCATGGCTATTTCTTTCAGGAGATACAGCAATACTGCTGCTCATCTAGATCCAATTGCTTAGATCTTCCTTAGAATAAATCCCCCCCTCTCTCTCTCTCTCTCTCTCTCTCTCTCTCTCTCTCTCTCTCTCTCTCTCTCCCCCTCTCTCTCTCTCTCTCTCTCCCTATCCCCCCCTCTCTCTCTTTCTATGTTTATTTCATTGGCCTCTCAAGCTTTGCATCTCCTGTCATTTAGACGAGGTTCATGTCTGGCTTGCACCCTACTGATGAAACACTGGTCCTATGTGTAGCATGTGCTTAGCATGGAACACTCAAACAACGCAACTGATCAATGGAGGAGTAGTAATGAGATTAGCATAGAAAGATTAGACCAAAGACCAGTATATAATGTTTAGAGATAATGACGACATGTTTGTTTTATACAAATCAAAGTAATAGCATTTCACCATACAGAAACTCAGTGTTCAAATAATCTATTTCAATGCCTGAGGTAAAATTGTAGGTTATTTGAAGTTTCTGACAACATGTTTCAATAAGCCTGCTAGCTTAGGTTAACTGTTTTGAACTCAAAGGACACATTAAATAAATTTGCTTAGGCATTAATAATGTAAACAGATACATTTATGGTACAGTGTCAGTTAGATTTTAAACTTAGGAACATCTGTTGTCTGGCCATGGAATTAGTCCACTGCACCACCAGGATGGAGCTAACACACAATGGTTTCTTAACTCACACAAAGCTGTTCATTTCAGTCTGTTATTTTTATTTAACTAGGCAAGTCAGTTAATAACAAATTCTTATTTACAATGACGGCCTACCAGGGTACAGGGGGTTAACTACCTTGTTCAGGGACAGAAGGACAGATGTGTACCTTGTCAGCTCAGGGATTTGATCCAGCAACCTTTCGGTTACTGACCCAACGCAAATGGTTCTCAGGATGTTATTTGTTAGCTGGTAGGCTGCCATTTCAGACCCAGATTTGGCCTGACTTGGCTATCTTAAGTCTTCATGTCTCCAATGGAGTGGCACAGTCAGCACCACAGAGAGGCCCAGTCAGTACCACAGTCAGTATCACAGTCAGTATCACAGTCAGTACCACAGAGAGGCCCAGTCGGTACCACAGAGAGGTCCAGTCAGTATCACAGTCAGTATCACAGAGAAGCCCAGTCAGTACCACAGTCAGTATCACAGTCAGTACCACAGTCAGTATCACAATCAGTACCACAGTCAGTACCACAGAGAGGCCCAGTCAGTACCACAGTCAGTATCACAGTCAGTACCACAGAGAGGTCCAGTCAGTACCACAGTCAGTATCACAGTCAGTATCACAGTCAGTACCACAGTCAGTACCACAGAGAGGCCCAGTCAGTATCACAGTCAGTATCACAGTCAGTACCACAGTCAGTATCACAGAGAGGCCCAGTCAGTACCACAGTCAGTATCACAGTCAGTACCACAGTCAGTATCACAGTCAGTACCACAGTCCAGTATCACAGTCAGTACCACAGTCCAGTATCACAGTCAGTACCACAGTCAGTACCACAGAGAGGTCCAGTCAGTACCACAGTCCAGTATCACAGTCAGTATCACAGTCAGTACCACAGTCAGTATCACAGTCAGTGCCACAGAGAGGTCCAGTCAGTACCACAGTCAGTACCACAGTCAGTATCACAGTCAGTACCACAGTCTAGTATCACAGTCAGTACCACAGTCAGTACCAGAGTCAGTACCACAGAGAGGTCCAGTCAGTATCACAGTCAGTACCACAGAGAGGTCCAGTCAGTATCACAGTCAGTATCACAGTCAGTATCACAGTCAGTACCACAGTCAGTGCCACAGATAGGTCCAGTCAGTATCACAGTCAGCACCACAGTCAGTATCACAGTCAGCACCACAGTCAGTATCACAGTCAGTACCACAGTCAGTATCACAGTCAGTATCACTCTGAATTTCCATGAACACTTTTTGATCTAACTCCCTAGTGGCTGGTACATCCACTGCACCGGAGAACAAAGCAATGAAGATGTCTACGCCTTCAAACATGATGGTGATACAGCTCTTTATGCTGCTGGGTCCTCATTAAGACATGGGGCTGCATCCGAAATGGCACCCTATTTAATAAATTGTGCACTACATAGGAAAAATGTTGGAATTTATGTATTCAATGTACAGTAGATCTCGTGCTTACATTCCCAGCAGGAATTCACCATTCTACGCTATGTCTGGATGCAAGAGAGAGAGAGAAAGAAAGAGGGAGAGAGAGAGAGAGAGAGAGAGAGAGAGAGAGAGAGAGAGAGAGAGAGAGAGAGAGAGAGAGAGAGAGAGAGAGAGAGAGAGAGAGAGAGAGAGAGAGAGAGAGAGAGAGAGAGAGAGAGAGAGAGAGAGAGAGAGAGAGGCCGTATTTGTCATGTGTTGATTGAAGTCTAATGACATGGGAGACGTATTTGCTGTACAGTAATGACGACATAATGAACCAAGTGATTCATTAGAATCTATTGGTGCATTCGGGGGGGTCCCATTTTACATCTCCAAGTTAATGTTCTTCTGCATCTTTTTGCAAAAACAAAATGTGGCACGCATTCATTGTGTAACGTCTCGGTTATGTTTTTTCCAAGTGGAACATACACTACTGTAAAATTTACA
Source organism: Brachymystax lenok tsinlingensis (assembly GCA_030435695.1). Lineage (NCBI taxonomy): Eukaryota > Metazoa > Chordata > Actinopteri > Salmoniformes > Salmonidae > Brachymystax > Brachymystax lenok. The sequence goes on along the minus strand of CM059795.1, from coordinate 8,164,391 downwards.
GTATCAATCTGAATCAGGAGTTAGGCTGTTGTTTTACAGTATCAATCTGAATCAGGAGTTAGGCTGTTGTATTACAGTATGAGTCTGAATCAGGAGTTAGGCTGTTGTTTTACAGTGTCAATCTGAATCAGGAGTTAGGCTGTTGTATTACAGTATCAGTCTGAATCAGGAGTTAGGCTGTTGTATTACAGTATCAGTCTGAATCAGGAGTTAGGCTGTTGTTTTACAGTGTCAATCTGAATCAGGAGTTAGGCTGTTGTATTACAGTATCAGTCTGAATCAGGAGTTAGGCTGTTGTATTACAGTATCAGTCTGAATCAGGAGTTAGGCTGTTGTTTTACAGTGTCAATCTGAATCAGGAGTTAGGAATTAGATATATGTACATAGGACCTTAAAAAACTCAGTCTTTTAATGTTGAGGATATAGTAATGCTGGTGCAATCTAGTCAAATCCCTCCATCCCTCCTTCTTTCCATCACTTCTTCCATCCTTTCGTTCATCTCTCCATCCCTCAATCCCTCAATCCCTCCTTCCCTCATCCCTCCATCCCTCCTTCCCTCATCTCTCCATCCCTCCATCCCTCCTTCCCTCCTTCCCTCATCCCTCCTTCCCTCCTTCCCTCATCCCTCCATCCCTCCATCCCTCCATCCCTCCATCCCTCCTTCCCTCCTTCCCTCATCCCTCCTTCCCTCCATCCCTCCATCCCTCCTTCCCTCATCCCTCCTTCCCTCCTTCCCTCAATCCCTCAATCCCTCAATCCCTCCATCCCTCCTTAACCACATGGAGGCATAATCCTCCCAGAGTGTCTTCTCAACATACTCTAACACACACACACACAACTTAAACACACACACACACACACACACACACACACTCATAACTCTATCCAAGATACACACTCTCTCTCTCTCTCTCTCTCTCTCTCTCTCTCTCTCTCTCTCTCTCTCTCTCTCTCTCTCTCTCTCTCTCTCTCTCTCTCTACCTCTGTCTCTCGCTCTCTCTGACACCCACCCAAGTCTCAAACCTTTAATGGTTGACGGTTTAGCCACGTCCTTTTGATCTGTTTGGCCCTGTAGTCACTGTCAGTTTAGAAGCCTTTGTTAAGGCCTCTACAAGTGCAGGTGACATAAAACGCCAAATATTCATTGGTATGCTGTAATATATAATTACATATCTAATTGGAGGATTTGTCTAAGTCCAATTACCAGCAGCACTTTCCCTTGGTAGAAACACGGCATTCCTCCTCTGCTGTCTTAATACTGAAAATCATAAATTACTGGATGACTGAATTACTGGATGACTGGATGACTGGATGACTGGATAACTGAATGACTGAATGACTGGATGACTGGATGACTGGGTAGTTGAATGACTGAATGACTGGATGACTGGGTAGTTAAATGACTGAATGACTGGATGACTGGATAGTTGAATGACTGAATGACTGGATGACTGGATGACTGGATAGTTGAATGACTGGATGACTGAATGACTGGGTAGTTGAATGACTGGATGACTGGATTACTGGGTAGTTTAATGACAATGACTGAATGACTGAATGACTGAATGACTGAATGACTGAATGACTGAATGACTGGGTTGTTGAATGACTGAGTTACTGAATGACTGGATGACTGGGTAGTTGAATGACTGGATGACTGGGTAGTGGTATGACTGAATGACTGGATGACTGGATAGTTGAATGACTGGATGACTGAATGACTGGGTAGTTGAATGACTGGATGATTGGATTACTGTGTAGTTTAATGACAATGACTGAATGACTGAATGACTGGATGACTGGGTTGTTGATTGACTGGATGACTGGGTAATTGACTGAATGACTGAATGACTGGATGACTGGGTTGTTGAATGACTTGAGTTACTGAATGACTGGATGACTGGGTAATTGAATGACTGGATTACTGGGTAGTTGAACGCAATTTCTAACTAGCGTTATCGCAATGACTGGAAGTCTATGGTAACTACTAGTGTGCTACTATATACCATAGACTTCCAGTTATTGCGCTAACGCTAACTCTAACTTCCTTCATACAGACCTGGATGCAGAGACATAAAAATGCTATCCATGAGTTCATCTGATTCCGGGGAAGTAGATAAATGGCTTTATGGACAAAATCTGAAAGTATCCCTTTAACCAAATCCCTCCCACCCTGTGGCAGCAGTGTAAGCCACCAGGTCTATTAACGTTTCCTGTTAGTTAGGTCTTTGTACGTCATAGGGTTAATGGCACTACAGTTCTCCCTTAAAGCCTCCTTTAATTAAGTTAGTTAGTGACCACGCCGTATAATTCAGTTACTGTTTGTGTTGGATCGTGTTTAGTTCCAAGACCAGTAAGAAATCACATTATCAATAGGAATCCATATATTCTCTATTATAGATGCAGTGGGCGATCTCCGTTCAGATCTATGTAGAGGAAGGTAAAGGCAGCTACAGAAGGAACTCAGAGATAGCAACACATTGGTAATGGAGGTCTTTCAAAAACTCATTTTAGAAATCACATCACTAGGAAGTTAATATATTCTCTTGATACAGTAGTAATCTACTGTTGATGTAAAACAAACAAAGATGTGTCTTAAGTGGCACAATGAAATAATGCCAAGAGTGTGCAAAGCTGTCATCAAGACGAAGAATCTCAAATACAAAATATATTTTGATTTGTTTAACACTTTTTTTGGTTACTACATGATTTCATATGTGTTTTTTCATAGTGTTGATGTCTTCACTAGTATTCTACTATGTAGAGAATATTTCAAATAAAGAAAGACCCTTCAATGAGTACGTGTTTTAAAACTTTTGACCGGTAGTTTATAGTGCACTACTTTCGATCCAGGGCCTGGTCAAAAGTAGTGCACTATATTAGTAATAGGGTGCCATTTGGGACAGAGATTATGTTCTGTAAACAGGGAGTATTTTCAGAGTTACATTCAGTATAATATTACCTCAGTCTCTATGGCTTTCTCCTTAGCCTTTGGCAAATGTAATTATTTTGCTTGCTCATACAGTATGGTGTGTGTTCTGCTAGGGACGATGGTCCTCAGCCTTGTGTGTGTTCTGCCTTGTATTTATGGAACACCATTGTAAGCAATCTAATTATGCAAAGTTATGTTTTGGCCATATGTGAAACAAAGGGAAGGATTTTTTGAGGTGTTAATTTTGGGATTATCATAGCCCATTGAAAAGCCTAAATATGGCAAGGGGAAAGTGTCTTTTGAAGGGACATTGTTATCAACATATTTTTTTCAGAGAAATTACAGTTATTTGGTATTGATTTGAATCAGGGTTGAATCGGCACTTGAATTAGAGCTGATCAAACAGCTGACACAACCATTAAACATCCTGTTCCCTCCGTTAATATTTTACATCTGGTAATTTTTCTGCTATAATTAGCGATAGTGGATGGGCCTCTCTGTCTCTTTCTCGCAGGTTGGCATTTGTTGTTACGAGTCTTTCCCTGGAGGCAGATTTCTTGCAAGCCTTGCCCTGGAGGCAGCTCTGCAGAGTGGTCACTAGCTGATTTTTAACCTAACCCTAACCTTAACCACACTATTAACCCTAATGCTGAACCTTAAATTAAAACCAAAAAGCTAATTTTTGATGTCATACATTTTTACGATATAGGCAATTTTGACTTTGCAGCTGGCCCATCTAGCAGAAACTCTTTCTCACTATATCTTTCTGCCTATAATATGCTAATTTTCTTTAGATTTAGCAAATATCATCTTTAATCGGCAAAATCAAAACATGCATTTCTCCTTGTTAGGGATAATACATAAAAACATGAAACAAGCTAAATGAATGCAGCTCTGTGCAATGGTTTTACATTTTTATTTAACTAGGAAAGTCAGTTAACAACACATTCTTATTTATCTACCCAGTTATCCAGTCATTCACATCACGGCCTGATGTGATGCAGCCTGGATTCAAACCAGGGACCGCAGTGACACCTCTTGCACTGAGACGCAGTGCCTTAGACCGCTGAGCCGCTCAGGAGCCCAATGGTACTGCATTACCATCAGTATGGCGTGTGGTTGGTCTAGAAACATGTTGAGAAACAGTGATGTTATTTTGTCTCAGCAAAATAGATCCAGCAGAGCAGAGTAGACCTTTAAACAGGTTAACATTCATAAGGCCGCAGGGCCAGACGTAATACCAGGACGCATACTCAGAGCATGCGCTGACCAGCTGGCAAGTCTTCACTGACATTTTCAACCTCTCCCTGACCCAGTCTGTAATACCTACATAATTCAAGCAGACCACCATAGTCCCTGTGCCCAAGAACGTCAAGGTAACCTGTCTAAATGACTATCGCCTCGTAGCACTCACATCTGTCGACATTAAATGCTTTGAAAGGCTGTTCATGGATCACATCAACACCATCATTCCAGACACACTGAACCCACTCCAATTCGCAAACCGCCCCAACAGATCCACAGACGACGCACTCTACACTGCACTCCCACCTGGATAAGAGGAACACCTATGTGAAAATGTTGTTAATTGACTACAGGTCAGCATTCAACACCATAGTGCCTTCCAAGCTCATCACTAAGCTCAGGACACTGGGACGGGCTGCCCCCAGGCTGTGAGAGTAGACAATAACACAACCGGCATGCTGACCATCAACACGGGGGTCACACAGGGGTGCGTGCTTAGTCCCCTCCTGTACTCCCTGTTCACCCACGACTGTGTGGCCTCACACGACTCCAACACCATCATTAAGTTTGCTGACGACATGACTGTGGTAAAGACCTAGTGGCCGGGGACTTTAATGCATGAAAACTTAAATCCCTTTTACCAAATGTGCAACCAGAGGAACAAAAACTCTAAACCACCTTTACTCCACACATGAAGACGCATACTAAGCTCTCACTCGCCCTCCATTTGGCAAATCTGACCATAGTTCTATCCTCCTGATTCCTGCTTACTAGCAAAAACTAAAGCAGGAAGTACCAGTGACTCACTCAATACGGAAGTGGTCAATGATGCGGATGCTACGCTATTCAACTGTTTTGCTAGCACAGACTGAAATATGTTCCAGGATTCATCCGATGGTATTGAGGAGTAAACTACCTCAGTCACCGACTTCATCAATAAGTGCATCGATGACGTCGTCCCCACAGTGACCGTACGTACAGTACATATCCCAACCAAAAGCCATGGATTACAGGAAACACCTTCCAACACCTTCCAACAGGACAACAACCCTAAGCACACAGCCAAGACAACGCAGAAGTGGCTTCGGGAAAAGTCTCTGAATGTCCTTGAGTGGCCCAGCCAGAGCCAGAACTTGAACCCGATCGAACATCTCTGGAGAGACCAGAAAATAGATGTGCAGCGACGCTCCCAATCCAACCTGACAGAGCTTGAGAGGATCTGCAGGTCTGAATACTTTCCGAATGCACTGTAGATGCAAGAAGGAATTATACAACGAGCAAAGTGATCATGCAGTTTGTATGGGGCTGCTATTAAAGGGAACTGTGTTTGCGTATGATCAGGGGTGTATTAATTCCATTTATTCTGTTGAAAAAAACTTTTCTTAAACGGAAGTGAACGGAACGAAACCGGGATAAACATACCTGAATTTCTCAAGAAAACAAAAAAATGTATACAAACAAGAAATCCATTACGTCCTCTTTTAACATTTTCTCTGTCTGTCTAATAGATGCATCATTCTTAGTAAAAAAAATGTGTGCACAAGTTCTACACCGTTGTTTCCATCGATCGTTGACTTGCATTTAATTAAGTCTTCAGCTCCAAATGAAGGTCGTGTCTCATTAGCTAAAACAGCTGTGATTAGAACAGGAATAGAGAGGAGAGAGGGTCCGGGATGTTTTTGTGTGGGAGAGACTTGGTCAGAGGTGTTTTTGTAGGGTGGGCGGGCGGGGTGGTTAAAGAAAGACAGAGAGAGGGAGAGGATGGTGGAGAGGGAAGAGTGGGAGTAAGGCTGCATTTGTTTAATCGAGGCCTGTGGTAATTAGTTAAATCATATGGTGTATAGTGGTGCCTGCCACTGCCTGGCTACAAAGATGGTCCACAGGGGTCTCTCTCTAACCAGCAGAACATTAAACACTGATCCTCCACCCAACAGCAGCATCAGGGGACTGGCTAATTGTATGGAGTAATGTTAGGCAGTGGTTTTAGGCAGTATGTAAGTACTTCGTAGACTGACTCACCTCAAAAGTGATGCTTCCAATGTTCCCCAGCAACAGTAGCCATACAGTAGTAGGGGTCTGGGTGTCGTAGTAAGGGTTGTAGTAAGGGTCGTAGTCAGGGTCATAGTGAGGGTCGTAGTAAGGGTCTTGGTCAGGGTCGTGGTAAGAGTCGTAGTCAGGGTCGTAGTCAGGGTCTTGGTCGAGGTCGTGGTAAGGGTCGTAGTCAGGGTCTTGGTCAAGGTTGTGGTAAGGGTCGTAGTCAGGGTCGTAGTAAGGGTTGTAGTCAGTAAATCTTTCCTCAATAAAGAAGTTATCAGCAAAGTCAGTGCTAGTAGGAACAAACAAGTGTCAGGTTTTTGGGGGTAAGACATTTAGGGTGGGGTTACACAACGCAACTTTCCCACAATTGTAGCTGCAGTTGCAGTTCACAAGTGTCATCATTTCAAGCAACTTTGCTGACACATTAAATAACTTAAATGCAACTGAAATTGCGTGCAACAGCCAATCAAATTTAAGCTGCTTAAGTCATATCATTCCATATGGTTTGAGAATTCTAAACTCCAAAGTTTAGAACAACCAAAGTTGCATTGAAACTTTCTTGGTGTAACGCCAGCCCTATGATACTCTTTGAAGTGATAGGATTTTAGATGTTTTCAGAAGATGGGCCGGGACTCAGAGTGCATCAGAGAGAAGAGCATCAGAGAGCATCAGAGTGAAGCTGGTTCAACCATTGGCATGCCAGGACACAGCAGAGATTTGGCTGTGCTGAGCGGGAGCTGACCTCCCGTAGAGGTGGTACGGCCAAGAGACGAGAGGTGGCAGAACAGCTCAGGTTGGAATGTAGGGTTAGTGCATAGGTCTTGGAGACAGGCAGGCATTTTCCTGGGAGGAAGGGCAGCTCCTACCTGTCCAGGTTGAGCTTGAAGTGGTGGCCGACATTCAAGCTTAGTTATCTGCCAGGCACGCAGAGATGCGTGTTGCCACCTGGGTGTCAGAAGGAGGGTATGAGATTTGTAGTTGACTGCCATCCGCATAGCATTGATAAGAGAGACCATTATGAGTATATTGGAGCTGAGTGACTTGGTGTTTAGAGAAAAGAGGAGAGTGCCTAGAACCAAGCTCTGGGGGACACCAGTAGTGAGAGACACTCTCCACGCCACATGGTAGGAGCGGCCTGCCAGGTAGGATGCGATACAGGAGTGTGCAGATCCTGAGACGTCCAACCTTGAGAGGGTGGAGAGGAGGATCTGATGGTTCACGGTGTTGAAGGCAGTGGATAGATCTAGGAGGATGAGAACAGAGGAGAGAGAGTCAGCTTTGGCAGAGCGGAGAATCTCCATGACACAGAGAGCAGTCTCAGTTTAGTGACCCATCATGAAGCCTGAGGGCAAGAAGATCATTCTGAGAGAGATAACAAGAGAATTGGTCAGAGACGGCACGCTCAAGTCTTTTGGAAAGAAAAGATGGAAGGGATACCGGTCTGTAGTGTTTGACGTCAGAGGGGTCGAGGGTTAGTTTCTTGCGACTCTGGCCATTTTGATGTCAGAAGGGGACGCAGCCAGTGGTCAGGGATGAGTTGATGAGGGAAGTGAGGAATGGGAGAAGGTCTCCAGAGATGGTCTAGAGAAGGGAGGAGGGGATGGGGGTCGAGTGGTCACGTTGTCAGGCTGCTGGACATCACTAATCACAGGATTTCATCTAGAGAGAGGAGAGAGAGAGAGGTCAAGGCATAGGGTAGTTCTGTGCGAGTTGAGACCAGTGGACTCAGTAGGCGGAGTGAATGAGTAGCGGATGTTGTCAAACTTTTTTTTCAAAGTGATTGACAAAGTCGTTGTGTGTCTATGTGTGCACTGACAGAATTTTGTACATAAACAAGAACGAATGTTTGATTGAATTTGAGTCTTCAGATTTGCGCTGTAAACAGATTTCCTCCCAACTGCACTTCACAACAGGAACGAAGCTCATTCACAGCCGTGTCCAAATTAAAGATGCATAAAAGGGCATTTTAAATTGTGTGTAGGCTGCGTGCATCATGATGAGTATGTCCTTTGCATACCCTCCATTTATTTAGCTGAATGAATGAGGCGTACACAGTACTGTATGTGGTATATTTTCTTTGGAGTTCACTGTATAAAATTACACCTATACTATGCCATTCACTACCAGGTGGTTATCAATTTGGTTGAAGAATGTTGACGCATGTTGATATAAGCTTGGCAGGTTATAGATCATTTTGGACTTTAGCCAACTCCTCTGTCACCAACGTTTTAATGACGTTGGTGGCAGCTTGTTGAATCAATGTATTGGCGGTTTCCAAATTCGGCATGGGCGCCTGTAATTCTGGAGTTTGCATTGAATAAGTACCATGATACATTTTAACATGAGAAGCCTATGATCACTTCCGTGGTGTGGTTTTGAACCCATGACCTTAGCGTTGCCAGCGCCACGCTCATTCACGTCACACAACATTGTATACGTCCCAAATGGTACCCTCTTCACCGTAGAGAGCATTTATTTTGACCAAAGTGGGGCGGCAGGTACCCTAGAGGTTAGAGAGTTGGGCCAATAACCGAAATGTTGCTAGATCGAATTCCCCGAGCTGACAAGGTAAAATGATGTGATGTCATGGCCTTCATTTGATGTGTTGTCATGCCCTTCATTTGATGTGATGTCATGGCCTTCCAGATCCTCTGTCATGTGTTCACTGTGATGCCAAATGGCAAGGCAGAAAACTGACTAATTAGCAGACTAGTAATCACTAGTGAGGACTGAACCCATGACCTTGGTGTTACCAGCCAGTACAACACTCTTTCAAGACCTGCTACTAGTGTGTGTGTTAGCTGTAAAAGCTGATCCTGGTTGACCTCATCACATTATCTGATTCCCTCTTTGCCGTGACAGAGAGAGTTAGACTCCCGTGTCTTAAGAGATAAATACAAGCCTCATGTATTTCTTAATTCTAAGCCTATGGGTGTGTGGGTGAGTGTCAGCCAGTTTACTGTCCTGTACTTTATAGCATCAAGATACAGGACACTTTATTGCCACGCAAACCAATACCTTAGCCTCACCTCATACAGCAGACATTCATTGAAATGTGTGCATTCACAAATGTGCCAAGCAGCTAGAATATTCATGAATATAAATATCAACAAGTCTATAAGTCCAAAAAGTGCAGGGTCCCAGGGAGCCTGTATGGCTTAACTGAGCTGATATATAACATCATTCTGAAAATGTGTTCAGACCCTTTCAACGGTTTTATCTTACGTAAGTAAAGAAATATACTGTATGTTCTACAAAATACAGGCCTTAACGGGCACCATCCGAACCCAGCTGAACCCAGCCTCCCTCTGTCCCTAAATCCCTCCCTAGCCCCCTCCCTCTCATACTGTGCATCCATCCCTTCGGTACCAAGGACAAGGCAGACCATGCTGGGAAGCATAACAGAAGAAAAAGAGAGAAGTGGAAGAAGTCCAAATACAGAACGATATCATCTCAGTGATTCAACTCATCCATTGGGAGATACAGTGGCAGTACAAGAGAAGGCTAAAATTAGCCAGCTGAGCTAGCTCAACGGATGGCTGCTCGTCTCACAGTCCCAGTGCTCTGCTCCCTAAGAGAGAGAGAGAGAGAGAGAGAGAGAGAGAGAGAGAGAGAGAGAGAGAGAGAGAGAGAGAGAGAGAGAGAGAGAGAGAGAGAGAGAGAGAGAGAGAGAGAGAGAGAGAGAGAGAGAGAGAGAGTACTAATCACCTCTAAAGTAATACATTCTGTCAATGAATGTATAGCTATTGGCAAGGTGAAAGAGATCATGTTGTTTGACAGATACTTATTATAAGTGATACATTTCACAGACATTCAGCAGCAAGCTAAGTGACTCAGAGAGACTCAGAGAGACTCAGAGAGACTCAGAGAGAGAGAAAAGTAGGAAGCAGCAGCTTTGGCATATTTGCATTGCTAATACCCTGCGTGGCAGAAACAGAGAGGTTTTGACAGCTTGTCTACAACATCCTGGTCAACGACACATTGAAAACATAACAAAGAGACCTACAAAGGGAAGGAGAGAGAGAGAGGGGAGAGAGAAAGAGAGAGAGAGAGAGAGAGAGAGAGAGAGAGAGAGAGAGAGAGAGACAGAGTGTGTGCGTAGCTCATAGCTGTTGAGTTAACAGCATCACTCCAGTTGTACATTACTTCCCAGGATAGCCTGGCTCAGGAGCTGAACTGAGCTGAACTTACGACAAACACACACAAACACACACACAAACACACGCACGCACGCACACACACAGGTTGGGCGTGAATGCATAAGTTTTAGGTAGAAGAGAAGTTGGTAGGTCATTTTATAGGAAAAGCTGTCAAAACATTGTCATCCAATCGATTCAATAGTACAGTATGAAGTATGGATCTGAATGAGTTAGTGCTGTAACATCCTCCATCAGTTATGAACACGTATAATATACTTCATATCTGCTAATAATGTCACATTTTGCATCTATTGGTTAGAAGTGGTTAGATTATTAGACTTCAAAATGCATAAACATAATCGTGATTGATTGGTACAAAGGATTCCATGGAGACGCCAAACACATCTGGAACCAGGGTGATACATGTTATGAGCAAACAATATCTGGAATATTTGTGAACATTTATTTCATAGAATAGATTATGTTGCCAATCCTGACTGTTGTTACAATAGAGACGATACAGTCCTCCTTGTCCCGGCTTGTCCCAAATAGATTTGGGTAGCTAGCTACACCCTCCCACTAATCCTAATTAACACGGTTATCTCACATTCCTCTGCATGGAACCAACTGGAACACTGCAGGGACGTCCCTGGTGGCTGCGACATTAACAAGATCATTGTCGTGACACAGACAGGCTGACAGAGGCCTGCTACAAAGATAGACAGACAGACAGGCTGACAGAGGTCTGCTACAAAGATAGACAGACAGACAGGTTGACAAAGGTCTGCTACAAAGACTACACAGACAGACAGAGGTCTGCCACGAAGACAGACAGACAGACAGAGGTCTGCTACAAATACAGACAGACAGAAAGACAGACAGAGGTCTGCCACGAAGACAGACAGACAGAGGTCTGCTACAAATACAGACAGACAGAAAGACAGACAGAGGTCTGCCACGAAGACAGACAGACAGAGGTCTGCTACAAATACAGACAGACAGAAAGACAGACAGAGGTCTGCTACAAAGACAGACAGGCAGACAGAAAGGTCTGTTCTCAGGCTACACACACACACACAGAGAGGAGAAGGGTCTGCTACGCACAGACAGTCTCAGGCTACACACAGACAGTCTCAGGCTATACACAGACAATGTCAGGCTATACACAGCAGAGTCGATGGGAGAGAGATATACAATGGATGTGGTATGTGTATACCTTGCTATGTAGACAGCCATTCTGTAGAGGTCAGTTCTTAGACTACACACAGAAAGTAAGAGTGACATTTAAATGGATGTGGGGAAGTACAGTACCAGTCAAAAGTTTGGACACACCTCATTCAAGGGTTTTTCTTTATTTTTACTATTGTCTACATTGTAGAATAATAGTGAAGACTTCAAAACTATGTAGTTAACAAAAAAGTGTTAAAAAAATCTACATTATTTTAGATTCTTCAAAGTAGCCACCCTTTGCCTAGATGACAGCTTTGCACACTCTTGCCATTCTCTCAACCAGCTTCATGAGGAATGCTTTTCCAACAGTCTTGAAGGAGTTCCCACATATGCTTATTGGCTGCTTTTCCTTCACTCTGTGGTCTGACTCATCCCAAACTATCTCAATTGGGTTGAGGTCGGGTGATTGTGGAGGCCAGGTCATCTGATGCAGCACTCCATTACTCTCCTTCTTGGTCAAATAGCCCTTACACAGCCTGGAAGTCTGTTTTGGGTCATTGTCCTGTTGAAAAACAAATGATAGTCTCACTAAGCGCAAACCAGATGGGATGGTGTATCGCTGAAGAATGCTGTGGTAGCCATACCAGTTAAGTGTGCCTTGATTTCTAAATAAATCACAGACAGTGTCACCAGCAAAGCACCCCCACACCATCACACCTCGTCCTCCGTGCTTCACGGTGGGAACCATACATGCAGAGATCATCCATTCACCTACTCTGCGTCTCACAGAGACACGGCAGTTGGAACCCATGCAAGTCTCTTCTTCTTATTGGTGTCCTTTAGTAGTGGTTTCTTTGCAGCAATTTGACCATGAAGGCCAGATTCACACAGTCTGAACAGTTGATGTTGAGATGTGTCTGTTACTTGAACTCTGTGAAGCATTTATTTGGGCTGTAATTTCTGAGGCTGGTAACTCTAATAAACGTATCCGCTGCAGCAGAGGTAACTCTGGGTCTTCCTTTCCTGTGGTGGTCCTCATGAGAGCCAGTTTCATCATAGCGATTTATGTTTTTTGCGACTGCACTTGAAGAAACTTTCAAAGTTCTTGAAATGTTCAAGATTGACTGACCTTCATGTCTTAAAGCTTATTTGAGCTGTTCTTGCAATAATATTGTCTTGGTCTTTTACCAAATAGGGCCTATCTTCTGTATACCTTGTCGCCTTGTCACAACACAACTGATTGGCTCAAACGCATTAAGAAGGAAAGAAATTCCAGAAATTAACTATTAACAAGGCACACCTGTTAATTGAAATGCATTCCAAGTGACTACCTCATGAATCTGGTTCAGACAATGTCAATTGTGAAAAGCTGTCATCAATGCAAAGGGTGGCTACTTTGAAGAATCTAAAATATTAAATATATTTTGATTTGTTTAACACTTTTTTGGTTACTACATGATTCCATATGTGTTATTTCATAGTTTTGATGTCTTCAATATTATTCTACAATGTAGAAAATAGCAAAAAATAAAGAAAAACCCTTTTGACTGTTACTGTATGTATACTGAACATAAAATATAAACACAACATGTAAACTGTTGGTCCCATGTTTCATGAGCTAAAATAAAAGATTCCAGAAATGTTCCATTTCTCTCATATTTTGTGCACAGATTTGTTTACATCCCTGTTAGTGAGTATTTCTCCTTTGCCAAGATAATCCATCCACCTGACAGGTATGGCATATCAATAAGATGATTAAACAGTATGATCTTTACACAGGTGCACCTTGTGCTGGATAAATTTGTGCTACATTAAAAGGCCACTCTAAAATGTGCAGTTTTGTCACACAACACAATGCCAACAATGTCTCGAGTTTTGAGGAAGAGTGCAATTGGCATGCTGACTGCAGGAATTCTCGCCAGAGCTGTTGCTAGATAATTGAATGTTAATTTCTCTACCATAAAACGTTGTTTTAGAGAATTTATGCAGTATGTCCAACCAGCCTCACAATTGCAGACCACGTGAAAGGGTCTGGACACATTTTCAGAATAGTGTCCAGCAAAGCCTCCACATGTCTGCACTTGTCCACACACAGAGAGACATTTAGGATAAATGGATGTGGGGGTGTACACATATTATTTTGCAAATGTAACATAACAGTAAAGCCTGTGACCATTAAAAGGGTTTGAAACACATTATCATAAGGGTGTCCAGCAAAGCCTGTACATGTCTGAATGCAGTGGCATTATGCACTACATGCCCCTGCATTAGACAACTGCTCGTCGAACATCTCATTCCAAAATCATGGGCATTAATATGGAGTTGGTCCCCCCTTTGCTGCTATAACAGCCTCCACTCTTCTGGGAAGGCTTTCCACTAAATGTTGTAACATTGCTACAGGGACAGTCCAATGGTGGCGAGCTTTACACCACTCCAGCCGACGTTTGGCATTGTGCATGGTGATCTTAGGCTTGTGTGCGGCTGCTCAGCCATGGAAACCCAATTCACGAAGCTCCCGGGGAAAAGTTATTGTGCTGACATTGCTTCCAGAGGCCGTTTGGAACTCGGTAGTGAGTGTTGCAACCAAGGACAAGACAATTGTTACGCGCTACGCGCTACGCGCTTAAGCACTCAGCGATCATGTTCTGTGAGCTTGTGTGGCCTACCACTTCACGGCTGAGCCGTTGTTGCTCCTAGACGTTTCCACTTCACATTAACTGCACTTACAGTTGACCGGGCCAGCTCTAGCAGGGACGAAATTTGACGAAATGACTTGTTGGAAAGGCGGCATCCTATGACGGTGCCACATTGAAAGTAACTGAGCTCTTCAGTAAGGCCATTCTACTATGGAGATTGCATGGCTGTGTTTTTGATTTTATATACCTGTCAGGAACTGGTGTGGCTGAAATATCCGAATCCACTTATTATAGGGGTGTCCACATACTTTTGTATATATAGTGTATGGTTGTCTGTCATGTAAAATAGGGAATCATGTCAGCTCTATTCATCACATTTCTATCTGCAAACGTTCGGAACATTTTACTGTGATCAGGTGTCTGATTGGCACAGGGCTCACCACACCATCTGATTGCCACATGTCCCGAGTGACAGGGTGGATGTCCAATCACACCACAGAAACAGAGTGATGAGGAAATGTTTGTGACAGCTACTTGGAGGTTAATGAGAGGGTTATTGGCAGAAGGGTACGTCTGGCCTTCTGTGTGTGTGTGTGTGTGTGTGTGTGTGTGTGTGCGTGCGTGCGTGCGTGCGTGTGTGTGTGCGTGCGTGTGTGTGTGTGTGTGTAAGTCAATGGCAGGGCTATTGGCAGTAGAGCTTCAGTATGTCTTGGCTTCTCTATTGCATTAAAATGCATCCACCGGCTGTTCATTACATTATGTAGTCATCATGAAGTCACTTACACACAGCTCCGACACACACACTTACCCCACCAGATGACACCGGGGTCTTTTCACAGTCCCCAAATCCAGAACAAATTCAAGAAAGCATACAGTATTATATAGAGCCATTATTGCATGGAAGGAACAGCAAACCTAGTGGTTAGAGCGTTGGGCTACTAACCGAAAGGTTGCTGGATCGAATCCCCGAGCTGACAAGGTAAAGATCTGTTGTTCTTCTCCTGAGTAAGGCAGTTAACCCACTGTTCCCCCGGGCGCCGAAGACGTGGATGTCGATTATGGCAGCCCCCCCGCACCTCTCTGATTCAGAGGGGTTGGGTTAAATGCGGAAGACACATTTCAGTTGAAGGCATTCAGTTGTACAACTGACTAGGTATCCCCTTTCCCAAACCTGGTTTCAAAAAGCAGATAAAGCAACACCTCACGACACAACGCCTCTCCCCTATTTGACCTAGATAGTTTGTGTGTATGTATTTATATATTTTTTAATTGATGTCCTGTCCTTGAGATGTTCTTGTCTATTAATGTTCTGTATTATGTAATGTTTCATGTTTTGTGTGGACCCCAGGAAGAGTAGCTGCTGTTTTACCAACAGCTAATGGGGATCCTAATAAATACTAAATACTAGACTTGGATACAATGGCTTATTACAATTAAAATACCAAATATCAGTAATCAGATAGTCATCATGTAGTCACCATATAGTCACCGTATAGTCATCATGTAGTCATCATGTATTCACCATGTAGTCATCATGTAGTCATCATGTAGTCATCATGTAGTCATCATGTATTCACCATGTAGTCATCATGTAGTCATCATGTACCCATCATGTATTCATCATGTATTCGTCAAGTCGTTATCATGTAGTCATCATGTAGTCATCATGTAGTCAACATGTAGTCATCATGTATTCAACATGTAGTCATCATGTAGTCACCATGTACTCATCATGTATTCATCATGTATTCGTCAAGTCGTCATCATGTAGTCATCATGTAATCACCATTTAGTCATCAAGTAGTCATCATGTAGTCAACATGTAGTCATCATGTAGTCACCATGTACTCATCATGTACCCATCATGTATACATCATGTATTCGTCAAGTCGTCAGCATGTAGTCATCATGTAGTCATCATGTAGTCAACATGTAGTCATCATGTATTCATCATGTAGTCATCATGTTGTCACCATGTACTCATCATGTACCCATCATGTATTCATCATGTATTCGTCAAGTCGTCAGCATGTAGTCATCATGTAGTCATCATGTAGTCAACATGTAGTCATCATGTATTCATCATGTAGTCATCATGTTGTCACCATGTAGTCCCATGTAGTCATCATGTAGTCATCATGTATTCAGCATGTATTCATCATGTATTCATCATGCATCCATCATTTATTCATCAATTTGTCATCATGTATTCATTGTGTAGTCATCATGTAGTCATCATGTAATCATCAAGTAGTCATCATGTAATCACCATGTAGTCATCATGTATTCACCATGTAGTCATCATGCATCCATCATTTATTCATCAATTTGTCATCATGTAGTCATCATGTATTCACCATGTAGTCATCATGTATTCATCATGTAGTCATCATGTATTCACCATGTAGTCATCATGTTGTCATCATGTATCCATCATGTACGTATGCATCATGTATTCATCATGTGGTCATGATATAGTCATCATGTAGTCACCATGTTATCATCATGTTTTCATGTAGTCATCATGCATTCATCATGTAGTCATCATGCATTCATCATGTAGTCATCATGCAGTCATCATGTAGTCATCATGTATTCATTTTGTTGTCATCATGTAGTTATCATGTTATCATCATGTTTTCATGTAGTCATTATGTATTCATCATGTAGTCATCATGCATTCATCATGTAGTCATCATGCAGTCATCATGTAGTCATCATGTATTCATAGTGTTGTCATCTTGTAGTCATCATGTAATCATCATGTTTTCATGTAGTCATCATGTATTCATCATGTAGTCATCATGCATTCATCATGTAGTCATCATGTATTCATTATGTTGTCATCATGTATTCATTTTGTATTCATCATGTAGTCATCATGTATTCATCATTTACTCATGATGTAGTCATCACATATTCATCATGTATTCATCATATATTCATCATGTAGTCGTCATGTATTAATGTATTCATCATGTAGTCATCATGTATTCATCATGTAGTCATCATGTATTCATCATATAATCATCATGTAGTCACCATTTAGTCATCATGAAGCCAGTAGGAAGTGAAGAGGAGGACATAACTTTGAGTGGCTCCACCAAATCAGAGAAATTGTAGCAGATAATTAAACTTTGAAGGCCCAATCTTGGTTCTCTCTTTGTCTGACTCATTATCCATGTAGAACGTATTATGTTATGCTTCTCTGCTCTTTCTGCTTTCTCTCCCTCTCTCCGTCTCTCCCTCTCTCCGTCTCTCCGTCTCTCCGTCTCTCTGTCTCTGTCTCTGTCTCTGTCTCTGTCTCTCTCTCTCTCACTTTCTCTCCCTCCTCCCTCTCTCCCTATTTCACACACACACACACACCCACACACACACACACACACACACACACACACACACACACACACACACACACACACACACACACACACACACACCCTGGCCCATCTGTTTACTCCAGACTGTCTTTCTGCTGACCAAGCTTATTTTTAGACACCAAAGAATCGGTGTTCCCTTTTGGGCTTTATTAAGCCTATCTTATTATCCTGATCACAAATGATCAGTAGGACTTGTTACGTGGTACAGCTCTCTTTATAGGGGACACAAAGGGACACAGAGGGTGGATTTCCAAATGGCACCCTATTCCCTATGTAGTGCACTACTTTTGACAAAAAGCTCAATGGGCCCTGGTCAAACGTAGTGCACTATATAGTATATAAACATATATAAACATCTCTCCAGCTGCGTCAATGTTTGTCCTTCCCTGCTCAGTAGTTTTTCAACAATTATAACAATGGAATTAACAATAAGACTATCATGTTATAAAATGGCAGATACCTTGACTTGTGTTCTGCATGTGCAAAAACACATCCTTGTTGTTGCTTGAATATCCACTACAGTTAGCCTCTGAAAGTACAGTCGGCCTGCTTGTTTTTCCCAACCTTGAATTTACAGTGTTCAACAAGTCATTCCAAGTAGCGAATTATCCCCCCTGGGGAACAATTTAGAAAAACTGCCCAGAAACAAAATGTCACCATTTCTCAAATATATGTGAATTTTGTTAAGCATAAAATTAACTTTTTTTAATCTGTCATTTCCTTGTGCTGAAACCATATCATAAGATCCCATTAAAACGTTATTAAAATCATGCATTAGTGACTTTTAAAGACACTTTTAATAGAGAGGAGCAATTATATCACCTTAGAAATAGATAACAATTACTTAATCAAACCTCGGATTGGGGCCTTCATTTGGTGGAGAAGGAGAGAGAAGGCAGTTGACAGGTTCAACAATATGTTAAAAAATATATATTATTACAAAATGGGTGATTGCTGGTTTATCATGCGAAACTGGCACTTTGTCGAATTGTCACTCGGAAACGCTTCCAGATTTTTTTTGCAGAAAGAATTGGAGCTTTGGCAAAAATGAGTAATGGAATAACCAGCCAGGAAAGAAATAATGGGTTTCCTATGCAAATGACTCTCTGTGGAGAATGAACGGTTAGATTGGAATTCATGGAAGCGTGAGCAGATTCTCTTATGTTCAGATCCTATATCAGCCAAACCCACTCTGTAGATAAACTTCTATTCTATCAGCTAAAACCCTGCTTCGTCTCTGCTTAACCCTTTACAGCAGTGGGCTAAAATCAGGGTCACACAGTGTTTTTTTGGAGTCTTAAACAAATCTACTTTGAAAGAAAAGTATACACCTCACTAGGGCTGACCCCATTTTGTCGACTGGTCAATTGTTTGATCAATGGGCTGTTGGTCGACCAAGATTTTTTTAGTTGAGCAGTGGCAAATACAGTGGGGCAAAAAAGTATTTAGTCAGCCACCAATTGTGCAAGTTCTCTCACTTAAAAAGATGAGAGAGGCCTGTAATTTTCATCATAGGTACACTTCAACTATGACAGACAAAATGAGGAAAAGAAATCCAGAAAATCACATTGTAGGATTTTTAATGAATTTTTTGCAAATTATGGTGGAAAATAAGTATTTGGTCACATACAAACAAGCAAGATTTCTGGCTCTCACAGACCTGTAACTTCTTCTTTAAGAGGCTCCTCTGTCCTCCACTCGTTACCTGTATTAATGGCACCTGTTAGAACTTGTTATCAGTATAAAAGACACCTGTCCACAACCTCAAACAGTCACACTCCAAACTCCACTATGGCCAAGACCAAAGAGCTGTCAAAGGACACCAGAAACAAAATTGTAGACCTGCACCAGGTTGGGAAGACTGAATCTGCAATAGGTAAGCAGCTTGGTTTGAAGAAATCAACTGTGGGAGCAATTATTAGGAAATGGAAGACATACAAGACCACTGATAATCTTCCTCGATCTGGGGCTCCACGCAAGATCTCACCCTGTGGGGTCAAAATGATCACAAGAACGGTGAGCAAAAATCCCAGAACCACACGGGGGGACCTAGTGAATGACCTGCAGAGAGCTGGGACCAAAGTAACAAAGCCTACCATCAGTAACACACTACGCCGCCAGGGACTCAAATCCTCCACACCGCCCGGGCAACGAAGGAGTGGCTTCGTAAGAAGCATTTCAAGGTCCTGGAGTGGCCTAGCCAGTCTCCAGATCTCAACCCCATAGAAAATCTTTGGAGGGAGTTGAAAGTCCGTGTTGCCCAGCGACAGCCCCAAAACATCACTGCTCTAGAGGAGATCTGCATGGAGGAATGGGCCAAAATACCAGCAACAGTGTGTGAAAACCTTGTGAAGACTTACAGAAAACGTTTGACCTCTGTCATTGCCAACAAAGGGTATATAACAAAGTATTGAGATAAACTTTTGTTATTGACCAAATACTTATTTTCCACCATAATTTGCAAATAAATAAATTAAAAATCCTACAATGTGATTTTCTGGATTTCTTTTTCTCATTTCGTCTGTCATAGTTGAAGTGTACCTATGATGAAAATTACAGGCCTCTCTCATCTTTTTAAATTGGAGAACTTGCACAATTGGTGGCTGACTAAATACTTTTTTGCCCCACTGTATATATAAAAAAATGATTCACGCCTGTCTGATTCACGCCTGTCTGATTCACACCTGTCTGAGACGCCTGTCTGATTCACACCTGTCTGAGACACCTGTCTGAATCACGCCTGTCTGATTCACGCCTGTCTGATTCACGCCTGTCTGATTCACGCCTGTCTGATTCACGCCTGTCTGATTCATGCCTGTCTGATTCACACCTGTCTGATTCATTGTGGAGACCTGTCTGAGTGGACTAATCCATTGCGGAGGCCTGTCTGAGTGGACTAATCCATTGCGGAGGCCTGTCTGAGTGGACTAATCCATTGTGGAGGCCTGTCTGAGTGGACTAATCCATTGCGGAGGCCTGTCTGAGTGGACTAATCCATTGCAGAGGCCTGTCTGAGTGGAGTAAGGATGCAACTGATTAGGCATAAAAAGAAGCAGGCCTAGGCTACCTGGCCTGCGCTCAAATGTAGGCTTATAAATCTGCCCATTTGGGGATCTGATACTGTTTCTGATTGGCTTAACTCACCATCACTATGGAGCTTCTCAAAGTAATTTTTATTCACCTCAAACAGCAAGTAAAAAAAGTCTGCTTTTACATTAAAAAAAATAATCTTTCAAGCACTCTCCCTTTCGATAACCATAGCATGAAAGGGGACAAAAAGTGTCATGCTCTGATCCAGTAGAAACATCATCAATTAGTCCAACCTGATTACTTCTTATCCCTTGTGCTAATGTGTTCGTATGTCCTGAGCTCACTGGCATGGGAAACTCTTGAGAGCCCAGAATGTTTTACAGGTTTGCAAGTTTATTAGCAAGAGCTTTGGGACTGACCGAGCCATGTGTAGCCAATGAGATTTATAGGATATTTATTTTGATCAGGATATTTTCTACCTGCAGGCTGCAATGTTTTTATTTGTTGGCTTTATGTAGGATATTTTTACATATTGGCAATGGAAGTTACTTTTAGATTTTTATCATTTTCATTTAGAATTGATTTTGAAATTGATTATGAGATATGAAGACTTTATTATAAATTAAATGAAACTGTTGCACAAAAATGTGCATATGAAATTCAGAACTGGCACGCACATCAGTAGAAATGGTATGATAACTAAATGCACACTAAATGGAAAAGGTTGCCGACCGCTGGTGTAGCCTAATACCGGCAACTTCAGGAGCGTAATGGCAAAATCCGCGAAGGCCAGCAGCAGCTGCCAGCAGGAGGAGGAGGGCCAGGTCAGGAACAGGTTTTATTCTTCTGGTTAGGCTATATGGATCTCTGGCTCCCTCTTTAGCAATCGATTGGTCGAAAGAACAGACGACTCTCGGTCGACTAAGATTGTTTTTATTCGGGGACAGGCCAACACCTCACACACATGGTTATGGGCTTAAAAAGAAGAAGACCCCTGTACCATGTCAGATATAGAGTTGAAATGTATTCAATTTTGAGTTTACATCCCTATATTACACTTTATAAATATCACAGAAGATAAAAATATAAAGAAACCGTTTTGACCACTTTTCGGCTTTTATGTTTATTCATTATGAAATTAGGAAAAATACTCCACCCATGAGGCCACTAAAGGGCGATTTTGGTCATTTAACTGCTTGAAGGGGTGTATGCAACATGATTAGTATCGTGTCACTATCTTTTTTCTCTCTCAATCTTTCTTTCTCTGTTTATCTCTCTGGATTGGTGTCTGTCCCTGGATCTTTTTCGCTAGATCTCTCTCTCTCTGTTTCTCTCCATCTCAGTCTTTCTCTTACCTATTACAGACAGACTATAGAAAAAAATCTGGCAATGTTTTTTAGAGCCCAATTCATACAGTCTCATTTTCGCCACATTCAGAATGGAAGTAGGCGTGGGACGATGTGGATGGACATCTATTTTATCGCAAAGAAATTTGAGTTTAATGATGTTACTGGTCTGTGCAGCCTATATGCTACATGGAATCAATAGTTATTTCGTTCATTAAACAGACAAGACACACTTAGGCTACATTTAAGCTACAAGCTATATTTAAGCTATATATTATAACAATTGGATGACTTTGGGAGTTTCAGTAAGCAACAATTTGCTGCCTTCAATAACCATTAGCCTACTTTATTCCAATAGTTTTGTATCCACAAGTTCATCTGACTCTGGGGAAGTAGATAAATGGCCTCATTGCCAAAATCCCAAAGTATCCCTTTAACTCTCCACAGTTAACTCTCCACGGTTAACCCTCCATGGTTAACCTCCAAAGTTAACCATCCACAGTTAACCATCCACGGTTAACTCTCCACGGTTAACTCTCCACAGTTAATTAACTCTCCACAGTTAACGCTCCACATTTAACTCTCCACAGTTAGTGTTAAACTGCTAGTGTTAACAGTGAAATTGTTAAACTGCTAGTGTTAACAGTAGAAGTGTTAAACTGCTAGTGTTAACAATAGAAGTGTTAAACTGCTAGTGTTAACAGTAAAATTGTTAAACTGCTAGTGTTAACAGTAGACATTTTAACTGATAGTGTTAACAGTAGAAATGTTAACCTGCTAGTGTTAACAATAGAAGTGTTAAACTGCTAGTGTTAACATTAGAAATGTTAAACTGCTAGTGTTAACAGTAGAAGTGTTAAATTGCTAGTGTTAACAGTAGAAGTGTTAAACTGCTAGTGTTAACAGTAGAAGTGTTAAACTGCTAGTGTTAACATTAGAAATGTTAAACTGCTAGTGTTAACAGTAGAAGTGTTAAATTGCTAGTGTTAACAGTAGAAGTGTTAAACTGCTGGTGTTAACAGTAGAAGTGTTAAATTGCTAGTGTTAACACTAGAAGTATTAAACTGCTAGTGTTAACAGTAGACATGTTAAACTGCTAGTGTTAACAATAGACGTGTTAATTTGCTAGTGTTAACACTAAAAGTGTTAAATTGCTAGTGTTAACTGTGGAAGTGTTAAATTGCTAGTGTTAACAATAGACGTGTTAATTTGCTAGTGTTAACACTTGAAGTGTTAAATTGCTAGTGTTAACACTTGAAGTGTTAAACTGCTAGTGTTAACTGTAGAAATGCAGTGAAATTGTTAAACTGCTAGTGTTAACAATAGAAGTGTTAAACAGCTAGTGTTAACAGTAGAAATGTTAAACTGCTAGTGTTAACACTAGAAGTGTTAAACTGCTATTGTTAACTGTAGAAATGCAGTGAAATTGTTAAACTGCTATTGTTAACAGTTGAAGTGATAAACATTGTGGACTCACTCTAACTTCAAATAAACTCCTGTTTGATCATTACAAGCATTGAATATTATTATTGTGGCTAGTGCATTGGCTTGGCTATGTCCTCTTCTGTACTTACAGTACACCCTCTTGGTACAGAATCAACCTTGTTTTCTTGTCCTTTTACTTTGTTCAGTTTGGTTTTTGGACTATGTTGATGTGAAGTGATGAATACCCTCAGTTGGCCACAATGTCTGCAGCTCTCCTCTCTACTACTGCTCTTCAAAATACATGTTTGGATAGTTGTAGCGTGCTGGCAGCACTATAACCAAGGTTGCTCAGTTGTAGGATACTGAGGTTCAGGACGGCAACTTAATTCCTTTCAATAATGAGTAATAATAATGACGCGTTTCGGAGCAAGCATCTTGGCCAGAGCACTATTGATATTGGGATCCTCTGTTCTTTCTCAATCTGTTTCCCAGATTGTCATTAGTAGCATTCCGGAAATTAATTTTTGGGAATTCAGATCAACCTAATTTGTTTTTCCTCTGTTCTCTCTCTCCCCCAGATCTTCCATATGACCTATGACCTGGCCAGTGCTGTGGTAAGAATATTTAATCTGATAGGGATGATGCTACTGCTGTGCCACTGGGATGGTTGTCTGCAGTTCCTGGTCCCACTCCTACAAGATTTCCCTCAAGATTGTTGGGTGTCGCTAAACGGTATGGTTGTAAGTATTATACCCTTTTTACATCTTGTTTGTTTGTTTCAACATTTAGAAATATTAAAGGTATTAATAAATGGACTGAAACAGGACATCCTTGCTTTTAACCCATGTTGAGGTGGACTGTGTAGCATAGAAGGCCAGCCAACATTCTGAAATGATTATGACATATTGTTCTTATTGTTAAACCATATACAGCGCATTCGGAAAGTATTCAGACCCATTCCCTTGTTCCACATTTTGTTAAGTTATAGTCTTATTCTAAAATGGATTTAAAAAAAAATGTATTCAGACCCTTTGCTATGAAATTGAGCTCAGGCGTTCAGGTGCATCCTGTTTCCATTGATCATCCTTGAGATGTTTGTACAACTTGATTCCACCTGTGGTAAATTTAATTGATTGGACATGATTTGTAAAGACACACACCTGTCTATATAAGGTCCCGCAGTTGACAGTGCATGTCAGAGAAAAGCATGAGGTCGTAGGAATTGTCCGTAGAGCTCCGAGACAGGATTGTGTTGAGGCACAGATCTGGGGAAGGGTACCAAAAAATGTCTGCAACATTGAAGGTCCCCAAGAATACAGTGACCTCCATCATTCTTAAATGTAAGTTTGGAACCACCAAGACTCTTCCTAGAGCTGGCCGACCGGCCAAACTGAGCAATCGGGGGAGAAGGGCCTTGGTCAGGGAGGTGAACAAGAACCCGATGGTCACTCTGACAGAGCTCCAGAGTTCCTCTGTGGAGATGGGAGAACCTTCAAGAAGGACAACCATCTCTGCAGCACTTCACCAATCAGGCCTTTATGGTAGAGTGGCCAGATGGAAGCCACTCCTCAGGAAAATCCATTCAGAGCTACATAAATGGTATATCATACATTGCAGTTGAGGAACAATGCTTTGAAAGTTGATAAACTTGTAACCCCACTTTTGAGAAAATGGTACTTGAATGTTTTGGAACTGGAGAGCTCTTCTTTGTCTACACCTATTCAGCATCGTTCACACACCCTCTTAAGCCTCAGCCCCACCCATCTCTTTAAGGATTCACGTGAGCCCATGTGCTAAACAGACTGAGGAAGGTAGTGTAGTAAACAACCAAAGATTTCAAGACTTAAAGTGGTGAAAGTATTAGACTACAATAAGGAAAAACTTCTAATCTGACTCTGGTACAGGTCGTGTTGTTTTTCACTTTACTGTCTCTGGTAAACCCACACTATATACAATAAAATCTAAGTTTATTTGTAACATGCACAGGATACAGAAGTTGTCAACGGTACAGTGAAATGGTTACTTGCATAGTTGCATAGTACTGCACTCTTAGGCCTCACTCCCCCCTATCTGAGATATCTACTGCAGCCCTCATCCACCACATACAACACTCTTCATTTGAAGACTCAATCATGGACAGTTGTTGCTTCTTTGCGTGATATATTATTGTCTCTACCTTCTTGCCCTTTGAGCTGTTGTCTGTGCCCAATAATGTTTGTACCATGTTTTGTGCTGCTACCATGTTGTGTTGCTACCATGCGGTGTTGTCATGTGTTGCTGCCTTGCTATGTTGTTGTCTTAGGTCTCTCTTTATGTAGTGTTGTGTTGTCTCCCTTGTCGTGATGTGTGTTTTGTCCTATATTTATCTATACATATATATATATTTTTTTTTAAATCCCAGCCCCCGTCCCGCAGGAGGCCTTCTGCCTTTTGGTAGGCCGTCATTGTAAATAAGAATTTGTTCTTAACTGACTTGCCTAGTTAAATAAAGGTAATTTTTTTTTAATCAAAAATAGAAAGTGCCCAGATATTTTTTCTTTTTTTTATAATTATTAGATGATGGACACACGTGTCTAAATTGATGGGTCAAGAAATGCTAGAACCAGCCCCCAGACACAATAATAATAGTCAACATCTGGATCGGTCACTATTGTCTACACATGTACACATGCTCATGAAAAACAATAGACGGCAGTAATCACTCCAAGACACACCTGGCTAACTTGATGGGTCATGTAATCATCTGGCAAAGTGGCTAAGTAGCTAAACAATGAACCATAATCCCAACCTATACAGTACAAATGGATTGTTATAACTAGCCACCATGAATGAAATGCTGTAGTATGATTCTGAAGGTATGCTAACCAACTAGGTTCAATGTTAGCTAGCTAGCTAACATTAGGCTATAACTAGCAATGCAAATGGATTTCTGAGACACAAATAATATTACTACACAGATCACACACTTAACGTTAGCTAGCAAGCCAACAAGCTAACATTCACTAGCTAGCTAACGGTATGCATAAACTTGTAATGAAAAGGACTTTCTGACAAAATTAGAAACATATAATGTCTGAAAATGTAGCTAGTCTCTTACCTGTATACATGGTTGAACGTTTTGTTTGTAGCTATAGTTTGTTTGGCCCGTTGTGTCACGTCACTCCGGTTCACACCGACCATGTGCTGAAAGTAGTCCATCACAACTTGTCCCCAAAGATCTTTTGCAGATAGTGCCTGCTAAATTCAGGGCAGCAATGTTGTTGAGAGCAGTAGCAACACTTTTGCAGTTCTCCATGGCTAACGTTATATCTTTCAAAAAAGCCACGGTAGCAAGGATAATCTACACATACTTAGCAGTTAATTTTTCAGACAAAAGCGTGCCACATGGCAGACCAATCCGAACTCATCTCTCGGCATGTCCAGCCCATCCATTATCTCAGCCAATCGTGGGTAGCGGGAAGGTTCCTGACTTTTTCCGTGGCTAAACCAACTAGGCTCGGAATTTAAATGTTTTATTCAGGTTTTAAAGATGGCATTCAAATTTGTTATCAAGGCACATGAAAGTTCACATGTTCCAGAAGGCATTTCTGCCAAAAACGCATTATGATAAAAATACAAATAAATACATTCAAATGCCTCTCCTGTGAAGTAGAGATGTACAATATGCCGAGATTCTTGAAACGAGTCACATTCTGATGGTTGGTTGTTACACCAATAATCTTGGGACAGTAGTAATCCCTATCACCAGTGCAGGGGGGACATTTTCTAGTGGCCTTTCTCCCAGAGATTAGATTTTTAAACCATGAGGCGAAGATTAAAGGACACTCTTTAATGGACAGGGGCAAATCTTTATTAGATATTTGTCTTGTGTTCTGTAGCTTAGCATTGCATTACATAACAGGGGAAGAGAGGGCTGGTGGGCTTAGTCAACGTTAGAGGTACTCATTGTGCTTAGTCACGTGTGATTTATATACATTCTCTCTACTCAATCTACTCTTTATTTTTTTATTTCACCTTTATTTAACCAGGTAGGCCAGTTCACCTTTATTTAACCAGGTAGGCCAGTTCACCTTTATTTAACCAGGTAGGCCAGTTCACCTTTATTTAACCAGGTAGGCCAGTTGAGAACAAGTTCTCATTTTCAACTGCGACCTGGCCAAGATAAAGCAAAGCAGTGCGACACAAACAACAACACATGGAGTTACACATGGAATAAACAAGCGTACAGTCAATAACACAATAGAGAAAAAAAAGAAAGTCTATATACAGTGTGTGCAATTGGCGTGGGGAGGTAGGCAATAAATAGGCCATAGTAGCGAGGTAAATTACAATTTAGCAGATGATGATGTGCAAGTAGAGATACTGGTGTGCAAAAGAGAAGAAAAGTAAATAAAATCAGTATGGGGATGAGGTAGTTAGATTGATCACAGAGACTCTTTACAGGAAATGCTGCTTTATGAGTGGAAGCCGTTTTAATTCCATAAAAAAAATAATCTATAGATTAAAATGCCTAGATAAATCAGGATCTACGACATACAGAACTATTATTATGGATTCAAACGTACTGAGCTCTCAGAGACTCTTTACTGGAAGTGGTAGAAGTTACTAAAGAGTAATTGCCACTAAAAAACAACTTCTCAATTAGAAAATAGCCTATGTGGCATCGATGAGTTAGAAAGATTTATTCTACTAGCAAAATGTACTTCCAAGTGTAAGTAGGATAACTCGATTTTGTGAGACTTGTGGTCGTGACTTCATCACATTGTAAATTAAGGTTGGGTTTGTTTCAACCCTGCCAACATGCCCGCATCAATCATAAATTAGGAGTGCAGCCCTATGGGGCTAGTTAGGGACCATCAGTAAATTACACAATGTACATGGGACAATATGTATCAATTCCAAAAGCTCCTAATTTCAATGACTCGAAAACCTCAAACCAACTACAAATTATAGAAATGAATTTATAAATATTAAAAGCATTTCATGAGAAAAACTAAAAGGTGTCCTAACAGGCAGAACTGAGCAATTTCCCCTTACATGGGCCAGCTGCAAAGTCGAAATTGGCTATACTTTAAAAATTCAAGAAAACTAAAATTTGCTTTTTGTTCTTAATTTAAGGTTAGGGTTAGCAGTGTGGTTAGGTTTAGGGTTAAGGTTAGGGTTAAGTTTAAAATCCGATTTTATGACTTTGTGGCTGTGCCAGCTAGTGACCACTCTGCAGAGCTGTTTGTGTAGTACATTGTGTAATTTATTGACAGTCCTTAACTAGCCCCGGAGATAGGCTATCCAAAGTCTAACCAATTTAGTCCTGGTCGCAAACCAGCAAGCTGAAGCGAATTGGTGAAATAATTTGGCTAACTTTGATATTTCTGGGGGGAATGGCCCTAGCACTCACCCTCCGGTCCAACAGGTCCCAGACGTGCTTAATGGGATTGAGATCCGGGCTCTTCGCTGGCCATGGCAGAACACTGACATTCCTGCCTTGCAGGAAATCACGCACAGAACGAGCAGTTCGGCTGGTGGCATTGTCATGCTGGAGGGTCATGTCAGGATGAGCCTGCAGGAAGCGTACCTCATGAGGGAGGAGGATGTCTTCCCTGTAACGCACAGCATTGAGATTGCCTGCAACAAGCTCAGTCCAATGATGCTGTGACACACCGCCCCAGACCATGATGGACCCTCTACCTCCAAATCGATACCTCGCCAGAGTACAGGCCTCGGTGTAACGCTCATTCCCACAACGATAAACGCAAATCCGACCATCACCCCTGGTGAGACAAAACCGCGACTCGTCAGTGAAGAACACTTTTTGCCAGTCCTGTCTGGTCCAGCGACGGTGCGTTTGTGCCCATAGGCGATGTTGTTGCCGGTGATGTCTGGTAAGGACCTGCCTTACAACAGGCCTACAAGCCCTCAGTCCAGCCTCTCTCGGCCTATTGTGGACAGTCTGAGCACTTATGGAGGGATTGTGTGTTCCTGGTGTAACTCTGGCAGTTGTTGTTGCCATCCTGTACCTGTCCCGCAGTTGTGATGTTGGGATGTACCGATCCTGTGCAGGTGTTGTTACACGTGGTCTGCCACTTCGAGGACGATCAGCTGTCCGTTCTGTCTCCCTGTGTCTTAGGTACGGTACGGACATTGCAATTTATTGCCCTGGCCACATCTGTAGTCCTCATGACTCCTTGCAGCATGCATAAGGCACGTTCACGCAGATGAGCAGGGACCCTGGGCATCTTTCTTTTGTTGTTTTTCTGTTTACAGACAGATTATTTAACTTATAATACACTGTATCACAATTCCAGTGGGTCAGAAGTTTACATACACTAAGTTGACTGTGCCTTTAAACAGCTTGGAAAATTCCAGAAAATTATGTCATGGCTTTAGAAGCTTCTAATTTACATTATTTGAGTCAATTGGAGGTGTACCTGTTGATGTATTTCAAGGCCTACCTTCAAACTCAGTGCCTCTTTGCTTGACATCATGGGAAAATCAAAATAAATCAGCCAACTTCAGAGAAAAATGTAGACCTCCACAAGTCTGGTTCATCCCTGGGAGCAATTTCCAAACGCCTGAAGGTACCACGTTCATCTGTACAAACAATAGTACGCAAGTATAAACACCATGGGACCACGCAGCCGTCATATCGCTCAGGAAGGAGACGCGTTCTGTCTCGTAGAGATGAACGTACTTTGGTGCGAAAAGTGCAAATCAATCCCAGAACAACAGCAAAGGACCTTGTGAAGTTGCTGGAGGAAACAGGTACAAAAGTATCTAGATCCACAGTAAAACGAGTCCTATATCGACATAACCTGAAAGGCCGCTCAGCAAGGAAGAAGCCCCTGCTCCAAAACCGCCATAAAAACGCCATACTACAGTTTGCAACTGCACATGGGGACAAGATCGTAATTCTTGGAGAAATGTCCTCTGGTCTGATGAAACAAAAATAGAACTGTTTGGCCATAATGACCATCGTTATGTTTGGAGGAAAAAGGGGGAGGAACACCATCCAAACCGTGAAGCATGGGGGTGGTAGCATCATGTTGTGGGGGTGCTTGCTGCAAGAGAGACTGGTGCACTTCACAAAATAGATGGCATCCTGAGGAAGGAAAATGATGTGTATATATTGAAGCAACATCTCAAGACTTCAGTCAGGAAGTTAAAGCTTGGTCGCAAATGGGTCTTCCAAATGGACAATGACCCCAAGCATACTTCCAAAGTTGTGGCAAAATGGCTTAAGGACAACAAAGTCAAGGTATTGGAGTGGTCATCACAAAGCCCTGACCTCAATCCTATAGAAAATGTGTGGGCAGAACTGAAAAAGTGTGCGCGAGCAAGGAGGCCTACAACCCTGACTCAGTTACACCAGCTCTGTCAGGAGGAATGGGCCAAAATTCACCCAACTTATTGTGGGAAGTATGTGGAAGGCTACCCTAAACGTTTGACCCATGTTAAACAATTTAAAGGCAATGCTACCAAATACTAATTGAGGGTATGTAAACTTCTGACCCCCTCGGAATGTGATGATAGAAATAAAAGCTGAAATAAATCATTCTCTCTACTATTATTCAGACATTTCACATTCTTAAAATAAAGTGGTGATCCTAATTGACCTAAGGACAGGGAATTTTTACTAGGACTAAATGTCAAGAATTGTGAAAAACTGAGTTTAAATGTATTTGGGTAAAGTGTATGTAAACTTACGACTTCAACTGTATATAATATATAATAACATACAGGTAGATAATAATGTATACAGTAAATTATAGATTCAGGTGCAGTCCTGAAGGAAAGGGGGAACAGTTTGGGTCTTGGACTTGGTTAGTTCCCTTGAGCTTTGAGGTAAATAGATTTTGTGTCAGCCAATATTCGGAGATGAAGCTGAAATCCGTTTAAGGTGTTGCAATGTTTGCTCAGGAGAAAGTCTCCAGAACCCATTTTGTTGGGTCGGGCTAGACGGGCTAAAGATCTTTCTTAATTTAGCTGCTGAAATGGCACCCCCCTGAAGAGCTACTACTTCAATACGGCTGAGCAGGGAGTGTCCTAAATGACACCCTATCCCTTATAGAGTGCACTACTTTTTTTAAGTAGTGCACTATATAGGGAATAGGGTGCAATATGGGAAGCACCCTAGTGCTTCAATACTGTTGAGCCTGAGACCCTATGGGCCACAGGATCTAAACTGTTTATGTGCAACTTGATGTAGAGGGTTTCAGTTCCCAAACGTGATTAAAAATCCATCAATAACAATCTCGCCCTGTAGCTCCTATCATGCTTAATGTAATTGTTATGAAAAGTTTAAAGATGAGCTGTAGCGCTAATGTGCTTTTGGGTGAAGTGAAGTTTTCTTGGTTTGGTGCCAGACAGGTGATTGGTTACAAACAACAACAAAAAACACATCATTTAAATTAAACAATAAGGCCGGAGTGTTCTACCATCTCTCTCGCTCTCTCTCTCTCTCTCTCTCTCTCTCTCTCTCTCTCTCTCTCTCTCTCTCTCTCTCTCTCTCCTCCTTATTCCCCCTCCCTCTCTCACTCCAAGCTATAACGGAGGTCAAAAGCCTCTGGTTGCCCATTTCAAATGGATGAGATGGAGTTGGAAATTGCCTCCTTGGGGTCTTGATTGTTAATGCTTGCCCTGGGTTCTTGCCCTTCTCTTTTTTCAACTGGACAGAAATATCTGTGATATGGCATGCACACAGACCGCTCCTAGTCAGTGCACTGGAGGTGCATAGTGTCAACACTTTTCAGCATCACAACTGCCAACGCCTCACTCTACTGTACTGTCAGGCAACAGGGAAACGTACCTAAACCCAGTCTAATAAATCTGGCATGTCTTTTTTTAGTCTGTAAAGATTTATCAAAATTATCTCATCCTCCCTCCTACAGTAGGTGTTTGTTGTAATGGGGTTTCATGCGTAATCAGACAAATAACCTCTTCTCCTATAGAACATAAAAGAAGGGGTTATTTATCTAATTTAATTACTCTAATTCTGCATGTCAAATTTAAAACCAAATGTTCCTATTAATACAATAGAAGCCCTAGCTGCATCCAAATGTTCCTTTTAATACAACAGAAGCCCTAGCTGCATCCAAATGTTCCTTTTAATACAGTAGAAGCCCTAGCTGCATCCAAATGTTCCTTTTAATACAATAGAAGCCCTAGCTGCATCCACATGTTTTTTAATCATGAACCTTAAAGGAAAAATCCACTCAAAAACAACATTAGTCATTATATGTGGCCGGGAGACGCTTTGCTTCTTGAAAGTCCAATATCTTAACTTCTCTGCTGACATGCAAAACATTTTGGGACTGTATCAGTAGACTAATGACAAAAATAACAAAATATAGTTTTTGAGCGGATGTTTCCTTTAATGATGAATCACTCTTTGGTTACTGGATTTAATCTCATCCATTCACGTGTATTGAATCAATCTCATCCACTCGTGTGTAGTGTCTTAACCTTCTTTTTGAAGTCTGCTGTTGAATAATCTACAATCGATAACACTCTGCTCTGGGAATGCATTATAATTTCCCCTTCACAGAGATCAATACTGATGAAAAACGAACTTAGACTTGTTTGCAGCACTTGTTTTCCCTTTAGGGCAGTTAGTCTCCAGGGGTTTGGCTTAGTTACCGAGCTGTTCTTTTTTTTGTTGTAAGGCACAGTGTGAGGGCCTCAGAGAGAACCAAAAGGGAGGTAGGGGATATGTGGCTGTTGGTGTGAGTCACTTTGAACCAGCCACAGTCTAGTATTACTCACTCATATTACTCTGTATCTCTGCACAGCCACTGATAGGGATGTAGGCAGTGCTTGACTTGAGTACCGGTACCTCAAATCTTCTACTGCTTGAGTTCCTGCACCTCAATTTAAACAGTACAGGAACAAAATTAGTGCCTGGCGCCTGTTTTCAGTCCAAGTCAAGTATTGGATGTAGGGAACCTGGAGATGAAGGTGTGAGACTGAAGGCCAGCCCCGTTTGAACTGTCAGGTGGCATAGAAGCATCCCCCTTCTCTCTTATCATTCTATTATTCAGGGCAACAATACAGCTGTGTCACTGCAGAGGCACAGACACACATGGACCCTTAGTCAGTATAAAAACAGCATTTAAATTAATGCGAAATCTAGGCCATGTGTTTGTGTAGATATCGCTCCACGGTGACAAAAAACAATGCTTCTACATCTGCATTGCTTGCTGTTTGGGGTTTTAGGCTGGGTTTCTGTATAGCACTTTGTGACATCGGCTGATGTAAAAAGGGCTTTATAAATACATTTGATTGATTGAAATTTGATTTGATATATCAACTCCATGTTAGGTTCTATGTACAGTACACCGCATTATGCCCTGTCAGACTATAGCGTATTTTAGGTTTATTCACTCTCTTCATCAGTGAGGAGAATAGTGCTTGTTGTTGCTAGAACAGAGCATCTCCTCTCCTGTAGACTCTAGACTCAGGGACGGCCTTAAAAAAATAAAACATAAATAGATTAGCAATTAACAAAATCTCACTTAGGGCCCCCAAAAGGCTATGGTCGGTCCTGCCTAGGCTAGATATAATATGAATGTACTGCTAACAGAGGTACAGACTGATCCACAGTGAAAAGCTCAGACCACATCTGACGTTCCTGTTCCCAGTCTGTTCAGGACACAGTTGTGTTTTAACCCAAAGATTTTAATAATAATGGCTGACATTTTATTGTCTTAATTGTCGATGCCTGGCTGGCCCTGCTCTGCCTGCGTTCTGCCTCATGACGCAATTCTGGGAGCACATTTTTGGCAGCCTTACAAAACGGTGCTCTGTATGAGGACAATTCTTTGCGCTTGCTTGTACTTTTGTGCTTACTGCTTACTCCAGTAATCTGACAACTTCCTCCTTTTCAGGAGTTCTGACAACCAAGAACAGCCAAGTATAAATATAGGTATAGGTGTAGTTGCTTACTCCAGTAGTCCGACTCAAACTTCCTCTTCTTCTCACAAGTCTGACAGAGGACTTCTAGAATAGTCTAGGTATAAATACTTCATTCCATGCTGGCCCTGTCACAGTGACAGCCAGTGAAGTGTGATAACAGAATCCTCAAGCCCTCCAGCTCCTCGCCAGATATGGATTGGACGTGGATCCTTTTCTTTCTTTCTGTTGTAGATACTGCTGGGTGAATGGTGCGCTGTGTTGTAGATACTGCTGGGTGAATGGTGCGCTGTGTTGTAGATACTGCTGGGTGAATGGTGCGCTGTGTTGTAGATACTGCTGGGTGAATGGTGCGCTGTGTTGTAGATACTGCTGGGTGAATGGTGAGCTGTGTTGTAGATACTGCTGGGTGAATGGTGTGCTGTGTTGTAGATACTGCTGGGTGAATGGTGCGCTGTGTTGTAGATACTGCTGGGTGAATGGTGCGCTGTGTTGTAGATACTGCTGGGTGAATGGTGAGCTGTGTTGTAGATACTGCTGGGTGAATGGTGCGCTGTGTTGTAGATACTGCTGGGTGAATGGTGAGCTGTGTTGTAGATACTGCTGGGTGAATGGTGCGCTGTGTTGCAGATACTGCTGGGTGAATGGTGCGCTGTGTTGTAGATACTGCTGGGTGAATGGTGCGCTGTGTTGTAGATACTGCTGGGTGAATGGTGTGCTGTGTTGTAGATACTGCTGGGTGAATGGTGTGCTGTGTTGTAGATACTGCTGGGTGAATGGTGCGCTGTGTTGTAGATACTGCTGGGTGAATGGTGCGCTGTGTTGTAGATACTGCTGGGTGAATGGTGCGCTGTGTTGTAGATACTGCTGGCTGCTGGGTGAATGGTGCGCTGTGTTGTAGATACTGCTGGGTGAATGGTGTGCTGTGTTGTAGATACTGCTGGGTGAATGGTGTGCTGTGTTGTAGATACTGCTGGGTGAATGGTGCGCTGTGTTGTAGATACTGCTGGGTGAATGGTGCGCTGTGTTGTAGATACTGCTGGGTGAATGGTGCGCTGTGTTGTAGATACTGCTGGGTGAATGGTGTGCTGTGTTGTAGATACTGCTGGGTGAATGGTGCGCTGTGTTGTAGATACTGCTGGGTGAATGGTGCGTTCAAATAGTATTTGAACCCAGGTCTGAGGTGAGGTATGCAGCTTGGTGGACGATGCAGTGTGTTGTAGATACTGCTGAGTGGTAGCATACAGAGCATTGGCTGATTATCTTCATGACTAATGGGCTTTAGAGTAGCTTCTTGTGAAGCTGCATTTCCCAATCAGTGGACAAGATAATGGAGCCGTCACCGGACTGGCGGCTAGAGCAGGGGGGGTAACGTTCTGACATTCAAACATGGTTGTCCAGAGATCCACAGAGCAAGACCAGAATCTGTATGAGAGTTAGTGGTGATCTAGGATCAGTTTAGCCTTTTAGATCATAGTGAATAACATTACATGAACATGGGCAGCTTGATCCTAGATCAGCACTCCTACTCCTAAGACGCAGCACTCCTACTCTAAGACGCTTGGTGAGTACAGGCCCTGACTGGAGCTCTGAGTGTGACACCCAAGCCAGGGTACCAGCTGTTCAGTCTCAGAGTCCTCCTTCCGCCCCTATCCCCTGGAGGAGAAGACCCATTAGTCAGGCATCCTTGATAGCGCCGATGATTCTCCTTGTTCTCCTCAAGACACCACTCCTCTCATGCATTACAATTAATCTCTCTCTCTGTCCGTGTGAAATATAATTTCATATTTTTTTCTTCTCTCCAGTGGATCAATTCCTTGGAAATTGATTTATTTTCTCTATTGTGTGGAAACCTTGCGAATGGATGTAAGTTCCGGTGGTGAATAGTCTAGTCCAGACGTCAGAGGATTGATGGAGGGAGTTTAAGGAGGGGTTGTGTGGGTGGAGGTGAGATGGAGGGATGGAGGGAGGGAGCAGGCTCATTTGAATTTTAATAGCGGAGTGTACTGAGGATATGTTGGGAGGATTAATGCCTCCTGAGAAGGCTGGGTAGCCCATGCATATCCATCCCTCTTTCCATTCCTCCCACCCACCCACCTTCAATCCCTCCCTCCCTCTCTCCATCCCTCCCTCCATCCTTCCATCCACTCAACTCAAACATACTGACTGGCCTCTCTCTTCCTCTCTCTCTCTCTCTCTCTCTCTCTCTCTCTCTCTCTCTCTCTCTCTCTCTCTCTCTCTCTCTCTCTCTCTCTCTCTCCTCCCTCCCTCTCTCTCTCTCTCTCTCTATTCGTCCTTGGCGATCCCATCTGTAGTGCATGCATTCAATGCATAGTCACTTCACCCCTACCTACATGTACATATTGCCTATTAACTAACCTGTACCCCAGCACACTGACTCGGTACCGGTACCCTCTGTATATAGCCTCGTTATTGTTATTCTTATTGTGCTACTTTTTATTATAATTTTTTACTTTAGTCTATTTGGTAAATATTTTCTTAACTCTTCTTGAACTGCACTGTTGGTTAAGGGCTTGTAAGTAAACATGTCACGGTAAGATCTACACTTCACGTTCAATAGCCAATGTTTTTGATTGGTGTGTAAACATTAATCAAACCGTGTTCAGACTCTGTGTTCTCAAGTGTTTTTTTTGCCTGTGAACATCCACATAGCCTTATTTGCCTGCATTGCCAAACAAATCCATGTCCTTTGCCAAAGCTTAGCAACATAACTGAATTTCTAAGTAGTTCTTCTCTGTAAATAGTCAGGTGTTTTGTTGACCTTATTTTAACGTTTCCAACACCTCTAAGGTAGGGAAAGGAACTATTATGTGAGGATTAACTATACTGTTGTCAGAGAGACTTTAGGTTACGTCCTAAATTACACTGTATTCATGATATAGGGCACTACTTTTGACCAGCGTCCATAGGGATCTGGTCAAAAGTAGTGCACTTTTAGGGAATAGGGTGTCATTTGGGACACACCCAGTTAGTATTAGAAGGGTATTTCCTAATAACTTTTTTTAATACCCTTGTAAAAGATAAAACTCTGCACTTTATAATACTCTGGGAAAAAATGATAAATTGTAAGACAAATTGAAAACATTATAAATCCCCTCTACGATTTGATCAAAGCATCAAATGAAAAACAAAATATGATCATCCATTTTGCCCTGTGCCGTACAGTATGTTTCTAACTGTCCTCTGCTACAAGAAGACACAGACAACTCCATTCTGTTAGACGATGACAAGAGAAGCTCTTTTTTTCTTTCTTTCTTTTATTCGTCTGAACGAAGGGATTGTTTTTATTCCTCTCAGCCGTGGAGGGTAGAAACTCACTGCCATCTGTAAACTAATTTTGCCTCTCTCTCTCTCTCTGACTGGATTTTTTTTTTACCTCCGGATCGTAGGATTTCAGATCACCTACTGTAATGTGGCTCCAGCCATCAGGACTACCCGTGTAACATTACTCAGTGGTTGTGTCCCAAATGGCACCCTATTCCCTACATAGTGCACTACTTTAGATCCCTATGGACCCTGGTCAAAAGTAGTGCCC
This sequence comes from Brachymystax lenok tsinlingensis, assembly GCA_030435695.1. Taxonomy (NCBI): domain Eukaryota; kingdom Metazoa; phylum Chordata; class Actinopteri; order Salmoniformes; family Salmonidae; genus Brachymystax; species Brachymystax lenok. The sequence goes on along the minus strand of CM059795.1, from coordinate 8,126,590 downwards.
TATGAAGGGAATAGGGTGGCATTTAAATCAAATCAAATGTTATTGGTCACATACACATATTTAGCAGATGTTATTGCGGATGTAGTGAAATGCTTGTGTTCCTTGCTCCAGCAGTGCAGTAATATCTAACAATTCACAACAATACACACAAATCTAAGAGTAAAATAATGGAATAAAGAAATACATGAATATTAGGATGAGCAATGTCGAAGTGACATTGACTAAAATACAGCAGAATAGAATACAGTATATACATGTGAGATGAGTACAGCAGTATATACACATTATTAAAGTGACTAGTGCTTCATTATTAAAGTGACCAGTAATTCCATGTCTATGTATCTGGGCAGCAGCCTCTAAAGTGCAGGGTTGAGTAACCGGGTGGTAGCCGGCTAGTGATGGCTATTTAATTAACAGTCTGATAGCCTTGAGATAGAAGCTGTTTTTCAGTCTCTCGGTCCCAGCTTTGATGCACCTGTACTGACCTCGCCTTCTGATTGATAGCGGGGTGAACAGGCAGTGGCTCGGGTGGTTGATGTCCATGATTATATTTTTGGCCCTCCTGTGACATTGGGTGCTGTAGGTGTCCTGGAGGGAAGGCAGCCCGACAGGATGCTCTCAATTGTTCATCTGTAAAAGTTTGTGAGGGTCTTAGGGGCCAAGCCAAATTTCTTCAGCCTCCTGAGGTTAAATACAGTGAGGGAAAAAAGTATTTGATCCCTGCTGATTTTGTATGTTTGCCCACTGACAAAGAAATGATCAGTCTATAATTTTAATGGTAGGTTTATTTGAACAGTAAGAGACAGAATAACAACAAAAAAATCCAGAAAAACGCATGTGAAAATATAAATTGATTTTCTTTTTAATGAGGGAAATAAGGATTTCACCCCTCTGCAAAAAATGACTTAGTTCTTGGTGGCAAAACCCTTGTTGGCAATCACAGAGGTCAGACGTTTCTTGTAGTTGGCCACCAGGTTTTCACACATTTCAGGAGGGATTTTGTCCCACTCCTCTTTGCAGATCTTCTCCAAGTCATTAAGGTTTCGAGGCAACTGTTTGGCAACTCGAACCTTCAGCTCCCTCCACAGATTTTCTATGGGATTAAGGTCTGGAGACTGGCTAGGCCACTCCAGGACCTTAATGTGCTTCTTCTTGAGCCACTCCTTTGTTGCCTTGGCCGTGTGTTTTGGGTCATTGTCATGCTGGAATACCCATCCACGACCCATTTTCATTGCCCTGGCTGAGGGAAGGAGGTTCTCACCCAGGATTTGACGGTACATGGCCCCTTACATCGTCCCATTGATGCGGTGAAGTTGTCCTGTCCCCTTAGCAGAAAAACACCCCCAAAGCATAATGTTTCCACCTCCATGTTTGACGGTGGGGATGGTGTTCTTGGGGTCATAGGCAGCATTCCTCCTCCTCCTCCAAACACGGCGAGTTGAGTTGATGCCAAAGAGCTCCATTTTGGTCTCATCTGACCACAACACTTTCACCCAGTTGTCCTCTGAATCATTCAGATGTTCATTGGCAAACTTCAGACGGGCATGTATATGTGCTTTCTTGAGCAGGGGGACCTTGCAGGCGTTGCAGGATTTCAGTCCTTCACGGCGTAGTGTGTTACCAATTGTTTTCTTGGTGACTATGGTCCCAGCTGCCTTGAGATCATTGACAAGATCCTCCCGTGTAGTTCTGGGCTGATTCCTCACTGTTCTCATGATCATTGCAACTCCACGAGGTGAGATCTTGCATGGAGCCCCAGGCCGAGGGAGATTGACAGTTATTTTGTGTTTCTTCCATTTGCGAATAATCGCACCAACTGTTGTCACCTTCTCACCAAGCTGCTTGGTGATGGTCTTGTAGCCCATTCCAGCCTTGTGTAGGTCTACAATCTTGTCCCTGACATCATTGGAAAGCTCTTTGATCTTGGCCATGGTGGAGAGTTTGGAATCTGATTGATTGCTTCTGTGGACAAGTGTCTTTTATACAGGTAACAAACTGAGATTAGGAGCACTCCCTTTAAGAGTGTGCTCCTAATCTCAGCTCGTTACCTATATAAAAGACACCTGGGAGCCAGAAATCTTTCTGATTGAGAGGGGGTCAAATACTTATTTCCCTCATTAAAATGCAAATCAATTTATAACATTTTTGACGTGTTTTTCTGGATTTTTTTGTTGTTATTCTGTCTCTCACTGTTCAAATAAACCTACCACTAAAATTATAGACTGATCATTTCTTTGTCAGTGGGCAAACGTACAAAATCAGAAGGGGATCAAATACTTTTTTCCCTCACTGTAGGTGCTGTTGTGCCTTCTTCACCACACTGTCTGTGTGGGTAGACCATTAGAGATCGTCAGTGACATGTATGGCGAGGAACTTGAAGACGCATGTCTGTCTCATCTTTATTCCTGTCTGTGCGGTGTACTGAGAACCCAGCCGGCTGTATGGACGTGGACAGTATATCCAGAGAGAGCCATGATTCCGTGAAACAGAGTATGTTACAGTCCCTGATGTTTCTCTTCTCTGGTAATTACGATGACATCTTTAGAGTACTTTCATATAAGAATCATGTAAGCAGTTTAGTTGGATAAATAACAGTTCTCAGAGGGTTGATTTTTAGTTGGATAAATAATGATCCTCAGAGGGTTGATGTTTAGTTGGATAAATAACGGTCCTCAGAGGGTTGATGTTGAGTTGGATAAATAACGGTCCTCAGAGGGTTGATGTTGAGTTGGATAAATAAGGGACCTCAGAGGGTTGATGTTTAGTTGGATAAATAACGATCCTCAGAGGGTTGCTGTTTAGTTGGATAAATAACGGTCCTCAGAGGGTTTATGTTTAGTTGGATAAATAAGGGACCTCAGAGGGTTGATGTTTAGTTGGATAAATAAGGGACCTCAGAGGGTTGATGTTTAGTTGGTGGAACAGTTACTGTGGAACAGAACAGATTGCAATTTGATTATGTAATTGATATTAAAAAGTGCATCACATTGCTTATAATAATGATGGTGAGAGAGAAAGAGAGAGAGAGAGAGAGAGAGAGAGAGAGAGAGAGAGAGAGAGAGAGAGAGAGAGAGAGAGAGAGAGAGAGAGAGAGAGAGAGAGAGAGAGAGAGAGGATATTGCAATTTTAAAAGCTAGAATGCATATTGGAGCAGTTAAACTCTGGACTGAATGAATTAATGAATGAATGAATAATTTAGGATTTCTGGTATGATCCTGTTTGATGTAATATGCCAAGATTCAGATCTTCAGACATAATATTGTAGTAGGGTATGTGTTAGGATAAATACAAATAGCATCAAGGTCAGTTAATTACATGTGATGCCGATCTGCCAATATGATATGATACATTAAGCCACTACATTTTACTGCATTTGATAATTTTGTTGGTTTATTCATGACATCATATCCACTGCTTCAACAAATCAGGATCTGATGCCTGCTGGTCGGCATTCCCCTGGCTTTAGAATCTGATGTCTGCTGGTCGGCATTCCCCTGGGCTTTAGGATCTGATGTCTGCTGCTCGGCATTCCCCTGGCTTTAGGATCTGATTCCTGCTGCTCGGCATTCCCCTGGCTTTAGGATCTGATGCCTGCTGGTCGGCATTCCCCTGGCTTTAGGATCTGATGCCTGCTGCTCGGCATTCCCCTGGCTTTAGAATCTGATGTCTGCTGCTCGGCATTCCCCCTGGCTTTAGGATCTGATGCCTGCTGCTCGGCATTCCCCTGGCTTTAGAATCTGATGTCTGCTGCTCGGCATTCCCCTGGCTTTAGGATCTGATGTCTGCTGGTCGGCATTCCCCTGGCTTTAAGATCTGATGTCTGCTGGTCGGCATTCCCCTGGGCTTTAGGATCTGATGTCTGCTGCTCGGCATTCCCCTGGCTTTAGGATCTGATGCCTGCTGCTCGGCATTCCCCTGGCTTTAGGATCTGATGCCTGCTGGTCGGCATTCCCCTGGCTTTAGGATCTGATGCCTGCTGCTCGGCATTCCCCTGGCTTTAGGATCTGGTGCCTGCTGGTCGGCATTCCCCTGGCTTCATTTAATACACATCCATGACAAAGTGTTTTTGTTTTGTTTTCACCCGCACCTGAACACACGTGACTACACATGAACATACATGAACAAACATGAGCACACATTTAGGCGTACACAGGAATATACAGTAACTATCAGCCCCCATGACAACTAGCACAATCACATGTACACACGTGAAGGACATGGTGTTCCGGTGCCGACAGAGATGGCCGCCTAGCTTCACGTTCTCAGGAAGCTATGCAGTATTTTGTTTTTTTATGTATTACTTCTTACATTGTTACTCCGGGAAATATTAAGTTTTATTACATACAACCGGGAGGAACTATTGGATATAAGAGCAACGTCAACTTACCAACATTACGACCAGGAATACGACTTTCCCGAAGCGGATCCTCTGTTTGGTCCACCAACTAGGACAATAGACTGGATCCCAGCCCGCGACTCAAAACAACGGCGGCGCCGGAGAATGGAGAAACGCGGCGGTCTTCTGGTCAGGCTACGTAGACGGGCACATCGCGCACCTCTCCCGAGTATACTACTTGCCAATGTCCAGTCTCTGGACAACAAGGTAGACTAAAAACGAGCAAGAGTTGCCTTCCAGAGAGACATCGGCGACTGCAACGCTCTTTGCTTCACGGAAACATGGCTCACTCAGGACACGTTATCTGAGTCGGTACAGCCACATGGTTTCTCCAAGCATCGCGCAGACAGAAAAAAACATCTATCTGGTAAGAAGAAGGGCGGGGGTGTGTGTCTTATGATTAACGAGTTGTGGTGTGATCATAACAACATACAGGAACTCAAGTCCTTTTGTTCACATGACATAGAATTCCTTACAATCAAATGCCGACTGCATTATTTACCAAGAGAATTCTCCTCGATTTTAATCACAGCCTTGTATATCCACCCTCAAGCTGACACATCGACGGCACCGAAAGAAATCCATTGGACTCTATGTAAACTGGAAACCACATATCCTGAGGCTGCATTTATTGTGGCTGGGGACTTTAATAAGGCTAATCTGAAAACAAGGCTTCTTAAATATTATCAGCATATCGAATGTGCGGCCCGGGCTGGTAAAATCCTGGATCATTGTTATTCTAATTTCCGTGATGCCTACAAAGCCATTCTCCGCCCTCCTTTCGGCAAGCCTGACCATGACTCCATTTTGTTGCTCCCAGCCTACAGACAGAAACTAAAACAGGAAACGCCCGTTCTCAAGTCTGTTCAATGCTGGTCTGACCAATCTGATTCCACACTGCAAGATTGCTTCGAGCAAGTGGACTGGGATATGTTCCGGATAGCATCAGACAACAACATTGATGTATATGCTGATTCGGTGAGCGACTTTATTAGCAAGTGCATTGGTGATGTTGTACCCATAGCAAATATTAAAACCTTCCCCAACCAGAAACTGTGGATTGATGGCAGCATTCGCGCAAAAGTGAAAGCGCGAACCACTGCTTTTAACCAGGGTAAGGTGAACAGAAACATGACTAAATACAAACAGTGTAGCTATTCCCTCCGCAAGGCAATCAAACAAGCTAAGCGTCAATGTGGCAGGGTCTACAGTCAATCACGGACTACAAAAATAAAACCAGCCCCGTCGCGGACCACGACGTCCTGCTCCCAGACAAACTAAACAACTTCTTTGCTCGCTTTGAGGACAATACAGTGCCACCGACACGGCCCGCTACCAAAACCTGCGGGCTCACCTTCACCGCAGCCAACGTGAGTAAAACATTTAAATGTGTTAACCCTCGCAAGGCTGCCGGCCCAGACGGCATCCCTGGCTGTGTCCTCAGAGAATGCGCAGACCAGCTGGCTGGTGTGTTTACGGACATATTCAATCAGTCCCTATCCCAGTCTGCTGTTCCCACATGCTTCAAGAGGGCCACCATTGTTCCTGTTCCCAAGAAAGCTAAGGTAACTGAGCTAAATGAATATCGCCCCATAGCACTCACTTCCTTCATCATGAAGTGCTTTGAGAGACTAGTCAAGGATCATATCACCTCCATCCTGCCAGACACCCTGGACCCACTCCAATTTGCTTACTGTCCCAATAGGTCCACAGACGACGCAATCGCAATCACACTGCACACTGCCCTAACTCATCTGGACAAGAGGAATACCTATGTAAGAATGCTGTTCATCGACTACAGCTCAGCATTTAACACCATAGTACACTCCAAGCTCGTCATTAAGCTCGAGACCCTAGGTCTCGACCCAGCCCTGTGCAACTGGGTCCTGGACTTCCTGACGTGCCGGCCCCAGGTGGTGAGGGTAGGAAACAACATCTCCACCCCACTGATCCTCAACACTGGGGCCCCACAAGGGTGCGTTCTCAGCCCTCTCCTGTACTCCCTGTTCACCCATGACTGCGTGGCCAAGCACGCCTCCAACTCAATCATCAAGTTTGCTAACGACACTACAGTGGTAAGCTTGATTACCAACAACGACGAGACGGCCTACAGGGAGGAGGTGAAGGCCCTTGGAGTGTGGTGTCAGGAAAATAACCTCTCACTCAACGTCAACAAAACTAAGGAGATGATCGTGGACTTCAGGAAACAGCAGAGGGAGCACCCCCCTATCCACATTGACGGGACAGTAGTGGAGAAGGTGGAAAGTTTTAAGTTCCTCGGCACACATCACGGTCTGAAATGGTCCACCCACACTGACAGCGTGCTGAAGAAGGCGTAACAGCGCCTCTTCAACCTCAGGAGGCTGAAGAAATTCGGCTTGTCACCAAAAACATTCACAAACTTCTACAGATGCACAATCGAGATCATCCTGTCGGGCTGTATCACCGCCTGGTACGGCAACTGCTCTGCCCACAACCGTAAGGCTCTCCAGAGGGTAGTGAGGACTGCACAACGCATCACCCGGGGTAAACTACCTGCCCTCCAGGACACCTACACCACCCGATGTCACAGGAAGGCCAAAAAGATCATCAAGGACAACAACCACCCGAGCCACTGCCTGTTCACTCCGCTATCATCCAGAAGGCGAGGTCAGTACAGGTGCATCAAAGCTGAGACCGAGAACAGCTTCTATTTCAAGGCCATCAGACTGTTAAACAGCCACCACTAACATTGAGTGGCTGCTGCCAACATACTGACTTAAATCTTTAGCCACTTTAAATAATAGAAAATTGGATGTAACAAATGTATCACTAGCCACTTTAAACAAATGTGTATATAATCTTTACTTACTCGACATTACTCATATCAAATGTATACACTGTACTCTAAACCATCTACTGAATGTTGCCTATGCCGTTCGACCATCGACTCAAATCTCACTTTAATATTTAAAAAGTGGATGTAATAAATGTATCACTAGCCACTTTAAACGATGCCATTTATATAATGTTTACATATCCTACATTACTCATCTCATATGTATATACTGTACTCTATACCATCTACTGCATCTTGCCTAAGCCGGTCAGCCATCGCTCATCCATATATTTATATGTACATACTCGTATTCATTCCTTTACTCTTGTGAGTATAAGGTTGTTGTGAATTTGTTAGATTACTTGTTAGATACTACTGCATGGTCGGAACTAGAAGCACAAGCATTTCGCTACACTCGCATTAACATCTGCTAACCATGTGTATGTGACAAATAACATTTGATTTGATTTGGCTTGTTTCTCATTTACCAGTTGCGTCTCTTTACAGTACAGTTCAGTATGCATGCTGAGCTCCTTACTAACCCCCAGAGGAAGATGTGCTGCTGCACTGGTGACTACTCTTTGCCATGGTGGCTTTGACTAGTTCCCCATGCAGTTGAGTGCATACACATACATACGCATATACATCCCGATTGGCTGCCATAACTGTTAAAACTACAACATTTAACCCACAGGTCATTCTTACAAAATAGATTTTATCTCTGTGAGACTAACCTATATAAATAAAAGGTTAAATTAATAATATTTTACATAATTTACACAACATATTTATACCACTGCACTCTTCAGAGTTGAGTCTCAACCTATAGTCTCCTGATGTACATTACTGTTGCTGCAAATATCAGTCGATCAAATGTATTTATAAAGCAATTTTTATTAATTTGTTTATCAGCAGTTGTCACAAACTGCTTATACAGTACTTATACACTGTACTTATACACTGTGGAAATGAAAATGTTCTAGTCAGGATTCATATCAAACCTTAATATCATACCTTAATATACATGAATTCTATCATCGGCTGATGCAAATCTGACTCAAAATGTGAAAGTGCAGAGTCCACCAATCTCAGTGTCCTTATGAGAACAGTGTGTCTAATTATCAGGTCATTTTCTCATCAATCTGTGAAAGAAACGACTTATCATCATAGAGATTAGATGACATATATAATAGGTTAGTCCGTGGTGAAGATAATTTGGAGATAATTTTACTGTAAATGTACCATTTTACGGAAATATGACCTTTCTGATGGATGCTCAGATTTAAAAAAGAGAGGACTGTAGCACAGAGCAGCACATAACAAGACAACAGCAAGAAAATACACAACAGGTTCATAAACCAACCTGCTACATTTCCTGCTGTTTTAGGTGGGGGGCATAGAACAGAGAATGGATGGATGATATGAAGTACAACAAATCAGATTTTATTTGTCACATTCGCCGAATACAACAGGTTAAAATTTGTAGACCTTACAGGGAAATGCATACTTACAAGCCCTTAAAAGTAACAAATAATGAATCAGCCGCAGTATAATAACAATAGCGAGGCAATATACAGTGGGTACCGGTACAGAGTCAGTACTGCGTGATGCATCAAACACATCTACCCTCTGGCTTGCTGTCTCCTGATGCTGTTGTCAGACATTGGTAGGTAGCAAAATCAAATAAAATGTTTATTTGTCACATACACATGGTTAGCAGATGTTAATGCGAGTGTAGCGAAATGCTTGTGCTTCTAGTTCCGACCATGTAGTAGTATCTAAAAAGTAATCTAACAATTTCACAACAACTACCTTATACACACAGTGTAAAGGAATGAATACGAATATGTACATATAAATATATGGATGAGCGATGGCTGACCGGCATAGGCAAGATTCAGTAGATGGTATAGAGTACAGTGTATACATTTGATTTGTTACATCCAATTTTCTGTTATTTAAAGTGGCTAGAGATTTAAGTCAGTATGTTGGCAGCAGCCACTCAATGTTAGTGATGGCTGTTTAACAGTGATGGCCTTGAGATAGAAGCTGTTTTTCAGTCTCTCGGTCCCAGCTTTGATGCACCTGTACTGACCTCGCCTTCTGGATGATAGCGGGGTGAACAAGCAGTGGCTCGGGTGGTTGTTGTCCTCAATGATCTTTTTGGCCTTCCTGTGACATCGGGTGGTGTAGGTGTCCTGGAGGGCAGGTAGTTTACCCTCGGTGATGCGTTGTGCAGTCCTCACTACCCTCTGGAGAGCCTTACGGTTGTGGGCAGAGCAGTTGCCGTACCAGGCGGTGATACAGCCCGACAGGATGCTCTCGATTGTGCATCTGTAGAAGTTTGTGAGTGTTTTTGGTGACAAGCCGAATTTCTTCAGCCTCCTGAGGTTGAAGAGGCGCTGTTACGCCTTCTTCACCACGCTGTCAGTGTGGGTGGACCATTTCAGTTTGTCCGTGATGTGTACGCCGAGGAACTTAAAACTTTCCACCTTCTCCACTACTGTCCCGTCGATGTGGATAGGGGGGTGCTTCCTTCCGCTGTTTCCTGAAGTCCACGATCATCTCCTTAGTTTTGATGACGTTGAGTGAGAGGTTATTTTCCTGACACCACACCGAGGGCCCTCACCTCCTCCCTGTAGGCCGTCTCGTCGTTGTTGGTAATCAAGCCTACCACTGTAGTGTCGTCAGAAAACTTGATGATTGAGTTGGAGGCGTGCTTGGCCACGCAGTCATGGGTGAACAGGGAGTACAGGAGAGGGCTGAGAACGCACCCTTGTGGGGCCCCAGTGTTGAGGATCAGCGGGGTAGAGGTGTTGTTTCCTACTCTCACCACCTGGGGCCGTCTCGTCAAGAAGTCCAGGACCCAGTTGCACAGGGCTGGGTCGAGACCTAGGGTCTCGAGCTTAATGACGAGCTTGGAGGGTACTATGGTGTTAAATGCTGAGCTGTAGTCGATGAACAGCATTCTTACATAGGTATTCCTCTTGTCCAGATGGGTTAGGGCAGTGTGCAGTGTGATTGCGATTGCGTCGTCTGTGGACCTATTGGGACGGTAAGCAAATGGGTGGGTCTAGGGTGTCTGGTAGGATGGAGGTGATGTGATCCTTGACTAGTCTCCCAAAGCACTTCATGATGACGGAAGTGAGTGCTACGGGGCGATAGTCATTTAGCTCAGTTACCTTAGCTTTCTTGGGAACAGGAACAATGGTGGCCCTCTAGAAGCATGTGGGAACAGAAGACTGGGATAAGGTTTGATTAAATATGTCCGTAAACACACCAGCCAGCTGGTTTGCGCATGCTCTGAGGACACGGCCAGGGATGCCATCTGGGCCGGCAGCCCTGCGAGGGATAACACATTTAAATGTTTTACTCACGTTGGCTGCGGTGAAGGTGAGCCCGCAGGTTTTGGTAACGGGCCGTGTCGGTGGCATTGTATTGTCCTCAAAACGAGCAAAGAAGTTGTTTAGTTTGTCTGGGAGCAGGACATCGTGGTCCGCGATGGGGCTGGTTTTCTTTTTGTAGTCCGTGATTGACTGTAGACCCTGCCACATTCCTCTTGTGTCTGAGCCGTTGAATTGTGACTGTACTTTGTCTCTATATTGACGCTTAGCTTGTTTGATTGCCTTGCTGAGGGAATAGCTACACTGTTTGTATTCAGTCATGTTTCTGGTCGCCTTACCCTGGTTAAAAGCAGTGGTTTGTGCTTTCAGTTTTGCGGGAATGCTGCCATCAATCCACGGTTTCTGGTTGGGGAAGGTTTTAATAGTTGCTATGGGTACAACATCACCAATGCACTTGCTAATAAACTCGCTCACCGAATCAGCGTATACATCAATGTTGTTGTCTGATGATATCCGGAACATATCCCAGTCCACGTGCTCAAAGCAATCTTGTAGCGTGGAATAAGATTGGTCGGACCAGCGTTGAACAGACCTGAGAACGGGCGTTTCCTGTTTTAGTTTCTGTCTGTAAGCAGGGAGCAACAAAATGGAGTCATGGTCAGACTTGCCGAAAGGAGGGCGGAGAATGGCTTTGTATGCATCACGGAAGATAGAATAATAATGATCCAGGGTTTTACCAGCCCGGGTCGCACATTCGATATGCTGATAAAATTTAGGGAGCCTTGTTTCCAATTTAGCCTTGTTAAAATCCCCAGCCACAATAAATGCAGCCTCAGGATATGTGGTTTCCAGGTTACAAAGAGTCCAATGAATTTCTTTCAGTGCCGTCGATGTGTCAGCTTGAGGGGGGATATATGCGACTGTGATTATAATCGAGGAGAATTCTCTTGGTAGATAATGCAGTCGGCATTTGATTGTAAAGAATTCTATGTCAGGTGAACAAAAGGACTTGAGTTCCTGTATGTTGTTATGATCACACCACAACTCGTTAATCATAAGACACACACCCCCGGCCTTCTTCTTACCAGATAGATGTTTGTTTCTGTTGGCGCGATGCGTGGAGAAACCAGGTGGCTGTACCGACTCTGATAACGTGTCCTGAGTGAGCCATGTTTCCGTGAAGCAAAGAACGTTGCAGTCTCTGATGTCTCTCTGGAAGGCAATCCTTGCTCTGATTTCTTTTACCTTGTTGTCCAGAGACTGGACATTGGCAAGTAGTATAGTCGGGAGAGGTGCGCGATGTGCCCGTCTGTGGAGCCTGACCAGAACACCGCCCCGTCTACCCCTTCTACTCCGCCGCAGTTGTTTTGGGTCGCGGCCGGCTGGGATCCAGTCTATTGTCCTCGTTGGTGGACCAAACAGAGGATCCGCTTCTGGAAAGTCGTATTCCTGGTCGTAATGTTGGTAAGTTGACGTTGCTCTTATATCCAATAATTCCTCCCGGCTGTATGTAATAAAACTTAAGATTTCCTGGGGTAACAATGTAAAAAGTAATCCATAAAAAAACAAAATACTGCATAGCTTCCTGAGAATGTGAAGCGAGGCTGCCATCTCTGTCGGCCCCGAAAGTGTAGAGCAGACAAGACAAGACAACTGCAGGAAAAGACAGAACACAAATGATATAGTAAAACAGTATGGTGTGATGAATTATAAGACAGTATGGGACATAACATGTATGTTATAAAATACAACAGAACAGTCTGACAGTAGGGATGGGACAGCATGGGTGGTATAACTGGAACAGAACAGTCTGACAGTAGGGATGGGACAGCATGGGTGGTATAACTAGAACTGAACAGTCTGACAGTAGGGGTGGGACAGCATGGGTGGTATAACTAGAACAGAACAGTCTGACAGTAGGGATGGGACAGCATGGGTGGTATAACTTGAACAGAACAGTCTGACAGTAGGGGTGGGACAGCATGGGTGGTATAACTAGAACAGAACAGTCTGGGAGTATGGATGGGACAGCATGGGTGGTATAACTAGAACAGAACAGTCTGACAGTAGGGGTGGGACAGCATGGGTGGTATAACTAGAACAGAACAGTCTGACATATTTGTATATTTGTGTGTATATATATATATATATATATATATATATATATATATATATATATATATATATATATGTGTGTGTGATGGGATGTATAGACATTATAGACAGTATGTGGATAGAAAATGTAGTATATCTGATGAATACATAGGATAGAATAGTATATGTAAAGCAATATATAAATAGGATGAGCCTGACTAGAATACAGTAAATACATATGAAGTGGGTAAAAAAGTATGTAAACATTACTAAAGTGACCAGTGTTCCATTATTAAAGTGACCAGTGTTCCATTATTAAAGTGACCAGTGTTCCATTATTAAAGTGACCAGTGTTCTATTATTAAAGTGACCAGTGTTCTATTATTAAAGTGACCAGTGTTCCTTGTCTATGTACATAGGGCAGCAGTAGGAATGGGACAGCATGGGTGTTATAACTAGAACAGAACAGTCTGACAGTAGGAATGGGACAGCATGGGTGTTATAACTAGAACAGAACAGTCTGACAGTAGGAATGGGACAGCATGGGTGTTATAACTGGTACAGAACAGTCTGACAGTAGGAAGGGGACAGCATGGGTGTTATAACTGGTACAGAACAGTCTGACAGTAGGGATGGGACAGCATGGGTGTTATAACTGGTACAGAACAGTCTGACAGTAGGAATGGGACAGCATGGGTGTTATAACTGGTACAGAACAGTCTGACAGTAGGGATGGGACAGCATGGGTGTTATAACTGGTACAGAACAGTCTGACAGTAGGGATGGGACAGCATGGGTGTTATAACTGGTACAGAACAGTCTGACAGTAGGGATGGGACAGCATGGGTGTTATAACTGGTACAGAACAGTCTGACAGTAGGGATGGGACAGCATGGGTGTTATAACTAGAACAAAACAGTCTGACAGTAGGGGTGGGACAGCATGGGTGTTATAACTGGTACAGAACAGTCTGACAGCATGGGTGTTATAACTGGTACAGAACAGTCTGACAGTAGGGATGGGACAGCATGGGTGTTATAACTAGTACAGAACAGTCTGACAGCATGGGTGTTATAACTGGTACAGAACAGTTAGATCGATCATCATCGGACAGCAGGAGTCGATGACACAGAAGGGGGTAGACTTATGATAAATACCAATGTTCTAAAGATTTATGGGTAGTTCTTTTTATGAAGTGTTCTGTTGGAATGCTTTCTCAGCAGTTTTAGTTTACACAGTGAGAGAGAGAGAGAGAGAGAGAGAGAGAGAGAGAGAGAGAGAGAGAGAGAGAGAGAGAGAGAGAGAGAGAGAGAGAGAGAGAGAGAGAGAGAGAGAGAGAGAGAGAACAGGTAATTGGAGGAGTCAGCAAGTCAGGAGGAGCAACTACAAGGGCCTGTACCAGGGAGCTGTCACATCCATCTCCCAAATGGAGCTTACTATAGATGCCTTGCCGGGAGACAGAGGGTGCGTCCCAAATGGCAGCCTATTTCCTTTGGAGTGCATTACTTTCGGCCAGGGCCCATAGTGGCCCATAGGGCTCTGATCAAAAGTAATGCACTACATTGAAAAGGGTGCATTTTGGGACGCAGTCATGTGTGGTGGCTTGCTAGGCTAGCCTTATCATATGTCATAGATAGGGGCCTGAGTAGGTGGCTTGTTAGAATAGCCTTATCATTTGTCATAGATAGGGACCTGTGTGGTTGCTTACTAGGCTAGCCTTATCATATGTCATAGATAGGGACCTGTGTGGTGGCTTGCTAGGCTAGCCTTATCATATGTCATAGATAGGGACCTGTGTGGTGGCTTGCTAGGCTAGCCTTATCATATAGCTCTACTTCTGATTTGTATGTTGTATTTCTTTAATAAAATGGGCATACTTTCTATCAGCTTAGCCTATATATCAGATTATACTATCTATCAGCTTATCCTATCTATCAGCTTGTACTTTCTATCAGTTTATCCTATCTATCAGTTTATCCTGTCAATCAGTTTAGCCTATCAGTTTAGCCTATCTATCAGCTTATCCTGTCAATCAGTTTAGCCTATCTATCAGCTTATTCTTTCTATCAGTTTATCATATCTATCAACATCCTAACTATCAACTGACCTGTCTATCAACTTATCCTAGCTATCAGCTTATCCTAACTATCAGCTTATCCTATCTATCAACTTATCCTATCTGTCACCTTTCGTCTCTATCAGTTTATCTATCAGCTTATCCTAACTATCAGCTTATCCCATCTATCAGCTTATCCTATCTATCATCTTATCCCATCTATCAGCTTATCATATCTATCAGTTTATCATATATATTAGCGTATCCTATCTGTCAGCTTATCCTATCTATCAGCTTATCCTATCTATCAGCTTATCATATATATTAGCTTATCTTATCTATCAGCTTATGCTATCTATCAGCTTATCATGTATATTAGCTTATCCTATCTATTCAGAACAATGTGCCAGATGTCTATGCTAGCCTAGACCTTGCTCCAGCAGGGGATACTGTATCTGGGCTGAATCGTGGTGCATTGGCCCTGACAGCACCTCTCTGCTCCACACTCCCATTAAAGTACTTGTGATAATCGTCCCTGAGAAGGGCTGCTTCCCAAAGGCACCCTATTCCCTATATCGGCCCTGGTCAAAAGTAGTGCACTATGTAGGGAATAGGGTGCTTTTTGAGATACAATGAGAGGAGGCAGGAAGCAGAATCCAGGCCAGTCATTTCCCCTCGACTCTCTGCTTCCTTCATCCACGGCCCATCCACCACTATGAAGTGAAGGATCCCTATTGGCTGAAGACAAACCATAAATCAACCCTTCCAAAGTAATAGATGTTGATCAGCACCACTTCCAGACATCAATTGTTTTACAACCCGTGGCCAATGAGGGGAGAGGAAGAGAGGGAGAAATGGAAGAGAGGGAGAAATGGAGGAGAGGGAGGGGGGTAGTTTAGGTACTCTGTGAGTGTGACGTGCCCAGCATCAAGGCTATGTTGGCAGGATGTTCTGTGGAAGTTCAGTGATGTATCCCAGCATCAAGGCTATGTTGGCAGGATGTTCTGTGGAAGTTCAGTGATGTATTCCAGCATCAAGGCTATGTTGGCAGGACGTTCTGTGGAAGTTCAGTGATGTATCCCAGCATCAAGGCTATGTTGGCAGGATGTTCTGTGGAAGTTCAGTGATGTATCCCAGCATCAAGGCTATGTTGGCAGGATGTTCTGTGGAAGTTCAGTGATGTATCCCAGCATCAAGGCTATGTTGGCAGGATGTTCTGTGGAAGTTCAGTGATGTATCCCAGCATCAAGGCTATGTTGGCAGGATGTTCTGTGGAAGTTCAGTGATGCATCCCAGCATCAAGGCTATGTTGGCAGGATGTTCTGTGGAGGTTCAGTGATGCGTCAAAAAGAAAGAGCCTCCTGTCTCTCTGCGCCGGAAATCTTCCACAAGCCTGCGGTAATTCCCCCCTCCCGCCTTCTGTCTCCCTCTCTCCGTGTCTTCCCCTTCCTCCCTTCTCTCCCTTGCAGAATGACTCGTGGGGTAAGCAGTACTCGTACGCACTCTTCAAGGCCATGAGTCACATGCTGTGTATCGGGTACGGCGCCCGGGCTCCCGTCAGCATGTCCGACCTGTGGATTACCATGCTCAGTATGATCGTGGGCGCCACCTGCTACGCCATGTTCGTGGGTCACGCCACCGCTCTCATCCAATCACTGGACTCCTCCCGCAGGCAGTACCAAGAGAAGGTACGTAGGTCAGACCGTTATGTAACGTAATACAATTATATAATGTCATGTTTTTATTATCCTTATGTTTTAATTATCAATCTACTCAATATTTTGGTACACCTGTTTTGGTTTACAATGTTGTGTTATTCTCATTTTTGTCATAAGGTAAGTGGAGTATTATTTTAAAGCTTTTATATTTTATCTAAACGGATAATGCTTATTTCTCCCAGGTAGATTAGGCCTCTGCTATCTAGGCCTGTGTTTTAGGGGTTGTGTAAAGCACTCACAGATTATAATATCTGAAAGAGGATTTTCAAAAGCGCCCTCGGATCCCAAACAGCCCCTGGGGTGAAGAGGTTCCCAGACAGAACTACATGTTTGGGATGTTCTGGATCGACGTGCACAATGACTGTATCCTATATGGCACCCTATTTTCTACATAATGCATCTCTGGTCAATGCATCTCTAGTAGTTCACTATGTTGGGAATAGGGTGCCATTTGGGAAGCAGTCCATCTCTGTTTGGGTGCTTTGAGGGGAAGACCACCCCCCCTGCACATTTAGGTTTTTGCCCTAGCACTACACAGCAGATTGCTGGATATTGTCGGGGACTGGAACACACTGTCGTACACGTCAATCCAGAGCATCCCAAACGGGCTCAATGGGTGAAATGTCTGGTGAGTATGCAGGCCATGGAAAACTTGGAAATGTTCAGTGTTCAAGAAATGTGTACAGATCCTTGCAACACGGGGCTGTGCATCATCATGCTGAAACATGACTTGAAGGCGACGGATGAATGGCACGACAACGGGCCTCAGGATCTCATCACGGTTTCTCTGTGCATTCAAATTGCTCTCAATAAAATGCAACTGTGTTCGTTGTTTGTAGCTTATGCCTGCCCATACCATAATCCCACCGCCACTCTGTTCACAAAGTTGACATCAGCAAACCGCTCGCCCACACGACGCCATACTCGTGATCTGCAGTTGTGAGGTCGGTTGGACGCACTACCAAATTCTCTAAAACGGCATTAGAGGTGGCTTATGGTACATTAATGAACATTAAATTCTCTGACAACAGCTCTGGTGGATATTCCTGCAGTCAATATGCCAATTGCACACCCCCTCAAAACATCAGATATCTGTGGCCTTTTATTTTCTCCAGCACAAGGTGCACCTGTGTAATGATCATGCTGTTTAATCATCTTATTGATATGCCACACCTGTCAGGTGGATGGATTATCTTGACAAAAGAGAAATGCTCACTAACAGGGATGTAAACAAATTTGTACACAACATTTTAGAGAAATAAGCTTTTTGTGTGTATGGAAAATTTCCAGGTTATTTTATTTCAGCTCATGAAACATAGGACCAGCACTTATATTTTTGTTCAGTATATTATATATATAATCACTGTACCTATTAATCTGTCCTCCTGGTGAGATAATTACTGCCCATATTTATCTGTCCTGAATCTGATCCTTAGATAGATTAGTTGGCGATCTATGACTTTAGCCGTAATAATCTCAGCCGGCTCTGACCCTTGGATAGGTTTGTTAGTAGGCTCACCTACTAGTGACCTAACCAACCACAATAATCTGTGCCATGTCTGACCCTTGGATAGGTTTGTTAGTAGGCTCACCTACTAGTGACCTAACCAACCATAATAATCTGTGCCATGTCTGACCATTGGATAGGTTTGTTAGTAGGCTCACCTACTAGTGACCTAACCAACCATAATAATATTTTCTAGCGCTAACTTTTAGGTAGATTGATAATTGTGGCGTCAGTAGCAGATAGCCTAGTGGTTAGAGTGTTGGGCAAGTAACCGAAAGGTTGTGGGATCGAATCCCTGAGCTGACAAGGTAAAGATCTGTCGTTCTGCCCCTGAACAAGGCAGTTAACCCACTGTTCCCCGGGTGCTGAATACTTGGATGTTGATTATGGCAGCCCCCAGCACCTCTCTGATTCAGAGGGGTTGGGTTAAATGTGGAAAAAACATTTCAGTTGAATGAATTCAGTTGTACAACTGACTAGGTGTCCTCCTTTCCCTATCTATGACTGTAGCCATCATAACCTGTACTGATTCTGACCCTTGGGTAGATCTTTTCACCATAGGTAAAGGAACAAAGTCATGAACTGTAGGCTCACCTAGATTCTATTCCATCAGTTCCCTTATCGTCGCTACCTTATTGTTTATCTGGTTTGTATTTTATGGTTTTATATTATAAGTTCTACAGACATTTTCATTCTGATCAATAGCCAATTATTCAGTTGACTAATGGGTATGGTATGGGTTTTTCCACCATAAATTACACAGGTGAACATTTTTCATTTTCATATTGTCAGGAATTTGTAAATGCATCAATTTGCTGAAACGTAGTTTGATAGGACTTTGATTGGACCCTGATGAAAAATGGAAGGTCTAATGAGCTTCCCCATACACTCAAGCTGGATTAAACACGCACGCACGCACGCGCACACACACACACACACACACACACATCAATTACCCTGTCCAGGTTAGCCTGTCTGCCTGCCTGACTATTGTTCATTATCACTTGAAGACAGCTCGTTGCTAGACAGAGCAGAGTCACCTTGGATGTGACAATGACGAGGCAAAGACAAATTGACAAAGCAGCTTTTTAAATTTACATTCGCCTCCTAAAAGCATCAGCCGTTATCGTTTATTGAAATATGATGTCAGTCTGACCTTGCTAGATTAGAAATCCCATGGTCAATAACAGATAGATAAGTTATAAAAGACACACACACACACACAAAACAATTACCCTGTCCAGGTTAGCCTGTCTGCCTGCCTGTGTGACTGCTGCAGTCTTATCACCTGAGGACACCTCGTTGCTAGGCAGAGCAGAGTCAAATAGACAAGGCAGAAAAGACATTGGTTTCATCACATATAGTGAACTTCTTTTGACCAGGGCCCATAGGGCTGTATAGGGAATACCGTGCTAAACGGGATGCATCCATTGGTATTGTTCATTAATTAGTGCTGGGCGATATGGCTTAACAATCATATCTCGATTCACAATATACAGTGGGGCAAAAAAGTATTTAGTCAGCCACCAATTGTGCAAGTTCTCCAACTTAAAAAGATGAGAGAGGCCTGTAATTTTCATCATAGGTACACTTCAACTATGACAGACGAAATGAGAAAAAGAAATCCAGAAAATCACATTGTAGGATTTTTAATTTATTTATTTGCAAATTATGGTGGAAAATAAACTTTTGTTATTGACCAAATACTTATCTCAATACTTTGTTATATACCCTTTGTTGTCAAACGTTTTCTGTAAGTCTTCACAAGATTTTCACACACTGTTGCTGGTATTTTGGCCCATTCCTCCATGCAGATCTCCTCTAGAGCAGTGATGTTTTGGGACTGTCGCTGGGCAACACGGTCTTTCAACTCCCTCCAAAGATTTTCTATGGGGTTGAGATCTGGAGACTGGCTAGGCCACTCCAGGACCTTGAAATGCTTCTTACGGCCACTCCTTCTTGCCCGGGCGGTGTGTTTGGGATCATTGTCATGCTGAAAGACCCAGCCACGTTTCATCTTCAATGCCCTTGCTGATGGAAGGAGGTTTTCACTCAAAATCTCACGATACATGGCCCCATTCATTCTTTCCTTTACACGGATCAGTCGTCCTGGTCCCTTTGCAGAAAAACAGCCCAAAAGCATGATGTTTCCACCCCCATGCTTCACAGTAGGTATGGTGTTCTTTGGATGCAACTCAGAATTCTTTGTCCTCCAAACACGACGAGTTGAGTTTTTACCAAAAAGTTCTATTTTGGTTTCATCTGACCATATGACATTCTCCCAATCCTCATCTGGATCATCCAAATGCTTTCTAGCAAACTTCAGACGGGCCTGAACATGTACTGGCTTAAGCAGGGGGGACACGTCTGGCACTGCAGGATTTGAGTCCCTGGTGGCGTAGTGTGTTACTGATGGTAGGCTTTGTTACTTTGGTCCCAGCTCTCTGCAGGTCATTCACTAGGTCCCCCCCCGTGTGGTTCTGGGATTTTTGCTCACCGTTCTTGTGATCATTTTGACCCCATGGGGTGAGATCTTGCGTGGAGCCCCAGATCGAGGAAGATTATCAGTGGTCTTGTATGTCTTCCATTTCCTAATAATTGCTCCCACAGTTGATTTCTTCAAACCAAGCTGCTTACCTATTGCAGATTCAGTCTTCCCAACAGGTCTACAATTTTGTTTCTGGTGTCCTTTGACAGCTCTTTGGTCTTGGCCATAGTGGAGTTTGGAGTGTGACTGTTTGAGGTTGTGGACAGGTGTCTTTTATACTGATAACAAGTTCTAACAGGTGCCATTAATACAGGTAACGAGTGGAGGACAGAGGAGCCTCTTAAAGAAGAAGTTACAGGTCTGTGAGAGCCAGAAATCTTGCTTGTTTGTATGTGACCAAATACTTATTTTCCACCATAATTTGCAAAAAATTCATTAAAAATCCTACAATGTGATTTTCTGGATTTCTTTTCCTCATTTTGTCTGTCATAGTTGAAGTGTACCTATGATGAAAATTACAGGCCTCTCTCATCTTTTTAAGTGAGAGAACTTGCACAATTGGTGGCTGACTAAATACTTCTTTGCCCCACTGTATATATAGAGAGAGAGAGATTTTTTTTTACGTTTTCTTTAAATAAGCTTTGTTGCACAATTAAAGGTCTTAATACAGTGCATTTCAAACAGTCAAGAATAATCTAATGAATTAAGGGCTTGTGAAATTATACCGAGGCTAAATATAAGCCTTCCACAACCATAAGACCCACTAATAATGTAATAATTTAATCAGGGGGAGGGGCTAGGTGTCAGGGGGAGGGACACACAACACAGATGGACTAAAGGAGACGAGACCAAAAAGACATAGACACTCATAAAAAAAAAAATCTAAACTTGATTCTTGCGATACATGCCGACCGTAGGAAATGTTCATATACAACACAGAATATATTAATCACTTCCATTGTACAAAGAAGACATCTCACTAGCTAGCTATATAATGTCAGTTGAATCAGCTAGATAATCTTGAATCTTATCCTGTGAAATATTTTATTATTTGGCACTCTGAGAACATTATTAATGATCTAGAATAGCCACACCGGTCGGTCTCACAACCACACCGGTCGGTCTTACAGCCACACTGGTTGGTCTCACAGCCACAGCCCTGCTCAGATCAGACATAGATTGCCAACTAATCTATCTAAGGATCAGATTCAGGACAGATAAATCACATAACTGAGCCAAGCCAAACCAAGCAGTAAGGAGCTCTCCTGGTTATACACCCACCATAGTTGCTGTAACCATACTGGAAAGGACAATGTGAAAGAATCTATCAGAGCCAGCACAGTTTGGTCTGGGTCGGGGCAATGGTTTGAACAGGGTACCAGGGTAGGAGGGCACAGAGATGCATGGGCCATCTGATAAAATAGAATAGCCCTGCCCAGGACATGAACCAGACACCTTCTGGGCCGGCTAATACTGGTCCACCTCTTTAACCACCGGGCTTCCTATCGCCCTACATGCAGCAGACAGCATGACAGTATGACATTTATTTGACAATTTTAAATACATACAAATGTTACTCCTGGCAACAGATACCAAAAGACTTGTTCCATTGTGGTCATCCAATGGGAGCCGCCATAGGAATGGTGGGAATGCACAGCCATCTATGGGCCAATATGAACTGATAATGCTGCTTCTGACAACATGGTACTGTAGCATGATAGCCTTGTGTGGATTTGCTGCATCACCGTGCAGAGAAGGAGAACAGTAGAAGAAATGGCTATGGAAGGTTTCACCCTCTGGTCTTTTTCTTCTCTGCCTGCAGTGCCCCAGCTGGGGATGAAGTAGGGAGGTGTGGGCACGAGGCCTGCACTGAAATGCCCTGATGCTGGGAAACTCTGCATGGCCCTGGCCCTGACAGCGGAAGGAACACCATGCAGCTGGAACACAGTCATTTCATAAGGCGTTACAGATGCATACTGTACATAAAACCGGATTTGACTATACTGCAACATCCCAGATGTGATAATAGCCATTTATCCATAGATAGATGTACAATATAATACTATTTAATTCCATGCATCTAACCTCTTATGAAATGCTGTGTTGTCTGTAATGGAATGTTCTGTCTCTGTCCGGAAGTATATAATCAGTAATTGTATTGTCCATACCTGATTCTCTGTAACATAGTATAGCTAACTTAATGTTTTTTTTTATTAGGGTACATTGCACCACGCAGTAAATATAATTTTAATGAGGACAATACCTGTAAATATGTATAGAGAATCAAATGCAACTTTAAAAATATTATTAACATTACAACTGTTGACTCAATTTATCCAGCTTTTATTGTCTCTTAAGATACTTCTAGGATCATTAAGTTTGCAACAGCCATACATTCTTCTGCTGAAATTATAGTTTCTAGAAGGGCTGAGAACATGGCAGCATCTTTATGGTGAAAAGGGTATATTTACCTATTTACCTTAGAGAACATTGGGTATTCACAGGAGCACAGAACGTATTAACGTGCCAAATGTTCTGAGAATGTATTAACGTTACAAACGTTCTGAGAATGTATTAATGTTCCGAGAACCAGGAATGGATTAAGCTTCCTCCTCTGTCCTCACAGACATTCTGTACCTTGCATGTAATGAGCAAGGCAAGAGTACATACTGTCTTTCTTTCAGCAGCGAGCACAAAGCATATTCATTCCTATGTTGGGAATGTGACTCGTCATGATGCATTGCAGATTTGAAATTATTCACAGTAAACATGCATAGAGGCTTCATAAACAATAACACATTATTTGAAGGCTACCTACATAAGGATGTCATGAGTCAGATAGATACATAGCTTCTCTAACCAAATCAAATCAAATTTTATTTGTCACATACACATGGTTAGCAGATGTTAATGCGAGTGTAGCGAAATGCTTGTGCTTCTAGTTCCGACCGTGCAGTAGTATCTACCAGACGTGACCAAACCACACCTCAACATATCTCACACACAGTCACAGAGAGTCCTGTTCTAAATTTAAACATGTTGAATACCCTCAGACTTGACTGTGTACCTAGAATAAATCGATTCACCTCAAACAAAACCTGGTCCCTTATCATCTCGCCGCGGCTGTGGAGAATCAATGTTAAACCACCTTGTGACGGGACGTGGGTTTTCTCCTTTTAAACAAAGTTAAACTTTGTTAGCACATAATCTGCGTCGTGATGTTACTGTGTACGCTGCTTCCTGAGGCTACCGTTAGTTTCTGTTCACGCCTCATGCTGACACCCTTACCTGAGGTTGTGTGTATGTGTGTGTCAGAGCAGAGCAGCTATCGCCTGATTTAAATAGATGAGCTGCTGAAGGAGCCCTCTCTTGCTCTCTCTGTCGGTCTGCGCTCTCTCTAACTCCCTGTAGACAACGCCCCAATCTCTATTTTGCATACATCATTGGCCTAATAGAGGTCCGTCGTGTCCGTGTGTGATGTTAATTTGGCCGGGAGTCAATACCTACAAGCCTGTGGTACCTTGACTTTTACAGCCGTGTGTAATTATATCACCGATTCTTTTCTCAGGCTACGCTTTCCATGACATCAGACTATTGGAGAGAATTGGAAAATGGAAAGAGTCCTGTCTAGTCTGTGTCAATCCATGCATATATGATGAAAGCTAAAGTGTAGCATTGCAGTTTATCTGCAGGAGAGAAGGTTTCTCCTACCTGGTCTAGGTTGTATCTCAAATGCCACCCTATTTCCTATATAGTGCACTACTATTGACCAGAGTCTCCCTATGAGCCCTGGTTAAAAGTAATGCACTATATAGGGCCACCCTATTCCCTATATAGTGCACTACTATTGACCAGAGTCTCCCTATGAGCCCTGGGTAAAAGTAGTAAACTATATAGAGAATAGGGTGGAATTTGGGATGCAGGACTGGCCTTCTCGACGGGACAGCAGAGAGGATTACATGGGGG
Source organism: Brachymystax lenok tsinlingensis (assembly GCA_030435695.1). Taxonomy (NCBI): domain Eukaryota; kingdom Metazoa; phylum Chordata; class Actinopteri; order Salmoniformes; family Salmonidae; genus Brachymystax; species Brachymystax lenok. The sequence continues at coordinate 8,102,203 of CM059795.1, read as the reverse complement.
TTGGTGTGAAGAGTGACTCAGCTGTTTTTTTCCACCTAATTTCCTCATTCTGATGCACAGTCAGTATTCATCCCCTAGGCGCATCACAGCCAACGGTGATGAAAGAGACTGACTCCAGATCAGATGTTGAGACAGATTAATGACTCCACTGGAGACCACAGACAGCATCCTGATGAGAGAGACTGACTCCAGATCACATGTTGAGACAGTGGACATCTCAAATGAATTGAATTGTTATTTAAAGTGCATTTAAAACAGCCACACATTTAAACAGTAACGCAAAAAAATGAAGGCGAGAAAAGAAAAACAAGCAGGAAGAATAAAGGAACACAAAACAGACAAAAGTGTTAATCTGCTCTGTGACTCATCTCTTAATGCAGAGACTGACTCCAGATCAGATTATGTGACAGATTAATGACTCCATTAGGGCACAGCACCCTGTAGAGAGAATGACTCCAGACCAGTGTAGTGACAGAGGCCCCAGAAGACCTCTGCCTTATGACAACCACTCTTCTGAGACAACCACAGTCAAGAAACGCAGCGGTACTGAATTATGCATGGCATGTCTTGAGTACATGCATTTGATTGCTTAATGTTCTCCTCTGTGTAATGTTTCATATTGAACTGACATGATTTCAGATGATAATGTGGTCTCCCTGAGACCTATTCAGTCACTGATATGGGTGTATTCATTCTCTCTGGTTTACGTGAGGTCATGGGTAACCTATATTGAGAGAGATGAGAGAGATTCTTCACTGTGTGAGCTGATCAGAACGGCAGCAGCTTCGCGCTGAAGGGCCTCAGGCTGTACTCGTTCCTCTTTCGCCCACCTGCTACTTCCATACGCAATGACCCTGGATACAATCTATCACCCCACTGTGTCTGTGAATGTTGTGAATGTTGTGAATGTTGTGTATGTTGTGTATGTTGTGAATGTTGTGTATGTTGTGTATGTTGTGAATGTTGTGTATGTTGTGTATGTTGTGTATGTTGTGAATGTTGTGTATGTTGTGAATGTTGTGAATGTTGTGTATGTTGTGTATGTTCTGTATGTTGTGTATGTTGTGTATGTTGTGAATGTTGTGTATGTTGTGAATGTTGTGTATGTTGTGAATGTTGTGAATGTTGTGAATGTTGTGTATGTTGTGAATGTTGTGAATGTTGTGTATGTTGTGTATGTTGTGTATGTTGTGAATGTTGTGAATGTTGTGTATGTTGTGTATGTTCTGTATGTTGTGTATGTTGTGTATGTTGTGAATGTTGTGTATGTTGTGAATGTTGTGTATGTTGTGTATGTTGTGTATGTTGTGAATGTTGTGTATGTTGTGAATGTTGTGAATGTTGTGAATGTCCTTGGTTCCTATTACAACATACCATATTTCCTGTAATGTTTGCTAATACCTTCCTTCAAATGTTATTTTACCTCCAATTGCTTTCGGGTGCTATGTTTTTGAAGTCAACGTGACAGCCTTTGTTTGTCGGATATTTTCTATTTTCTGTTCATTTGGTTTAATGACATTATCTCCTCTCTCCATCTTTACAGTATAAACAAGTAGAGCAGTACATGTCGTTCCACAAGCTCCCCGCAGACATGCGGCAGAAGATCCATGATTACTATGAGCATCGTTATCAGGGCAAGATCTTTGACGAGGACAATATCCTGAGTGAGCTCAACGACCCGCTCAAAGAGGTGAGGATGAGGACGCCTTGTGTTATCTATTCTATTTTACTCTTTAGTGTCCCAAATGGCACCCTATTACCTAAATAGTGCACTGCTTTTGATCAGAGCCATATGGGACCCTGGTCAAAAGTAGTGCACTCTAAAGGGAATAGAGTGCCATTTGGGACGCTAAGACTTTGTAAATGGACGTTTGTCACAGGGTTTCATGCACATCAAATCAAATTGAATTGTATTAGTCACATGAGCCGAATACAACAGGTGTAGACCTTACAGGTAAATGGTGAATACAACAGGTGTAGACCTTACAGTGAAATGCTTACTTACGAGCCCCTAACCAACAATGCAGTTTAAATAAAAAATATGAATAAAAAATATGAATAAGAAATAAAAGTAACAAGTAAATAATTCTGCAACAGAGGAACCTTTCTTAAATATAATCTCCAAGCATTTGTAATGGCTTAAACATGGAGCGCTGAGTTGCTTTATCGCTAATTAATTTTCTTTTGCATTTATGATATACCAGTATTTATACTTTAAATATCATACGGGTCCATTGAGTGGGTGAATTTATCATCAATGAATGATTATTGAGAAGGGTGTCTGTAAAACATGTCTTGTGCTTTATTACAAATGTAATAGACACACTGCACAAATTGATTCACTACAGCTGGTGGAACACAAGCTAAACAGATAAATTAATTTAATTGGTGTGAAGACAGTCAGTTGCTCAAGCACGTAATACACAGGTGTGAAACAAGAGAGATCAGGAAGTGAGATGACAATTTCATCTGATTAGTGTTTAGACCCATTAAAACGTCAAGCCAACCAATAGACAGACACATGAGGTGTTCCCAGAGCTTTGACAATACAGAGGCCATTAAGACGTCAAGCCAACCAATAGACAGACACATGAGGTGTTCCCAGAGCTTTGACAATACAGAGGCCGTTAAGACGTCAAGCCAACCAATAGACAGACACATGAGGTGTTCCCAGAGCTTTGACAATACAGAGGCCATTAAGACGTCAAGCCAACCAATAGACAGACACATGAGGTGTTCCCAGAGCTTTGACAATACATAGGCCGTTAAGACGTCAAGCCAACCAATAGACAGACACATGAGGTGTTCCCAGGCTGCATCACTTTAGAAGTGTACAATAAAGGCCTACATGAAACATGATGTCATATCAGATACAGCCAGACAGTCACAGTAAAAAAAAAGAAGGCAAGATATGTGACCAATTTAAGGCTGTCTTTGTTCATTGTATCAACCCTCTACCTACTTCAATAGTTGGCTGCCCTCTCTGTGTGAGCAGATAAGACCTCTCATGTAGCCTAATGATGCAGAGATGGGGGATTGGAGAGGAGGAGAGAGGTGGAAATTAGGGATAGAGGAGGGAGGGGAAGGGGACAGAGGGAGAAGAGAAAGAGGAGGGATTTAATTGCCTATGTCTCTCATGTAACCCCATTAAGTCACCAACCAGAATGAGACATATTGGAGCACAGTATTGCCTGGCCCAGCACAGGAAAGGGTAGATCTACACAGTATTGTAGAGCACAGCACAAGAAACCATATATCTATACAAAACAGTAGAGCACATGGCAGCATTAACACGGTAGAGCACAAGCATAGGTCTGTACGGCACAGTAATGTGAAGCCCAGATAACCCAGTCTTGCCCACAATACTGAGAACAAGACAGATCCACAGAGCACTGAACTGGACAGGAATGCATATTTCACCCCATCCCGGCAGAGCAGAGCAGAGCATAGTACAGCTCAGCTCAGATAGGTTCAGCTCAGCTCAGCTAGGCTCATCTCAGCTCAGCTAAATTCAGCTCAGCTGGGTTAATCTCAGCTCAACTCAGCTATGTTCAGCTCAGCTCAGCTAAATTCAGCTCAGTTATTAAATTAATCTCAGCTCAGCTCAGCTAGGTTAATCTCAGCTCAGATAGGTTCATCTCAGCTAAGTTCATCTAAGCTCAGCTCAGCTCAGCTAGGTTCAGCTCAGCTCAGTATATCACAGCAGGCATCACACAGCCCCACAGAGACAACCAGACATACAGTGCCTTCAGAAAGTATTCACACCCCTTGACTTTTTCCACATTTTGTTGTGTTACAGCCTGAATTTAAAATGGATACAATTTAGATTTTGTGTCACTGGCCTACACACAATACCCCATAATGTCAGTAGAATGATGTTTTTATGAATTTTACAAACTAATTATAAATGAAAAGCTGTAATGTCTTGAGTCAATAAGTATTCAACCTCTTTGTTATGTCAAGCCTAAATAAGTTCAGGACTAAACATTTGCTTAACAAGTCACATAATAAGTTGCATGGACTCACTCTGTGTGCAATAATGGTGTTTAACATGATTTTTGAATGACTAACCTCATCTCTGTACCCCACAAATACAAATGATCTGTAAGGTCCATCAGTCGAGCAGTGAATTTCAAACACAGATTTAACCACAAAGACCAGGGAAGTTTTCCAATGCCTCGCAAATAAGGGCACCTATTGGTAGATGAAAAATACATCAAATAAAAGCAGATATTGAATCTGCTTTTGAGCATGCTGAACTTAAAATTAATTACACTTTGGATGGTGTATGAATACACCCAGTCACTACAAAGATCCTTCCTAACTCAGTTTCCGGAAAGGAAGGAATCCACTCAGGGATTTCACCATTTCACCCTCCAGTCAATGGTGACTTTACAACAGTTACAGAGTTTATTGGCTGTGATAGGAGAAAACTTAGGAGAATCAACAACATTCTAGTTACTCAGCAATACTAACCTAATTGACAGAGTGAAAAAAAGGAAGCCTGTACAGAATAAAACATTTCCAAAACATGCATCCTGTTTGCAACAAGGCACTAAAGGAATACAGCTTTTTTTTGGGTGGGGGGCAAAGCAATTAACCTTTTGTCCTGAATACAAAATGTTATGTTTGGGGCAAATACAATACATATTTTCAAGCATACTGCTGGCTGCATCATGTTATGGGTATGCTTGTAATCATTAAGGTCTGGGGAGTGTTTCAGGATAAAAAATAAATGGAATGGAGCTAAGCACAGGCAAAATGTGCTAACATTTCTAAAAACATGTTTTCACTTTGTCATTATGGGGTATGGTGTGTAGATGGGTGAAGAAAAAAACAATTTCAGCCATTTTGAATTCAGGCTGTAACACAACAAAATGTGGAATTTTATATAATTTTTTTATTTTATTTAACCCTTATTTTACCAGGTAAGTTGACTGAGAACACATTCTCATTTACAGCAACGACCTGGGGAATAGTTACAGGGGAGAGGAGGGGGGATGAATGAGCCAATTGTAAGTTGGGGATGCTTAGGTGAACATGATGGTATGAGAACCAGATTGGGAATTTAGCCAAGACACCGGGGTTAACACCCCTACTCTTACAATAAGTGCCATGGGATCTTTAGTGACCACAGAGAGTCAGGACACCCATTTAACATCCCATCCGAAAGACGGCACCCTACACAGGGCAATGTCCCCAATCACTGCCCTGGGGCACTGGGATATTTTTTTTTAGACCAGTGGAAAGGGTGCCTCCTACTGGCCCTCCAACACCAGTTCCAGCAGCATCTGGACTCCCAACCAGGGACTGACCAGGACCAACACTGCTTAGCTTCAGAAGCAAGCCAGCAGTGGGAATAAGTCATGGGGTATGAGTACTTTCTGAAGACAGTGTATCAGGGAGGAGTGTGGGTGGGTGATGATGATGGCATTCATCTTATGGTGAGAAAACAGTTAAAGCTTAATCTCAACCATTTCTGCAGCTGGTCGGATGTCGTTTCTTTGCAGCTAGGCAGCTATTTATACTGCCAGGCACCGCTGCCATGGGACAGGTTTGCTGCTTTAAATAGATAAAGTCTAAAGATTGTTTCCCTAGTGGGGCTCCATCCTGGCCAAGCCGGGATGAATACGGAGCATCTAATTCATTAATCGTTGTGCATGATTGAGGTCAGAACCCACTGCTACTGTTGACTCAGTACTGAGCTAACAGCACAAAACCCAGCCGGACAGGAGATTGGCTGATGTATCCTTGGCTCAGATGCTCCCATTGGAGAGTCATCATTTCTCACAGGAAGTGAGTAAGCGGTTAGTGGAACAGTGAAGGCCAAGCTCTGTCTGTCAGTCTGTCTGCATGGCAACAGAGACAGAGGAGGGCAGGCAGGCTCTGCTCAGTAAACACTAACAGACCCCCATATAGGAAACAATCTCCTGCTGTTGTCTGAGATAACCAGAGAGGTCATTGCCCTCTGTCAAGGGCAAGATCATCATCATCATCAGAGACAAGTTTCCGCACATTTTCCAGAGTACAATTTTCCTTATACTTTAGACAAGCACCAAACTAAAACATTGGAAGACAGCCATTCTTAAACAAACCCTGAATGACACCAAACAGCAAACAATCTCCTGTTGTGTCTGAAGAGACTAAGGTCATGATCATCATCATCAAAGACAATAGCACCAAAAGTTACCCCAAAGAGTGATGAAAAGTGTTTTTGTAGATATTACATCCATTCCAATGCAGAGACATGATGAATATTGAGATTGCTGAACTTGGACGTGTCCCATTAGAGTATTATAACAAATTGCATTTGATATAACCAATAACAAAAAGTAATTGGAAAACTCGCCAAGGCTGTCCGTTATCACCACTCGTATTTGCCCTGATGTTCGAGCCTGACAGCAGCTATATGTAATCAAGAAGGACTAGCAGGGGGTCAAGATAGGAAAATAATCTGCCATAATTGACAGATACTGTTCATATCCATTAGAGAAAGGGACCCTTTTGTAAAACACCTTTGTTATAGTTTTCACAATATTTATTATGAATAATGCATCTAAAACTACATTTTTTAAATATTTTTTTCCAGGAAATTGTAAACTTCAACTGTCGGAAGTTGGTGGCTACCATGCCGCTGTTCGCCAATGCAGACCCCAACTTCGTGACGGGCATGTTGAGCAAGCTGAAGTTCGAGGTGTTCCAACCCAACGATTACATCATCAGGGAGGGCACCGTGGGCAAGAAGATGTACTTCATCCAACATGGTGTGGCCAGTGTCATCACCAAGCTTAACAAAGAGATGAAGCTGACTGATGGCTCTTACTTTGGAGGTATGTAGGGAAAATAAATACTTTGTGTGTGTGTGTGTGTGTTTGTGTGTGTGTGTGTGTGTGTGTGTGTGTTACCTGCAGTACCTTTTCTCTATTGGAAATTGATATTTGACCAACAGAGCCAAAGTGTAAGGTTAGGCATAGGGATCAGAAGTGTTTAAACAGGTACCAAGCTTAAACAGAGAGCATTTATTGAACCAACCCTGACAAACCCCTGTAAAGGAATACTCAGACCCACTCCATCCATTTAGATATATCCTGTTATTAGACATATTAAGCACTGGGTATACAGTGAATAGGAATGCAACACTCAGTCAGCAATATCTCTCCAGTTTCAGTTCCTCTGCTTTCAATGTTTGTCAAGTCCCATCACTGCCGATGTAGATTCAAATTTTTTGGGGATGGGAGTTAGCTTCTCCAATGATCTAAAATTAATCTGGATGGGGTGGTGGAAGGCGGGGTAGAGGGGGTTGAAGGGGAGACAAGCCAAGCTGGGGATCAGGGCTCAGAGCACCCAGAGGACAAACAAAGGTTGCATGTCTATCTGCGTTTGGGCTCTGCAGCAGCAGCCAACTGAGAATGTCCCTTTTGCATAATTGAGGGAGTAATCCCCCCCATCTCCCTAGCACGTTATATAAAACGATCAAATGTTTTGCCATCGAACAATACATTTAAAGGCAGTTGTTTACATTGCCACATTTTCTCAGGTGTCTCGTTTATGTCATGAAAGAGAGAGAGAAGCAGGTTTGAGAGAGAGAAGCAGGTTTGAGAGAGAGAAGCAGGTTTGAGAGAGAGAAGCAGGTTTGAGAGAGAGAAGCAGGTTTGTGAGAGAGAAGCAGGTTTGAGAGAGAGAAGCAGGTTTGAGAGAGAGAAGCAGGTTTGTGAGAGAGAAGCAGGTTTGAGAGAGAGAAGCAGGTTTGAACTTTTCTTAGAAAAGGGATGTGATGTTACATTTTTCATTTAATCCAAGTTCACCCCCTTCCCCTCGGAAAGACGATTTAGGATTCTAAGAATATCTTCTGGCTGTGTGGTTTGCATGCCTCATGCAATCTTCCAGATAGATATGGCCTGTCTGGGGGAAAAAAAGCAGTGAATCAAAAAACAAATCAGTGGAGGATTATTTCATTCAAACTTCCCAGCTGTCTGAACAACCTCACATCCACTTATTTAATACCGTTGGTCCTCTAGCCCAAACATTTAATTGAATTAAAAACAGGTAACTACAGCCAAGCAATCAAAAAACTGTATCATACCTTGATTTTGATGCATGTTAGATAAGAAAATGTACTATATTGTAATCAAATGATTAATCCACTAGTATGACTTCCCATAATTTGTTTAGCCTTTATGTCAAAGCAACACTGTAGACAGTAGGGTTAGCCTAACTCTAGTAGACAGGGCTGCATCTGATTAGGACATAGTGGACCAAGGGGAGTAACTAGAAACTTTAGATTGGGTCCAATTGGAGGGTATAATGAATGACTCCCACTGTAATTGGATTTAACAGCAGTTGGTCAATAGTGATTAAGTACACACTGTGTATCTCTGTCAGATCAAGCTGCAAGGGGTATAATTGTGACTGCATGAACAGGTAACTCTGTTAAGATTTATTAAAGACATCTTATAAAAAGAAGTTCCAAAGGAATGATGAATTTAAAGAAGCTGCCCAACGTTATATTGTTTTGTTGTGACTGCCTAATATTCACTAATGTGTCATTCAACTCTGATAGCCTACTTTGAATGGCCCCATATTTTATAGACGATTACACAAGTACACTCTACAGTATTTTATAGACGATTACACAGGTATACTCTACAGTATTTTATAGACGATTACACAGGTACGTTCTACAGTATATTAGACTATTTCACAGGTACATTCTACAGTATTTTATAGACTATTTCACAGGTACACTCTACAGTATATTATAGACCATTTCACAGGTACCCTCTACAGTATTTTATATACCATTTCACAGGTACCCTCTACAGTATTTTATAGACCATTTCACAGGTACACTCTACAGTATTTTACATACCATTTCACAGGTACACTCTACAGTATTTTATAGACCATTTCACAGGTACACTCTACAGTATATTATATACCATTTCACAGGTACACTCTACAGTATTTTATAGACCATTTCACAGGTACACTCTACAGTATTGTATAGACCATTTCACAGGTACACTCTACAGTATTTTATATACCATTTCACAGGTACCCTCTACAGTATTTTATAGAGACCATTTCACAGGTACACTCTAGAGTATATTATATACCATTTCACAGGTACACTCTACAGTATTTTATAGACTATTTCACAGGTACCCTCTACAGTATTGTATATAGACCCTTTCACAGGTACACTCTACAGTATTTTATAGAGACCATTTCACAGGTACCCTCTACAGTATTTTAAAGATACCATTTCACAGGTACACTCTACAGTATATTATAGACCATTTCAGAGGTACACTCTACAGTATTTTATAGACCATTTCACAGGTACACTCTACAGTATTTTATATACCATTTCACAGGTACACTCTACAGTATTTTATAGACCATTTCACAGGTACACTCTACAGTATTGTATATAGACCTTTTACAGGTACACTCTACAGTATATTATAGACCATTTCAGAGGTACACTATACAGTATTCTATAGAGACCATTTCACAGGTACACTCTACAGTATTTTATAGACCATTTCACAGGTGCACTCTACAGTATTTTACAGACACCATTTCACAGGTACCCTCTACAGTATTTTATAGAGACCATTTCTCAGGTACACTCTACGGTATTTTATAGACCATTTCACAGGTACACTCTACAGTATTTTATAGACCATTTCACAGGTACCCTCTACAGTATTTTATATACCATTTCTCAGGTACCCTCTACAGTATTTTATAGAGACCATTTCTCAGGTACACTCTACGGTATTTTATAGACCATTTCACAGGTACACTATACAGTATTCTATAGAGACCATTTCACAGGTACACTCTACAGTATTTTATAGACCATTTCACAGGTACCCTCTACAGTATTTTATATACCATTTCTCAGGTACCCTCTACAGTATTTTATAGAGACCATTTCTCAGGTACACTCTACAGTATTTTATATACCATTTCTCAGGTACACTCTACAGTATTTTATAGACCATTTCACAGGTACACTCTACGGTATTTTATAGACCATTTCACAGGTACACTCTACGGTATTTTATAGACCATTTCACAGGTACACTCTACAGTATTTTATATACCATTTCATAGGTACATTCTACAGTATATTATAGACCATTTCACAGGTACACTCTACAGTATTTTATGATTTTCTGATCCCCTTGTCCTCTCAGACAGCTCATACACACCTGTGGGGAAAAGGTGAAAGACACATTTCCATTCTAATCAAATGGACAATAAAGTATCTATTCTATTTTATTCTATTCTACCCAACAATAGTTTTATAGCAGTTGGCAGGGCAGCCAGGTGACAGAGACTAATAGTAGAAATAGTTGCAGTTAGAGGGCTTGTGCTTTTTATGAGCAAACGGGTCACAGTGAGGGGACAGTAAGAGGCTCCTTCTAGGGATTGTTTTGTGTATATTATAATTGTCCTGCTCCTGCTCTGCACACTATGTATGTTTCCAAAATGGTACGCTCTTCCCTATATAGTGCACTACTTTTGACCAGAGCGTTATGGAACCCTATTCCCTATATAGTGTACTACTTTTGATCTAGACTAATATAGGGAATAGGGTGCTATAGGGTTATTTCCTGTCACCAGTGAATTGTGTTAAATTGTAGCATGCTGTGTGTGATGGTGGTGTGCACTGTAAGCCCCAAATGGGAATATACATCTAATTGAAATGAAACAGAGCCTCCACTCTTTTTGAGGCAGCATGAAGGGTGTGTTTGTGTGTGTGTGTGTGTGTGTGTGTGTGTGTGTGCGTGCGTGCGTGTGTGTGTGTGTGTGTGTGTGTGTGTGTGTGTGTGTGTGTGTGTGTGTGTGTGTGTGTGTGTGTAGTCCGTCATTCTGCCACGCTATGCTGATGCCAGCCACCTGCTCCGGCCTGCTGCCCATCTGGTGGGTAGTGATATCCCCCCCTGTCTGTTGGTTCGTTGCATAAGTATGGCATTAGGAAATGAGCTGACTTGAGAGCAGCTGGTCCAGTCAGGAACCTCACTATTTCCCCTCCACTGAACCACACTATCAGCAGTATAACATAGCCCCAGCTCTAGCCAAAGGCAGACAGAGGACCAGGCCATAACACTGATGCAAGCCGGCTAGCTACGCCCAATGCTACTGGATAGTATTAGCATGCTAAAAGTAAATCTAACCAACACTAATATGGAATACTAACCAGGAACGCTATACTAATCATTCCTGAGTCTTGACTGTCTGTCACACTGACAAACTAGCTAGAGTTAGTGTGCTAATCACTCTGTCGTACTGACAAACTAGCTAGATTTAGCGTACTAATCACTCTGTCATACTAACAAACTAGCTAGAGTTAGCGTACTAATCACTCTGTCATACTGACAAACTAGCTAGAGTTAGCGCACTAATCACTATGCCGTACTGACAAACTAGCTAGAGTTAGCGTACTAATCACTCTGTCATACTGACAAACTAGCTAGAGTTAGCGTACTAATCACTCTGTCATACTGACAAACTAGCTACAGTTAGCGTGCTAATCACACTCTCCCAGGTCTCACACTTCCAAGCCTGGTTGTCCAGATGTCTACGCCTCAAGGCTGGGTGGCCATACCCTGTTCCCAACCAGATCTGGGTTCAGATACTATTTGAAACCTTTGAAATCTGTTGAGCATTTGCTCTAGCCTAACAGGAGTGCCAGCTGGGCGTGGTTTGTAGTTTACACTCCTTGTGACTATTCTATTAGTTCCATTGTGCCAGTGAAGCTCAATCAAGCGTAGATAAAGTATTTGACATGATTTCGAATAGTATGTAAACCCAGATCAGCTTGTAGTCCAGATAACTACTCTACAGTGCTGGGTGCCTGGGCTCTGTTCCCACACTGTCTGCCCTGAAGGAGAGAGAATCTGAGTCCCAAATGGCACCTATTCCTAGTGCAATACCTTTGACCTGAACCCTATGGGCCCTTGTCAAAAGTATTGTACTGTATAGGTAATAGGGTGCTATTTGGGAAGCGCCCAGAGGACAGGAGAGCTAAGCTAACTGATTGTCCACTAATTTGTGAGAGTGACAGAAACACATCCTAATTTCTCGCCGACTCAGGCATCTAACTGCTAACCTTCCTCCTTTCCTCTGGGTTGCCACCTGTCAAAAAATACAATTAACTCCATATGCAACCAACTTTCTCTCTGCTCTCTGCTGCAGTGTATTTCCAACTCTCTGCTCTCTCTCTGCTCTCTCTTTCTGCTCTCTCTGTTCTCTCTTTCTGCTCTCTCTCTCTGCTCTCTCTTTCTGCTCTCTCTCTGATGTCTCTCTCTGCTCTCTCTCGCTCTTGCCCTCTCTCTGCTCTTTCTTGCGCTCTCTCTCTGCTCTCTTTCTGTTCTCTCTCTCTGCTCTCTCTCTGCTCTCTCTCTATCGTGCTCTCTCTCTGCTTTCTCTCTCTGCTCTCTCTCTCTGCTCTCTCTCTCTGCTCTCTCTGCTCTCTCTCTCTGCTCTCTCTCCCTGCTCTCTCTCTGCTCTCTTTCTCTGCTCTCTCTCTCTGCTCTCTCTCTGCTCTCTCTCTCTGCTCTCTTTCTCTGCTCTCTCTGCTCTCTCTCCCTGCTCTCTCTCTGCTCTCTCTCTCTGCTCTCTCTCTGCTATCTCTCTCTGCTCTCTCTCTCTGTTCAGTGTATTTCTTTAAGCAAGCTCATTATTTTTAGTGTGAAGCGGTTATAGAGATGGAGGGGATATGTATGTGTGTGTCCCAAATGGCATCCTATTTCCTATATAGTGCACTACTTTTGACCAGAGCCCTACGGGCACTACATAGCGAATAGGATGCTCAGTGTTGAAGCCTCTGTTCATATTGCACCACATGGATTGTGTCTGTGCCAACAGAGATTGCACTTATGAGGATATTTTTCTATTATAACAGCACTAACACCTTGTTCACACTCACAGATTGGGAGTCCTGTTTTCACATCCTGCAGGCTATGGCAGGCAGCTCTAGCAGCTAACGCTTTTCACAGTTGAAATCTAGGCTGTGAATGTCAAGGGAATTGTCCTCAAACAAAGTCCACGAATTCATGTCTCTTTCACTGTGTTGCCGATATGACTTATTGTTTTGAAGAAGATATTGCGGTATTGGGACATGTTTGTCTACACACTAGCAATAAGTATTAATGCTTTCATAAACTAGCGTCAGCTAGCATCAGCTAGCCACTGGGCACAAGATGGGTTTACTTTCTCAGTGGCCGTCTTTCTGATAGGTCTATTAGGATGGTTGAGCCCACACTAGTTTGTAGCAGGGTTAATCTTGTAGCAGGGGGAATCTTTACGTTGCCTGAATTAGATCCAAGAGTTGCGTCTAATTTGAGGGGTAACATGTCCAAGGGCAGAGTCCAGTAATTACAGAACTAGCACATAATGTCCCACTGGCTAACATATTGTACATGCCATCTGAAGGTCTGAGATAAGGGCCAGGGATATGGCATCAGTAGAGGGTTGTCTAACACTTTAATATGAAGCTGAAGCTTAGGAACTACATTTGCTACATACAGGCTGGGAGTCAATCCAGCACAGGTTATCTATACCTTTGCACAGTGATAGACTTTTAAAGGCCTGATGATCGCTGAGATATCAGAATGTCATCTTCAAAAGTCCATCAGAGTTCACAGGGCTGTTCTCTGTGTTTGATTGAATCACTGTGTCTATACAGTTGACTCTCTGTACTGTACATGCCTACGCTAGACAGCAGCAGTAGCAGCAGCCGGGCCTGGACATACACTGACTTTTCAGAATCATTAGCTCAAAGTGACAACGTGATGAATTGACTCGGCACAGCTCTAGTGACAATGCAGCGATGCGGCTGTGTGCATTAGATCCAGCTGTACCTTGGACTCATGCTTCATTTATATGGTCATTTGTCCCATGTTGGAGGGTGTACACCTCAGATTGGGTTAGAGCTGATCTTCGTTAGGGCTGTAATTATTCACTCTATTGCTTCCCTCCCTGTGTGTCTGTCAAAGATCTGCAACACTCGCAAATAACGTATTACTGACAATGGATGTACCCATTTTGGCCATCAAGACTTAGACAGCATAGAGACCGAACAGAAAGTGCTTAGAAAGAGTGTACTCACACCCAGTAGTAATGACATAAATATAGGATACCCCCGCAGACAGACCCATGGTCTGCCTGCAAAATAAAACTGGATAGCTTTTGAAAGTGTGTGGAAATGTGTCCTTCTGTCATGACCAAACAGAAATATGGCATTATTTCAGTGACATCACAAAGCAAGAGTGTTATTGTGCCTTTTTTTGTATTGTTTCTGCAGAGATCTGTCTGCTGACGAAGGGAAGACGCACGGCGAGCGTTCGCGCTGACACCTACTGCCGTCTCTTCTCCCTCTCTGTGGATCACTTCAACGAGGTGCTGGAAGAGTACCCCATGATGCGCCGCGCTTTCCGAGACCGTAGCCATCGACCGCCTGGACCGCATCGGTAAGACCATGGCCATGCCTTGTGTTGCTACTGTACTGTGGGGATTGGTGCACTGTCATGGCCTGCCTGTGCCGTGCCATGTATATGTGACTGTCTTCATAGTGTTTGCCCTCCTTCACAGCATTGTGTCTGTCAGTCTGTCTGTCTGTCTGCCTGCCATGGTGATGCATGGCCTGTATGCTCTTTCCTTCTCTCTTTCCATCAGGTAAACTTAAGTTTACAAAATGTTTTACATTGATAACATAATTTTACAGTAATTGTTTACATTTGTAACATTGATAGTTTTGTGTTATTAATAAATGGAAGGCAGTGCATGTCGCTGTCAATCCGAGACGGTGTCAGATCTGTGTCCAGGAGGGGGTGAGATCTGTTTGTCTGGGAGGGTATGAGATTTGTAATTGCTGAGCGATTAGTGCTTTTTTTTAGGTCTGTTCGGTTTCGGTTCGATTCTTAAAAAATTATCAAGATTTTCGATTTCGGTTTAGATTCTTTTTTTGTTGCATTAAATGCATTATGAAATAACAACGATGACTTTAGAGCTTTTTAATGGAAATTCCAAAGACAAAAATAGTGAACATTCAATTGCCAAAACATTTAAAATATTCCATTGTCTCGGTCAGGTCCACATTGGGTAGACAGCAATAGAAATTACTATGAAATAGTAAAATATTTCAGTTCTGTATATTACTTAGTTTTTATTTGATTACTTTATTATTTTTCATTCCTTAAAGTCATCATCTCATCTCTGCTCAGGCAGTAGCAGCCAGCCAGGCCATCTAATGTTATGTGCTCCCCATACTGTACTGTCTTTAGTTATCCTATTTAGCTAGCCTGCCTAGGTATGCTGCAGAGCTGTCTGACAACATCAGTTTTCTAGTTCTTCAAAATAGATAAGGTATACTTTCACGAACTGTCTCTGTCCCTCTCTCTCGCCGTTGTGTTGTGTACATTCCTCTCTCATGCGGTCTATGTGGTCTGTGTGTATCTAACCTAACGTAGCAGGTGTAAGTGTATCTGTCCAGAGATCTATATTTAATGACGAGATGCTCATGTCTCCACCCTAACAATAGGAGTTATTGTCCCAAAGACGGGAAGGCAGGCGACAAGCTTAGGTCCAAAGTAAGTCCATAGAAAAGCATTGCGTTATTTTGGACAGATTTTGGCGAGAGTGAAACCTCTCGCTTCGCCTCTTCCTCTCTGATACGTCTCTGAGCTGGACAAAACTGGCACAATGGATTATGGTCATTGTAGTTAATTACCATGTTTCTGCGCTGAACAAGGTTGTATATTTTCTTAGTGAAAACTACACCCCTTCAGCCCAGCATTCCACATAGTTCTTGACTTGATTTCTCAGATTTTTCTGGTGAATGATTGGGCTCACAAAAAAACGAACTAAATGGAATTTATGTAATTTAACCAACGTCGGTCAATTCATTGTTTAATAACCAACAACAACAAAACATTTTGATTAATCGCTCAGCACTACAGATCTGTCTGTCCAGGAGGGTGTCAGATCTGTCTGTCCAGGAGGGTGTCAAATATTTCTGTTCTGGAGGGTGTCAGATCTGTCTGTCCTGGAGGGTGTCCGATCTGTCTGTCCAGGAGGGTGTCAGTTCCATCCCTTCTTTGGTTTGGTGTTGACCCCCAACTGGAACCCCTTCTGGCGAGTGGATGGAAGCTATAATTCATCTGCATGTGCCTCCGTCTCCATTCACCTGCACACCTGGGTATGAGCAGCACCCCGACCCCGTCCCAAGGACCAGCCCAGCCAGAGCAGCCATAGACTGGCCTGGCCCCCAAACAGGGGCCCTGAGCTGGGCATGTGACACCAGGGAGGGAGGGCAGGGAGCCAGAGGCCTCAAAGTTAACCAGGCTTGACCAGGCTTGACCAGGTTTGACCAGGTTTGACCAGGCTTGACCTGGCTTGATCCGGCTTTACAGGCATGGCTTGTAGACAGTATATGACTCCCCTTAGCGTCTGGCAACTTTCCCAAAATTCCCCAGCTTTGCAGAAATCTTGGATGGGATGTTCCTGGAATCAGGAGGGAATAATCAGGAGATATGAGAATCCTCCAACCTGGATTTCTGGAAAACTTGGAAATTTGTGGAATGTACTAAATGTTGTAACCCTAGCTACTGTACACGGCCAGTTCCTTCACCTCTCACTCTGGTTCCTGCCAAGCCATGTTCCTTTCATTTGTTAGAGAAACATAGATAAACTTTGCCTTTATTAGTGGCAATTCAACTAAAGTCATAAAGAAAGATAATCAGTTAATCAGATAGAAACATAATTATTTTAATGACTGAAAAAAGGGGCACATGTATGTAATGCAACCAGGGCATCTTTTTAATACAGTTTTCCCTAAATAACTTCTCCCTTTTAAATAATTATGCTCATAATGTACTAGATTTGTACTATATTAATATTTGGGAAATATTCTGATATAATCTGGTTTAACTGTTTCTCCTCAATTGGCTGCTTTGATGCTACAAATATTGTCTGATATTTATCTGGAGAGGTTGCCTATAAAATTCACATTTCATCATGGCCACACACTCATAAGAAGTAGAAAGCATATAGCATCTAATGCTTGTAGAATATTGCACCAGTAATGCATATAGGTATTGCATCCGTATTGAGAAAGCACCCTTTTCACATTGTGTGTACTGTATGTACTCTTTGTCCTAAGACGGCCATTATGTTTCCATGAAAAGTCTATAATCTTTTATCTTTATTAAAGGACAGAATACAGACGGTTTGCTTGGTAAGCTATATTTATTATGTTACAAGTGCCTTTTTGTCAGGTCTCACATTTTGACAGAAGTTCGAAGTTAACTGATGTCGTATGCAACGTTTTAGAAATCAGCAATATTATTTTTCTCAACTTTTAGTTTCTGCAATAGATAGGCTTCATTTTAAAGTGAGTTTAGTAGGGATGTCAGAATTGTTTGTTTCTTCATGTGAGGTCTACTTTTATCATTTACACATTATTTTGCCCCCATTTAATCCCTAGCCCTCTCCTCAATTATTTTCTGCTTTAAAATGTTCACTTTCTTGAAAGATTTTAGCCAGACTTGGCCCATCTACCCTGGTTTGAACCTATGAGAAACATATAACTTAAAATAACTTATAAGAAGATTATTTAAAAGAAACATTAGCTATTTCAAATATTCAATTCAATTTTTTTTAATTTTTTTATTATTTTTTATTATAAATCACACATAATTGAAAGGAGCCATCCAACTCCCCCTCTGTAAAATAATAGATCAATTATGCATCTTAAGATTACTTACTAAACATGCTTTATGGCATGTTAAAGTTAACATTACAATTATGACATTACAACAACAAATATTCTTATGTTATTCAAATGACCGGTAGTTTGAAACTATGAGCGTAAAGCATTAAAGAGTCATGAATCATTACCGTAGGAATATAGGAGTTGGATAGGAGTGGTTGGGGATATTTATCATCACATGCATAAAGTATGGTGAGAGTATTCAACTGGAACTCTGGGACATTTGTTTGAATTGCATGGCCAAACATTTGATATATAATAGCAGAAAGTTATTGTGAATTCTATCTATAACAAACTTTCATTTTGCTCAGGCACTTTATCATACTATCAACAACTATTACCAAAAAGGGGCGATATGATGGGAGTTTTTGTGTACAGGCACCCAGTGTCTTTTAAATATAACAGATATTGTGAGAAGATTTTTACAAAAACAAGTTGAATTTTCAGAACGATAGTGTGCAAATGTTGGCTCAAACCTGGATTATGCCTGTGGTTTGTATTTATTTCCTGTTTGTTTCTTTCTTTCTTCTTTGTTGGTTTATTGAGTTTGAGTTGGTATGTTTGTTTCTTTCTTCTTTGTTGGTTTATAGAGTTTGAGTTGGTGTGTTTGTTTGTTTCTTCTTTGTTGGTTTATTGAGTTTGAGTTGGTGTGTTTGTTTCTTTCTTATTTGTTGGTTTATTGAGTTTGAGTTGGTATGTTTGTTTGTTTCTTCTTTGTTGGTTTATTGAGTTTGAGTTGGTGTGTTTGTTTCTTTCTTCTTTGTTGGTTTATTGAGTTTGAGTTGGTGTGTTTGTTTGTTTCTTCTTTGTTGGTTTATTGAGTTTGAGTTGGTGTGTTTGTTTCTTTCTTCTTTGTTGGTTTATTGAGTTTGAGTTGGTGTGTTTGTTTGTTTCTTCTTTGTTGGTTTATTGAGTTTGAGTTGGTGTGTTTGTTTCTTTCTTCTTTGTTGGTTTATTGAGTTTGAGTTGGTATGTTTGTTTGTTTCTTCTTTGTTGGTTTATTGAGTTTGAGTTGGTATGTTTGTTTGTTTCTTCTTTGTTGGTTTATTGAGTTTGAGTTGGTGTGTTTGTTTGTTTCTTCTTTGTTGGTTTATTGAGTTTGAGTTGGTGTGTTTGTTTGTTTCTTCTTTGTTGGTTTATTGAGTTTGAGTTGGTATGTTTGTTTGTTTCTTCTTTGTTGGTTTATTGAGTTTGAGTTGGTATGTTTGTTTGTTTCTTCTTTGTTGGTTTATAGAGTTTGAGTTGGTATGTTTGTTTGTTTCTTCTTTGTTGGTTTATTGAGTTTGAGTTGGTGTGTTTGTTTGTTTCTTCTTTGTTGGTTTATTGAGTTTGAGTTGGTATGTTTGTTTGTTTCTTCTTTGTTGGTTTATTAAGGTTGAGTTGGTGTGTTTGTTTTTTTCTTCTTTGTTGGTTTATTGAGTTTGAGTTGGTATCTTTGTTCATGTCCCAGGCATGTTGATATTGAATTGCTTTGCACCCTTGTGTTGACTCAACATTGCAATCCTATTGTGACAGGCAAGTCAATCAATCAATCAATAAAATATGGTTGGGATAGACCAATCAGAGCAAATTAATAGTCCACAGTGCCTATTAGGCGAATATGGTATGTTGTCATAGCGCTGAATGCACCTTCTTCCGGAAATGTGAATGAATCCTCTCATAGCTTTGACCAACTGGCTATAGTACTGTACATCAGTTCCATTGCCCTGTAGATTCTGTCTACACTACCCTCTGAAACGTTTGCCCTTTTGACCTCTGTGGTGGTCGTGATTTACATTTGCCCTTTTCACTAGAGAATAAGGTTGGGTTTTTGGAAACAACCAACAGATGTGTCACATTATATTCCACTTCAAAACAAGATCTGGCTGCCGGCTGTTAAAAAACACTTCTCCTAAATCAGTAAGTGTTATGAAATTCATTTGTTCATTTGGACTTTAAAAAAGGGGGTTTGTCTCATACAAGGGAAAATACAATGTCATGATCAGTGCTGGATGTCTCGTTTATTTATGGACTTGGACTGCAAGTGCTTGTCTGGTTGGTTCTTTAAAAAAAAAGAACCATGCATTTGAAACAAATAACATGTTGCACAATTGATTGTATCTTTATCTAAAAAAATTATTTGACCAGGAGTCCCTCTTGAGATGAGCACATCTCGTTTTCAAGAGTGTCCTGGCCGACGAATAGGCAGCAGGTAAACACTTTATTCCAATTACAATATTCGCACAGCCAGCGGAAATGAACCAGAAGCACAAAAATTAATTTGTTCTCAAATACATTTTCCAGAACATGAACTCACAGTGTTACATTCATTCACAAGGTGAATTCCTTCCTCCATTTTAAAGGAACTTAAAGTTAGACGAAGGTTCCCCACAGTAGGTTTAACATAATCTTTGTTGTCAACATACAGGTAATTTTCTAAGTAGTAATTTGACAGAGGTAACTAAAACAAAGGAATATTGATTGAATGTTACATGCCATATTGTTTCTGTAGGCATTTTGCAAGTACTTGGATTCTATCAATGCAACTAAACCGATATTGCTGAGTTTAGGAATACATTTTCATCATTTTCAAAAAATGTTTTTCATTATTTCAGCATTATTACAGTTCAAGCTTATTCCAGTTTGTCATGAATTATGAATTTTGTGATGGAGCTTTTTTTAGAAAAAAAATCTAACAATTGAGAAAATGACTACAGTGTATTTGTTGAGCTGATCGTTGTCTTTGTTTTAGTACAAAGGTTAGAGTCACATGAGAGAGAACCTAAGCAGCTTTATGCTTTTCCTATTTTTAGAGTTTGGGCTGACGTCATACCAAGCAGCCACCTGGTGAGGTTTTTGAGCTCTGTGTACTGCTCTGTACACGCCTCACTGTTCTGTTACGTCCCCCCTCTCAGTAATTACCATGGGCAGGGATTTACCTGCACGGACTAGTCGGTTAGATAACCAATCAAATGTGTGAAAGCCTAGAGTATACATTTAACGAGCCTTATGGTCAGTAAACATTAATCTCCTAATTGATTAAGAGCCACAGTCTAAATAAAGACAATGCGCATTAATCTATAGGCCTAGTTTAGTGTACTATTTTTCTACACATCTCATCAGTACAGTGGCACTAAGGGGAAAAGTAGCTTTTCAAATGGGATGCAACAGGAATGTTTCTTTACTTATTGAAACAACTAAAGTTTGTTTTTCATGATATCAGCTACCAGCGAAAGGTTATGGGCTTTTATTTTCCAAAAGTAGTTAATAGGTTTGACACCACACAGAGATAACAAGATCATTGTGTTTCTTTCCTTTGTTGGTTAGAACCAGCATTAATGTTATGTATTGTTCTGATTGTTGCTAATTCTGTTAACCGCCTTTTTTTTCAGTTTATTTAAAATTGTTCACGTCTTAATTGGTGTGGTGTTTATTTCCCCTTGGGCCCTCACGTCCAGGATTGACAGTTCCTACTGGGCACAGAAGTCATTTTAACATCTAGTTTGGATTTACATTTATTTGAGTTGTCAACTAACGTGAATTCAATGTAAAATCAACCAAACAAATTCCAATGTCATTGAAGTTATAAGTTGAGTGGAAAAAATATGAAATTCCCTTATATTATTAATGACTTTTTGCAAATCCAATTTGTTTTCCACGTTGATTCAACATCATCACAATGTTTTTGTTGTTGTTGAAATGGAGTGGAAACAACGTTATTCAACCAGTTTATCACCATACCATTAGTTCAATACAGCACAATACAAAAAAATGCTTTGTGAAATAGCCACTGAAATAGCCACATTTCAGTTTGATTCATGACATTTCAGTATGGTTCATGTATACAGACAATGAAGGGTCGTCTTTAAACAACACCTATTCATTTCAATATTAACTGGGCAGTTACATCTAAAAAAAGACACCAAGAAGGTTGAGAAAGAGAAAATGTAACAAAGTTGAATGTTTAAGCAATGTTCAAACAGCATGTTTAAACACACTTGATGACCTAGAATTCATCAACTTAAGAACCGGAAACCATTGCAAAACTAAGTGTGTTCCTGTGGCTCAAAGTCTTCACTGTGTCCCCTCCACTGTCAGTGCAGTCCACGTTTCTAGTCATTTCCATGTATAATTCCCTTAGTATAACGGTAGTGGTTAAACATATTTGTCTTACTGCATAATATCACAATATTATGCATCAATACATTATATCCACAGACCTCAGCTTCCATTTGATCAGTGTCAAAGCATTACTGAGCTGTGTGAGATTTGACTGTACTGTACTGTAAATATACTGTACGTGACTTACAAGGGCACTCCTCCATCCCATGACCTCATGTTTCAACAATAACATGTCTGTGTTGTGCTCCTCCCCATCCAGAGTTTAATCGTGAAGCGTTCTGTTCAGCAATGTATGCTGATGTCATGTAAGTCTACGGTAACCCTGCAGTCAGTGTCTGGTGTTAGCGTTAGCATCTAACTTCCCTAGTGTTCAGCGCTGTCGTTGGTCCACATCCAAGGGAATCACAGCCAAGCCAATGACTGATCGGCTTCCTTGGAATGACTGATAAGGGACTCATCGTCTCTCACACAAGGCTTACCCAGTCTAAGGACAGAATCAATCACACCTGATCCACCTGCCAATGCTCATCCCAGTGCTGGCGACAGTGCTAAAGAAAATTGCTTTGTGCTGGCTGGTGAGGCATTATGTGTGGCATAACAGAGACTTGGCCTACGTCCCAAAATGGTGCCTTATTACCTGTAAACTTTTGACCAGAGCCCTATGGGAAGTGCACTATAAAGGGAATAGGGATCCTTTTGGGACGCAGCCCCTAGGGATGGATTTGCCAGGACATGTCTAGCCAACACATATATTTACGAAGGAATCCAGTGATCCCCTTGACCCGTTCTTCTCTTTCACACAAAGCTACGAATGTTAACATCCTGTCCTTATGGATACGTCTGCCTGCCACAAACAGTTTGCCTTTCCCCTGCCGTTGACCCGGCCGTCTGTACAGCTGACCATATGTCAACAGAGAGGCTATACAGAATATGGGCGTAATGAAAATGCCACTAGCACTGTATTTTGTGAAGGATAACATTTCGAAATGGCTTAACACCAAAAAATAGTATTTAGTCAAAATGTTCCCTGAAAAAGGGAAAACTGTTCAAATCCGCCTTTAATTTTCAATATGTGTATTACTGTATTTTAAAGAAACATTTTTTCTTCTTCTAAATAGCTGCTTTGAAAAGTTCCTGTACCAACTATACATCTGCTTAACCTGGTATTATGTACCAACTATACATCTACTTAACGTGGTACTATGTACCAACTATACATCTGCTTAACCTGGTACTATGTACCAACTATACATCTGCTTAACCTGCAGATATGTAGCCACTATACATCTGCTTAACGTGGTACTATGTACCAACTATACATCTACTTAACCTGGTACTATGTACCAATTATACATCTGCTTAACCTGGTAATATGTACCAACTATACATCTGCTTAACCTGCAGATATGTAGCCACTATACATCTGCTTAACGTGGTAATATGTAGCCACGATACATCTGCATAACGTGGTATTATGTAGCCACGATACATCTGCTTAACCTGCAGATATGTGCTTTATGATGTGCTCTCTATCAGCGAAGAGACTCGTAAAAAATAAAAGTCCAGTGTTATAGCCATTCCTGACAGTATAAAATGTCTGCATCCTTGAATACTGAAGGTTGTAAGGCCTTAGCACCATTAGCAGTACACCAAGAAAAATAAAACGTCTCTGTTTAAAAGATTGATGAGCCTTTGTTAAAGCTGCCAGCAGTTGCAGAATCTTACTCTGTCATCCTTACTAACCAAGAGAGTTTCTCAGCAATCGTGAGGAAAAGGTCAACACTCCAAAACAAATGCATCCTAGAAATAAATCTTGACACCTCTCTTCATTCATAGCCAGCGGGCAGGAGGGCTAATTATTTTATACTAAAGAAGTTCATTTGTCAAACATAAAAAAGCTTTTGTATATAAAACAATTAAATAAATAGAAATAATAAGAAATGAATAAACACTGACTATCTTTGAATTGCAATTTTCTTTTTATTGTGGTACCTTCATGTCAAACTGTCATTAAAGAAATATGGTTTAGTAGTTGGGACCTATAGTTTTAAGGACTGTGTTGAAATATTTGTAATAGTGGTGGTTGAATCCTTCCAGTGTGTATTCTGTAGTGGGTAGCTAACTGTTGTCTTACTGAATGTATAGTCAAGGCGTAAACTCAATGTGTTTTATCATTATATTGAATGTCGATTCTTATGGTGTATTTGTGAAAATGATTAGAATCTAATAAAACATTTTCTTGGGTAGGTACACTCCCCTAAGTATTTATTTGGACAGAGAAGCTAAAACTTTTCATTCGGCTCTATACTCCAGCATTTTGGATTTGAGATCAAATGTTTCGTATGATGCAGCAAGTACAGAATGTCACCTTTTATTTTCATACGTACATACAGTGCATTCGGAAAGTATTCAGACCCCTTGACTTTTTCCACATTTTGTTACGTTACAGCCTTATTCTAAAATTGATTAAATCATTGTTTCCCCTCATCAATCTATACACAATAGCCCACAATAACAAAGCAAAAACAGGTATTAAAAAAAAAAAATGTAAACGTATTAAACATAAAAACTGAAATACCTTATTTATGTAAGTATTCAGACCCTTTGCTATGAGACTCGAAATTGAGCTCAGGTGCATCCTGTTCCCATTGATCATCCTTGAGATATTTCTACAACTTGATTGGAGTCCACCTGTGGTAAATTCAGTTGATTGGACATGATTTGGAAAGGCACACACATGTCTATATAAGGTCTCACAGTTTACAGTGCATGTAAGAGCGAAAACCAAGCCATGATGTCGAAGGAAATGTCTGTAGAGCTCCGAGACAGGATTGTGTTGAGGCACAGATCTGGGGAAGGGTACCAAAAGATTTCTGCAGCATTGAAGGTCCCCAAGAACACAGTGGCCTCCATCATTCTTAAATGGAAGAAGTTTGGAACCACCACGACTCTTCCTAGTGCTGGCCGCCCGGCCAAACTGAGCAATCGGGGGAGAATGGCCTTGGTCAGGGAGGTGACCAAGTACCCGATGGTCACTCTGACAGAGCTCCAGAGTTCCTATGTTGAGAAGGGAGAACCTACCAGAAGGACAACTATATCTGCGGCACTCCACCAATCAGGCCTTTAAGGTAGAGTGGCCAGACGGAAGCCACTCCTCAGCAAAAGGCCGATGACAGCCCACTTGGAGTTTGACAAAAGGCACCTAAAGGACTCTCAGACCGTGAGAAACAAGATTCTCTGGTCTGATGAAACCAAGATTAAACTCTTTGACCTGAATGCCAAGTGTCACGTCTGGAGGAAACCTGGCACCATCCCTACGGCGAAGCATGGTGGTGGCAGCATCATGCTGTGGGGATGTTTTTCAGTGACAGGGACTGGGACACTAGTCAGAATCGAGGGAAAGATGAACGGAGCAAAGTACAGAGAGCCTTGATGAAAATCTGCTCCAGAGCGCTCAGGACCTCAAACTAGGGTGAAGGTTCACCTTTCAACAGGACAACGACCCTAAGCACACAGACAAGACAATGCAGGAGTGACTTCTAAATGTCCTTGAGAGCCAGAGCCCGGACTTGAACCCAATCGAACGTCTCTTGAGAGACCTGAAAATAGCTGTGCAGCGATGCTCCCCATCCAAAACTGACAGAGATCGAGAGGATCTGCAAAGAAGAATGGGAGAAACTCCCCAATTACAGGTTTGCCAAGCTTGTGACGTCATACCCAAGAAGACTCGAGGCTGTAATCACTGCCAAAGGTGCTTCAACAAAGTACTGACTAAAGGGTCTGAATACTTACACACACTTAGGTTGGAGTCATTAAAACTCGTTTTTCAACCACTCCACAAATTTCTTGTTAACAAACTATAGTTTTGGCAAGTCGGTTAGGACATCTACTTTGTGCATGACACAAGTCATTATTCCAATTATTCCAATTGTTTACAGACAGATAATTTCACTTATAATTCACTGTATCACAATTGGGTCAGAAGTTTACATACGCTACGTTGACAGTGCCTTTAAACAGCTTGGAAAATTACAGAAAATGATGTCATGGCTTTAGAAGCTTCTGATAGGCTAATTGACATCATTTGAGTCAATTGGAGGTGTACCTGTGGATGTATTTCAAGGCCTACCTTCAAACTCAGTGCCTCTTTGCTTGACATCATGGGAAAATCTAAAGAAATCAGCCAAGAACTCAGCAAAAAATTGTAGACCTCCACAAGGTTCATCCTTGGGAGCAATTTCCAAACGCCTGAAGGTACCACGTTCATCTGTACAAACAATAGTACACAAGTAAAACACCATGGGACCAAGCAGCCATCATACCACTCAGGAAGGAGACGCGTTCTGTCTCCTAGAGATGAACGTACTTTGGTGCGAAAAGTGCAAATCAATCACAGAACAACAGCAAAGGACCTAGTGAAGATGCTGGAGGAAACAGGTACAAAAGTATCTATATTCACTGGAAAGCGAGTCCTATATCGACATAACCTGAAAGGCCGCTCAGCAAGGAAGAAGCCACTGCTCCAAAACCGCCATAAAAAAGCCAGACTACGGTTTGCAACTGCACATAGGGACAAAGATCATACTTTTTGGAGAAATGTCCTCTGGTCTGATGAAACAGAAATAGAACTGTTTGGCCATAATGACCATTGTTATGTTTGGAGGAAAAAGGGGGAGGCTTGCATGCCGAAGAACAGCATCCCAACCGTGAAGCACGGGGGTGGCAGCATCATGTTGTGGGGGTGCTTTGCTGCAAGAGGGACTGGTGCACTTCACAAAATAGATGGCATCATGAGGGAGGAAAATGATGTGTATATATTGGAGCAACATCTCAAGACATCAGGCAGGAAGTTAAAGCTTGGTCGCAAAAGCTTCCTGCCTGATGGACAATGACCCCACATCCAAAGTTGTGGCAAAATGGCTTAAGGACAACAAAGTCAGGGTATTGGAGTGGCCATCACAAAGCCCTGACCTCAATCCCATAGACAATTTGTGTGGAGAACTGAAAAAGTGTGTGCGAGCAAATAGGTCTACAAACCTGACTCAGTTACACCAGCTCTGTCAGGAGGAATGGGCCAAAATTCACCCAACTTATTGTGGGAAGCTTGTGGAAGGCTACCCGAAATGTTTGACAATGTTTGACAAACAATTTAGAGGCAGTGGTACCAAATACTAATTTTGTGCATGTAAACTTCTGACCCACTGGGAATGTGATGAAAGAAATAAAATCTGAAATAAATCATTCTCTCTACTATTATTCTGACATTTCACATTCTTAAAATAAAGTGGTGATCCTAACTGACCTAAGTCAGGGCATTTTTACTACGATTAAATGTCAGGAATTGTGAAAAACTGAGTTTAAATGTATTTGGCTAAGGTGTATGTAAACTTCCGACTTCAACTGTATGTAAATGTGATATTTCAGAAATGTCTAAAAACCTGTTTTTATTTGTCCTCATGGGGTGTTGTGTGTAGATTGATGAGGGGAAAAAACGATTTAACAAAACATAACAAAATGTGGAAAAAGTCAAGGGGTCTGAATACTTTCTAAATGCACTGTACATACAGTACCAGTCACAAGTTTGGACACACCTACTCATTCAAGGGTTTTTATTT
Organism: Brachymystax lenok tsinlingensis; assembly: GCA_030435695.1. NCBI lineage: Eukaryota > Metazoa > Chordata > Actinopteri > Salmoniformes > Salmonidae > Brachymystax > Brachymystax lenok. The sequence goes on along the minus strand of CM059795.1, from coordinate 8,074,699 downwards.
ATTTGTACTATTTTCTACATTGTAGAATAATAGTGAAGACACCGGAACTGTGAAATAACACATATGGAATCATGTAGTATCCACAAAAGTTTTTTTTTTTTTAAGTAGCCACCCTTTGCCTTGATGACATCTTTGCACACTCTTAGCATTCTCTCAAGCAGCTTCATCAGAAATGCTTTTCCAATGATAGCTCAATCCAGATGGGATGGCATATCGCTGCAGAATGCTGTGGTAGTCAAGCTGGTTAAGTGTGCCTTGAGTTCTCAATAAATCACAGACAGTGTCACCAGCAAACCACCCCCCAAAAAATCACAGATCCTCCTCCATGCTTCACGGTGGGAACCACACGTGCGGCGATCATTCGTTCACCTACTCAGTGTCTCATGAAGACACATCGGTTGGAACCAAAAATCTCAAATATGTGAAAAATGTATTTGGGTTGCAATCTGAGGTGCAGTTTCTCTATTGAACATCCTCTGCAGGAAAGGTAACTATGGGTCTTCTTTTCCTGTGGCGGTCCTCATGAGAGCCAGTTTCATCATAGCATCATAGCGCTTGATGGTTTTTGCGACTGCACTTGAAGAAACTTTCAAAGTTCTTTACATTTTTAGTTTTGACTGACCTTCATGTTTTAAAGTAATGATGGACTGTCATTTCTCTTTGCTTATTTGAGCTGTTCTTGCCATAATATGGACTTAGTCTTTGACCAAATAGGGCTATCTTCTGTATACCACCCCTACCTTGTCACAACACAACTGATTAGCTCAAACGCATTAAGGAAAGACATTTCACAAAGAACAAGGCACATCTGTTAATTGAAATGCATTCCAGGTGACTACCTCATGAAGCTGGTTGAGAGAATGCCAAGAGTGTGCAAAGTTGTCATCAAGGCAAAGGGTGGCTACCTTGAAGAATCTCAAATACAAAAAATATATTTTGATTTGTTTAACACTTTTTTATGGTTACGACATGATTCCATATGAGTTATTTTAAAGTTTTGATGTCTTCACTATTATTCTACAATGTAGAAAATAGTAACATAAAGAAAACCCTTGAATGAGTAGGTGTGTCCAAACCTTTGACTGGTAATGTATGTTAAATCTTAATATATATAATACATATATATATATATATATGTTACCTTTCACCTACTACCTCTTAGTATCTTACCACGCAATGTACTAGGTATCTACTATGTAGAGTAGTTATACAGCACTTTCACTCAGATGTCCTCATTCTCATACCATAGTCACTCCCATTTCTACTCACTGTTACCCCATAACAACCCTGCGGTGTGTTAATATGCTACCATGTCTATCACGGATTAAGTCAACCTAACCTCTAACTGATCTACTCCTAACAGGGAAGAAGAACAGCCTGCTCCTCCAGAAGTTCCAGAAGGATCTGAACGCGGGGGTGTTCAACACGCAGGAGAACGAGATATTGAAGCAGATAATCCGTCAGGACAGGGAGATGGTGATGATGGTGGACCGCAAGCAGTCGGTCACAGGGATGTCAGTCACAGGGATGTCGGTCACAGGGATGAACACCACCCCGATATCTGGAAACTCCATCATTAACTCGCCGGCTCAGCCGCCCTACACCACTGCCCTGGGCAACAACCAGTTCCAGCAGTCAGCCACCCCTTTGACCTACAGCGCTTCGGCCGTCATCGCCCCCTCCACCGCAGCCGCCGCCCGCATCCTGCCAGCCTCAGCGCAGGGTGTCTATCCCGTCCCCAGCGTCATCCACGGCAACCTGAACTCGTCCTCGCCCGTCCCGCAAACTCCCCTCTCTCTCCATCAGCAAGGGTCCATCATGTCCCCGGTATCCTTCACCACGGCTGTGTGCAGTCCACCCGTGCAGACCCCTGGGCTGGCAGGCCGCAGCTTCCAGTATGGCTCGCCCACCGCCTCCCAGCTCTCCCTTATCCAGCAGCCGCTGCCAATTGCCCTACCACCACAGCAACCACTACCACAGCCACAGCAACCAGGAGGAGCTGTGGCCTCCTCAGCAACACAACAACCACAACAACAACAACAGCAGCAGCAGCAGCAGCAGCAGCAGCAAGTCCCGTCACCTCAGAGGAGTGACAGCCTCCACAAGGCCAGCCATGCTCTCCAGTCGGGAAGCCTGAGTCGAGACGTGCGCCACCTCTCTGCCTCCCAGCCCTCCCTGCCCCATGACACGTCCCTGGGGCCCCGAGCGCACCCTGCAGCGTCCGGGGACTCCCTGGCCTCCATTGCCCCGCCGGTGGCTGCGGTCCAGGGTATGGGTATACAGAGCGGTCTCCGCACCACAGTGCCCCAGAGGGTCAACCTGTTCCGCCAGATGTCATCGGGAGCGTTGCCTCCGGTGCGAGCGGTGTCCTCTGCAGCCCAGCACAGGGATTCCACAGGTTCTAGGAGAGATTCTAGAAGAGATTCTACCTTAAGCAGTACAGAGACCGAGCAAGATAAGATGCGGTTCGCATCAAATTTATGATCCCGTTTTACTTTTTTAAACTTTTGTTTTATTTTATTTTTAATGGAGATACAAAAAAAGATAAAGATGAACTTGAGTATTTTTTTTGTTTTCTCAAAATTTTCTTCAGAAAAAAAATTAGCCTAAAGGAATTCCTGTACAGACTGCCCTTGTATTATATTTTAGACACATTTTCTCCCTACATTTAAGAATGTATATTAAATAAATATATATATATATGTGTGTAAATCCAACTAGAATATTTGGCAAAGACTATTTAAAAGCTCTAGTATAAAAACATGAGTCTTCCTTTCCAAAAAATATAAATATAGATATCAAATGTATGGAGGGGGGGGTTGTTTGTTATTTTCTGTTTTTGTAAACTGGAATGCATCGTGATGAATCCTGACAGATGACTTTTGGATACATTTTTTTTTGTACCTGCGAGAAGAGGAAGTAAAACATCTTCTCACATTACGCAGCTTTGTCACCACTGTGGAATAACTGACGCAAGCGAACATTGAAACTGTCAACAACAAAAAAGCACACACTCAAACATAAATCTAATGACAGAATTTGTGGGACCTTTATCTTAGCAATCAACACAGGTACAATAGCTAGGTGTTCCATTGCTCTCAGCAATACATCCTCTTGAGCCACAGTGTCCTCACACACACAGTGGTCGGTGAACACCATGACAGTGTTATGGGTCCAAGGGAATGATATAAATCGAAGTGATGCTTTTTTTTTAGTTTGTAGAAGGATGATGTTTGTGAGCGAAGAATGGATGATGCTGTTTTTAGTCCTAATTTCAGACAGTGATAGACGTTATGTAATGTTGCTTAACAAAAACTATGTGTACATTTATAATATTTATAAACTAAAGATTATCACCATTATGCAATAGACTGTGATATAAAGATTATCTATATGTGTGTTGTAAATAGTTTTGTAGATCTAGTATTTACAGATACTGTGTGGTGCATTCTCAATCATAACAATGTCTTACTTCTTTCAGGAACCTTGATATCTTCATCATCATCATCATCATCATCATCATCATCTATATGTGAGAAAAAAAAGTTAGTAAGTGACAACAATGCATATATTCATTAGGGATAAGAAAACCTTAACGCAATAGCTAGCACTACTTGACACTGAGAAATGCCTGTCATACTGAGAATCTTCATTAGTCTGCATAGTCCTTGTTTCCTCGTTTCCTTATTTATTTTAACCTATCTAGCAAGCAAAAGAGAAGCAAATGAGGGATTAAATATTTTTTTAACGCTGAGGTTTCAACACTTTTCAACACATTTAACACTGATGTTTTAACACGTTCCAACACATTTGTAGCATGGACTCCTTAACACCTGTTATTATACTCTTCAAACATGTCTCCCCTGTATGTTCATCTCCTGTGGAACAGTATCATTTTTAGAGGTGTTATATTTTATTTCCGTCACATGCTACACAATACAGTAACACCCTTTTACAGTGTTTTTTTTTTATTACTGTGAGTGTGCTGGGTGAGTAAACCTACCCATTCCTTACAGCAATTAAGAGTTATTGTATGTTTGACTACCCATACACAATGTGACACTTTAGAATTACTGTAAATATGAGTCATTGTTGAATCTATCATATCGTGACTCCAAATCTTTTAGTTCGTTTTGACTCCTTTTGATTTCAATTTTTTTTATTTTTTTTTTATTTTTTTTTATGTCATTCCGAGGGTACGGACGGCCTCCAATGTGTTAAATGTTTGGATGTTTTAGTCAGACTTTCTGCTTTTTAATTTATTTTTCATATTTCATTTCATTGACTCACCTTCCATATCATGTATTAAAATAATGTGATCGTCTAGTGTGGCAGTGGAAGGGAAAGAAAAGTTTTCCTACCGACAGAAAATTTATAAATTCTGTATTTTTCTGCAATATGCCCATCTGCTGTAGGTTTGCAGTCTAGGCGTATGAACTTTCCAGTCACAGTTATAATGTTGAAGAAGACATGACATGACCTTTCCAGACACTTCTCTCTCTTTGAATAGGTCATGTTATAAGTCAAGTGTTTGGGCCCATTTTAAAAAACAATCACAGTGTGTGAATTAGAGCGAGAGCAACATATGCTGAGTTGCATTAAGGTTTCTGTCTCTTGTGTGTCTGATTCCATCATAGTAACTGTAACAATATCAACAAAATTACAATGTTTAAGCTTATTTATTTAGTATCCTGGGGGTTCCAGAAATGTGACTAAACTTTTAAACAATTCATTAAGGTCAGTCGTTCTAACACAGCTTACCCTTGTGAGGTTGTAGGCTATTTGACGTGCTTATGAATTGATGTGTATGTTTGCTATAGAACCCCTCATGTATTGTGTATAGTAACCATGTGAGTAATTAGTATGATATGTTCCTCACAGACAACCACCTCTCATGGTTTTAGAGTCACAATCTTCATGGCGGAAAACATGCTCCATCAGTCGGCTCCGAGTATCTAAGCCCCCTTTAGAGACACACCTAAAAAGATGAACAGTACTTCAATACAGACAACGTGTGTCAACATTCTACCAATACAGAGTCCAACCCCAAAAAACAATGTGTCTCATAAAAAGCATGCACTTCTCACAAATACTTAAAAAGATACTATATTAAAAAAAATGGACGTTAAATGTACTGTGAGCTTATGTTTTGTTAATTGTCTGTCTAGACGTTATTTGTGTGCAACGAAAGCGTTGACATTTTCACAAAAGGACACTTAAGTATTTGTGCCTAAAACTGTAGCCATGTTCAATACTTTTATTTTTGTTTTGAGTGTCGAGGAGCTATATTGTGCATATGCACCTGTACAACACATACATTACTTTATCATATGTGTTCTATGTTTCAATATTTTTCGAGAGGAAGACGTAACCAATGAAGATGATGGCCAAATGTCTAACAATTGGAATCTTTGAAGACAATGCGAACGTCTATGAAAAGGCTCTCTCATTCTAATATAGCACTCTCTGAATTACAGTAATGACTAGTACAGTCTCTGCAGAACTGGGATGATACTAACACGTTGACGAGACATTGTAAAAATTTGAAGCACCTTTGTAACTTATTTTGTAGCTAGCCACTGATGTTTTGTTGATTATTAATGTCGCGTGGAATGAAACTGGCCAAAGCAAAACATTCAAAGTAATTTTCTTTGTTTTGAATTGCACTTTCTGATGAAAGAAAAAGCCGATACAGACTCTTCAGTCAGTTAGTTTAAAGTGAATAGAAGGTTTAAAGGGAGATGTATGATCTAGATTGGAACTCTCTGGCCCATTCTAGGGTTCTAAACATGGAGAGATGTTCTATTCCAAGACTGCTTAATCCTGATCTGCCATGGTGAATGTATTCATGGGTTGCACCTCCGTCTCGTCGTTGCCATTATGAACGTTTTACAGACACCGCAGCCATATTGGTGCCCAAAAGTCCAGTGATGCCCAGTCATTCTGAATGGGGCTAATGACTGTTTCATCTATATTACACTATAGTGGCCTGGAAATATAATGACATTGCTAAAATAGGCAAATATGTAGTAGGAATCAGCTTTGCCATCATCATTAATGTAGTCAAATTTACTTTAGACAGATGGCAATGTTGTCATTAGCTAGCATTGTCCAAAATAGTTAGCAAAGCTGACTTTAGCTAGCTTAAATCTGGTGGTCTCCCCTCAATCTTAGCCAGCTAGCTAATGTTATACTGCATCTAAAGTCAATTCGGTGACATAATTGTATCCTTATTTTACCAGGTAAATTGACTGAAAACAAATGTTCATTTACATCAAAGACCTGGGGAATAGTTACAGAGGAGAGAAGGTCGGGAGGAATGAGCCAATTGGACAATGATGACAAAAGGTTTTCCTGCAAATTATTTGCCTCTTCAAATGTCATTGTATTTCCAAGCCACTGTCATGCACTTTTGATGAAATCTTTATCAGCTCCAATTGACATTGCGTTGAGTAGAGCGCTCGGTCGTGGCATCAGTCCTAAAACTAATGTTCAAAACAATATTGTGACGAAATGTGCAACCCATGAATAGGAACTATTACACGGTTCAGATGGATAGCAGCGCTGTTGGTTTGTGCTGTTTTTGATACTTGCCTTTGGAGGGGAAAGCTTCCCAACTATGTGCTTTTTTTTTTCACACTAATTCCGACCACAGCTATCTAGCATTCTGGAATGGGCATTATGATGTATGTAGTACAACACGAACGGACGAATCAGCTTACAGTTTTAGCAGTATGGAGAACTCTCAATTAACCAGCACATATATTTGTACATTTGTTTTGTTTTCTAAATAAAAATGCTAAAACAAACAAAGCCCAGTGCCCAGAGAAAGAAAACTAGGGTCTTTATTCACAAAGCCTCTCAGCTGACCTAGGATTAGTTTGACCTTTTGGATAAATTAATGTGATTATTTGGACAAAGGTAAAAACTGATCTTAGATCAGTACTCCTACACTGAGATGTTTTGATGAATACGGACCCAGAACTTCTTAGATCAGCACCGGTACTCTGAGATGTTTTGTGAATACGGGCCCAGAACTTTTGGGTTCTGAACCTCGACATTGCAGGTGTAATATGTTAACTGATAATGTGCGATAATGTTAATCTTGGAGAGATTATGGTGTAGATAATGCTGTAAGTTACGAGCCACACGTACGTTCCTCTTAAACCCCGCTGACAGATGTTAATAAAACAAGCTTGGTAAAAATGAACAGTTAGTTGGTTACTTGACACAGAGTTCTTACAACTATATGCAGACAAATGGTGTTTGTCAAAAAAATTATTTTGATTTCTGTTTGAATTTTGTTTTGTTTGTAAATAATAAACCTTTAACATGTAGAAAATAAAAGACATATTGTCATTTAGCTGCTGAGTTTACGTGTAATTTTGTTTCTGAATGTTTCTAGACAGACAGACGAATAGATAATCTTGACAATGATCTCAATCGATCAATCATCTCTCATAGGTCACCGCATCAGTGACTTCACTCATTTTCTCCCTTCCTCTTTAATCAAACTAAAGAGAGAGAGATGACTGATAGAATGGGGTGGTGAGAGAGAGTGATGATGGAGGAGGAGGTAGGTGGTGGTGGATGGATAAATGATTGAGAGAGAGAGGAGAGTGGTAAGAGGAAGGAATGGAGGGATGATATAATGAAGGAGGATGGGCATCAGGAATAGAGCTTGTCAGTAGTTACCGTGGAGATGAGTGATGGGTTTTCTGGGGCTCTGGGGTTTTCCATTCGTTACCCCATAATACAGTTATCACTTATAAAGTATTCATACATTAAGACAGATTCCCCTCCACCTGACAATGCACTTCGGCTGAGGACAGACCAGGGGACCAGTATATTGTGACTCATATACCTGGAGGTGTACTGTAACTGCTACTTTATTGGTAAACATATAATTAATCATATATTACACTATATAGGGAATAGGGTGTCATTTGGGACACAGACAGTGACTCATATACCTGGAGGTGTGCTGTGACTGCTACTTTGTTGGAAAACAAAACATTCATCAGGGATAACAGCTATCAAATTAGTTTTTCAGCGATATAAACAATATTGACTGAGTATACAATATACTACAATATTGTATATGTAGGCTACTATATATGACAAAGTAGTGAGTCATCTACCTGGAAGTGCACTGAAAATGTCCTGCTCTAAAGGAAAACCGAGCTTCGTACTCGGGTGATGACAGATATCCTTTTATATTATCATAAGTCTAAGCATATTAGATTATATTGATTGTAATACGTATTATATATAGGCTATATGTAATATGATTCTATATAGACTAATGTATATCATGAGCTAATGAATGAATATATTTGTATGTAAATATAACTCTTGAAATCTGAACGGATGGTCTGAAATAGTTACGCTGCGTCGAAGATGGTAAGTTATCTTGTGTTGAAAAAAAGAAACTGGTTTCCGGGTTACGAGTTGAAAGATAAGCTCACTGGGGTTCTTCTCAAGTCAGGCACACGTCAGCTGATCTGCTCCTTCATTCTCAATGGAACACTGCCCTCAATTAAGACATTCGAATTGCATTAAATGTGTGTAATCGTATATACACAGTGGATTAATGTTTTATTATCGGGTTGTTAAGTAACTACCGCTGCTCCTGGCACCGTTGCCTATAAATATCAGAGAGACAATGAACAGCTTCTGAAATGTTTTAAATATTCATAGTTATTATCATTTGTGGTAATTAGATTCTTCAGAAGGTTGAAATGCCAGCTGGATCTGGATGGCATAGCAGTGTGCTGAGGAGGGAATAGAGAGTTGGAGGTTTCAAATACCTTTATGAAATTCACCCTGCAATAAAGCTTTCCCACTCACAAATCAAAATCAAATTTATTTATAAAGCCCCCCTTACATCAGCTGATGTCACAGAGTGCTGTACAGAAACCCAGCCTAAAACCCCAAACAGCAAGCAATGCAGGTGTAAAAGCACGGTGGCTAGGAAAAACTCCCTAGAAGGCCAAAACCTAGGAAGAAACCTAGAGAGGAACCAGGCTGTGAGGGGTGGCCAGTCCTCTTCTGGCTGTGCCGGGTGCAGATTATAACAGAACATGGACAAGATTTTAAAATGTTCATAAAACAGGCAGAACAGTTGAAACTGGAGAAGCAGCACGACCAGGTGGACTCGGGACATCAAGGAGTCATAAGGCCAGGTAGGAATAAAGCTTTCCCACTCACACACTGAGGAATCACAGCAGAGTTATTTGTGTTGTAGTTACGTTGCTCCCTTTGTAAATTACAACTAAATGATTGTTGATAATCCTTAGAAAATCAAGTCACGCTATGTGATCATTTGGTTGACCTTATACTTGAAAGTGTATTATGTAATGTAGTGGTGCGTGGCTTTAGTTTAACGTACTTTGACCTAAAGCACTAAGCACATGGATATGACAGACTAACCATGTGTTTTTACTAAGGCTGTCAAACGATTCAAACATTTGGTATGATTAATCACATTTCTAGAAGATTTTCAAAATTTGACACTAACTAAAGATGTTTCAATTTAAAACACCACATTTGCTTATAGTATATCTATTTTGATTAGGCCTGTAGGGGAAGAAAATACAAAATAAACTGTATTGTAAGACAATAACAACAGATAGGTCAGGTCTGAGTTGATGTAAAGTATCATAAAGCTAAAGCTAGCCTTGTCTACTTCTTATCCCTGTTCTTCAACATGATACGCTAATGTAGCCAGATGGCCCGGATTTCCAGTGACCTTTCCCCAATTATCCCTCAGAAAGAAAAAAATCATCTCTGAAGTTAAATTGAGGGTTATATTTCCAATAATCAAACGCTGTATCCAATCAGATTTCCATGTAAAAAAAGAATGTCTATCCTTGTACCCAGCTCGTTTGCTCCCGCGGCTATCTCTCACTACAGTATCTCATATCTCACATACGTATTGACACCCCTTTGCTATGGCACTCCAAATTAAGCTCAGGTGCATCCAATTTCCTTTGATCATCCTCACTACAACTTGATTGGAGTCCACCTGCCAATTCAATTGTTTTGGACATGATTTAGAAAGAAACATACATGTCTATATTAGGTCCCACAGTTGACAGTGCATGTCAGAGCAGAAACTATACCGTGAAGTCCAAGGAACTGTCCGTAGATCTCTGAGATAGAATTGTAGTGAGGCATATATCTGGGGAAGGGTATAAAACAATTTCTAGAGTGTTGAAAGTTTCCAAGAGCACAGTGGTCTCTATCATTGGGAAATTGAAAAAATATTGAACTACCCAGACTCAGCTTAGAGCTGTCCGTCTGACCAAACTGAGCAACCGGGCAAGAAGGACCTTGGTCAGGGAGGTGACCAAGAGTGCAATGACCACTGTGACAGAACTACAGAGTTCCTTGGCTGAGATGGGAGAACCTGCCAGAAGGACAACAGTCTCAACAGCACTTTACCACTCTGGGCTTTATAGGAGAGTGACCAAACGGAAGCCACTCCTGAGAAAAAGGCACATGACAGCATGCCTGGAGTTTGCAAAAAATGCACCTGAAAGACACTGAGATCATAAGGCAAAAGATGATGATGTGGTCTGATGAGACAAAATGTTACTCTTTGGCCTGAATGCAAAAGCGCTGTGTCTGGAGAAAACCAGGCACAGCTCATCACCCATTTAACACCATCCCTGGGGATGCTTTTCAGCGGCAGGGACTGGGAGACTGGTAAGACAAGAGGGAAAAATGAATGGAGCCAAATACAGCCAAAACCCCTGATGAGAACCTGCTTCAGAGTGCAAACACCATAGCAACGCTGGAATGGCTTCAGAACAAGAATGTGAAAATCCTTGAGTTGCCCAGCCAAAGCCCAGACAGGAATCCCATTGAAAATATGTGGAAAGAATTGAAGATTGCTGTTCAACGCCACTCCCAATCTAATTTAAGCTTGAGAAAATGAAGAACGTGAGAAAATCCTCAAATCCAGATGTGCAAAGCTGATACAGACATACCCAAGACGACTCAAAGCTATAATCACCGCCAAAGCTGCTTCTACAAAGTACTGACTCAGCAGTGTGAATGCCTACAGTTGAAGTCGGAAGTTCACATACACCTTAGCCAAATACATTTAAACTACGTTTTTCACAATTCCTGACATTTAATCCTAGTAAGAATTCTCTGTCTTAGGTCAGTTAGGATCACCACCTTATTTTAAGAATGTGAAATGTCAGAATAATAGTAGAGAGTGATTTATTTCAGCTTTTTATTTCTTTCATCACGTTCCCAGTGGGTCAGAAGTTACACTCAATTAGTAGCATTGGTGTCACGACCTTGTGGAAGGACGGATCAAGGTGCAGCGAGTGTAGGGTTCCACATCATTTAAATCAAAAGTGAAACCATCAAAAAACAACAACCAAACACCAGATCGTAACGTCAATGTGTAGCGCACTAACAGAAACACATTCCAATAATAACCCACCCCCACAGGTGGGGAGAAAACATACTATATAGGATTCCCAATTAGAGGCAACAACAAACAGCTGCCTCTAATTGGGAACCAACTCAAAACCAAACATAGACACACCTAAACAACCCTGGTCACGTCCTGGCCCAAAACCCCAAAGAGAACCCAGAGGGCTCTCTAGGGCCAGGACGTGACAATTGCCTTTAAATTGTTTCACTTGGGTTAAACGTTTCGGGTAGCCTTCCACAAGCTTCCCACAATAAGTTGGGTGAATTTTGGCTCATTCCTCCTGACAGAGCTGGTGTACCTGAATCAAGTTTGTAGGCCTCCTTGCTCGCACGCGCTTTTTCAGTTCTGCCCACAAATGTTCTATAGGATTGAGGTCAGAGCTTTGTGAGGGCCACTCCGATACCTTGACTTTGTTGTCCTTAAGCCCTTTTGCCACAACTTTGGAAGTGGGGTCATTGTCCATTTGGAAGACCCGTTTGCAACCAAGCTTTAACTTCCTGACTGATGTCCTGAGATGTTGCTTCAATATATCCACCAAATTTTCCTCCCTCATGATGCCATCTATTTTGTGAAGTGCACCAGTCCCTCCTGCAGCAAAGCACCCCCACAACATGATGCTGCCACCCTCATGCTTCACGGTTGGGATGGTGTTCTTCGACTTGCAAGCCTCCCCCTTTTTCCTCCCCCTTTTCCAAACATGGTCATTATGGCCAAACAGTTCTATTTTTGTTTCATCAGACCAGAGGACATTTCTCCAAAAAGTACGATCTTTGTCCCCATGTGCAGTTGCAAACCGTAGTCTGGCTTTTTTATGGCGGTTTTGGAGCAGTGGCTTCTTCCTTGCTGAGCGGTCTTTCAGGTTATGGCGATATAGAACTCGTTTTACTGTAGATATAGATACTTTTGTACCTGTTTCCTCCAGAATCTTCACAGGGTCCTTTGCTGTTGTTCTGGGATTGATTTTCTCTTTTCGCACCAAAGTATGTTCATCTGAAGGAGACAGAACGCGTCTCCTTCCTGAGCGATATGGCGGCTGCGTGGTCCCATGGTGTTTATACTTGCGTACTATTGTTTGTATAGATGAACGTGGTACCGTCAGGCGTTTGGAAATTTCTCCCAAGGATGAACCAGACTTGTGGAGGTCTACAATTTTTTTCTAAAGTCTTACCTGATTTCTTTCCCATGATGCCAAGCAAAGAGGCACTGAGTTTGAAGGTAGGCCTTGAAATACATCCACAGGTACACCTCCAATTGACTCAAATGATGTCAATTAGCCTATCAGGAGCTTCTAAAGCCATGACATTATTTTCTGGAATTGTCCAAGCTGTTTAAAGGCACAGTCAACCTAGTGTATGTAAACGTCTGACCCACTGGAATTGTGATACAGTGAATTATAAGTGAAATAATCTGTCTGTAATCAATTGTTGGAAAGATTACTATTGTCATGCACAGAGTAGGTGTCCTAACCGACTTGCCAAAACTATAGTTTGTTAACAATTTGTGGAGTGGTTGAAAAACAAGTTTTAATGACTCCAACCTAAGTTTAAACTTCCGACTTCAACTGTATTTAAATGAGATATTTCTGTTTTTCATAGTTTTTTTATGTCATTTTGTCATCATGGGCTAATGTGTGAGAGGGCGAGAGAGAGACAGTGTGAGAGGGAGAGAGAGAGAGACAGTGTGAGAGGGAGAGAGAGAGAGACAGTGTGAGAGGGAGAGAGAGAGAGAGACAGTGTGAGAGGGCGAGAGAGAGAGAGACAGTGTGAGAGGGAGAGAGAGAGAGAGACAGTGTGAGAGGAAGGAAGAGAGAGAGACAGTGTGAGAGGGCGCGAGAGAGAGAGACAGTGTGAGAGGAGAGAGAGAGACAGTGTGAGAGGGAGAGAGAGAGAGACAGTGGGAGAGAGAGAGAGAGACAGTGTGAGAGGGAGAGAGAGAGACAGAAAGTGTGAGAGGGAGAGAGAGAGAGAGACAGTGTGAGAGGGAGAGAGAGAGAGAGTGTGAGAGGGAGAGAGAGAGAGAGAGAGAGGGAGAGAGAGAGAGACAGTGTGAGAGGGAGAGAGAGAGGGCAGTGTGAGAGGGAGAGAGAGAGAGACAGTGTAGAGAGAGAGAGAGAGAGACAGTGTGAGAGAGAGAGAGAGAGAGAGAGACAGTGTGAGAGGAGAGAGAGAGAGAGAGACAGTGTGAGAGGAGAGAGAGAGAGACAGTGTGAGAGGGAGAGAGAGAGAGACAGTGTGAGAGGGAGAGAGAGAGAGAGGGCAGTGTGAGAGGGCGAGAGAGAGAGACAGTGTGAGAGGAGAGAGAGAGAGAGAGAGAGGAGAGAGAGAGAGAGACAGTGTGAGAGGAGAGAGAGAGAGACAGTGTGAGAGGGAGAGAGAGAGAGACAGTGTGTGAGAGAGAGAGAGAGAGAGAGAGAGAGAGACAGTGTGAGAGAGGAGAGAGAGAGAGAGACAGTGTGAGAGGGAGAGAGAGAGAGACAGTGTGAGAGAGAGAGAGAGAGACAGTGAGAGAGAGAGAGAGAGAGAGAGAGAGACAGTGTGAGAGGGAGGGAGAGAGACAATGTGAGAGGGAGAGAGAGAGAGACAGAGAGGGAGAGAGGGAGACAGAGAGAGACAGTGTGAGAGGGAGAGAGAGAGAGACAGTGTGAGAGGGAGAGAGAGAGAGACAGTGTGAGAGGGAGAGAGAGAGAGAGACAGTGTGAGAGGGAGAGAGAGAGACAGTGTGAGAGGGAGAGAGAGAGAGACAGTGTGAGAGGGAGAGAGAGAGAGACAGTGTGAGAGGGAGAGAGAGAGAGAGACAGTGTGAGAGGGAGAGAGAGAGAGACAGTGTGAGAGGGAGAGAGAGAGAGACAGTGTGAGAGGGCGAGAGAGAGAGAGTGTGAGAGGGCGAGAGAGAGAGAGACAGTGTGAGAGGGAGAGAGAGAGAGAGAGACAGTGTGAGAGGGAGAGAGAGAGAGAGAGAGACAGTGTGAGAGGGAGAGAGAGAGAGACAGTGTGAGAGGGAGAGAGAGAGAGACAGTGTGAGAGGGAGAGAGAGAGAGAGACAGTGTGAGAGGGAGAGAGAGAGACAGTGTGAGAGGGAGAGAGAGAGAGACAGTGTGAGAGGGCGAGACAGTCATTTTGTTATCATGGGCTAATGTGTGGATTATTTTATTTTTTTAAACCATTTTGAATTCAGGCTTTAACACAACAAAATGTGGAATAAGTCAAGATGTTTGAATACTTTCTGAAAGTCCTGTAATATGCTAGTGTTGTTGACTAGGGGTTAAACATTATAATTATTTTGTTTATTTCTAATGCTTTATATTAAGTGACTCCCTGCTTTTAATATTATATCATTACCAAACCCTTAGTTGATTAGCTGCATGGCAACTGGAAAGCAAGGCAGTGCTGAGTTGACCCCCCCATGCAGAGTTTTGTGTGTGTGTGTGTGTGTGTGTGTTTATTATGGAAACATCCTTATTATGAAGAGAGTATGTGTACGGTTGAGAAAAAAAGAGAGAGGAAGGAAGAGAGAGAGACAGTGTGAGAGGGAGAGAGAGAGAGACAGTGTGAGAGGGAGAGAGACAGTGTGAGAGGGCGAGAGAGAGACAGTGTGAGAGGGAGAGAGAGAGAGAGAGTGTGAGAGGGAGAGAGAGAGAGAGAGAGAGAGACAGTGTGAGAGGGAGAGAGAGAGAGAGACAGTGTGAGAGGGAGAGAGAGAGAGAGAGAGACAGTGTGAGAGGGCGAGAGAGAGAGACAGTGTGAGAGGGCGAGAGAGAGAGACAGTGTGAGAGGAAGAGAGAGAGAGAGAGACAGTGTGAGAGGGAGAGAGAGCGAGACAGTGTGAGAGGGAGAGAGAGAGAGACAGTGTGAGAGGGAGAGAGAGAGACAGTGTGAGAGGGAGAGAGAGAGAGACAGTGTGAGAGGGAGAGAGAGAGAGAGACAGTGTGAGAGGGAGAGAGAGAGAGACAGTGTGAGAGGGTGAGAGAGAGAGACAGTGTGAGAGGGAGAGAGAGAGAGAGAGAGAGAGAGAGAGAGAGAGACAGTGTGAGAGGAAGTGAGAGAGATTATGTTCCTGACCACAATTGTATCCTATTAGTTTCCCCTGTCCATCTGTTATTGTGTTCCTCTAGGTCAGTGAAAGTAAAGGAAGTGATGTGGAGAGTCAGGGCTCAGCAGCAGAAGGCAGGGAGGAAGAGGAGTTAGAGATTATAGGAGGGATAGAGATTTGGAGCAAGGAGGAAGGAGTGGAGGGAGAGAGGAAGAGGAGAGTGAAGGAGAGGAGAGGAGAGTGGAGGGAGAGAGGAAGAGGAGGGTGAAGGAGGAGAGTGGAGGGAGAGAGGAAGAGGAGGGTGAAGGAGGAGAGTGGAGGGAGAGAGGAAGAGGAGAGTGAAGGACAGGAGAGGAGAGTGGAGGGAGAGAGGAAGAGGAGAGTGAAGAAGAGGAGAGTGGAGGGAGAGAGGAAGAGGAGAGTGAAGGACAGGAGAGTGGAGGGAGAGAGGAAGAGGAGTGAAGAGGAAGGAGAGGAGAGTGGAGTGAGAGGAACATGGAGAGGAGGAGGAAGAGGGAGAGGAAGAGGAAGCAGAGGGAGAGAGGAAGCAGAGGTGAGAGGAGGAATCAGAGGGAGAGGAGGAGGGAAAGGATGAGGGAACGAAGGAAGCAGAGGGAGAGGAGGGGGAAGAGGGAGGCGAAGAGGGAGAGTACACCTGTGTGTGTGGCCTTGTTGAGGTCAGTCTCCCCTTATAGCACTGCACCACTCTGATCATAGCAATCTGCAGCCCAGCTTTAGTGCCTCCTGCCACCCTCTGACCAAGAGGAATTACTTAGAGCTACCCAATGACAACAAAGTAGACCATAGACCAACAACAACATAGACCAATGACAACAACGTCTCCATAGACAAATGGCAACGTAGACCAATGTCACCTCTTTAGAGAGTGTACAGTACCTCAAGGACTTTGTTAAATCAGGGTCTCAGGTACATAGCTGCATTGTCTCATTATCTCCCCAGGTACCTAACTGCCCGGTCTCAATATCCCCACAGGTACCTAGCTGCCTGGTCTCAATATCTCCCCAGGTACCCAGCTGCCTGGTCTCAATATCTCGCCAGGTACCCAGCTGGCTGGTCTGAATATCCCCCCAGGTACCTAGCTGCCTGGTCTGAATATCCCCCCAGGTACCTAGCTGCCTGGTCTCAATATCTCCCCAGGTACCTAGCTGCCTGGTCTCAATATCTCCCCAGGTACCTAGCTGCCTGGACTCAATATCTCCCCAGGTACCCAGCTGCCTGGTCTCAATATCCCCCCAGTTACTGAGCTGCCTGGACTCAATATCTCCCCAGTTACCGAGCTGCCTGGACTCAATATCTCCCCAGGTACCCAGCTGCCTGGTCTCAATATCCCCCCAGGTACCCAGCTGCCTGGTCTGAATATCCCCCCAGGTACCTAGCTGCCTGGACTCAATATCTCCCCAGGTACCCAGCTGCCTGGACTCAATATCTCGCCAGGTACCCAGCTGGCTGGTCTGAATATCCCCCCAGGTACCTAGCTGCCTGGTCTGAATATCCCCCCAGGTACCTAGCTGCCTGGTCTCAATATCCCCCCAGGTACCGAGCAGCCTGGTCTGAATATCCCCCCAGTTACCGAGCTGCCTGGTCTGAATATCTCCCCAGTTACCTAGCTGCCTGGTCTCAATATCTCCCCAGTTACCGAGCTGCCTGTATGTACTGGAGGTTGAGCGTTCACTGTTCACCACAGTAAAGGGTAAAGCCTCCAATCAAGGCACTATGGAAAAGTAGAGAGAAAAATAAATGCTGTAGCTACCTTGCTTCCAAACCGTGGTGCAGAAAACTGAAGATGGAGAGATGTTTAACCTTTAAGTTGCTGAATACAGGGCATTCCAAAAGTATTCAGACCCCTTGACTTTTCCACATGTTGTTACGTTACAGCTATATTCTAAAATTGATTAAATCGTTTTTTCCCCTCAACAATCTACAGACAATACGCTATAATGGCAAAGCAAAAATAGGTTTTTTAGAAATGTTTGCTAATTTATTGAAAATAAAAACCTGAAATATGATATTTACATAAGTATTCAGACCCTTTACTACTATGTACTTTGTTGAAGCTCCTTTGGAAGCGATTACAGGCTTAAATCTTCTTGGGTATGACGCTACAAACTTGGCACACCTGTATTTGGTGAGTTTTGGGCAGATCCTCTCAACTCTGTCAGGTTGGATGGGGAGCGTCATTGCACAGCTATTTTCAGGTCTCGCCAGAGATGTTCGATCGGGTTCAAGTCCGGGCTC
Organism: Brachymystax lenok tsinlingensis; assembly: GCA_030435695.1. Classification (NCBI taxonomy): domain Eukaryota; kingdom Metazoa; phylum Chordata; class Actinopteri; order Salmoniformes; family Salmonidae; genus Brachymystax; species Brachymystax lenok. The sequence goes on along the minus strand of CM059795.1, from coordinate 8,056,959 downwards.
TGGCTGGGCCACTCAAGGAAATTCAGAGACTTGTCCCGAAGCCACTCCTGTGATGTCTTGGCTGTGTGCTTAGGGTTGTTGTCCTGTTGGAAGGTTAACCTTTGCCCCAGTCTGAGGTCCTGAGAGCTCTGGAACAGGTTTTCAACAAAGATCTCTCTGTACTTTGATCCGTTTCCGTTCATCTTTCCCTCGATCCTGACTAGTCTCCCAGTCCCTGCCGCTAAAAAACATCCCCACAGCATGATGCTGCCACCACCATGCTTCACCGTGGGGAAAGTGCCAGGTTTCCTCCAGACGTGACGCTTGGCATTCAGGCCAAAGAGTTCAGTCTTGGTTTCATCAGACCAGACCATCTTGTTTCTCATGGTCTGAGAGTCTTTAGGTGCCTTTTGGCAAACTTCAAGCGGGCTGTCAAGTGCCTTTTATTGAGGAGTGGCTTCCGTCTGGCCACTACCATAAAGGCCTGATTGGTGGAGTGTTGCAGAGATCGTTGTTCTTTATGAAGGTGCTCCCATCTCCACAGAGGAATTCTGGAGCTCTGTCAGAGTGACCATCGGAATCTTGGTCACCTACCTGACCAAGGCCCTTCTCCCCCGATTGCTCAGCTTGGCCAGGCGGCCAGCACTAGGAAGAGTCTTGGTGGTTCCAAACTTCTTCCATTTAAGAATGATGGAGGCCACTGTGTTCTTGGGACCTTCAATGCTGCAGAAATTTTTTGGCACCCTTCTCCAGATCTATGCCTCGACACAATCCTGTTTTGGAGCTCTACAGACAATTCCTTCGACCTCATGGCTTGGTTTTTGCTCTGACATGCACTGTCAACTGTGGGAGCTTATATAGACAGGTGTGTGCCTTTCCAAATCATATTCAATCAATTGAATTTACCACAGGTGGACTCCAATCAAGTTGCAGAGACATCTCAAGGATGATCAATGATAACAGGATGCACCTGAGACAGTGGCAACCCGTCATTCAGGGCAGAGCCCCACCTGTTTTGAGCCCCACACTTTTAGGTAAAAAAACAACAAGACAAAAACATTTGTTTTTTGGTGGGGCTTGCCTATTTTGCTTGTTATTTTGGCATGAATACGTGTAATATATCAGTTTGCAAACAATGTCATTTTTTTAAATAGTTGAGTTAATAATGGCGCATACAAACATGGTCTCTTTTTTGCTTTCTTGAGTAAGGCTTCTCCAACATTCAAGTGTTTCAGCCTAGCTCAGTGCTTTCTGTGGTGGTGGGGCTAGTCAGCAGAAAATATACTGTTGGGCTTGATTGGCTCAGTTTTCTGTCATGATTGGCTCAGTTTTCTGTCACTCATGGGACAGTACCGTCGTCCCCAATTCTAAGGTTAGAGCTCAAAAATGTTAGCCCCTTGGGTTCTGCCATAGAGTTATATTAGAAGTGCCCATCCAAGAAGGCTCAAGGTCATTGTCCACATCAATTCACGTCATATCTACAGTAGCTTTGATTGGACTGATCATGTCAACATCATACTTTAAAAATCTTAGCTAGCAAGCTAGCAGTCGTCACCATGAATCAAGTCGACAATCAAATCATTTTCAATCCTTGTCATATGAAGAGAAATTAGAGATCCCTCCAAAGAGCACGTGGAGTTAGCTCAGGAGTCCACCCTGAAACGGCCAACCTCCCTGCGTGCCCCCCTCATCGGCCATTGTCCATAAACAATACACAACAAGTTGGAAACCCCAATTCAACAATGAGTGGTTTGGGAAGAAATCAGTGGCTAACTGTGAGTTCAAGACAACTGGGAACTCAGGAAAAATGAGCTACAACTGGAAAAGTATGTTTTGAATGGTCATTCAACTTGGAACTGTAAATCCGGCATTTTTCTCTTTGATGACAAAATTTGCAACTTTCCTGTTCAAGCACATCACAACGTGACTCCAAAAATGTCTTATGCTGCTTCATAAATTATATAGGATGCCAGAAAGATATGTATACTGTAGCTAAGAAAGTAGTACAAGTGTATGTTGTGTAGTAAGCTGTTAGTAGCCCATGTGCCTCACCCTAATAATAATTTTCACCCACGCGGTATTGTAAACACATCGTTCGTGGCCGGTGTGTGCTTGTTTGCCTATAACCGGTTTTAGAGAAATGTAATCAATGAATATTGTAAGAGCTTTCATTGTCTGTTTATATGTAAGAATGGCCCATATTCTGATTTCTGTCGCTGTACATTTCAAAAGTGCTGAACAAATAGTTATATTGACTACGTCCGTCCTAGCTCGCTCAATAATGTCAGAAATGAAATTGCACATTGCCTGTTATCCGCTTGCCGTCCCCTTATGCCATAGTTTGTACATCTCAATTGTCAGTAGAAACAGTGGCGGTTCTAGCTTGTATGGCTCCCTGGGCAAACCCCCCTTCAGCCCCCCAAAAGAACCATTCTGCACTAACTGTAATTATTATTCAGACATTTGGAACAACATAAATAAATAATCATAACATTTAAAACTATATAAATATATATACAAAAAATAAGACTCATGAATATCAAAAATATGAAAAAATGTGTCTTTGAAGGCAAGTCAGGTAAGTTCTGCAGTTCCTGTGCAAGCTCTCTGCCATCCAAGTCTGAGTGTTCTTTATAGGGCAGTGTCATACTAAGGGCCTCACATTGTTCTGTCAGCTCCTCATTTGAGAGACTTTGGAAGGTTGACAGCACTCCAAACCTCCAGCTTCTTCAGGGCATCACTCAAAAGCTCATCAAATTATTCGTATGAAAAGTGCCACTTTGTGGTCCTCAGCCTTTTTTGTTGTAGAACGGCCTCTATATTCATACCCTCGCAAATATCCTTGGCTGACGTTTGTGCAGTCATAAAGCCTGTTGCCCTGTAGTTGCTGAGACCTATCTCTGTCTTTCTGAGAAGACTGACTGCAACATCCACATGCATACTGGGAGACTGCATCAGCTTGCTCACATGTTGGATCTGGCTCCAGATGTCATACCACACCACTGTACAGATGCTGAAGCGGTATGATCCCACCTCCTCTGATAAGGACTGGGCCTCAATCTTTATCACAGGGTCTTTTGTTTGATCCCTCTCCTCAATCTCTCACCGCTGCTGCCTGATACCTCAGTGGCTCAACACTCTTAACTTGACTCTCCCACCTTGTCTCAGTCCACATCTCCAAAGTGATGTCCACATGTTTTTGTCCACATAATATAGGCATATTTTAAGTTAGCCTACAGCATTGTAAATTCCCCTTACTGAGCTCAGGACCTAGTCAATATAATCACAGAAAACCTTTATGATGTCACCTCAATGAAAGTTAACCAAATCAATAATGTGCTAGTTAGGTTGTAATCGTTTTGCTGTAGGCTACACACATTATCATGATGAAACTGTGTGAAATGATATCCAATGTTATGTAAGTTAGCATAGCAAGCAACATAGCAACAAAGGCTAACAAACATAAGTGTTATACTAGGCTATTTCATTACATGCATGATATTATGCTCATAAAGAGATGACATAGCTGCATACCTTTATCTTTTGCGCGTTTCTCCTCTTCTTCTTTCCTCTTTTTCCTAAACTGGGCACCTGATGGCTTAGACCTTTTCTTATCCATTTGTGTTGATTTGGCACTCGAGCATCAATACATTACCCATCCCCAACACTGTCAACCAAGAGTCAAGACTAAACCAATTCACCTTGGTGGTGTGCAGACTGGTTTTATAATATTCTTGACGATTTCGCACAAACCAGAAAAAAATGCAACAATATGTCTGTGAAACTATACAGTCACAGTATTATGAATGAATTGTGGTTTATTTGGTAGCATTTCGTAGTGTGACTGATTTTACTAATTGCATTCGTAGTGTACAAAGTTAGAGGTGCGCTATTTGATAGATTCCCCTGCTCCCCCTACCTCGGGCTTCCAGTGGGGAGACCTGAGGTCAACCTACCCCCGCCCCCCACCCCATCTCGTACTTCTGAGTGGGAAAGGTAGCCATTTCTTTGTGCGGGCGCCCCATGCCACCCCCGGCAAGATGCCGCCCTGTGCGGTTGCCCATGTTGCCCATACCTAAATCCGCCACTGAGTAGAAACCACATTTGTTTAAGCAAGTCAGCCATATCAGCTATGTTTTTTTAAAAGACAGTAAATTAGGCTGAATTCAACATACATCTGTAAAATGATAGTCTAGAAACTAAAGCTTTGGTTGCCTTCCTCTCAGGCTTCCATGTCTTCTCCCTGGACCTCCTCAATGTCCACCTCTTGAACATCAGACTGAGTGTCACGTCCAGGCCTGAGTTTACAGGCTGGCATGTTTAGTTTCGTTTTTGGTGTAGGGTTTTTGGTTCTAGGTGTGCTATTTCTATGTTGGGTTAATGGTTCCCAATTAGAGGCAGCTGAGTGTCGTTACCTCTAATTGGGAACCATATATATGTTTGTGGTTTTCACTAGGGTTTTGTGGGTTATTGTTTGGTTCATAGCTTTAGTGTTTATTCTATGTTATGTTCCGTTGTTACGATCTTTGTTCGTTTATTGTTTTTTCCCAGTTACGTCACGTTTAACAAATATGTATACTGGAAGCATTGCTGCGTCTTGGTCCGTCAATCAAGGAGATTGTGACAGAATAACCCACCAGAAAAGGACCAAGCAGCGAGAGAACAAGGAGTCCTGGACATGGGAAGAGATATTGGACGGAAAGGGACCCTGGACTCAGCCTGGGGAGTATCGCCGTCCTAAAGAGGAGTTAGAGGCAGCGAAGGCTGAGCGGAGATATTACGAGGCTAAATATGGAGCATGGAACCCAGAGAAGGAGAGATATGCTGGAACACGCCTGGCTAGCCCGAGAGGCAGCCCCAACATGTTGGGGGGGGCACACGGGGAGGTTGGCCGTTTCAGGGTGGACTCCTGAGCTAACTCCACATGCTTATTGGAGGGAGCGTCGCACTGGTAAGACGCCATGCTATGCTGTGATGCACACGGTGTCTCCAGTGCGCGTTCATAGACCGGTGCGCGAAATTCCAGCTCCCCTCATCTGTCGGGATAGGTTGAGTGTGCAGCCTGGAAGAGTGGTGCCGGCTCAGCGCTCCTGGTCTCCGGTGCACCTTCTTGGACCGAGATATCCTGCGCCGGCTCTGCATGCGGTGTCTCCGGTTCGCGCCCACAGCCGGTGTGTGCGACATTCCAGCTCCCATCATCTGTGAGGCGAGGGTGAGTGAACAGCCGGGTAGAAGGGTGCGGCTCCGCGCACCAGGCCCCCTGTACGCTCAGAGAGCCCAGTACGTCTAGTCCCTGCTCTGCGCGCCAGGCCCCCTGTGTGCATAGAGAGCCCAGCACGTCCTGTCCCTGCTCCACGCTCCAGGATCCCTGTGCGCATCGTGGGCCCAGCATGTACTGTCCCTGACCACGCTCCAGGATCCCTGTGCGCGTCGTGGGCCCAGCATGTACTGTCCCTGCTCCACACTCCAGGATCCCTGTGCGCGTCGTGGGCCCAGCATGTACTGTCCCTGTACCACGCTCCAGGATCCCTGTGCGCGTCGTGAATCCAGCACGGCCCATTCCTGCTCCCCGCACCAGAGTTCCAGTGCGCATCGTGAATCCAACACGGCTCGTTCCTGCTCCCCGCACCAGAGTTCCAGTGCGCATCGTGAGTCCAGCACGGCCCGTTCCTGCTCCCCGCACCAGAGTTCCAGTGCGCATCGTGAATCCAACACGGCTCGTTCCTGCTCCCCGCACCAGAGTCCCAGTGCGTATCGTGAGTCCAGCACGGCTCGTTCTTGCTCCCCGCACCAGAGTCCCAGTGCGTATCGTGAGTCCAGCACGGCCCGTTCCTGCTCCCCGCACCAGAGTCCCAATGCGTATCGTGAGTCCAGCACGGCTCGTTCTTGCTCCCCGCACCAGAGTCCCAGTGCGCATCGTGAGTCCAACACGGCCCGTTCCTGCTCCCCGCACCAGAGTTCCTGTGCGCATTGCGAGTCTAGCACAGCCTGTTCCTGCTCCCCGCACCAGGTCCCCTGAGCGCATCGCGAGTCCAGCACAGCCTGCTCCTACTCCCCGCACCAGGTCCCCTGTGCGCTTCGTGAGTCCAGCACAAACTGTTCCGGCTGCTAGCCCAGGGCCTCCGGTGCATGACCTCGGGCCAGCACGGCTGGCACCGGAGCCACCACCTTGGACAAAGAGACCCACCCGAAGGTATTGTCACGTCCAGGCCTGAGTTTATAGGCTGGCGTGTTTAGTTTTTGGTGTAGGGTTTTTGGTTCTAGGTGTGCTATTTCTATGTTGGGTTAATGGTTCCCAATTAGAGGCAGCTGAGTGTCGTTACCTCTAATTGGGAACCATATATATGTTTGTGGTTTTCACTAGGGTTTTGTGGGTTATTGTTTGGTTCATGGCTTAAGTGTTTAGTCTATGTTATGTTCCGTTGTCTCGATCTTTGTTCGTTTATTGTTTTTCCCCAGTTACGTTACGTTTAATAAATATGTATACTGGAAGCATCGCTGCGTCTTGGTCCGTCAAAAGTTCCACAAAGTCCCTTCCACCAGGTGGCTGATGAGATATGTTGGCACGACTGCCATATTGCATCTCCATCCCAAAGCCCTTGCTAGGAAGTGTTCTTCGCCAGACTGCCAAGAACCCTCATCCAGGCCAAGGTGGCGAGACATGGTAGTGATGCCACCATAGGCCTTGTTGATCGCTGCACCAGACAGGATGCTCTTGACAGCATACTTGGGGTCCAACATGTACGCTGAAGCATGTATGGGTTTCAGGCTGCTTACCACTCTCTCCCAAAATACATCATCCATAAGGATCCTCTTGATGGGGCTGTCCATATGGGCAGACTGTGATATAACCATTTATTGGAGAGACTCCTTCCCCTCCAGAAGACTGTCAAACGTGATGACAACACCACCCCAACAGGTTTTGCTGGGCAGCTTTAATGTGGTGCTCTTATTCTTCTCACTTTGCTCGGTGAGATAGATTGCTGCTTTAACTTGATGACCCTTCACATACCTAACCATTTCCTTGGCTCTCTTGTAGAGTGTATCCATTGTTTTCAGTGCCATGATATCCTTGAGGAGCAGATTCAATGCATGAGCAGCACAGCCAATGGGTGTGATGTGAGGGTAGGACGCCTCCACTTTAGACCAAGCAGCCTTCATGTTCGCAGCATTTTCTGTCACCAGTGCAAATACCTTCTGTGGTCCAAGGTTATTGATGACTTACTTCAGCTCATCTGCAATGTAGTGACCGGTGTTTCTGTTGTCCCTTGTGTCTGTGCTCTTGTAGAATACTGGTTGAGGGGTGGAGATGATGTAGTTAACTATTCCTTGCCCACGAACATTCGACCACCCATCAGAGATGATTGCAATACAGTCTGCTTTCTCTGTGATATGCTTGACCTTCACTTGAACCCTGTTGAACTCCAGCAAATCCAGCAAATGAGTAAAGAAAGCATGTCTGGTTGGAGGGGTGTATGCTGGGCGAAGAACGTTCAGAAATCTCTTTCAATACACATTGCCTGTGAGCATCAGAGGTGAACCAGTTGCATACACAGCTCGAGCAAGCATTAGCATTTCTCTGACTACGTTCCTCCATTGAGTCATAAAAACTTCTGATTCCAGGAGGACCATGAGCTGTTGCTATCGATAAGGTGTCGGATTCATCATTTTCACCTTGAATAGAAGTAGAGGGACTTTTGTTAGAGGTTGCCTGTTGTGAGCACTGAGGGAACTTTATGCACTTGGCCAGCAGATTCTTCCTCTTTGTTGCATTCTTCACATACGATTTGGCACAGTATTTGCAAATGTACACAGCTATTCCTTCTACATTAGCTGCAGTGAAATGTCTCCAAACATCAGATAGTGCCTGTGGCATTTTCCTGTAAAGATTAGAAAAAAATGAGTAATTTGTAAACTCCTTTGTAAGATAAATGTTTTAAAATGAAACATGTATGGAAACAGGTTAATTAACACTCCTCAGTTAGCAGGCTCAAGCAAGCTAAAACCCACATGGTAGCAAAAAACGAACTAGCAGAAATTGTTAACAAGTTAGAAATGATTTAAACACACTTTGCTGCAGGCTACTATTTACTAGTTGACAAAAAATCATGTATGTCTTTTATTGTAGTAGTGTGGGCTCAATAGCATCTCATTAGTGTGCAAGATCTTAAGAATCCCCTGTGATGGAAGAATGCACTGTGCATGCAGAGGGTTGCAATTCCATTGAATTGTGGATAATTCAACCAAAATATGCCACAAGACCTAGAATTGCCTTATATGTATCCCACAAAAAAAGTTCCATGTTATAAGCTAACTTTTTTTGATGAATTTAAGCAAAATTCCCCCAATTCCAGGGTTAACATCCCATGGACAATTTCCTGAAAAATTCTGGGGGTCTGAATACTTTCCAAAGGCACCGTATATCTTTATCTACAAAATTATGACAGGTTTCAAGAGCCCACAGTGAGTTACTGTACTGGTTGTTTTTATTAGATTGTATATTAGACTTATACATTAGAGTTACAACATCCAGTAGACTTCCATTGAGTTGGTTAAACAGCAGGTATCCTATTATTTATTGATATGAATAGTACAGTTTATTGTGCTGAATGAGCGGAATAACAGACTGATACAACAGGCCATGGCACTCAGAACAACTGGATTTGAAGCAACCTCCAACAACACTTGGGCTTAGTTTAACAGTGGCCTGGCACAGAAAGTACTGTGTTTGGGTTGTAGATGACATTGGACAACAGCATGCAGTGAAGGGTTCCCAAATTCCAGTAACTTTCCCAAAATTCCAAGGATTTCCCGAATGCCCTTCTAGCCAATCATAAATTAGTTGTTTAATTCTAATTATAAACTGGGTGGTTCAAGCCCTGAATGCTGATTGGCTTACAGGCGTGGTATTTCAGACCATATACCACAGGTATGACAAAACATTTATTTTTACCTGCTCTAATTACGTTGGTAACCAGTTCATAATAGCAATAAGGTACCTTAGGGGTTTGTGGTATATGGCCAATATACCACAGACTATAAGGGCTGTGTCCAGGCACTTCGCATTGCATCACCCTAAGAACAGCCCTTAGCCGTGGTATATTGGCCATATACCACACCCCCTCGGAGTGTGCCCCCGGTGATGTGTTGGGCAGACCGGGCCTTATTGCTTAAATATATTGGTCTGTATTAGGGTTGCAAAATGTGTCCAGAAATTCCTAGGTTTTCCAGAAATCCCAGTTTGAATATCTCTGGAATCAGAAGGGAATAAGTAAGAAATCAAGGAATCCTCCAAACGGAAGTTTTGGAAAACCTGTGCGTTTTGGGAAACCTAATATAGAGCCAAATATTTAGAACATTACCACAGCGTTGTTGATTACTTGTTTCTGATTGGCTAGAAGGGCATTCTAAAGTGGGCGTTAATACCAGATGGATGGACATTTGGAAAAAATACAGTATTGGATGCCTCTGAAGTAGTTCCAAAAATAGGCGCCTTATTACACCAACATTTCAGAAAAATGTATACATAGCATTTTGGAAGGAAACTCTTCATATGATACATGTTGCATTTAGTATGGCTAAATGTGTAATTGTATATGTTGTGTTGAAAATACAACATTAATTATTTTAATTAATAGCAGACTCATGCCGTGATAATTCTGAAAAAACTATATTGTGATTGGAAGCCATTTACTTAACCAGACAACTTGTCAAACTTATGTATTGCATTTTGAGTAAATGGATTTAATTGCATCCAAAGTATTTTCCTACACCACCGGCTAAATTAGATTAAATTAGATTATTGTACACTGTACATTTAATCAGCACTGCATTCATAGATTGGAACATACAGTTGAAGTCGGAAGTTTACATACACTTAGGTTGGAGTCATTAAAACTTGTTTTTCAACCACTCCACAAATTTCTTGTTAACAAACTATAGTTTTGGCAAGTCGGTTAGGACATCTACTTTGCATGACACAAGTCATTTTTCCAACAATTGATTACAGACTATTTCACTTATAATTCACGGTATCATAATTTCTGTGGGTCAGAAGTTTACATACACTAAGTTGACTGTGCCTGTAAACAGCTTGGAAAATTCCAGAAAATTATGTCATGGCTTTAGAAGCTTCTGATAGGCTAATTGACATCATTTGAGTCAATGGAGGTGTACCTGTGGATGTATTTCAAGGCCTACCTTCAAACTCAGTGTCTCTTTGCCTGACATGGGAAAATCAAAAGAAATCAAGACTTCAGAATTTTTTTTGTAGACCTCCACAAGTCTGGTTCATCCTTGGGAGCAATTTCCAAATGCCCGAAGGTACCACGTTCATCTGCACAAACAATAGTACGCAAGTAAAACACCATGGGACCATGCAGACGTCATACCGCTCAGGAAGGAGATGCGTTCTGTCTCCTAAAGATGAACGTACTTTAGTGCAAATCAATCCCAGAACAACAGCAAAGGACTGTGTGAAGATGCTGGAGGAAACAGGTACAAACGTATCTATATCCACAGTAAAATGAGTCCTATATTGATATAACTTGAAAGGCCGCTCAGCAAGGAAGAAGCCACTGCTCCAAAACCGCCATAAAAAAGCCAGACTACGGTTTGCAACTGCACATGGGGACAAAGATCGTACTTTTTGGAGAAATGTCCCCTGGTCTGATGAAACAAAAATAGAACTGTTTGGCCATAATGACCATCGTTATGTTTGGAGAAAAAAGGGGGAGGCTTGCAAGCCCGAAGAACACCATCCCAACCGTGAAGCATGGGGTGGCAGCATCATGTTGTGGGGGTTCTTTGCTGCAGGAGGGACTGCTGCACTTCACAAAATAGACGGCATCATGAGGAAGGAAGATTATATGGATATTTTGAAGCAACATCTCAAGACATCAGTCAGGAAGTTAAAGCTTGGTCGCAAATGGGTCTTCCAAATGGACAATGACCCCAAGCATACTCTCAAAGTTGTGGCAAAATGGCTTAAGGACAACAAAGTCAAGGTATTGGAGTGCCATCACAAAGCTCTGACCTCAATTCTATATAAAATTTGTGGGCTGAACTGAAAAAGTGTGTGCGAGCAAGGAGGGTTACAAACCTGACTCAGTTACATCAGCTTTGTCAGGAGGAGTGGGCCAAAATTCACCCAACTTATTGTGGGAAGCTGGTGGAAGGCTACCCAAAACATTTGACCCAAGTTAAACAATTTAAAGGCAATGCTACCAAATACTAATTGAGTGTATGTAAACTTCTGACCCACGGCGAATGTGATGAAAGAAATAGAATCTGAAATAAATCATTCTCTCTACTATTATTCTGACATTTCACTTTCTTAAAATAAAGTGGTGATCTTAACTAACCTAAGACAGGGAATTTTTACTTGGATTAAATGTCAGGAATTGTGAAAAACTGAGTAAACTTTAATTCAATCATCTTTATGGGGTGGCAGGTAGCCTAGTGGTTAGAGCGTTGGGCCAGTAACTGAAAAGTCTCTGGATAAAATCCCCACGCTGACATGGTAAAAATCTGTCGTTCTGCCCCTGAACAAGGCAGTTAACCCACTGTTCCCTTGTAGGCCGTCATTGTAAATAAATATTTGTTCTTAACTGACTTGCCTAGTTAAATAATGTATCTTCATCATGCCTATTGAAATAGTGCAATGGCATTTCTCTAGATGTCTGATAAAGCAGTTCAATCTAATTTTATTGTACTAGGCCTGGGTAACTGAATGAACACGATGGGAGACAGAGAGCTGGTTACAAGTGCAGGGCGCAGCAGGTGTTTATTGCAACGGACCACAGGAGGAGGCAGGTAGCTGAGTCCAGGGACAGGCAGAAGGTCATACACAGGGGTTCCAAAAGTGCAACAGTACAGGCAAGGAAAAGGCTAGTAACGTAGACCGTGAGATCAGGCAATAGGTAGATAACAGCAAATCCGATAGGCTAAAGTACAGGTAGGGAATAGGCAAAAAGGCATCGTTAGTGAGGCAGGCAAAAACTATTATACACGAGAGGAGTAAATCATGGAAAACCAAGCACTCTGAAAGACATGATGGGGTGCAAAGAACTGAACTAAATAGTGTGTGATAATGACATACAGGTGTGTGAACAGGTGATTAGAATTCAGGTGATTGTGATCTGGAGAGTGAGCTGCGTTCAGGGGATCTACGTGTTTGAGGGTGTGGGTTGGAAGCAGACGTTTCAGTAACATTCAGTATTGATAGAAACTAACAACAAACATTTCTGCTTATCACATTTGATCAAGATCTCTGGGGATAACTTATGATTTACGCCAATGGGGATAAGCTATGGAATGTCTGAGATTGCTTGGTTAGGACCGTGAACCGTTAAACCATGTAGTCCATTAAAAACAAAGGTAATTTGCATGCTGGAAGTATACCAATTTCATAATTTTACATCCTAGAAAACTGTGTGAATTCTTCGGTCAGATTGTCATTTGAGTGTTCTGTTCTTGTAGATACAGCAGACAGTCACATTACTGTCCTAGTAGCTAACTCTGTGTGTGGGTATGTGTGTGTGTCTGGATTGAACAGTTTATGACACAGTGTAAACACAGCCATAGGAAGAGGTAGAAGCAGTAGGGTTGGATGGTTGGAGGAGGAGGTAGTAGCAGCAGGGTTGGAGGAGGAGGAGGAGGTAGTAGCAGCAGGGTTGGAGGAGGAGGAGGTAGTAGCAGCAGGGTTGAAGGAGGAGGTAGTAGCAGCAGGGTTGGAGTAGGAGGTAGTAGTAGCAGGGTTGAAGAAGGAGGTAGTAGTAGCAGGGTTGAAGGAGGAGGAGGTAGTAGTAGCAGGGTTGAAGGAGGAGGAGGTAGTAGTAGCAGGGTTGAAGGAGGAGGTAGTAGTAGCAGCAGGGTTGGGGGAGGAGGTAGTAGTAGCAGCAGGGTTGGGGGAGGAGGTAGTAGTAGCAGCAGGGTTGGAGTAGGAGGTAGTAGTAGCAGCAGGGTTGGAGTAGGAGGTAATAGTAGCAGGGTTGAAGGAGGAGGAGGTAGTAGTAGCAGGGTTGAAGGAGGAGGAGGTAGTAGTAGCAGGGTTGAAGGAGGAGGTAGTAGTAGCAGCAGGGTTGGGGGAGGAGGTAGTAGTAGCAGCAGGGTTGGGGGAGGAGGTAGTAGCAGCAGGGTTGGAGTAGGAGGTAGTAGTAGCAGCAGGGTTGGAGTAGGAGGTAATAGTAGCAGGGTTGAAGGAGGAGGTAGTAGTAGCAGGGTTGAAGGAGGAGGAGGTAGTAGTAGCAGGGTTGAAGGAGGAGGTAGTAGCAGCAGGGTTGGAGGAGGAGGTAGTAGCAGCAGGGTTGGAGGAGGAGGTAGTAGTAGCAGGGTTGAAGGAGGAGGAGGTAGTAGCAGCAGGGTTGAAGGAGGAGGAGGTAGTAGCAGCAGGGTTGGAGGAGGAGGTAGTAGCAGCAGGGTTGGAGGAGGAGGTAGTAGTAGCAGGGTTGAAGGAGGAGGAGGTAGTAGCAGCAGGGTTGAAGGAGGAGGAGGTAGTAGCAGCAGGGTTGGAGGAGGAGGTAGTAGTAGCAGGGTTGAAGGAGGAGGAGGTAGTAGTAGCAGGGTTGAAGGAGGAGGAGGTAGTAGCAGCAGGGTTGAAGGAGGAGGTAGTAGCAGCAGGGTTGGAGGAGGAGGTAGTAGCAGCAGGGTTGAAGGAGGAGGAGGTAGTAGTAGCAGGGTTGAAGGAGGAGGAGGTAGTAGTAGCAGGGTTGAAGGAGGAGGTAGTAGCAGCAGGGTTGAAGGAGGAGGAGGTAGTAGCAGCAGGGTTGAAGGAGGAGGAGGTAGTAGTAGCAGGGTTGAAGGAAGAGGAGGTAGTAGCAGGGTTGGAGTAGGAGGTAGTAGCAGCAGGGTTGAAGGAGGAGGTAGTAGCAGCAGGGTTGAAGGAGGAGGTAGTAGTAGCAGGGTTGAAGGAGGAGGAGGTAGTAGCAGCAGGGTTGAAGGAGGAGGTAGTAGTAGCAGGGTTGGAGGAAGAGGAGGTAGTAGTAGCAGGGTTGGAGTAGGAGGTAGTAGCGGGAGGGTTGGAGGGTTGGAGGAGGAGGAAGTAGAAGCAGGGTTGAAGGAGGAGGTAGTAGTAGCAGGGTTGGAGGAGGAGGAAGTAGAAGCAGCAACGGTGGGGCAGGCATCCGATTAAAACTGCTTCTTCAGAAGGACGCAGTAGGAGGCCGGGTTCTGTGATGTTCGGTGATCTGAGCTCAATAATAAAGTCTGTACACACAGAAGCCAAACAAGATTAGCCCCGCCGTGGGATCCCCTGAGCACCACCGACGCAAGAGTGAATTTTCAATCGGAGGAAAGGAAAGGGAGGATGTTTTTTGTTGTCTCTAAGGGTTGCTGAAATAGCAAAAATGGTATTCCAAACCTGTCTACGGAATCTACTGAGTCTGCAGCAGAAGCTTCTTTACAGTGCATCTGTAACTGTGACTGTAACTGTGACTGTGACTGTGTTAAGTGGCTCTTTCTCTAGTGTGTGTGTGTGTCTTGCCAGGAAGCTAATCCTGAAGACGGATGCTGTACCCCCATTGACAGTGGATCTTGCAAATGCTGACCATAATGTAAGTATCATTTTTATGAGTCTGACACGTTAGCCAACATTTTGTGGAGATCGTGGGGCTAACGTTAGATGATGCAACTGTGGCTGTTTTGACTGTAACACACCTGATAGTCACTATATGGGTGTTGTTCTTCCATCCCTAAGCCTCCTATATTGAGTCTGAGAACTGCCAGCACACATGTTACACAAAGGAATTTTGTTCTCAATAGGAGTTAAGGTGTGTATGGTGTTTGTAATTTACCCCTGGAAAATCATATTCTGTGGATTGTTGTCTTACAGTTGATGTAGCTTGGGGCTAATCATGATGATTAGAGGGAGTCGGGGAGTTTAATATTTCACTTTCTGCTATCATCAAGCTGTAATGATAGACATTTAAGAAAACTCTACATATACGCTGTCTGCACAGCTTCCCAGGCATCTGCAGCAGGATGTTGTGATACAAAATCATCTTTCCCGAGGCAAAGAAGAGGGGATATGCTGTGAAGCCTGTGAAGACAGATCCAACATTTTGTAAGTCATAGTTATTCATTTACAATCAGTTGAGCATTTCAGGCACACAAAAATTCCAAAACACAAACATTGAATCATTTCATTTAAAAAGTGCATGATTAAATATATCATTTTTCAAATTGAGTACTTGAAGGTAGATCACAACATCAACAAATTGATTGGATCACAACTTAGAACAGTAATTAAACGGAAATAAAATTCCCAACCCATTTAACAAACATGACCCCTTTTTTTTACCCGCCAAACCATGCTTCTTAACAACCATACACTTAACTTGAAAGCCATCCAAACCAATGTGTCAGCGGAAACAGCGTTCACCTGACGACCGAGGTTAGCCTGCAGGCACCCGGTCCGCCATAAGGTGTCGCTAGAGTGCGATGAGCTAGGTAAAGTGACGCCATAGCACTACGATGCAGTGCCTTAGACCGCTGCGCCACTCGGGATCCCCAACATTTCCTTTTTCAAAAACATTACGGGCTACGTAGATAGGCTCCTGGATCTCCTCTTTAACGAGGTCACCCTTAATCCAGCGTCGTATGTGGGGAAGTGTGCGAGCGGTCCATCCTAGGACACCTATCTGCCCAGTGTGAGAGGCCTGACAAGGAGGAGACCATAGCTGGATTTGTCTGCCTCTTCAATCTTGGGGTTGACTGAAGCTAAGTGGTTGACTTAATCTCTGTAGTTGGTTGCATTTCCTAAAGCCTAAGTAATTCACTTTTACGAGATATGACATCATATTATTGCTTAGTAATGTCTTTTCAAGCATTCGGGAAGGGAGATGAGTGTTACAAATTGTACAAATCAATGGGGATCCTGCACCCTGTAGGGTGGCCGGTTGCCTATATTAGGCTTATGCCTCAAATTATTAAATGTTTATGTCAAATGATGTCTCACCATTATTTCTCATGAGTAATTATGTTGATCAATATTTTGCGTAGGCTGGCCTATTGGAAATGATCAAATAAATGTCTGATCAATACATACAATTCTGAACATATTGTCAAATCAAATAAAATGTTATTTGTCACGTACGCTGTATACAACAGGTGTAGGCCTTACCGTGAAATGCTTACTTACAAGCCCTTAACCAACAATGCTCTTTTAAGAAAATAGAGTTAAGAAAATATTATAATTTAAAAAAAAAAAACAATTATTTAACCAGGTAGGCAAGTTGAGAACAAGTTCTCATTTACAACTGCGACCTGGCCAAGATAAAGCAAAGCAGTTCGACACATACAACAACAACACAGAGTTACACATGGAGTAAAACAAACATACAGTCAATAATACAGTAGAAAAACAAAACTATATACAATGTGTGCAAATGAGGTAAGATAAGGAAGGCAAGGCAATAAATAGGCCATGGTGGCAAAGTAATTACAATATAGCATTTAAACACTGGAATGGTAGATGTGCAGTAGATGAATGTGCAATGTAGAAAGACTGGGGTGAAAAGGAGCAAGATAAATAAATACGGTAGGGGATGAGGTAGTTGGTTGGGCTATTTACAGATGGGATATATACAGGTGCAGGGGTCTGTGAGCTGCTCTGACAGCTGGTGCTTAAATCTGGGGAGGGAGAAAAGTGTCTCCAGTTTCAGAGATTAAAAAGAATAAGTAACACAATAAAAACAAATTATGAGGGGCGTGTCAATGCAAATAGTCTGGGTGGCTATTTGATTAATTGTTCAGCAGTCTTATGGCTTGGGGGTAGAAGCTGTTAAGGAGCCTTTTGGACCTAGACTTGGCGCTCCGGTTCCGCTTGCCGTGCGATAGCAGAGAGAACAGTCTATGACTTAGGAGGAGCCCGTAAAACGTCAGCCATCCCCTCTGGCGCCATTCTTCCAAGGCTTCCTGGCTTTATAACGCTAATGTAGAGGCACCAATACATTGTCCAGTTCACTTATTGTATGCTGTTTTCATGTCCATGGGCTCCCGAGTGGCGCAGTGGTCTTGGGAGTCCCATAGGGCGTCCCATAGGGTGGCGCACAATTGGCCCAGCGACGTTTGGGGTAGGCCATCATTGTAAATAAGAATTTGTTCTTAACTGACTTGCCTAGAAAAATAAAGGTAAAATAAAATGTCTAAGCTTCTAAGGTGACTCAGGCTGTACTAATTCTTATGAAGTGTATCAGTGAACTGTATTCTGTAATTGGTTACAAAACAATAGAAATACTGTTGTGTATTGCTGCTGTTTGTCTGATATCCAACAGTCCATGATCAGCTCTATTGACCAAGAAAACATTTTGCAGAGAAAATGGGTTGAAGCATGCCACTTAGGCACAGAATGACCCATTTGTTTACCTTGTTACCTGACAACAACCACAAAGGTGTTTCAAAGAGCTGTCAGTCAAGGCGAGCTCATGAATATACAGTTGAAGTAGGAAGTTTACATACAATTAGGTTGGAGTCATTAAAACTCGTTTTTCAACTACTCCACAAATTTCTTGTTAACAAACTATAGTTTTTGTGCACGACACAAGTCATTTTTCCAACAATTGTTTACAGACAGATTATTTCACTTATAATTCACCATATCACAATTCCAGTGGGTCAGAAGTTTACATACACTAAGTTGACTGTGGCTTTAAACACCTTGGAAAATTCCAGAAAATGATGTCATGGCTTTAGAAGCTTCTGATAGGCTAATTAAATAATTTGAGTCAATTGGAGGTGTACCTGTGGATGTATTTCAAGGCCTACCTTCATACTCACTGCCTCTTTGCTTGACATCATGGGAAAATCTAAAGAAATCAGCTAAGAAAAAAAAGGTGCAAGTAGTATGAACACCATGGGACCACGCAGCCGTCACACCGCTCAGCAAGGAGACGCGTTCCGTCTCCTAGAGATGAAATTACTTTGGTAAAATAAGTGCAAATCAATCCCAGAACAACAGCAAAGGACCTTGTGAAGATGCTGGAGAAAACGGGTACATAAGCATCTATATCCACAGTAAAACGAGTCCTATATCGACATAACCTGAAAGGCCGCTCAGCAAGGAAGAAGCCACTGCTCCAAAACCTGCCATAAAAAAAGCCATACTACGGTTTGCAACTGCACATGGGGACAAAGATCATACTTTTTGGAGAAATGTCCTCTGGTCTGATGAAACAAAAATAGAACTGTTTGGCCATAATGACCATTGTTATGTTTGGAGGAAAAAGGTGGAGATTTGCAAGCCGAAGAACACCATCCCAACCGTGAAGCACGGGGGTGGCAGCATCATGTTGTGGGGTGCTTTGCTGCAGGAGGGACTGGTGCACTTCACAAAATAGATGGCATCATGAGGCAGGAAAATTATGTGGATATTTTGAAGCAACATCTCAAGACATCAGTCAGGAAGTTAAAGCTTGGTCGCAAATGGGTCTTCCAAATAGACAATGACCCCAAGCATCCGTCCAAAGTTGTGGCAAAATGGCTTAAGGACAACAAAGTCAAGGTATTAGAGTGACCATCACAAAGCCCTGACCTCAATACTGTAGAACATTTGTGGGCAGAACTGAAAAAGCTTGAACAATTTAAATTGAACAATTTAAAGGCAATGCTACCAAATACTAATTGAGTGTATGTAAACTTCTGACCCACTGGGAACGTGATGAAATAATTAAAAGTTGAAATAAATCATTCTCTCTTCTATTATTCTGAAATTTCACATTCTTAAAATAAAGTGGTGATCCTAACTGACCTTAGACAGGGAATGTTTGCTACGATTAAATGTCAGGAATTGTGAAAACTGAGTTTAAATGTATTTGGCTAAGGTGTATGTAAACTTCCGACTTCAACTGTATGCTCCCCGCGCACTCAGCATGTTCTTTCAGACTTCCTGATAGTTAGAGATGTAGAGAAATGGTACAATTTGTTAAATTCGGGGCATTTTAATAGCCTAAAAATATTATGGGTAACGTGTTGGTTATTCAAAGGCTATTTTTACTTGGGAAATAGGATGACTGTGCTGGACCTTTCAAATTGTTTATGCGTTTTTTTGTCTACAAGATGCCTGAGTCTATTAGTCACTCTAACCTTACCCTGTCGTCCCCAAGCACCTTGCCTCCCCCTTCCTCCCCAAAACACTTTGCCTCTGCTGTGAGTACAATGACACCTCATCAGGCACAGCTCAAGAGGGGTCAGTAGACCTCCACTGGCACAGCTCAAGAGGGGTCAGAGGCTCTTCGTTATCCACCCCATACTCCCAGCATCAGTATACACTCAGGCTGCATCCCAGCAGTGTTCTGGTCAATAGTAGTGCACTATAAAAGGAATAGGGTGTTACTTGGAATTAAGATTTAGAGACAGACTCCCACAGCAAAACTTAGCCCCTCTCCCTAGCCATCTATTCACTGTCTCTACTGCTTATCAGGTGCTAAAGCTGTGTCCTCATAGAGGGAGAAGGGGGAGTGAGGGGGAGGGAGAGAGGGCGAGCAAGAGAGGGGAAGAGGACGAGAGATCAAGAGATAGAGGGTGAGGGTGAGATCAAGAGAGGAAAAGCAAGAGTGGGCGAGAGAGATGTCATGTCAGGGAATATGACTGCATGTTAACTCTTTGTCCTCTGGCCATGTTGAACAATAGAAAGTGCCCTTCCTAATGTTGCTGAATCGGCAAATATTCTCCACCTTTTTCAAATTTCACTTATTGTTCCGGACCCGACGGTCAGTGTCCCTTGACAGGGCTCCTTTGTGGTGGTGGGAGCAAAAGAAGCATAGTAGTACCAGCAAGCGGCAGCAGCAGCAGGATATGTTAGTAGAACTGGAAAGCCAAAGTATCCCATTGAGCCCATTTCAGCCATTACCGGGGTGTGTGTGACAGGTCGTTTCAAACGTTTTCCTCAGTCATAATGTTAACGGGGAAAAAAACAAACAGGCACAAGCCAAGCAAGAGTAGGAAACAGTCACAGGAGTAAAATGAAAGCAATCAATCCAGCGAGAGTGACGTGGAAATTTTCACCCCCTCAAACACAGGAAATAGATGGCTGATCCTCAGGTGGGTGGGGCATGCGCATTGACACTAACACCAAATGAGATGTGCAAGAATAAATAATAACTTTCTGATGCCACATGTTGATTGGACATATTTCCAGCCGAATTCAAACAGAATGATGGTCTCCCTCAGGCAGAGGGCTCTGGTTCATCCAGAAGGGTGTTCTTAAGAGGTCTGGAGAGGTCAGATTATCCTATAATAGCCTATAGGCTAGCATACCTAGCATAGAACAGATTACAGCCCAATCCCAGACATTCTTGACTGTAATCCGTCAGATAATGCTTCACAGAACTGTACTGCACACTCATGTGGTGCACACGGTGATATGGTTGGCCTGTACGCTGTCACTTTCAGAGGTCAGTCCTAGCCCACAGCTACATATTTTCTTTATATTTCACATTATTCCATGATATACAGTACCAGTCAAAGGTTTGGACACACCTACTCATTCCAGGGTTTTTCTTTATTTTTACTATTTCCTACATTGTAGAATAATAGTGAATAAATAAACACACATGGAATCATGTAGTAACCAAGAAAAGTGTTAAACAAATCTAAATATATTTTATATTTGAGATTCTTCAAACTAGCCACCCTTTGCCTTGATGACAGATTTGCACACTCTTGGCCTTCTCTCAACCAGCTTAATGAGGTAGTCACCTGGAATACATTTAAATTAAAAGCTGGAATACATTTAAATTGCCGCCGCTCCCAGTGTTCAGAGTTTTGGAGAGTCTGGCATCCCCAAAGTAAAATGTCTGGTACTCAGGCCCAGAAACTAGGATATGGACATAATTAGTAGTATTGGATAGAAAACACTCTGAAGTTCCTAAAACTGTTAAAATAATGTCTGAGAGTATAACAGAATTGAAACGTGAAGAGAACTCGTTCAACTTATACCTATAAACTTGTCCAAGACCAATCAAACATCATTGTAAATGTATCCTTAGGAACACTTGTCTGTATAAATAGCATAATATTTCAACTGGAATATAAACTGGGCAATAAGAAAGGAAAAAACAAAAGAACGTGCCTGCCGGGAGCGCGCATGCACTTGTAAAGGACATCTCTGGGGGCACTTCCTTATTCCTCTTCTTCTCTGCTCTAAAAGCATCTAAAAGAATCAGAACACTTTCTCGAGACTGTTGACATCCAGAGGAAGCGATAGGTACTGCATTCATATGCCCTTATAAGGGCATTTTCATAAGGGAGGGGTTCCAAATGAGGCTTGGGGTTTTGCCTGCCATATCCGTTCTGTTTTACTCACAGACAACATGTTAACACTTTTAGATAATTCAGAGTGTTTCCTATCCAATGGTACTAAATATGTGCATATCCTATTTTCTGGGCCTGAATGAGAGGCATTTTACTTTGGGCACGCCAGGGTTTCCAAAACGGTCACCTCGTATCAGGCTGTAACTTAACAAAATGTGGAAAAAGTCAAGGGGTCTGAATACTTTCTTTTGGAGGTGGCTGTATTGTCAGTGCCTGAGCTCCCTACCAGACAGTTCTGAGCAGGTAATCCAGTTAGCTCTCGTTCAGGTCTCGCACCTTGTGGCTTGAATGCCTGCCTGTCTACCTTCCCAATTCAAATGAGATGAAAATACTCCACTTCAAAATATGTTTTTTCAAAGCCTGTTGAGTGACCTTGTCCTCTTACCATGACACACAGCTTGGACACCGCAATATTCTGCTGCTTCAATACTCCCTATTGGGGAGATACAGTACCCTCTGCTGCTTCAATACTCCCTATTGGGGAGATACAGTACCCTCTGCTGCTTCAATTCTCCCTATTGGGGAGATACAGTACCCTCTGCTGCTTCAATACTCCCTATTGGGGAGATACAGTACCCTCTGCTGCTTCAATACTCCCTATTGGGGAGATACAGTACCCTCTGCTGCTTCAATACTCCCTATTGGGGAGATACAGTACCTTCTGCTGCTTCAACACTCCCTATTGGGGAGATACAGTACCCTCTGCTGCTTCAATACTCCCTATTGGGGAGATACAGTACCCTCTGCTGCTTCAATACTCCCTATTGGGGAGATACAGTACCCTCTGCTGCTTCAACACTCCCTATTGGGAGATACAGTACCCTCTGCTGCTTCAACACTCCCTATTGGGGAGATACAGTACCCTCTGCTGCTTCAACACTCCCTATTGGGGAGATACAGTACCCTCTGCTGCTTCAACACTCCCTATTGGGGAGATACAGTACCCTCTGCTGCTTCAACACTCCCTATTGGGGAGATACAGTACCCTCTGCTGCTTCAATACTCCCTATTGGGGAGATACAGTACCCTCTGCTGCTTCAACACTCCCTATTGGGGAGATACAGACATACATACAGTACCTTCTCCCTCCCTCTAACTCTATGTGTAGCATTAAATAATCCAGCTTGATTAAACTCAGCATTCAACATGCGTGATGTACTTGCACCCCTCTAGCTAAACATATGGTACTGGGGAGCGCAGCTCCGGCCTAACCTGCTAGCT
The DNA here is from genome assembly GCA_030435695.1 of Brachymystax lenok tsinlingensis. NCBI lineage: Eukaryota > Metazoa > Chordata > Actinopteri > Salmoniformes > Salmonidae > Brachymystax > Brachymystax lenok. Next base: position 8,034,450 of record CM059795.1, on the reverse strand, counting down.
ATATCTGACAGGAACAGGATAGTTTCAAGATGTCTGACAGGAACACCACTGGGGATTGTAGTTTCAGTATGTCTGACAGGAACACCACAGGGATTATAGTTTCAGAATGTCTGTCAGGAACACCACAGGGATTATAGTTTCAGAATGTCTGTCAGGGACCCCACAGGGGATTATAGTTTCAGCATGTCTGACAGGAACACCACAGGGATTATAGTTTCAGAATGTCTGTCAGGGACACCACAGGGATTATAGTTTCAGCATGTCTGACAGGAACACCACAGGGATTATAGTTTCAGCATGTCTGTCAGGGACACCACAGGGATTATAGTTTCAGCATGTCTGACAGGAACACCACAGGGATTATAGTTTCAGCATGTCTGTCAGGGACACCACAGGGATTATAGTTTCAGCATGTCTGACAGGGACCCCACAGGGGATTATAGTTTCAGCATGTCTGACAGGGACCCCACAGGGGATTATAGTTTCAGCATGTCTGTCAGGGACACCACAGGGGATTATAGTTTCAGCATGTCTGACAGGGACCCCACAGGGGATTATAGTTTCAGCATGTCTGACAGGGACACCACAGGGATTATAGTTTCAGCATGTCTGACAGGGACCCCACAGGGGATTATAGTTTCAGCATGTCTGACAGGGACACCACAGGGATTATAGTTTCAGCATGTCTGACAGGGACCCCACAGGGGATTATAGTTTCAGCATGTCTGACAGGAACACCACAGGGATTATAGTTTCAGAATGTCTGTCAGGGACCCCACAGGGGATTATAGTTTCAGTATGTCTGACAGGGACACCACAGGGATTATAGTTTCAGCATGTCTGACAGGGACACCACAGGGATTATAGTTTCAGCATTTCTGACAGGGACACCACAGGGATTATAGTTTCAGCATGTCTGACAGGAACACCACTGGGGATTGTAGTTTCAGTATGTCTGACAGGAACACCACAGGGATTATAGTTTCAGCATGTCTGTCAGGGACCCCACAAGGGATTATAGTTTCAGCATGTCTGACAGGGAAGTGCCTTTCAAATTCCCCAAGGACACTGTGAAGCAAAGAGTATAAAACAAAACAGGAATAAAACAATACAATGAATAAAAGCTACTTAGCTTAGTTAGAGGCGAGCTAAACTGAGGGGAAGGGCAGCCTGAACAGCTATGTCATTCTACTGATATACTGTTTTAATTATATGTGTATGGTTCCAACGATCACAATACAAGATGTTTTCTTTGTGGAACGCTTATTTGTCTATTTTAAATGAATAAACACTGTGACTGAAACAAACAGCAATGCATCCACAGTGCAATAGACAGTGCTTCACTTTTATGTTTGAGCCAACATCCAGTGTGTTTACCGTGAATCGTATGTGATCTCTGTGAACAAATGTGATCTCTGCGATTGCCTTCAGAAATCAAGTGCTGCTTTGTGACATCGGTTAATCCCAACCAGAAAGGTTATTTAATAGTAAAAGGAAAGGCAAGCTGGTCTCACTGGTTAGTCCAGGACAGACAGATCACAAGGCCTCCCAAGCTGGTCACTCACTGGTCAGTCCAGACAGATCACAAGGCCTTCCAAGCTGGTCACTCACTGGTCAGTCCAGACAGATCACAAGGCCTTCCAAGCTGGTCACTCACTGGTCAGTCCAGACAGATCACAAGGCCTTCCAAGCTGGTCACTCACTGGTCAGTCCAGACAGATCACAAGGCCTTCCAAGCTGGTCACTCACTGGTCAGTCCAGACAGATCACAAGGCCTTCCAAGCTGGTCACTCACTGGTCAGTCCAGACAGATCACAAGGCTTTCCAAGCTGGTCACTCACTGGTCAGTCCAGACAGATCACAAGGCTTTCCAAGCTGGTCACTCACTGGTCAGTCCAGACAGATCACAAGGCTTTCCAAGCTGGTCACTCACTGGTCAGTCCAGACAGATCACAAGGCTTTCCAAGCTGGTCACTCACTGGTCAGTCCAGACAGACCACAAGGCCTTCCAAGCTGGTCACTCACTGGTCAGTCCAGACAGACCACAAGGCATTCCAACCTTCCCTTTCCTTTCTCTGATGTCAGGCTCTGTCCGGGCCCGGCCGTGTCCGTACATGTGACACCTAACCCCTACTGACTGCATAACAGCACATAATCCAGCAGAGATTGGTTAACCCAGATTAAACAAATCAGATAGGGTTTTGTTTGGTTTCCATAACCATTTTTAATGATCATATAATCCCCCCCCACAAAGCGAATAACACAGCTGCCATTTCTGCTCTTTGCATCAGTCCCAGGATGAAAGAGGATTACCCAGCTGTGTTTACCGATAGACAGATAATACTGGAACGCTCAATTATGGACAAATCAAATAAACAGCATCAGAGAATCCTACAGTCGGCTACCCTGATGTTTTATTTCACCTTTTATTTAACCAGCTATGCTAGTTGAGAACAAGTTCTCATTTACAACTGCGACCTGGCCAAGATAGAGCAAAGCAGTGCGACACAAACAACACAGTTACACATGGAATAAACAAGCATACAGTCAATAACGCAATAGAAAAAAATTAAGTCTATATACAGTGTGTGCAAATGGCGTGAGGAGGTAAGGCAATAAATAGGCCAGAGAGCATACAGGTCGCAGTGTTGGGTGGTATATGGGGCTGGTGACAAAACGGATGACACTGTAATAGACTGCATCCAGTTTCCTGAGTAGAGTGTTGGAGGCTATTTTGTAAATGACATCGCCGAAGTCGAGGATCGGTAGGATAGTCAGTTTTACGAGGGTATGTTTGCGGCTTGTGTGAAGGAGGCTTTGTTGCGAAATAGGAAGCCGATTCTAGATTTAAATTAATTTTGGATTGGAGATGTTTAATATGAGTCTGGAAAGAGAGTTTAGAGTCTAGCCAGACACCTAGGTATTTGTAGTTGTCCACATATTCTAAGTCAGAACCGTCCAGAGTAGTGATGCTAGTCGGGCGGGTGGGTGTGGGCAGCGAACGGTTGAAAAGCATGCATTTAGTTTTACTAGCGTTTAACAGCAGTTGGAGGCCACGGAAGGAGTGTTGTATGGTATTGAATCTCGTTTGGAGGTTTGTTAACACAGTGTCCAAAGAAGGGCCAGATGTATACAGAATGGTGTCGTCTGCGTAGAGGTGGATCAAGGAATCACCCGCAGCAAGAGCGACATCATTGATATATACAGAGAGAAAAGAGTCGGCCCGAGAATTGAACCCTGTGGTACCCCCATAGAAACTGCCAGAGGTCTGGACAACAGGCCCTCTGATTTGACACACTGAACTCTGTCTGAGAAGTAATTGGTGAACCAGGCGAGGCAGTCATTTGAGAAACCAAGGCTGTTGAGTCTGCCAATAAGAATACGGTGATTAACAGAGTCGAAAGCATTTGCCAGGTTGATGAAGATGACTGCACAGTACTGTCTTTTATCAATGGCGGTTATGATATTGTTTAGTACCTTGAGCGTGGCTGAGGTGCACCTGTGACCAGCTCGGAAACCGGATTGCACAGCGGAGAAGGTACGGTGGGATTCGAAATGGTCAGTGATCTGTTTATTAAGTTGGCTTTCGAAGACTTTAGAAAGGCAGGGCAGGATGGATTTAGGTCTATAACAGTTTGGGTCTAGAGTGTCACCCCCTTTGAAGAGGGGGATGACCGCAGCAGCTTTCCAATCTCTAGGGATCTCTGACGATACAAAAGAGAGGTTGAACAGACTGGTAATAGGGGTTGCAACAATGGCTGCTAATAATTTTAGAAAGAGAGGGTCCAGATTGTCTAGCCCAGCTGATTTGTACGGGTCCAGGTTTTGCAGCTCTTTCAGGACATCTGCTATCTGGATTTGGGTGAAGGAGAAATGGGGGAGGCTTGGGCAAGTAGCTGCGGGGGGGTGCGGAGCTGTTGGCCAGGGTTGGAGTAGCCAGGAGGAATGCATGGCCAGCTGTAGAGAAATGCTTATTGAAATTCTTGATTATTGTGGATTTATCGGTGGTGACAGTGTTACCTAGCCTCAGTGCAGTGGGCAGCTGGGAGAAGGTGCTCTTATTCTCTATGGACTTTACAGTGTCCCAGAACCTTTTGGAGTTAGAGTTACAGGATGCAAATTTCTGTTTGAAAAAGCTAGCCTTTGCTTTCCTGTGCTGGTCGAGGGCAGTCAGGTCTGGAGTGAACCAAGGGCTATATCTGTTCTTAGTTCTACATATTTTGAAAGGGGCATGCTTATTTAAGATGGTGAGGAAATTACTTTTAAAGAACGACTAGGCATCCTCGACTGACGGGATGAGGTCAATATCCTTCCAGGATACCCGGGCCAGGTCGATTAGAAAGGCCTGCTCGCAGAAGTGTTTTAGGGAGCGTTTGACAGTGATGAGGGGTGGTCGTTTGACCGCAGACCCATAGCGAATGCAGGCAATGAGGCAGTGATCGCTGAGATCCTGATTGAAAACAGCAGAGGTGTATTTGGAGGGCAAGTTTGTCAGGATAATATCTATGAGGGTGCCCATGTTATACGGTTTTAGGGTTGTACCTGGTGGGTTCCTTGATAATTTGTGTGAGATTGAGGGCATCTAGTTTAGATTGTAGGAGTGCCGGGGTGTTAGCACAACCCAGTTTCGGTCACCTAACAGAACGAAGACAGATGGGGGCAATCAATTCACATATGGTGTCCAGGGCACAGCTGGGAGCTCTGCTACTGATGTTCTGCTACTGATGGAACCCTTCCATTATGTTCTGCTACTGAGGGAACCCTTCCATTATGTTCTGCTACTGAAGGAATCCTTCCGTTATATTCTACTACTGAGGGAATCCTTCCATTATGTTCTACTACTGAGGGAAACATTCCATTATGTTCTGCTACTGAGGGAACCCTTCCATTATGTTCTGCTACTGAGGGAACCCTTCCGTTATGTTCTACTACTGAGGAAACCCTTCCATTATGTTCTGCTACTGAAGGAACTCTTCCATTATGTTTTACTACTGAAGGAACCCTTCCATTATGTTGTGCTACTGAGGGAACCCTTCCATTATGTTCTGCTACTGAAGGAACCCTTCCACTACATTTTACTACTGAGGGAACCCTTCCATGATGTGGTGCTACTGAGGGAACCCTTCCATTACATGTTACTACTGAGGGAACCCTTCCATGATGTTGTGCTACTGAGGGAACCCTTCCATGATGTTGTGCTACTGAGGGAACCCTTCCATGATGTTGTGCTACTGAGGGAACCCTTCCATTATGTTCTACTACTGAGGGAACCCTTCCGTTATGTTCTACTACTGAGGAAACCCTTCCATTATGTTCTGCTACTGAAGGAACTCTTCCATTATGTTTTACTACTGAAGGAACCCTTCCATTATGTTGTGCTACTGAGGGAACCCTTCCATTATGTTCTGCTACTGAAGGAACCCTTCCACTACATTTTACTACTGAGGGAACCCTTCCATGATGTGGTGCTACTGAGGGAACCCTTCCATTACATTTTACTACTGAGGGAACCCTTCCATGATGTTGTGCTACTGAGGGAACCCTTCCATTATGTTCTACTACTGAGGGAACCCTTCCATTATGTTATACTACTGAGGGAACCCTTCCATTATGTTCTGCTACTGAGGGAACCCTTCCATTATGTTCTGCTACTGAGGGAACCCTTCAATTATGTTCTGCTACTGAGGGAACCCTTCCATTATGTTGTGCTACTGAGGGAACCCTTCCATTATGTTCTGCTACTGAAGGAACCCTTCCACTACATTTTACTACTGAGGGAACCCTTCCATGATGTGGTGCTACTGAGGGAACCCTTCCATTACATTTTACTACTGAGGGAACCCTTCCATGATGTTGTGCTACTGAGGGAACCCTTCCATTATGTTCTACTACTGAGGGAACCCTTCCATTATGTTTTGCTACTGAGGGAACCCTTCCATTATGTTTTACTACTGAGGGAACCCTTCCGTTATGTTCTACTACTGAGGAAACCCTTCCATTATGTTCTGCTACTGAAGGAACTCTTCCATTATGTTTTACTACTGAAGGAACCCTTCCATTATGTTGTGCTACTGAAGGAACCCTTCCATTATGTTGTGCTACTGAGGGAACCCTTCCATTATGTTCTGCTACTGAAGGAACCCTTCCACTACATTTTACTACTGAGGGAACCCTTCCATGATGTGGTGCTACTGAGGGAACCCTTCCATTACATTTTACTACTGAGGGAACCCTTCCATTATGTTGTGCTACTGAGGGAACCCTTCCATTATGTTCTACTACTGAGGGAACCCTTCCATTATGTTATGCTACTGAGGGAACCCTTCCATTATGTTCTGCTACTGAGGGAACCCTTCAATTATGTTCTGCTACTGAGGGAACCTTTCCATTATGTTCTGCTACTGAGGGAACCCTTCCATTATGTTTTACTACTGAGGGAATCCTTCCATTATGTTCTACTACTGACTGAACCCTTCCATTATGTTCTGCTACTGAGAGAACCCTTCCATTATGTTCTACTACTGAGAGAACCCTTCCATTATGTTCTGCTACTGAGAGAACACTTCCATTATGTTCTGCTCTTCTCTATGCTGCTCTACTCTTTGAATGAGGACCACAAACATTCACTCAACACCATGTTTATTTGGATAGTGAAGTTACAGTTTTACATCATCCTCTATATTCCAGATTTTGGATTTGAGATAAAAATGTTCCAATCATTACCTAGGTCTGGGTTCCCAACATGACCTAGGTCTGGGTTCATCCAGAAGGAATAAAAGGCTAAAGTTGCTGTTCCAAACAGGCCTTTGGAGGAAAATAATTAAGAGACCATGAGGAGTAATCCATCTGAAATAGCAGGCAGCTCCTTTTTGAGCCCATAATGTTAGCCTCGTGTCTGGGTTCACCACGGTGATATTCATATGATGTGATTAGCTAATTGTTTTCTTTTGATGGGGAGAGAACTACTGTTACATCATCACCATCGTTATTATTTATTCAGGGGAGGTTTGACTTTAATCTGATTCCTAACATCAAGCAATGCTGTGTGAGTGAAACAATGAGAACAGAACGAAAACAAAACCGAAAACATGGATCAGAACCCGAAAACCGAAAAAATATATTTTTGGGGAGGAACAGAACTATTATTTACCGGTTAGTAACCTTATTTTAAGTTCTGAGCATTTTTATCAGTCCCATAAAAAACATCAAAGCGCTCACTCTGTCACTCAGAAACATCTCCTTCCAGTCTCTGCCTGCCAGCTAGTTTTCTAGGCTAGTTAAGGATACTATAGTTATCACATTTCACACTGGATTTGTTAACTACAAAAATGTAAGAAGTGTTTTGAATTCTGGTTACAATGCACACAAGCTTGTTAGCTAGATCTGGTCCAGAGCGTTAAGCGAACCTCGGCGTTGAGCAGCCTCTTGGACGTTCAAAGTTCCTCCATATTAGTCGCTCCTCCATAGGTCTCTAGCTATTATATAACGATGTAATTCAGTGAAGCATTTCGCTACACTCGCATTAACATCTGCTAACCATGTGTATGTGACAAATAAAATTTGTTTTGATTTGAAGTAATGAGACCTACCACCAATATCATAAACACATTATAATGCACGTCATATATTGATGCCTAGCACTTCCATGTCCAACCCTCTTTCGCACTCTCCCCTACGCTGCTAAATTTCAGTCTCATCTCTCACCCTACACTTTGTCTGTCCATCAAGCATGTAAACAACAGGTCCATAGAAAGCTGCTCTATCTGCACTGATTGGTGGAGTAGTTCAATGAGCTAAATAAAAAGAAAATGAACAGAAAGGAATGATATAAACCGGTACCGTTTTTTCTGTTTCGAACCGGTTCAGAATTTTATTATGCTGGTCGGAACAGTATGTGTGTGTGTGTGTATATATATATATATATATATATATATATATATATTTTTTTTTTTTTTAAATACCTAAATACCATTTGGGTATTATAGTGTCACGTCCTCTGTGACACTGCTGGGTTTCATTTTATATGTACTAGCTAATTAGATAAATCCATTACAGAAATGCTCATGTATTTTCAAATCCGATTTGTAAAGGATTAAAAAAACAGATGTAGAATAACATCCATTCAATGGAAGATATTTGTTTTCTTCTATATTACAGTTAGGCTTTGATATTTATTTATTGTATATGCACGTGTCTATTTGTGTGTGTGTGTGTGGGGGTCTGTGTGTGTGGGTCTGTGTGTGTGGATCTATGTGTGGTGAGTGCACCTCTTGACACCAACATTGACTCTTCCATTTTGCTCTTTTAATGTGAATATTCACATTAAAATGCCTACTGCCATTAGAATCCAAAACATTTTCCACTAGTCTCCACTTGACTCCCCTGTGTCTTCCTGAGATGAAGTCTGACAGATCAGAGCCCTACTAAGCCAGCCAGGTCAAAATGCCAGCACTGCACAGAGAAGGGCTGCTGGCCAAGGTAGGCAAGTCTGTCTGTCTGTCTGTGACAGCCCCTTGTGACATGTGCTGTGCAGATGCATATCAAATAATCATGCTGACGATCTGAGGATTGTCTGGCTTAAAGCCGAAGGAAGAGTGCATGTGTGGCCGAGACAAGCTCCTTGACTGACCCCTGCTGCGCTGAGCCATGCTACCCCTCCTAACCTCAGCCCTGATCCCTGCTTCCATGCTACCCTGAGCCATTCTACCCTCCTACCCTGAGACCTGCTTCCATGCTACCCGGAGCCCTGCTTTCTTCCTACCCTGAGCCCTGCTTCCATGCTACCCTGAGCCATGCTACCCTCCTACCCTCAGCCCTGCTACCCTGAAACCTGGTACCCTGCTACCCTGAGACCTACAGCCCTGTCACCCTTCTACCCTGAGACTTGCTGCCCTGTTACCCTGAGCCCTGTTACCCTTCTACCCTGCTACCCTGAGCCCTGCTTCCATGCTATCCTGAGCCCTGCTTCAATGCCACCCTCAACCCTGCTGCCCTGTTACCCTGAAACCTGCTACCCTGAGCCCAGCTACCCTGTTACCCTGAGCCCTGCTGCCATGCTACCCTTAGCCCTGCTACCCTACTGACCTTCTGTCCTGAGCCATGCTACCCTGAGCCCTTCTACCCTGAGCCCTGCTACTCTGAGCCTTGCTACCCTGAGGCACTCTACCCTGAGCCCTGCTACCATTCTGTCCTGATCCCTACCCTAGCCCTGCTACCCTGCTACCCTGAGCCCTTCTATCCTGAGCCCTTCTACCCTGAGCCCTGCTTCTCTGAGCCCGTTACCCTGCTGTCCTGATCCCTGCTGTCCTTCTACCCTGAGACCTGCTAACCTGAGCCCTGCTACCCTGACGCCTGCTACTTTGCTACACTGAGGCACTCTACCCTGAGCCCTGCTACCCTTCTACCCTGCTACTCTGAGCCCTGCTACCCTGCTACTCTGAGCCCTTCTACCCTGCACCCTTATACCCTGAGCCCTTATACCCTGAGCCCTGCTTCTCTGAGCCTTGCTACCCTGCTGTCCTGATCCCTGCTGTCCTTCTACCCTGAACCCTGCTACCCTGAGCCCAGCTACCCTGACGCCTGCTACTCTGCTAACCTGAGGCCTCTACCCTGAGCCCTGATACCATTCTATCCTGCTACCCTGAGACATGCTACCCTGAGCCCTGCTACCCTGCTACTCTGAGCCCTACTACCCTGACGCCTGCTACCCTGAGGCCTTCTACTCTAAACCCTGCTACTCTGAGCCCTGCTACCCTGAGACCTGCTACCCTGAGCCCTGCTACCCTGAGCCCTGCTACCTTGAGCCCTGCTACTCTGAGACCAGCTACCCTGCTACTCTGAGCCCTGCTACTCTGAGCCCTGCTACCCTGAGCCCTGCTACCATGAGCCCTGCTACTCTGAGCCCTGCTACCATGAGAACTGCTGCTACTCTCCTCTACGACCTACACACACGTACACACACGCATGGACGCACGCACACACACTGCTGCGTCGTCTCGCCCCTCTCTTCTACGACCTCTACATAACAAGGTTGAGCTCCTGGAGCATTAGTCTGAACTGAGGCTTAATCACACACACACACACACTGAATCACCCACACACACATATGGAGCATTAGGGTTGATCCTCAGAGCCAGAGGTGCTGTTCTGTTCTCAGCAGCTAATCCCAACCAGGCTTTTCTACATGCAGTTGTTCGCTCCACAGATGTATGTGGCAGATGTTGCAGCATCGTTGTTCAAGTATTTGCAAATGAATGGGAGAGGAGATAAGGATGGAGGGAGGCAGGGATGGAGGGATGGAGGGAGGCATGGAGGGATGGAGGGATGGAGTGATGGAGAGATGGAGGTCTAGGGTTTATACAGGTTAGAAGAGAAAAGAGCGAATTTTCCTCTTTCCTTACAAATCAAATCAAATGTTATTTGTCACGTGCGCCGAATACAACAGGTGTAGACCTTACAGTGAAATGCTTACTTACAAGCCCTTAACCAACAATGCAGTTTTAAGAAAAATAAGTGTTAAGTAAAAAATAGATAGGTTAAAAAAAAAATGGAACACTTAAAGAGTGCTATAAAATAACAGTAGCGAGGCTATGTACAGGGGGTACAGGTACAGAGTCAATGTGCGGGGGCACAGGTTAGTCCAGGTAATTTATGTAATATGTACATGTAGGTAGAGTTAAAGTGACTACGCATAGATAATAAACAGAGTAGCAGCGTGCAAGAGGGGGTGATTTTTATACTCAGTGTGGGGACTTTGACAATTTTTAGGGCCTTCCTCTGACACTGGTCTGATTTGATTTATACAAGTCAACCAAACAATGAGAGTGAGTCATTTAGCAGACGCTCTTATCCAGAACCACTTAGAGTAGTGAGTCATTTAACAGATGCTCTTATCCAGAACCACTTACAGTAGTGAGTCATTTAGCAGACGCTCTTATCCAGAACCACTTAGAGTAGTGAGTCATTTAACAGATGCTCTTATCCAGAACCACTTACAGTAGTGAGTCATTTAGCAGATGCTCTTATCCAGAACCACTTAGAGTAGTGAGTCATTTAGCAGGCGCTCTTATCCAGAGTGACTTACAGTAGTGAGTGCATACATTTTAATATTTTTGTTTGTACTGGTCTCCCATGGGAATTGAACCCACAACCCAGATGTTGCAAGTGCCATGCTCTACCAACTGAGCCACACGGGACGCTGAGTTTAAATAACCTTACTGGCTAATTCATATTCAACACAGAATGTTTTGTGCTGGCCTAGTAGTGGTGCTTGTTGGGTGAATCCTAAAAGACACAAAACAAGTCATTCATATGTTATTACTGTGTGATTAAAATTGTACCATTTATTTCTTTATGAAATACCTGGTCATTTCTGTACCGCAAAGTAAAATGTGACCCAATAATATTGTATAATCATCTTAGTGGTTAAAAGAAGAGCTGGACAAAAGAGATGTGATTTCCGTTAATGTGACTGCCTGCTTTAGGTATAATGCCTTGAGCCACTCTAACGCAGTTCCACCTCCAACACCGCCAAAACAACCTCTATGGGGATGTCAGCTAAAAGGGAACTGACTGAACAGAGCCCTTCATCTGTGAAAACCGCCTCATTGAGTGGTAAGAGACTCACCACACCTGTCGTGTCTGGACTATCATTAAATGTGAAGACTTATTTGTATCAAATCAGTTCTCTAGGTTTAAATATTACGTGATTAAACGAATCATGTAAACATTAATTAACTAGGAAGTCGAGGGGGCACCACAGGAAAATGTTGAGATTTACAGAGTTATAATTTTCCAAAGATTTAAATAATTTTAATATCTGATCAATTACAGTCTTCAATTAATGAATTATTATTATTACCTCATCAGTTCTCATTACTGAACGTTTCAAACCCTTGGATATCTGCACAAACCCTAGACTAAATCATGAATCAGCGATATACAAATTGGCTTAATTATTTATTTATAACTAACTAAATAATCACACAGAATTACATAACAAACAAACAGTAGATATTTGGGTTACCACATGATATAAAAGAAAAAGTCCCTAGCGGACGAAGCCGATATGACGGCTTGGTAGACAAAGGAAAGGGGTGGGGACTGAGAAAGAGCGGGAAAGACAAAATGGATTCACTACACACACTGGATAATTATATTCATTGAAATGCTAATCCTTTGCACATGAACGGCCGCTCATTCGAGAATAATTGCAATGTACACCACCGTTCAAAGGTTTGGGGTCACTTAGAAATGTCCTTGTTTTTTAAAGCTCATTTTTTGTCCATTAAAATAACATCAAATTGATCAGAAATACAGTGTTGACATTGTTTATGTTGTAAATTACTATTGTATTTGGAAACGTCTGATTTTTTTATGGAATATCTACATAGGCGTACAGAGGCCCATTATCAACAACCATCAGTCCTGTGTTCCAATGGCACGTTGTGTTAGCTAATCCAAGTTTGTCATTTTAAAAGGCTGATTGATCATTAGAAAACCCTTTTGCAATTATGTTAGCACAGCTGAAAACTGTTGTTCTGCTTAAAGAAGCAATAAAACTGGCCTTCTTTAGACTAGTTGAGTATCTGAAGCATCAGCATTTGTGGGTTTGATTACAGGCTCAAATTGGCCAGAAACAAATAACTTTCTTCTGAAACTCGTCATTCTATTCTTGTTCTGAGAAATGAAGGCGAGAAATTGCCAAGAAACTGAAGATCTCGTTCAACGCTGTGTACTACTCCCTTCACAGAACAGCGCAAACTGGCTCTAACCAGAATAGAAAGAGGAGTGGCCCCGGTACTGTGTAGGCTTCTATCCTACTTGAAAAAAATCATGCGTGAGAAACAAATGGCCATGTAGTTACTGCCGGTGACAGGACAATGATACCCAGTATCTCAAGCACTTGAAGTCAGCAGGCACAACACCGGAGCTCTGGTCGCCAGATTACTATCTCTTAGTGCAGCCCAATCAGCCACGCAAAAAAGTATTGAGTGGCAACAAATCTGCCCGATTAGCTGATTCGCTTTCCATTCACCCACTCCAAAACTTTTCAAGGGCCATTTCTCAAAAGTGGGGTTACAAGTTTATCAACTTTCAAAGCAGCATTACTTTCCCATTGTTCCTCCAACTGCAGTGTAGTATATACCATTTTGACGCTCCAAGTCTGTACTTTTATCCAATGTTAAAAACCAAATTTCAAGTACAGTGATTCCCCCAATTTTAGTTAGCTGGCTAAAGTTATGCTGCACCTAAGTCAATATGGGGACGTCACAATCATGACAAAAGGTTTTCCTACTAACTATTTGTGTTATTTTTAAATGTTATCATGTTTCCAAGCCAAATTCAAGTTGTATTGAGGTAAGCTAATATTAGCCAGGTAGCTAGCTAGCTAGTTAGGCATCTAGCTAGCTACTTGGTAGTTAGCTAGCTAACATCAGCTATGCTAGTGATGACAGTCATAATGATTATCAAAATATACATAACCTGATAGATAACCAGCAGTCTATGGTCTAGCTACCAACATACTCCAACCACCTACAAAGCATGATAGAGTCCTTTGACAGGGCATGAAAAGCATAGTTTTAACCTGCGCATCCTGCTGGCCAATCTGTATAGAGCTTTTCAGCCTCGAACGGCCTTGATCCCTTGAAAGCGTTGGTTGGGGGGCGATGAAACAACAGAGCCCCATTTATTGAAGGGAAGCGAAGAGGGCGGAGGGGCGATTTGCACGTGGAGCTTGGCAAAAAGGGGGCATCATTTGTTGACATAATTGCAATACAAACCCAACCTTCCATTTACTCGTTGTGACACACAGGTTCCAAACTCCATTTTAGACGAGACTGACTTGATGAACAAAATTACCCTATTTTCACTTTGTAGTAAAATTTGACACTAGAATAAATGTTTGACTCATATTGACTCAAAAAAAGTTATTCTTTTTCAAAACAAATTCTTATTTTCAATGACGGCCTAGGAACAGTGGGTTAACTGCCTTGTTCACGGGCAGAACAACATATTTTTACCTTGTCAGCTCGAGGATTCAATCTTGCAACCTTTCGGTTACTAGTCCAACGCTCTAACCACTAGGCTACCTGCTGCCCCCCAAAAAACAGTCGTTTTTTAGGGGCAGTCCTTCAATCTCAGACTGAAAACAGTTTATGCTCCTCCTACATATGACGGTATGGTTTCTCTAGAACTACCATGTCAAAGTCAAAAAGTCAAAGTCACCATTATTAGTCAGTTGTACAACCAAATGCCTTCAACCGAAATGTGTCTTCCGCATTTAACCCAACCCCTCTGAATCAGAGAGGTGCGGGGGGCTGCCTTAATCGACATCCACGGCGCCCGGGGAACAGTGGGTTAACTGCCTTGTTCAGGGGCAGAACGACAGATTTCTTCCTTTGTTAGCTCGGGGATGTCGAACTTGCAACCCTCCGGTTACAAGTCCAACACTCTAACCACTAGGCTACCTGACTGGCAGTGCAAGACGTCTATTAGTACTGTGCTATTTTCTCTACTATCTCTTTGACTTTTTGTACCACACCATGTATTTCAAGATGGCATTTACTCTCCATGAGGTTTCTTCCTCATTTCGTTGGCTGACATTTAACATCATCAGGAACATGACTGACTAAAAGGACATTTTGTATGTTTTTTGTTTCCCTGTTAGTCTCTCTGTCCGAGCTGAATCTTTCTTTCTCCTCTCTCCCTTTACGTAACCCTCTCATCTCATTTATGTGAGCCACTGAGAAACAGATGGGTAGCAAAGGCTTTGAAGTCAGAAGGCAATTACATACTCATAACATTCGTGGTCACCTGATAGCAAATGTGCTGAAGCTGTTTCATAATTAGACAATCATACCACTGCTCTGCTTCAGCAATACAGCACAGCACAATCTCTGACTGGCTGGCTGGCTGACTGACTGGAAATGACTGGCTGGAAATGACTGGCTGGTTGACTGACTGACTGGAAATGACTGACTGGAAATGACTGGCTGGAAATGACTGGCTGGAAATGACTGACTGGCTGGAAATGACTGGCTGGAAATGACTGGCTGGCTGACTGGATAGATAAATAGATAGCCAGCTACCTAGCCATCCATCTATCTAGCTGGATGGCTGCTATGATAGATTGTGATGAAGACAGTCCTGCATTCAAATAGTATGTGAAATCCTTGACCATATTCTTCCATGAGTTTGACTGGTTTAATGGAACCCATAAAATAGACCCACAGCTGTGGACAGGGTAGAGCAAAGGCTCAAAGTGTTTGAAAGACTTCAAATCATTTGCATTCAGGTCGCGATCAAGGGGATTGTCTCAAGCTCCAAATCCCAAGTGTGCCACTCTCCTCTCCCTCCTCTACCCTTGAGCAAGGCTCTGTGATTGGATTGAACCAACAGAATAGGTCACTCAGGTACTCTAACCCTTATACAAGTGTAAAAAGTTACTACAGGCAGGTGAGAGCCTCCCTGAGTTAAGTAACTTTATAATGTAACAAAGACAAAGTCAGCCACAGTGTCATCAACAGAAATGTGTTTGTGTGTCTAAGTCTACATATAAATAAACATATCTAATCATGTCCTGGAAACCAGTCAGTGGTTTGTAGACTGAAGTGGGCTCTCAGTTTTATCTCCTATACAGTTACTTGTATAAATATGAATAGAGCCCTTAGGCTGAATTATAAACTGGGTGGTTTGAACCCTGAATACTGATTGGCTGACAGCCGTGGTATATCAGACCGTATACCACGGGTATGACAAAACATTTGTTTTTCCTGCTCTAATTACATTGGTAACCAGTTGATAATAGCAATAAGGTACATCAGGGGTTTGTGATATATGGCCAATATACCACGGCTAAGGGCTGTGTCCAGGCACTCCGCATTGCGTTGTGTGTAAGAACAGCCCTTAGCCGTGGTATATTGACTATATACCCCCCCCCCAATCAAACAATATGTGGTTTGGTGTAAGGGTAAAATAAAAAAAGGAACCCAGTGGCTTTACAGGGACTTACAGGCTTAGGCTGACACACAAGAATAATGGTTCCGTTGTTAAAAGAAGTGAAACAGAAATAGCTATATGAAGGACCAAGGTGAGAAAGGTCCACCTTTGGGCCCCGCCTGGTAGTTGGGCCTTATTTCACAAAACTAGAGTCTCAGACCGTCTGGAGGGTTGTCTGACTGAGGTATCACCATGGTGCATCGTGGGTTAATGCCTAGCCTCGGAGAGATGTATAAAAACATTATTACATAATGTAGAATAGGAAGCAGCAGGAGGAGGGTAACAGGCCCAGCGGCTACACACACACACATGCACACACACACACCACACACACACACTCCCCCTAATCAATATTGATGTTGTATCCAGGGTCTTGCTACTCCCAGTTCAATGTTTTATTCATGACAGTTGAGGACTGTAAGTGTTCTGTACATTAAGAGAGTGTGTGTTGGTGGAGTGATATTTTATGCATATTCCTACACTGTTAAGTGTGACCGTGTAATGGTAAAACACATGCCGGGAGTAACATGCAGTCCAAGCTGGCCCAGCTAACATCTAACACTGTCCCACACTGTAAAACAATGACTCTATGAATCAACCTAATAAAACAATGACTCTATGAATCAACCTAATAAAACAATGACTCTATGAATCAACCTAATAAAACAATGACTATGGATCAAGCTAATAAAAAAATGACTATTCGGATCAACCTAATAAAACAATGACTCTATGAATCACCCTAATTAAAAATGAATCTTTGGATCAGCCTAATAAAATATGACTCTTTAGATCAATATAATTAAAAATGACTCTTTAGATCAGCCTAATTAAACATGACTCTATGAATCAACCTAATTAAAAATGAATCTTTGGATCAGCCTAATAAAATATGACTCTTTAGATCAATATAATTAAAAATGACTCTTTAGATCAACCTAATAAAATATGACTCTTTAGATCAACCTAATTAAAAATGACTCTTTAGATCAACCTAATAAGAAATTGTGTCAACTGGTTACAAGTAAATTAGTTAGTTTTCTCTGTTGAAACCAAATATATGATTCAATGCCAACTGTTATATTTGATTTTAACCTATATTTCAAGTTGCATCCTATTTCATTCAACACTCAACTTACTTTTTCCCTTTGGTTTAACCTAATAAATAACAAACTAATATAGCCCATTTTTTCATGTTGTACCAAGTACCTATCCAAATTTCTTCACTTGGATTTTGGGTCCATTCCAAACACCTTTACATAATACTTTCACATTCGCTGGTTACGATATTGTAACAAAATGGTGACCATCTCACGTTACCTGGAATTACATTCACTCTCACGGGTGGCCAAAAATAACAAACTGAAAGCCATGCCTGATAAGCCATGCCCCCAACTCTTCTGATAGGCTGCCACCGCTACTAGCAGTGCACCCACCACTATACAATGCGAATGTGCATGAGGTGTTGAAAGCAATTAGGAAATGGTCATTCAAATAAAAAAAAAAGAATCACACTGATCTGTCAAATTCATTATTTGATTTCAGACAAATTTAATAGAATTAGGTTAAACGAACCAAAGCATCATACCACTCAGAAAAAGCACTTCAGATAAACAACTATAATGACTTGTGGCGAACACAACTACTGTAGAGCTAGTGTTAATTTAACCAGAGTGGAAGGATGGTAAATAAGCCTTTCTACTGTGGCCATCCTAGCTTTACCACAGTTCTGAAGACTCACATTCACTCTGAGAATTCAAGCCGGAAATCAAGATTCCGTTGTAGCCAACCTTTGGTGCTTTTTTTTAACATTTTTTAATTAGAACTACAGTCTAGACATCTACAACCCCTTTTCTGAATGTGTCGTTCGCTACTGATAACAATCAAAGCCATCTAACAGACAGTGTTGTTAGACCAAATTAGACCACACAACAGCAGTTAAATCCAGACGCATAATCCCCAGACTTTTAGGAGGAAGAGACAAATTATTTGTCTTTTTCTATCTCTTCTCAGATCCTCTGTCCGGCAGTCCCAGCATAAAAGAGGAGGAGGAGAGTCTGAGCCATGGGGCTGCTGGGAGATGGGATGGGCGTTCCTGTGAGACCGAGTCGCTCTGAGGCTTATATTCTATTCTACCACAGTGAGGCTAGAAGCACGGATGGATCCACAGGCCCGGAGCTACACACACACACAACCATCACAGCCAGGCTGAACACAGATAAATTCTGGATCCACAGAGGCCAGCAACTGTAGTCTGCAGCCCAGCTCCCATGAAGACCGATTTTTAGGAAGGAAGAAAGATTTTTTGGCAATTGATGCTCCTGTGAGATGATCTTGAGAGAGAGACCGAGCTGGGCTGGCGATGGGCTGGGAGCTCCGAGGCCTATTTATTACCACAGTGAGGCCCAAGGCACAGATGGATTTTGGGTCCACAGAGACCTAATGCTGCAGCTCATCCCCTTCAACCTAACCCCTAAGCCTAAAATAGCCTTTTTCCTTGTGGGGACCGGCGAAATGTCCCCAGTTGCCTTTTTAGGACGTCTGGTCCCCACAAGGAAAGTAAAACCATACACACACACACACACACACACACACACACACACACACACACACACACACACACACACACACACACACACACACACACACACACACACACACACACACACACACACACACACACACACACACACACACACAGCACTACAGATCTTTGAAGTTCAGCAGGAGTGACAAATAAAGGAACTGGTCTGAACTGGTAAATTCAAGAGAAATCCACATTTAATCTTACATTAGTTGCTGTGAGGGGAGAGAAAATCAATAAACCTTTTTCATTGCTAAACCCCCTCAAAAACATTGAAAACTCTGGTAATAAGGTTCTGAGATAATGTATTCCCCAACTAAACAAAAAAATACTTTGACTACGTCCCAAATGGCACCCTATTCTCTTCATAGTGCACTACTTTCATCCACGAACCATAGGGACTACATAGGGCACAACATAAAATATTAACAGGTTGCTATTTGGGACATAGCCCTGGTGTAGTGGTGCATGGTCTCAGCTTTAGGCCCATAAATCCACAGATACTGTAGGTCATCTCTGTCTACTGCCTCAGTACTAATATACTGTACGTGATGATGAGGCATATCAGCACCTCAAACCCTGTGGTCTCTATCAAAGGACATCATAGGAGAATTGCCTGGAGAGGGGAGGTAGGGAGAGAGTAAGGTGGAGAGGGGAGGGGGAGGTGGAGAGGGGAGGGGGAGGTGGAGAGGGAGGGGAGGTGGAGGTGGAGGTGGAGAGGGGAAGGGGAGGTGGAGAGGGGAGGGAGTGAGGGGTGGGTGTAGAGGGAGGGAGAGACGGATGGCTCTAGGAGAGCTCAAGGCAAGATACTCAGAACCAGAGTGGCTCTAGGAGAGCTCAAGGCAAGATACTCAGAACCAGAGTGGCTCTAGGAGAGCTCAAGGCAAGATACTCAGAACCAGAGTGGGTCTGGGAGAGCTCAAGGCAAGATACTCAGAACCAGAGTGGGTCTAGGAGAGCTCAAGGCAAGATACTCAGAACCAGAGTGGGTCTGGGAGAGCTCAAGGCAAGATACTCCAGAACCAGAGTGGGTCTGGGAGAGCTCAAGGCAAGATACTCAGAACCAGAGTGGGTCTAGGAGAGCTCAAGGCAAGATACTCAGAACCAGAGTGGCTCTAGGAGAGCTCAAGGCAAGATACTCAGAACCAGAGTGGGTCTGGGAGAGCTCAAGGCAAGATACTCAGAACCAGAGTGGGTCTAGGAGAGCTCAAGGCAAGATACTCAGAACCAGAGTGGGTCTGGGAGAGCTCAAGGCAAGATACTCAGAACCAGAGTGGCTCTAGGAGAGCTCAAGGCAAGATACTCAGAACCAGAGTGGGTCTGGGAGAGCTCAAGGCAAGATACTCAGAACCAGAGTGGGTCTGGGAGAGCTCAAGGCAAGATACTCAGAACCAGAGTGGCTCTAGGAGAGGCTCAAGGCAAGATACTCAGAACCAGAGTGGCTCTAGGAGAGCTCAAGGCAAGATACTCAGAACCAGAGTGGCTCTAGGAGAGCTCAAGGCAAGATACTCAGAACCAGAGTGGGTCTGGGAGAGCTCAAGGCAAGATACTCCAGAACCAGAGTGGGTCTAGGAGAGCTCAAGGCAAGATACTCAGAACCAGAGTGGGTCTGGGAGAGCTCAAGGCAAGATACTCAGAACCAGAGTGGGTCTAGGAGAGCTCAAGGCAAGATACTCAGAACCAGAGTGGGTCTGGGGAGAGCTCAAGGCAAGATACTCAGAACCAGAGTGGCTCTAGGAGAGCTCAAGGCAAGATACTCAGAACCAGAGTGGGTCTGGGAGAGCTCAAGGCAAGATACTCAGAACCAGAGTGGGTCTAGGAGAGCTCAAGGCAAGATACTCAGAACCAGAGTGGCTCTAGGAGAGCTCAAGGCAAGATACTCAGAACCAGAGTGGCTCTAGGAGAGCTCAAGGCAAGATACTCAGAACCAGAGTGGCTCTAGGAGAGCTCAAGGCAAGATACTCAGAACCAGAGTGGGTCTGGGAGAGCTCAAGGCAAGATACTCAGAACCAGAGTGGGTCTAGGAGAGCTCAAGGCAAGATACTCAGAACCAGAGTGGGTCTGGGAGAGCTCAAGGCAAGATACTCAGAACCAGAGTGGGTCTGGGAGAGCTCAAGGCAAGATACTCAGAACCAGAGTGGGTCTAGGAGAGCTCAAGGCAAGATACTCAGAACCAGAGTGGCTCTAGGAGAGCTCAAGGCAAGATACTCAGAACCAGAGTGGGTCTGGGAGAGCTCAAGGCAAGATACTCAGAACCAGAGTGGGTCTAGGAGAGCTCAAGGCAAGATACTCAGAACCAGAGTGGGTCTGGGAGAGCTCAAGGCAAGATACTCAGAACCAGAGTGGCTCTAGGAGAGCTCAAGGCAAGATACTCAGAACCAGAGTGGGTCTGGGAGAGCTCAAGGCAAGATACTCAGAACCAGAGTGGGTCTAGGAGAGCTCAAGGCAAGATACTCAGAACCAGAGTGGCTCTAGGAGAGCTCAAGGCAACATTCTCTCAGTTTTGGCACATGCTTCCCTTTGATTCACATTGGCCTGCCATCTGTCATATCAATGCTCAGGTCTAGATAGAGAGAGGGGGACACCTGGGTTCAAATACTATTTGAAATCTTTCCAATACTTTGAGTTGTTCTTCAGCCTGTCTGGAGTGCTGGGACTTTTCTATCGGATCCATTGCAACAGACAAGTTCAATCCAGCACAGACAAAGTATTTTAAATCATTTATAAATAGTAAATAAACCCAGGTCTGAGACCTAGAGAGACAAGTGTCGTATATCAGCTGGGCCTGAAGAGGATAAGAGGTCTAGAAAGAGAGACTGAGAGAAAGAGAGAGAGGGCTCTCGCTGACTAGGATTGATGCCTTCAATTTCATTTAGAATCTGCCTCAACCTGAGCCTGGTCTCTGTGTGTCTGAGTGTTGATCACACACATACACACATGGTTGGGCGTTGTTCAGGGTCTTTGTCATGATTAGACGTCACTTTCCCCCTGACAGGACTGTTACACTTCAGAAATTTCTCTCATCTTCAACACCCACCCACACTCTCTGGCTGGCTGGCTGCGACTAGGGGACACAGCCACAAAGACACACGGACACAGCCAATGGTGTGCCACAACACGGAGACGCTGCAATCTGATTGAAGGAGAAGAGGCCGGCGACGGCAGAAGCAGAGGAGGAAGAGGAGAGCCAGTCGAGGTGTGTGTGTGTGTGTGTGTGTGTGTGTGTGTGTGTGTGTGTGTGTGTGTGTGTGTGTGTGTGTGTGTGTGTGTGTGTGTGTGTGTGTGTGTGTGTGTGTGTGTGTGTGTGTGTGTGTGTGTGTGTGGGGTAGGTGGTCACCTCAAGGTCACTGCTGTGCTGAAGTAATTTTTATGGATCCCACCAGATTGCTGTCCTGTCCCTGCTTATAATACAATATATTATATAGTTTACCATACTAGTGGATTGGCTTGTGAGAAAAATACAAATTAAGGGGGCGCACATTTAAATGTTCAAATTTCAGGTTCGGTCTTCCTACACTAAATAATACTTGACCTACTGTGTCATCCACTCACAACGGCGCTTAGCAGACGCCTTTATCCAAGGCTACTTGGTACAGTGAGAGCATCCATTTTTAGTTAGTGATCACTACGGGGATTGAACCCTCTCCTCTGGAACCAGTAACTATTGAAGAGGTGGAGCTGAGAGAAGGTGAAGACAGACTCTTGAAGAATTCTAATGATCCTAAGAAATCCTTATTAAGTTGAGAGCGGGGAGAAAGATTCAGCATTAACTTGGTAGCGTACTGAGAGAGTGAGAAGAGGGAGAGAGAGGGGGTGGGGGGGAGAGAGGCAGAGAATAGGGATAGAGCGAGAAGAGGGGGAGAGAGGAAGAGATAGAGAAACAGAGAGGTGAGAAGGAATAAATGCTGATCTGTGGATGTGCTCTCCTCTTTCCTCTCCTCCTCTTCTCCCCCTCTCCCCTCCTCTTACCTCTCTCTCCTCCTTATCCCTCTCCCCTCTCCTCCTCTTCCCTCTCCTCATCTCCCCTCTCTCCTCCTCCCTCTCCTCTTCTCCCCCTCTCCCCTCTTACCTCTCTCTCCTCCTTATCCCTCTCCCCTCTCCTCCTCTTCCCTCTCCTCATCTCCCCTCTCTCCTCCTCTCTCTCCTCTCCCCAAGCAGTAGAGCTCCCACCATCTGTTCCACTGGCAGGAAGGGTAAAACCTGACGAATAAACTGAATTAAAAAGATTCACTGTATCTCCTGATTCTGTTAGCTGTGTGGATTGTGAATGAATAATGAACGTGTGGAGTCATGCTTTCAGGGTTGATGAAGAGGCTCATCTCTATCCAGAGGTTTAGAGAGAAACCGTCTTCATACCGGATCAGATACGACACGATGTTTTAGAACGGTCTGCCACCTACTGCTGCCTTTTAGCTTTTTCTCACTGAAAAACTATGGATCCTAGTAATGCATGTGTTATGTGTTGCATAATCCTATTTGCATGCATAAAACCACTTCCAACATCTTCAAAATGATTTACAATACCTATTCGTGCTCCACAGGCCACCTACAAATAATTGAGATTTATCCAACTACACACACACACACACACACACACACACAATCAAATGACAACAAACTAGCATTGTTGATAAATCTCGTGTTGGGTTTTGCGTCATTGCAGACAATTATTTCTACTGAACGAAGTACACATTTTACAGGAACATAATATCAACAAAGCAAGCCCATTACTGTGAAAAGGCTGCCCCATTACGGGGATCTCATTTGTCAATATGAAATGAACTGGCAGGGTGAAACGGGAGAACCAGAGTTCAGTGGGCCTGTTACTCACCTGCATTTTTAACTCAACAGGGTTAACACACAGGGAGGGGTGTGAGTGAGAGAGAGAGAATGAATGAAAGAGGGAGAATAAGAGAGGGGGATAGAGAGAGAGAGAGAGAGAGAGAGAGAGAGAGAGAGAATGTGACGCTGTAAGACAGAGGCAGGCAGAGGGCCTAGCTGTTACACATTCAAAGCAAGAGTATAGAACAGAGGATATTGTACGCTCTGTACTCTCTGTGACATATATGCCAGGCTATTCCCCTGGCTGATCAAACCCACACGTTCACACGGTCATGATCTGAGCTGCAGTGGAAAGCTGGAGCTCTGGATTGTCAAGCCTCTGTTTTTACCCAGCTCAAACCTTGCTTAGTGACACAGCAGTGAACCTGAGTGCAATAGCAACACTGCCACCCAGTGGCCATCAATGGAACCACAGTCTGTGATAATCATTTATGCTGTTAGATATGAGTCCCACTCCAACCCCAAGCTTGAATTATTCACAGCTACAGTTAAGTCTGGGCTTTAAAATCAAAGCAGTGTCACAGTCAGTCAACAGTGAAAAAACAGACTGAACCTTTTCAATCTTACATCAGTGACAGTTAATAACTTCAGAGACCAATCTTCACCGCGTCACGAAGGTCGTGCCACTGAAGCTCACTGCCAAGTAGCAACTCTTCTTGCCTAAATAATACAACCGTTGTTTTTTTAATGAAATATCATGAAATATCAATATTTAAAAGAGTTGCTTCAAGGTATTGAAGGTTCACATTGGTACAGTCAAACAATTAGAAAACTTCTAAATGTAGAATGTATTTGTGTATTGCTAGTGGGTGTGTGTTCCCTGCTGGTCACACTAATCTATAGATGACACATCATCTGATCAGAAGATATTTGGCCCCTTGTCTCTTCTTACCTCTATCTCTCTATCCTTCTCTCCTCTATCTCTCTATCCTTCTCTCTCCTCTATCTCTCTATCCTTCTCTCTCCTCTATTGCTCTATCCTTCTCTCCTCTATCTCTCTATCCTTCTCTCTCCTCTATCTCTCTATCCTTCTCTCTCCTCTATCTCTCTATCCTTCTCTCCTCTATCTCTCTATCCTTCTCATCTCTCTCTCTATCCTTCTCTCTCCTCTATCTCTCTATCCTTCTTACCTCTATCCTTCTCTCCTATCTCTCTATCCTTCTCTCTCCTCTATCTCTCTATCCTTCTCTCCTCTATCTCTCTATCCTTCTCTCTCCTCTATTGCTCTATCCTTCTCTCCTCTATCTCTCTATCCTTCTCTCTCCTCTATTGCTCTATCCTTCTCTCCTCTATCTCTCTATCCTTCTCATCTCTATCTCTCTATCCTTCTCATCTCTCTCTCTATCCTTCTCTCTCCTCTATCTCTCTATCCTTCTTACCTCTATCTCTCTATCCTTCTCATCTCTCTCTCTATCCTTCTCTCCATCCTTCTCTCTCCTCTATCTCTCTATCCTTCTCTCTCCTCTATCTCTCTATCCTTCTCTCTCCTCTATTGCTCTATCCTTCTCTCCTCTATCTCTCTATCCTTCTCTCTCCTCTATCTCTCTATCCTTCTCTCTCCTCTATCTCTCTATCCTTCTCTCCTCTATCTCTCTATCCTTCTCATCTCTCTCTCTATCCTTCTCTCTCCTCTATCTCTCTATCCTTCTCTCTCCTCTATCTCTCTATCCTTCTTACCTCTCTCTCTATCCTTCTCTCCTCTATCTCTCTATCCTTCTCTCCTCTATCTCTCTATCCTTCTCTCTCCTCCATCTCTCTATCCTTCTCTCCTCTATCTCTCTATCCTTCTCTCCTCTATCTCTCTATCCTTCTCTCCTCTATCTCTCTATCCTTCTCTCTCCTCTATCTCTCTATCCTTCTTACCTCTCTCTCTATCCTTCTCTCCTCTATCTCTCTATCCTTCTCTCCTCTATCTCTCTATCCTTCTCTCTCCTCTATCTCTCTATCCTTCTCACCTCTATCCTTCTTACCTCTCTCTCAATCCTTTTCACCTCTATCTCTCTATCCTTCTCTCCTCTATCTCTCTATCCTTCTCTCTCCCTCTCTATACTTCTCTCTCCTCCTCTCTCTTCTCTCTATCCTTCTCTCAGTCAGTCTATCTCTCTATCCTTCTCTCTCCCTCTCTATACTTCTCTCTCCTCCTCTCTCTTCTCTCTATCCTTCTCTCAGTCACTCTCTATCCTTCTCTCAGTCTGTCTCTATCCAGATCTGTCTGTCTGTCACTCCTTCTCTCAGTCAGTCAGTCAGTCTGTCTCTATCCATATATGTCTGTCTCTCTCTCCTCTCACTCTCCTTCTCTCAGTCAGTCTGTCTAAATCCATCTCTCGGTCGGTCTGTCTGTTTGTAGCACAACCTTTTACATCTTGATCAGGCCTAAAACCCACTTTATCTCAGGGCAGACACACCTTTCTCTTCCAAAGATATGGTACGGCTGAGCAAGTCCACTCTGTGTGGAGAACCAGGTGGGCTGTCTGTGCAGCCTGCTCTAGAGAGAGAGACTATTGGATGCTAGTGTTTATCCCGGGTCGTGTTCAGACCTAATGAAAACAAGCCTTATTGGTTCAGAGAGACTACTGGAGGGCTAATGGTGATCCTGGGTTGTGTTCAGACCTAATGAAAACAAGCCTTATTGGTTCAGAGAGACTACTGGAGGGCTAGTGTTGATCCTGGGTTGTGTGTGTTCAGACCTAATGAAAACAAGTCTTTCTTATTGGCTCAGATATTACCACCCATTTCCTTTCATTTTCATGATCACAACCCAGGATTATACCCAGCTCCACGAAGGGGGAGAGTAGGTTACCTGGACAATGTTACCCTAAACTCATGTTATACCATGTGGTCTAGCTCCTTGCTAGATAATAGCCTATCAGCATCCTAATTTAGCAATATTATTATCTAGACTAGAAAACAATTGTCTATAATGTTATTCTATATTTGCTTTTCTCTATTTCCATTGATATATATTGATGATGCTATTTCTACAGTACTGGGTGTGATGACTAAACAGTCCCACTCTCATCCCAGCTGCACTACTAGGTTACTTTACTGGCGACTCTGGGATTTCTGCAGAACGGCCTGCTCGGCTGCACGCACACAGAAACAGATGGGCAATAAGGTCACGGTAGAGAAAGAACAGAAGACGTAGCATTACCTCTCTCTGTGCTCTCACATAGCAGCAGACAAATCACATCACAGAGATACACCTACAGCTGTGCTGATTCAGAGTAATACAGATTAGTGCTGGTTTCACGGATTCTGCCTAGTCCTGGACTAACAAGCACCTTCAAGGGAGAGCTGTGTCCGAGGAAAACAGCCCTTTAGTTGACGATACTAACAATGACAATTTGTATACAATTGGTGTACATTGTAGCTATACATATTCCATGCAAAAAAAAATACATATCCACTATATAATCCTTAACATCCATCTTTACTGTACATAATAAGACTACATTAAGATTACTCTCAGTTATCTAACGTGCCTACCTGGGCTGGCCGTTTCCCCTACCCATGATTCATAGCAGCGCTGTAAGGATACCCATAATAATCTCCATCATCTTCCTCTTCTCTCATTGGGCCTCTCTTTCAGCACATTACCTCAGCTCAGTTATCTAACGTGCCTACCTGGGCTGGCACCTTTTCCCTACCCATGATTCATAGCAGTGCTTTAAGGATACCCATAATAATCTCCATCATCTTCCTCTTCTTTCATTGGGCCTCTGCCAAGCACCATTCATCAAATGACTGATCCATCGCAGAGCAAGAAGAACTAAGAGCTGCTTTGTAATCCACCTGACCGTTCTGCATGCCACAGAGTTACACTTTCAGCTGCATCACCCACTTACTCATGTCTGTGTCTTACAATAGGTTTGATATTTTAACATTTATTTAACCAGGCAAGTCAGTTAAGAACAAACTGTTATTTACAATACCGGGCCTACCCTGACGGCGCTGGACCAATTGTGCGCCGCCCCTATGGGACTTTGATATTGTCATGCATTCGTAATGCAGAGCAGTCTGGTGGTTAAATTAAGCAACCGTGACATGTTATGGTTGGGTCCCGGAGAATGGAGGGATTCATTGTATACATGGTCTGCAACACTTGATTTCACAATGAATGTAAATAATATATTGACGTAAAAAAATTATATAATATCAGAATAGAATACTGCAGTGTGATCACACTGCTGCAGTGGACACACCTTGAAAAGCCCACATTCCACAGGACAGTGATGCTAGTATCACAAAAATACAGCCTGAAGGCAAACACAGACGGAGACAGGTCTGTCAAATGTCTAGTGATTTTCCTGATTCCTAGAAAAGATGGAAACGACTCCCTTCCATTAAGGTAGAACATAGAATTAGAATGTTTCCCCATTCTAGAAGCAGAATATAGAACATCTTATTTACAGCCAAGCGTGAAAAGAGTCTTGAGTAACTGATTTGCTCGAAGTCTATGAATTGTCCAAATAAAGTCTTAACATTTTCTACAGAAAACTATCCAGTTACGACTGGGGAACTGTGACACAGGTTTAGTCAAATCATAGTAGAAGACTTCAACTGTCGATCCACGGCTTATCAAGAGGCCAGCATTGAGACTGAAAGAAAACGACACCAACGTTCATATTTAATCACATGGTTTTAATCTACATAATACTGCCCGCCTGCTCTTAAATGAGACAGTCCAACAGAAACATTATTTGCATACCATTCCTCCCCGCCTTAAATACTAAGTACAACAAATGTTATAGCTATCAAATCAACACACTCAAACCAGGCTATATCATCACAGCACATCTACGGAGAAACATCATTTATGATTTTCATAATAGCTTCATATCCTCTTAAATGAGGATTGCTGTTATTGCGAAAGTGTCGCACAGTTCATCCCTGAAAGAGTGGTATTGCAGGTTCTCATCTTATCTACATTTAGACTAGATGATTTGATGTGGCATGAGGAACAAGTTACACTCCAGTATTCCAGGGGGTGAAGAACAGGATATTCAATTACAATTTTCTGCAAGAAGTCCCCTTTAATATATTTTTCTTTGCACAAGCAACAATGTATACAGGTCTATAAAGTGCAAAAACATCACAACAACCAATCATGACACCTTTATATTTAACTTTTAGTTTAAATCCCATTTTCTTTATCTGGAAGCTCTTCTTAACGTAGTCCCAAAGCTTTACAACGATGCTCCTCGAGTCCAACATCTTTAAGGGAAGAAACACCTTTTAAAAAGTAGAATAATGTAGCTATATGCTACTGTAATCCACAGCACACAGTCAGTAGTTCACTGACACCTTGCCCTCGACACAGAAGTCTGGGTGGTCTCTCTCCAAGAGTCAGCAGTCTGGGTGGTCTCTCTCCAAGAGTCAGCAGTCTGGGTGGTCTCTCTCCAAGAGTCAGCAGTCTGGGTGGTCTCTCTCCAAGAGTCAGCAGTCTGGGTGGTCTCTCTCCAAGAGTCAGAAGTCTGGGTGGGTCTTTGTCTCTCTCCAAGAGTTCATGCACTAGTGTTTTGGGCCAAGCAAAAAAAACTAAAGCATGTAATTCTGAACTCTACATTAGTGGTCTGTCTAAATCTTTGACTTATGCGTTTCAAAAACCTACCATCGCATCACATCCCTGTACTTTGTTTCAGGGAGAAAGCACTGCAATTTAAAACACTACACTTTTCACAAACTGCAAAAAACACAAACCCATTTATAAATACGCAGCAACATAGTACAGTACAGTCAAGTTTTGGCAAATGTTTAAATCTGTCGAGTGCATTGTTCATTAAGTGGCATTACATTCATCCAAGACAATACATAAGCAGGTACTCTATATGGACACAGATTGAGGCTTGTTTTGGGACTCTGACTTAGTCTCCATCCCAAATGGCATCAATATAGTACACTACTGGTCAAAACAAGTGCACTATAAAGGGAAAAAGGTGCCATTTGGGACTCTATTATTATTCAATAAGGCCTGAGGGGGTGTGATATATGGCCAATATACCACGGCTAAGGGTTGTTCCTTGCACGATGCAAAGCGGAGTGCCTGGATACAGCCCTTAACTGTGGTATTTTGGCCATATACCACAAACCCCTGAGGTGCCTTATTACTATTACAAACTGGTTACCAACGTAATTAGAGTAGGAAAAATACATGTTTTGTCATACCAGTGGTATACGGTCTGATATACCACAGCTGTCAGCCAATCAGCATTCAGGGTTTGAAACACCCAGAGTATGATCATAATTTTATCACCGTCTCTGTTCTCTCTCTCAGACACAGCTCTGCCAGTGACCGAGTGACATTAATCAATATACTCTGGTCAATAGATGATTAGCTATATATCTTAATGTAGGCTACATTTCAATATCTAGTCAGAATGCAGGCCCAATACATTGCTTCATTGTAAATGGTGTGCTAGTATAGACATCTGAACAGAGCCCTAACAGCTAGCCTACCCACTACTAGAGTAAGATTTCCCAGCCAGCCAGCCAGCCAGCCAGCCAGCCAGCAGTCCACTGGCGGTTTGGAGCACACCAGATAAATCAAATAAAGCTAGCTAACGAACACCACATGTGAGTGTGCATGTAAGTCAGTCAAGCCAGGACGCCACGGTATCAGTCTGAATGGAAGATGGTCCGTATGTCTGCCAACTTTCCACCCATTATTATTATTGACCTATATTATTCACAGCCTTTTTCTTTCTGCCTACAATAGTCATATTACTCATGCTTCCTGTGGTACAAAGGTCATTCAGCCGCATAATGCAACAGGTTTATCCCACATCAATACGTCTCAGTAGATTCTGCACTCTCTTTAAACTAAGTTATTCTTCTTTAACAAATATTCTGTACCATGCAGAAACGGTGAATTCAAAAACAAAAGGCTTAAAAACTAAAAATGTTTCCCTCAGAGCGAGCGATAAGAGAGTACACCTCATTCAGCCACATAGAGCCCAGAGGCTAGCACTGACTATTGTACCAAAGAAATAGTAAAAAGAAAGAAGATATGAGGAAGAAGAAGAAGAAACGACATGACAAACGCTTTGAGCTTTCAAATAATGCTGAGCCATGTTGTTGTTGTTGTTGTTGAGCAGGGTCTCATCAGTACTCAGTATCATTACTATCAGCATCACCAGTATCATCAATACTCTGAGTCGGATCCGTCGGCCGGGTCGGTGTTTCGGGACAGCATGTAGTTGTCCATGTCGATGGAGGGGCAGTTGTGGATGGAGTAGCGCAGCCTCTCGGCCAGGATGGCCTGGCTGGTATAGGGAGGCAGACGCAGCTGGAAGAAACACGTCTGGGCTGTGGGGAGTCCGTTCACAGGCTGGGGAGAAGAGGAAAGAGGGGTTCACAGGGAAGGAGAAGAGGGGTTCACAGGGAAGGAGGGTTGTTGTAGTGAAAAAAGAGCTGAGAGTGGAATACACAGATGACCCAAATATTGTATATTTTACATACAATACAACTAGCCTGATTAATTAGCCCGGTCCCAGATCTGTTTGTATCATCTTGCCAACTCCTATGGTCATTGGCGAGACAGCACTCCTGGATCTGGGACCAGGCTAGGGATTAATGTCACTCAAACTGAAATAAAAACTGAGTACTTACCCTGTCAACCTTGATGATCTGGAACTTCTGAGTGATGTCAGCGGGGTTGGAGGGCAGTCTGGACCTGCCGGACACGAAGCGCAGGAATAGAACCCGCTCCTCATTGGCAAACTCCTCCAGGCTCTGCCACAGCCAGCCAATCAGCTGGTGACTGTCTGTGATGTCGCGGTATCGGACTACTTTCTTGAGCATCTCTACGGAGACCTCGGGCAAACCGCAGACCAGCTGTTCTAGCTGGCGCGCCGTGAGGAGGGAGAGGAGAGGCACCGGGATGATGGAGGACATGCCCTCTCTCACCGCTGCTACCTACAGGTAAACGACAAGACAGACCGCAGACCAGCTGGAACCGTCACAACAGCCGGGACAGATACAGCACAATGACGATACAGCAGTGTACAACAACAGTACCTGTCTGTCCATCTCGTGCAGCCGGTAGTCCAGAGCCCTCTCTACGTAGTCACTCTTGTTGGAGAAGGTGAGAGAGATGTTGTGTCCCCCAGGGACCACCGGCACAAGCTTCCCATCTGCACTGTGGGCCATGAATGAGTCCAGAGGAATCATCTGGAAACAGAGAGAAAGGACAGGACGGTTACACATAACTCTCAGTACACAGCGAGAGATGTGATCCATTTTAATGGTGTATGAAAAGAAACTGAAAAGAGAAATTGCTAAGTAGTCCGGAAAAAATGACATCTTTGCACAGTACACGACTGCAGCAGGAACATGGTGACGCAGGCCAGTTTGAACATGCTACTGGCCAAGGCAAGCAAAGAGCAGTATCTAGCTACATCTCTATTAAACCGGTTTCCCGGACACAGATTAAGCCTATAGTCATGGACTAAAAAGCATGTTCAATAGAGAACACCCATTGTGTTCAATAGAGAACACCCATTGTGTTCAATAGAGAATACCCATTGCAAATGAATCGTTTTTTAGTCCAGAACTAGCTATGGTTAATCTCTGTCTGGGAAACAACCCTGTATGTATCATATCCTCCCTCACCACGTGGAAGTTGTCCTCTGTGATGCCGCTGTTGTCCAGGTGCAGGATGCCGTGCAGGGAGCGGTAGGTGAGCAGGTCCACCTCCTCCAGGTCCGGCCCACCCAGGGGAATACAACACAGCTGCTTCCACACCCAGGGGGCCAGGTGCAGGTCCAGGGGCTTCTTGGTACGGATGGCCACCGCCATCAGGATGCCTAGGAAACGGAACTGGACCATGTGGTCTTCAGAGACTGCCGCTGGGTTCAGCAGGAACCTGACAGGGGGGAATTAGAATCAGATTGTTCAACCAAAACTCCAGGAGAAACACAAGACAGGAAAGGCCTATTGGTTCACTTCACACACAGTAGGAGCTTTCCCAGCAGGCAAAGGTGTGTGAAATGATGTCATTACGTCAAATAATCCAATCAAACCCACAAGACCCCAGCGAGCAAAGCCGGTGTAAAGTACATCATTACAAGCAGAAACTTTCCCAGGGACAGGTTGCATAAAACATCTTAAGTGTTTCCCTTAAGGAATCATTTTCCCTTACCTTACGTCGCATAGAGCCTCTAAAACATTTCCTTAGGTAAGGGCATACTTAACCTCTCCGGGCTAGGGGTGCAGTGTTCGGAAGTTCGGAGAGTCTGGCGTGCCCAAAGTAAAATGCCTGTTACTCAGGCCCAGAAGCTAGGATATGCATATAATTAGTTGTATTTGATAGAAACCACTTTGAAGTTTCTAAAACTGTTAAAATAATGTCTGTGAGTATAACAGAACTGATATGGCAGGCGAAAACCCGCGGAAAATCCATCCGTAAAAATTGCTTTTTTGAGCTCCCATGCAATTGGTATGGTTTCCTATTGCACAATGAAAAGAATAGCTCCCAGATTGCAGTACCTATGGCTTCCACTGGATGTCAACAGTCTTTAGACAAGGTTTCAGGCTTGTTCTTTGAAAAATGTAGCTGTAGTTTATCATTGGGTTCGCGCTCTTTGTTATTTATCTCCGGTATTGAACATACTACCTTCCGTCTTAAATTGTATTGTTTATTTACATATCCCTAATATGTAGTTGACCCTACATATTACCTGAGGATTGATTAGAAACGTTGTTTGGACGAAGTTTATCGGTAACTTTTTGGATTCTTTTGTCTGTATGTTGAACGAGTGGATTGCTGAACAAAACGCGCCAACCAAACAGAGTTTTTGGGATATAAAGAGGGACTTTATCGAACAAAACAACCATTTATTGTGTAGCTGGGACCCTTGGGATTGCAAACAGAGCAAGATCAAAGGTAAGTGATTTATTTTATCGCTATTTTAGATTTTTGTGACACCTGTGCTGGTTTGAAATATATTTATATGCAGGAAGTATGCGGACCGCTGTCCTCAGATAATTAAATGCTATGCTTTCGCTGTAAAGCCTATTGTAAATGCTATGCTTTCGCTGTAAAGCCTATTGTAAATGCTATGCTTTCGCTGTAAAGCCTATTGTAAATCGGACAAAGCGGATCGATTACCAAGATTCTAAGCTAAAGAATGGTGTATGACACTTGTATTTTCATGAATGTTTAATATTACAATTTCACGCTCTGCAATTTCACCGGATGTTGTCGAGGTGGCACGCTAGCGGGACACTGTTCAGTAAGAAGTTAAGTACGGCAGAAAGAATCTCTTGGTTACCATGGAGACAACCTTCACTGACTGAACCCCTCGTCAAAGAGATCGTATTTATTTTGGGAGATCGCAAAATAGAGCTTCTACATTCAAGACATGAAAAACAAATTGATTCAGAAGATAATAAAATACATTTCATTCAGTTAGTTTCTTTTATATTGCTTTCTAGCACATCATACTAGATTACAGAGTAGATTTTCCTTAAAATGATTTGTGAAACTTTAAGGGAAAAGGGAGCATTTAACTTTAAGATGTTTATTGCTTCACTATGCACATGGTAGGCAGAGCTTTGATTTAAAGGAACTCACAGCTGGTAAGATCGATGGCTTTACCATGAAAAGGAATATCAAGACAAAGAATATTAGACCGTGTGGAGAGCAGAGATAATATGAGACCGTGTGGAGAGCAGAGATAATATGAGACCGTGTGGAGAGCAGAGAGAGAACATGAGACCACGTGGAGAGCAGAGATAATATGAGACCATGTGGAGAGCAGAGATAATATGAGACCATGTGGAGAGCAGAGATAATATGAGACCATGTGGAGAGCAGAGATAATATGAGACCATGTGGAGAGCAGAGATAATATGAGACCATGTGGAGAGCAGAGTCTCATGATGTACCTGTCGGTGTTACTTCCCACATCAGTAGAGCTGTTGGGGGTGTGAATGAGCAGATCAACCACACCAGACTGCAACTCCTGAGAAGGGAACATGTCACAGCAAGACATACATATTCATCTTTTCACATCAAACATGTATGTACAATGAGCAGGGTTGAGGTCCATTTCATTTCAATGAATTTAGAAAGTGAACTGAAATTCCAATGTACCTCGATGGTAGAATTAGAATTTCGGTTAAGTTTGTGAATATACTGAGTAGAAATTGAATTAGCATCATTGTACAAAACCTTGAACCAGGGTCCTACCTGACACATCTCCGTGATGGTGTCATCAAACACCCCCCCTGCGTCGTCAGCCCCCTTCCCCACCAGCTTGACCTTCCAGGCCCTGGAGGGCAGCCTCAGCTCCAGGGGGTTCAGAGAGACCACCTGCTTGGCGATCTGCACAAAGATGGGCTTGCTGGAGCGCCCCCTGTGGTGCGGGGGACAATGGGCATTGTTACTGTTAATCATCTTCAGTTAACATGTTAAGATGGTCAGGGTCCACTGATAACCTCAGTATGGAACCCCAGGGGATCAGGGTCCACTGTGTAACCTCAGAATGGAACCCCAGGAGACCAGGATACACTGTGTAACTTCAGAATGGAACCCCAGGGGATCAGGATCCACTGTGTAACCTCTGTATGGAACCCCAGGAGACCAGGATCCACTGTGTAACTTCAGTATGGAACCCCAGGGGATCAGGATCCACTGTGTAACCTCATAATGGAACCCCAGGAGATCAGGGTCCACTGTGTAACCTCAGTATAGAACCCTAAAAGACCAGGATACACTGTGTAACTTCAGTATGGAACCTCAGGGGATCAAGATCCACTGGGTAACCTCAGTATGGAACCCCAGGGGATCAGGATCCATGGTGCAACCTAAGTATGGAACCCCAGGAGACCAGGATCCACTGTGTAACTTCAGTATGGAACCCCAGGGGATCAGGATCCACTGTGTAACCTCATAATGGAACCCCAGGAGATCAGGGTCCACTGTGTAACCTCAGTATAGAACCCTAAAAGACCAGGATACACTGTGTAACTTCAGTATGGAACCTCAGGGGATCAAGATCCACTGGGTAACCTCAGTATGGAACCCCAGGGGATCAGGATCCATGGTGCAACCTAAGTATGGAACCCCAGGGGATCAGGATTCACTGTTAACCTCAGTGTGGAACCCCAGGATCCACTGTCTAACCTCAGTATAGAACCCTAAAAGACCAGGATACACTGTGTAACTTCAGTATGGAACCCCAGGGGATCAGGATCCACTGTGTAACTTCAGTATGGAACCCCAGGGGATCAGGATCCACTGTGTAACCTCAGTATGGAACCCCAGGGGATCAGGATCCACTGTGTAACTTCAGTATGGAACCCCAGGGGATCAGGATCCACGGTGCAGCCTAAGTATGGAACCCCAGGGGATCAGGATTCACTGTTAACCTCAGTATGGAACCCCAGGAGACCAGGATCCACTGTCTAACTTCAGTATGGAACCCCAGTAGATCAGGATCCACTGTGTAACTTCAGTATGGAACCCCAGGAGATCAGGATTCACTGTTAACCTCAGTATGGAACCCCAGGAGACCAGGATCCACTGTCTAACTTCAGTATGGAACGACAGGGGATCAGGATCCACTGTGTAACCTCAGTATGGAACCCCAGGGGATCAGGATCCACTGTGTAACTTCAGTATGGAACCCCAGGGGATCAGGATCCATTGTGTAACTTCAGTATGGAACCCCAGGAGATCAGGATCCACTGTGTAACTTCAGTATGGAACCCCAGGGGATCAGGATCCACTGTGTAACCTCAGTATGGAACCCCAGGGATCAGGATCCACTGTGTAACTTCAGTATGGAACCCCAGGGGATCAGGATCCATTGTGTAACTTCAGTATGGAACCCCAGGAGATCAGGATCTACTGTGTAACCTCTGTATGGAACCCCAGGGGATCAGGATCCACTGTGTAACTTCAGTATGGAACCCCAGTAGATCAGGATCCACTGTGTAACTTCAGTATGGAACCCCAGGAGATCAGGATTCACTGTTAACCTCAGTATGGAACCCCAGGAGACCAGGATCAAACTTCAGTATGGAACCCCAGGAGATCAGGATCCACTGTGTAACCTCTGTATGGAACCCCAGGGGATCAGGATCCACTGTGTAACTTCAGTATGGAACCCCAGGGGATCAGGATCCACTGTGTAACCTCTGTATGGAACCCCAGGGGATCAGGATCCACTGTGTAATTTCAGTATGGAACCCCAGGAGATCAGGATCCACGGTGTAACTTCAGTATGGAACCCCAGGAGATCAGGATTCACTGTGCAACCTCAGTATGGAACCCCAGGGGATCAGGATCCACTATGTAACATCTGTATGGAACCCCAGGGGATCATATATTTTTGTTATTTTCTCATCATGAAGGGCAGAAGCTGCTAACTGGTCCAGGAGTGCTGCACTGCAACTGACCTGTTCGTTAAAATACATATTCCCGTTTCCACAAGGAAATGGACAATAAAGTATTATTCTTCTTCTTCTGAATGAAATGAGAGGCTTTACCTAAAAAAAAAAAGAAAGCCCCTTTTGCCCTCAGAACAACCTCAATTCACCGGGCATGGACTCCACAAGGTGTAGAAAGCATTCCACAGGGATGCTGGCCCAGATTGACTCCAATGCTTCCCACAGGTGTGTCAAGTTTGCTGGATGTCCTTTGGTGTGGTGGACCATTCTTGATACACATGGAAACAGTTGAGCGTGAAAAACCCAGCAGCGTTGCAGTTCCTGGTCCAAACCGGTGCGCCTGGCGCCTACTACCATACCCCGTTCAAAGGCACTTACATCTTTTGTCTTGCCCATTCCCCCTCTGAATGGCAGACATACACAAGCCATGTTTCAAGGCTTAAAATTCCATCTTTAACCAGTCTCCTCCTCCTCTTCATCTACACTGACTGAAGTGGATTTAACAAGTGACATCAATAAGGGATCATCGCTTTCACCTGGATTCACCTGGTCAGTCTGTGTCATGGAAAGAGCAGGTGTTCTTAATGTTTTGTACACTCTGTGTAGAATGCAGTAGTTTCTGTTCACCTTTTATTGAACATTTTGTGATATCCAGCACCTGCTCAGAAACAATGGACATGTGTCTGTAAACAGACACAGTTACCTGGTAGAGATCCTCTTGACAGTGATCTGGGGTCCGTAGGTCTTGCCCTGGGTCATGGTCCTCCCTATTGATCTGACCAGGGGTAGAGTGTTGACCTTGGGGGACAGGAGGCCTCTCAGCTGGCCCTGGACGATGGCTGCTGTCCCTGAGCTGTAGCGAGAAGAAGACACCTGGAGACAGGGAGAGGAGAGAGAGAGAGAGACAAGTCAGGTTAAACTGTTTTTGATATGCATCATCACAAGGTCTTAATATACTTCATAGAAGACATCTCAATCTAGATAGACACAGTAAACACAGAAACAGCTGTGTGTGTGTGAGTGAGTGTGTGCGCGTGTGACAGAAAGACCAGGTAACATTTAAGACATGAGACTTACGGTAAGACTGACATCAATCAGACATAATATGAGGTTGACAAGAGAGCAGCTTGTTCATTACCTGGTTCCTGGGGTGGAGGTTGAGCAGCCTCCAGGACTTGTACATGAGGTCAGAGAAGTGGTAGAGCACCCGGAGACGAGTGTTGAGGACGTCAGGGCTGCAGTCTTTCAGAGCGTTATACTGGGGAGGGACAGACTGGGGCAGACCCAGCTGGAGGTTGGCTGAGGCACCTGGGAAAGAGAGTCAGACTGGGTAACAGCCCTGGGATATGTCCAACCCCAGGAGACATTATGGATAACATCTAGTCTCCAAGCACATAGAGCTGAGGCATGCCATCAGTGTTTTGGGTGTGGGTGTGGTCCAGGCTGAGCTGTGTGTTTACCTGAGGCTTTGACAGAGGGTGAGGGTGTGGTCCAGGCTGAGCTGTGGCAGCGACCAGCAGAGATCTGTCTGATGTTGTTCCCCTGTAGGCCTGTCACCAGGGTGGGCTCCTTCACTGGGCTGGAGTGACCCAGGCCAAGCTGAAAGACAGATCAACACACAACAAAGACTGACTTCAGTGGAAAGTTACATTCTGAATGAGAGGGCAAATCTATACACCCCCACTACTCTTAGGCTCCATCTCAGTCTTTCAGTGATTCCTCACATCTTATCTAGTCACCTCCTCCTCATTGGATGAAAATGTCCAAGCTCCATACTCTCAGATCTTCTTCTCAAATGAGTTTTGAGAAGGAGGCGAGGAGACAGGATGCGAGGAATTGAGGAAAGATGAATGAAGAACTAATCTAATACTGTGGTAGAGTAGTGAATCTGTGTTCCTACCTGTCCCTCACAGTTGCAGCCCCAGGCATAGACATCTCCAGTAGAAGACAGAACCAGGACATGCTCACAGCCCACAGCTATGTCCTCTACAAACACCCCCTCCAGGGCTGGCACCACCTGGGGACGGTTGTGGTTCTTCAACAGAGAGTCTGGCAGGCCGATCAACCGCTCTGAGGGGAGAGGAAGGAAGGAAGGAGAGACAAGACAGCTTGAAATAGGTCTTAAAAATCTAGCTCAAGCACCACAAAATAAATACACATGAGACCACTTTGTTACGGATGTATTACAATAGGTGGGGGAACTGACACATATTATTATGTAGCTGCTGTGCAACCACAAAAAGCAAAGCTGGTGGTCCATTAAAAAACAACAAGTTAGCCTACTACAGTAGGTGAGTCTGCTGTGTAGCTTCAAATGATAAACTACATTCATTACCTTGTCCAAAGGTGTAAACATGTCCATCTTTGGCCAGGACAACAGAAAACTGGGTCCCACAGCCAACCTTCTTGATTCCCTTGTTACACAGTTGCTCCACTTTCTGCAAAGTAAACAATAATGAAAAATATGAATAATAACCTTGTATACTATTGTGGAAGTTATGCTGTTGAAACGTGAGAGGAGCACTGTAGCCTACCTGAGGATAAGACTTGACAGTGCAGGGACCGGTCCCCAGCTTCCCATAGTCCCCGTCACCAAAGGACCACACACTCATCCCATCGGAGGACAGCACCAGGGTGTGGTTGATACCACAGGACACCTAGTCACAATGGGAGAAAGACATTGTCAACATATAGGTAACCATTGATCAAAGCGTACAGAGATCCACTGGCAATAGGAATCAGATATAAGTCTGGGGACCAATCGGAAGCAGAGCAGGGGGCCTGATTGAATTCAATAAAGGTTATTCGTTTGGGCTCCCGAGTGGCACAGCGGTCTAAGACACTGCATCTCAGTGCAAGAGGCGTCACTACAGTCCCTGGTTTGATTCCAGGCTGTATCACATCCGGCCGTGATTGGGAGTTCACAATTGACCCACTGTCGTCTGGGTTTGGCCGGGGTAGGCCGTCATTGTAAATAAGAATTTGTTCTTAACTGACTTGCCTAGTTAAATAAAGGTAAAATAAATAAATAAATATATATATATATATATATATATATATATATATATCCTATGAGGGGAAATTGGATGTCACCAGCAAGGCCCTGACGGAGACCCCTGCTGTAAAACCTTTTGCTCCTTAGGCAGCATAGGCCTTCACAGATCACAGGACAGAAAATCAAACATGTTATCATCAGCTCTTTACCTGTCCTATACGATGGACGTTACCACCTGTCCTATACGATGGACGTTACCACCTGTCCTATACGATGGACGTCACTACCTGTCCTATACGATGGACGTTACCACCTGTCCTATACGATGGACGTTACCACCTGTCCTATACGATGGACGTCACACCTGTCCTATACGATGGACGTTACACCTGTCCTATACGATGGACGTTACCACCTGTCCTATACGATGGACGTTATTACCTGTCCTATATGATGGACGTTATTACCTGTCCTATACGATGGACGTTACCACCTGCCCTATACGATGGACGTTACACCTGTCCTATACGATGGACGTTACACCTGTCCGATATGATGGACGTTACACCTGTCCGATATGATGGATGTTACCACCTGTCCTATACGATGGACGTTATTACCTGTCCTATACGATGGACGTTATTACCTGTCCTATACGATGGACGTTAATACCTGTCCTATACGATGGACGTTACACCTGTCCGATATGATGGCTCTTACCTGTCTGATATGATGGCTCTTACCTGTCTGATATGATGGATCTTACCTGTCTGATATGATGAATCTTACCTGTCTTGTTCATGTTTTAAGTATCCCTATATTTCTGTTATTAAGGTGCTATCGCTCTGTTATTAGTAGGCCTGCACAGGAGTCTCGTCGTTGATGGACCTGGCCTGAGTGCCATGGCAACCACGTAGTGTGCCAATCCGGTTTAGTATGTCTGATATGACGGATCTTACCTGTCCAATGTGATATCCCTCCAGTGCCGTGACTCTCTCTGGCAGCATCTTGTTGGACGTTGATCTTTGACCCAGACGACCAGAGTCTCCACTACCGAAGGTGAACAGCTTCCCGTCTGCTGTAATCACGGCTGAGTGTTTGAACCCACACGCCAACTGTTGTGTGAAGGAATGATGAATGACAGAGACAGAGAAACTATTCAGGATAAATGGAACCAAGACAATGTTTCAATATCCATGATGACCTACCACTTAGAATGAAGCATTATGCATCTAACGTAAACACAATGAAGGGTATGCAATCTACAGTAAGAGGGATTCATATAATGTAATTTAACTAAGTAATGTTAAGTGTGACCTGTCAGGTGAGCCTCATCTCCAATCCTACCCGCACCACCTCCTCTCCCTGCAGGGCCTCATCTCCAGTCCTACCCGCACCACCTCCTCTCCCTGCAGAGCCTCATCTCCAGTCCTACCCGCACCACCTCCTCTCCCTGCAGGGCCACATCTCCAGTCCTACCCGCACCACCTCCTCTCCCTGCAGAGCCTCATCTCCAGTCCTACCCGCACCACCTCCTCTCCCTGCAGGGCCTCATCTCCAGTCCTACCCGCACCACCTCCTCTCCCTGCAGAGCCTCATCTCCAGTCCTACCCGCACCACCTCCTCTCCCTGCAGAGCCTCATCTCCAGTCCTACCCGCACCACCTCCTCTCCCTGCAGGGCCACATCTCCAGTCCTACCTGCACCACCTCCTCTCCCTGCAGGGCCTCCACCTGTTTGGGTCGTCTCTGTCTCTCACTGTTCCCATGTCCCAGCTTCCCATAGTCCCCGTCACCCCAGCTGAACACCTCCCCCGTCTCCGTCAGGGCCAGGGAGTGGCCGTCAGAACCGCAAGAGGTCACCAGCTGGGTCACCACGTAGCCTGGGGGGGTCAACAAGGGGACAGAGGGGTCAAAGGTGTCCAAGGTTAGAGATCAACCTGAGATAAAGTTGTTACCTTGTAAGGCTGAGATGACTGTGGGGGTATAGAGGTCATCAGAGTTGCCCTGGCCCAGTCTCCCATAGCTACCCTCTCCTACAGCCAGCACCGTACCGTTAGCCTGTACCAGGAATGTACAGTTCTGCCCACACACAACCTGCAGAGAGTAGAGTATCACAGGTCAACAACAGAGACTCTTTGGGCTCAAAATGTAAGACGTCTAAGAAGGGAAAGTACTATCTGGAGCTGCCTAATCAGAAATGCTCACTATGTGTGCTGTAATGAACATGACCCCGGTGTATTAGTAGATTATGAACTCTACCTGATGTGTCTGGGACAGAGACGGGGCGATAGTAGGCACCATCAGGTTGGTCCCTGCGTCTGCCAGCTGTCCGTGACGCCCGTTACCCCACAGAAACACCTGACTCTTCCCTCCCTGCTGCCAGTCCTGTCAAATACAGTAAGAAGATGTGGGAAAGCCTGTTAAAGTAACTTAAAGTAGTCTGGTTTCAGATCGCTGCGTGCCATCTAACAATGACCAAAACAGTTGGCAAGACAGCATTATTGACACCTTCAAAATGAGTAATAACAAGACAGGATATCTTTACTTCTTTTGACCTGAGCCCTATGTAGGCCCTGGTCAATAGTAGTGCACTATATAGGGAATAGGGTGCCATTTGGGATGCAGATATGGTATTAGAGACAGAACTTTTTACCTCAGGTCTGGTGGTGGCCCAGGACATGAGTTGTTCGTCCATCATGAAGCTCCACTTACTGTTGTCCTGAGAAAGAGGAGAGAAGTGAAGAAGAGAAGAGAAGAAGAGAAGTCAAGAGAAGAAGAGAAGTCAAGAGAAGAAGAGAAGTCAAGAGAAGAAGAGAAGAGTAGCGCATCAACATCAACTGTGTGAGCTGCCATACATCACAGAAAATGGAAAGTTCAACAAATAAAACTATAAGTAAAAAGAAAAGAACAGTTGAATGAATACCATAATAGGCTGGCAGCTAGACTGTTTCTCCAATAACTCAACCCCACACACTCCCAGGTGCCCTATTCTCTATGCAGTACACACTAATAGGGAATAGGGTGTCATTTCAGACACCATCCTAGTCTGAGGAAGCTACAGGAAGCTTCAACTTTCTGCTCACCAGGGGCTTGGTGAGTTCTGTGGCTCCTGCCTGCTGGAACTCTGGGACAGTGAAGGATTCTGGGAACGCTGTTCCCCTGGCGATGGCCTCTGCGCTCTTCACAGTGGTGGAGAAGGTTTGGAGCCAGCTCCACTCCATGGGGCAGGAGTGTGTGTGGTCGAGGCTGAGGCTGGCAGGGTGGTGGTGGTGGTGGGGCGGTCGGCAGGGCCGACACAGGTACTGTTCCAGGGAAAGACCGACGGTCAGAGAGGCCAGACTCTGGAGGAAGGCACTGTGGACCAACTGGTCACCTGCTGTCACGTGACTCTAGAGAGAGAGAGAGAGAGAGAGAGAGAAATGCAGACACCCCACAGACAGACACCACACACAGAGACAGACACCCAACACACACACAGAGACAGACACCCAACACACACACACACAGACAGACACCCAACACACACACAGACAGACAGACACCCCACACACAGAGACAGACACCCAACACACACACAGACAGACAGACAGACAACACACACATAGAGACAGACACCCCACACACACACAGACACACCCCACACACACACAGAGACAGACACCCCACACACAGAGACAGACACCCCACACACAGAGACAGACACCCCACACACAGAGACAGACACCCCACACACAGAGACAGACACCCCACACACACACAGACAGACACCCCACACACACACAGACACACCCCACACACACACAGAGACAGACACCCACACACAGAGACAGACACCCACACAGAGACAGACACCCCACACAGAGACAGACACCCTCACACACACAGAGACAGACACCCCACACACAGAGACAGACACCCCACACAGAGACAGACACCCCACACAGAGACAGACACCCCACACAGAGACAGACACCCCCCCCACACACAGACACAGACACCCCACACAGACACACTGATTAATCCTCAAGATCCAATGAGGTGGAAAACTACTGCATTAGCCGATGTTCCTTTGGGCTCAATAACCTTGCAGAGAGAGGGGACATTTGTCTGTAAATTGGCCTTCAGTGACAGTTAGTTGAGTTCAGCAGCACTAACGAAGGCTGGACTACATCCACCAAGTGTTCCCTGTAGTAAAAATTGCAGAAAATTTCAGAAAGGCGCTTGCATAAAGTTACAACCTCTAGAATGCACCGAATTCACAAGTCACAAGCTGTTAGGCGAGCCTCTACAGAGTAAGTGTAGGAGCGTAAATCCAAGCAAC
Organism: Brachymystax lenok tsinlingensis; assembly: GCA_030435695.1. NCBI lineage: Eukaryota > Metazoa > Chordata > Actinopteri > Salmoniformes > Salmonidae > Brachymystax > Brachymystax lenok. The sequence continues at coordinate 7,990,310 of CM059795.1, read as the reverse complement.
CTCCTGCAGCAGTGTGGGAAGTCTCTCCAGGAAGACGGCCATGCAGGGGCCAAACTAACGAACTAACTTAGTAGATAACTAAGTAGATAACTAGCTAACTAGCTGTACGGTACTAACCCTCTCGTAGCTGTACTGTTCCTGCAGCAGTGTGGGGAGTCTCTCCAGGAAGACGGCCATGCAGGGGCCAAACTAACGAACTAACTTAGTAGATAACTAAGTAGATAACTAGCTAACTAGCTGTACGGTACTAACCCTCTCGTAGCTGTACTGTTCCTGCAGCAGTGTGGGGAGTCTCTCCAGGAAGACGGCCATGCAGGGTGCACGGTTCAGACCCAGGATGCCCTGTGTCCTGAGGACGGTGCGGCAGGATGCCAACACGTGGTTCTGAGAGATCCAGTCTGACGTACAGCGGATCAGCAGAGCATCCTGTTGGAGGGGAGGTCAGACATCAGACCCTGTTCCCTAGGTCTCTTTCTCAGTCTAAAAAGTTGTCCTCTCATCTCCTCCCCTCTCTTTCAACTGCACTGATCTGAAAGAAGTGACCAGGTGAAAGCCAGCCTAATGATGATCTCTCACCATACTGTTTCCACCTGTCAAGTCTGTTCCAATCAGTGGAGATGAAGGGGGAGAAGAGGACAGACGAGAACAGGACAGATCGTTAAGAGATCCTGAGAGAGCCTGAGGCCTAGAGCAATGAAAGGCATACTGGACTAACCTTCGACCTCCCGGAGCAGGCGGCCACCCCTACGTTTGGTATCCAGGTGGTACTGACCACTGAGCCTAGGCCTGTCACCACTGTCTGTAGGATGGAACCATCCTGTAGGGGGACCGGGATAAGATTAGAACACACGGCACTGATAATAGACAGAGGATGTTGTATTGATAAGGAGTTGGGCTAACTCCATTATCTTTTAGATAATCTTCACTATTGATAAAACTGGATGTGCAACACAGTGCATTATTAGTAGTGTAGTCCGTCATGCTACAGCTCTCACCTGTAGAGACCAGATGTTGAGTAGTCCTCCTATACCTCCAGACACCAGGGCCAGACCACTGGGGCAGAACGACAGGGTCTTCACTGCTGTGATGTGACCACTCAGTCTGAACACACACTTGGCACTGCCACGCTAGGGAGGCAAACGCCACATAGATCAGGACACAGTGAATAAAAGAGTAACTGGAATTGAATTGACAGACACAGTAGTCATTAGAAGAATCCAAAAAGGACAAGAAGAACAATAGAAAAATTATGTTCTCCATATTCTACTTCCCATTTAAGTGTCAGAGGAAACGAGAGAAGAAAGGAGACATAACCGAAGCCGCTTATCTCCCTGAGCGCTACAGAACACACTGACTGTACTGACCTTGATGCCACTGAGCTAAACAGAACACACTGACTGTACTGACCTTGATGCCACTGTTGTTCTCCTGACTGGATGAGCTGCCCAGGAACTTAGGAACAGACACATTAGTGCCCCCCTGTGGCAGAGTCCACACATTCAGAAGACCATTCTGGCTCCCTCTAAAAAGACAGAGGAAATATAGGGAATAACTTAGTTAGACCTGAAAACACTATTATGACTAAATCTACACTAGACTACATTTGACACCTAAACAGAAATGTTGATCAATGTGCATTGTCACCGACAAATACAGCTAATAATGTACTAATTACACAGTGTACACAGCTCACACTCTCCCCTTATTCCCTGGTACTCACACTCTCCCCTTATTCCCTGGTACTCACACTCTCCCCTTATTCCCTGGTACTCACACTCTCCCCTTATTCCCTGGTACTCACACTCTCCCCTTATTCCCTGGTACTCACACTCTCCCCTTATTCCCTGGTACTCACACTCTCCTCTTATTCCCTGGTACTCACACTCTCCTCTTATTCCCTGGTACTCACACTCTCCCCTTATTCCCTGGTACTCACACTCTCCTCTTATTCCCTGGTACTCACACTCTCCCCTTATTCCCTGGTACTCACACTCTCCTCTTATTCCCTGGTACTCACACTCTCCCCTTATTCCCTGGTACTCACACTCTCCCCTTATTCCGTGGTACTCACACTCTCCCCTTATTCCCTGGTACTCACACAGCCATCATAAGGCGTGGTTCGGGACCTCTGCCTGGCAGGGGGCACCATTCGGCCGTGTTGACGGTGCCCGTGTGGAACAGGGAGTGGAGGGTGATCCAGGTGCCTCCCGCCCGCCCCCAGATCTTCACCACCTCAGAGCGACCCGTGGAGAGGAGGAGGTGACCCGTGGGGTCCCAGCGTAGGATGCTGACACTCTCCTGGAGAGAGGTAGGGGGGATTGCGAGAGAGAGAGAGATGGAGGGAGAGAGAGATAGAGGGAGAGAGAGATGAGGAGGGCTAACTACATCAGGTCAATGGATCATTCTGACCGAATTTGACAAATGTTTTGCTTGAAATCTTGGATTTCCTGGATGTGTTGTTTTTCAGCTTAGTTTGCTGAATTGAAATAATTTACTGTATTTTCAAGTATTCATTGATGGCACGTTGCGTGACATTGTTTTGAACTTTTGTTTTAGGACTGATGACCAGCTGAGCATTCTACTCAATGTATCCTCATTGGGCGCTGGTGAAGATCTGGTCTAGAGTGCCTTCCTGTGGCTTGAAAACAAGATGACATTTCTAAAAGCAAGTAATTAGTAGAAAACCCTTTTGTCGTCATTTTGATGTCGCCAGATTGACTTTAGTATAACGCTAGCTAGCTAGCTAAGATTGAGAGGAGACCTTTAGCTAGCTAATGTTAGCATTGCTAGCTATTTTTGACAAACTTTGCTAGCTAATGTCATCACCAACTGTCTAAAGTAAATTTGACAACATGATGATGATGATAGCAAAGTTGTTTCCTACTAAATTTGCCCCAATTTAGCAATCGCGTCATATTCCCAAGCCCATATGGTGTAAATTAAACAAAAGAGTCATTAGCCCCCGTTCTACTTCAGGACATCACTATGGCTGCAGCGTCTGTAGAACGTAGATAACAATGGTAAAGACGCGACCGAGTTAGTTAAAGAGTGGCCTGTAAATGACTATACAATTATATGGATGTAAAAGTCTGTGTTGACTTACAGGGAAGGCAGACAGTAGTAGGGGCTGTTCAGTCTCGTAGGATCCAGCGGTAGCCAGTAGGATCTTCCCATCAGGGTAACCCACAGCAAAGGGCTTGTCCACACTGTGCCACGCCACACACTGAGGAGCTGGGAGGGGAGCGAGAAGAGCAAGATATCACACATCAACCAGTCCATGAGCACTGAGAACACTACTCATTGACCAATTTGTCATAAACAAAGCCATTTCTGGCAACTTGGCTTGGACCCATGTTGTGGCTGCTGGCAGCTTTATTTGACCACTTGTTTCCTCTATATAATAATAATAAAAAATAGCCACTTAATAGATCAGCAGTCAGTCAGTATAAATGTAACTCACATTCTTTCCTGTGGCAGCGGGTGAGCTCGGTGCTCTCAATGGTGAAGTCTTCAGTGACCTGCAGCCAGCAGAGGGAACCGTCCAGACGGCCCACCAACAGGCTCTCAGGCTGGGCATCCTTCCCGGCGATGCCCCCCTGGGAGGGGAAGGGGCTGGAGGTCTGCACCCAGGAGAGGGCTGTCACCCAGGACGGCTGGGCCTCCACGTGGCCCTGGGCTCCTGAATGAACCACAACAGAGAGATTATAAATGAATGATAAAGTTTTAATTTAAAAAGACCATTGATCAGAATCTCAGATAAGATACATATTTAATGCTTTCAACATATGAAATGAGGAGCAACGGAAAACTTTTTTGGGGCAAGCTTTCGGTCACCGTTGACCTTCATCCGAGCATCCGAACAAGTTTCGGTCACAGTTGACCTTCATCAGAGCATCCGAACATATGAAAACACAGCTGAACTACACACATTGTTAAAAGGTTTGACAACCAGTTATACTACTAAAAATACCGTTGACAGTCCAGATGTTGATGATCTTGTTTTGGAAGGCAGCGAGTAGGGTACCTCCAGAGCTCCAGTAGACAGGAGACACCAGGTGAGCTCCACCTGCTGCCTCAGAGCTCCGTCTGTCATCACTGGGGGAAAAGGACAGGATTGGCATTAGCTCTACTCCCAACAGCACCACATCTTTCATGTCCCTGTTCCAAAACGTCCTTCTTTTCAACCTTGGTTGCATTGGTGGAAGCAATAGGGTGGTAACCTTGCATTTATGTGAGCTGGGCTTACCTCAAGGAAACAAAGAAGGATGCATTTCTGAAGTATTGGCCCATACTGTATGTCATGATGATATCTAGTGTGTTCCCTCACCTGATGCTACAGGAGTGTGTGCACTGCAGGTCAGCAGTGTTCTGGTTGACGTCCCACAGTCTGACTGTCCCGTCCTGAGCTCCAGTGGCCAACAGACCCTGCTCATTGTTCCAAGTACAGCTAGTCACCTACAACAACAACTGGGTCAACATCAGTATCCAACAAACAGGAACTGATCATAGGAACCTCATTAGTAAGCATCACTTTCACTAGGGCTTTTTCAATTAGTCTTTCCTCTCTCCTCAAACCGCATTGGAAGAGATGGTGTGAGGTCCCTCCCCTCAGACCGTCTCCTTCAACGCGTTTTGAGAAGGATGTGAGAGAGGATATGAATATTCGAGCCTAAGTATCTTAGTCCCGTACCCTGTTATGATGTCCCTCTAGCTTCATCAGAGGACACTTCCTCAGGTCTCCAGCCATGTCGCTGTAGGTCTGAGGCCGGATGGGGTTGTCCCTCTCCCTCTCGGAGGCTGCCAGGGCCTGGACCAGCTGCTGGGCTGCCCACTGACGGTGTTTACTGGTCAGCCTGGCAGACAGGGCACAGGCAGCCAGGGCGTTGGCCAGCTCCAGAGGGCCCACTCTCGCCCCCACCTGGGGAGGTGGTACTGCAGCAGACGGGCTACCAGTGTCTGGACCTGGACCGATCGGAGAAACACAACAGCCGTCATGAGGTAGCACCAATCAATCAAACCTCTCTACAGGGTTGTGTCCAGTAGGGGGGAAATGCTACAGAGTGCAATGTGGATGTACTACTTGAAAAATATGTACCTTACCAAACACAACAACTTATTCTGTGACTTTGGCATAAAAGTACCTTCCTCTCACCTTTAGACTCAGGCTGCTCGGTAACTGTTCTGTCTGGAGAGTAACGGTAGCGGATGCCCTTCTCTGTGAGCAGGGAGACCAGACTCTGTGTGACCAGGAAGGTGGGAGGTGTGAGGGGTGTGACATCTTGTTGTGGCGCCCTCTTCAGGGTGGAGGTCAGACGAACTCTCTGTGCAGGATCACTGATGGCACCAAGGTTCATCCCTGTGGCAGCCGCCATCAGATCCTACACCAGACCAAGGGGTGACATTAGTGTAAGTAGAGAAAGATTACAGTTATGAGAGCACCATATATTCTACAGACGGAGATGGAAAAATGTAGACACCAAGGTTGGGGTAAATTCCAGAAGAAAACCGAAATTCCATATCCTGCCGACTACGCCAAATGTAAGACATGCAACTAAAATAGGAGTTTACTTCCTGAATTGAAATGGAATTTCCCCAACCTTGGTAGACAGTCTAAGACATACGGAGCCAGCCAGAGTACAGACGCACACACCTGAGTGCAGATGTCCACCAGCTCCCTGTAGGCGGTGGGGCTGTGTGAGACCAGGCTGCCTATAGCTGAGCTAAGGAAGGAGAGGAAAGCAGAGCTGCTTCTCTCTGTAGCCCCACCACAGCCTCTGCTACCCCCTGCTACCCCTTGCTGGTCAACACTGGTATGGACCCGGCCTGCCGCCGCAAGGCACATCAGACGCACCAGGATACGGATGTCTGCCAAACCCAAGCCCTCCAGGCCACTAGAGGCACTGCACACTGACACACTGGGAAAGAGAGGGAGAGAAGTATACAGAAAGAAAAAGTAGAGAGGGAAGGAGAGAGAGATACATATAGATGTGTGATATGATGGGGACACAATTGTACTCCCATTTTCCACACAATTGGGGACCCCAGGAGTGTAACAGACTACAATCTAGCCCTGTAGTGTTCTACTGGTAACATATCACAGCCCTGTAGTGTTCTACTGGTAACAGATCACAGCCCTGTAGTGTTCTACAGTAACAGATCACAGCCCTGTAGTGTTCTACTGGTAACATATCACAGCCCTGTAGTGTTCTACAGTAACAGATCACAGCTCTGTAGTGTTCTACAGTAACAGATCACAGCCCTGCAGTGTTCTACAGTAACAGATCACAGCCCTGTAGTGTTCTACAGGTAACAGATCACAGCCCTGTAGTGTTCTACAGGTAACAGATCACAGCCCTGTAGTGTTCTACAGTAACATATCACAGCCCTGTAGTGTTCTACAGGTAACATATTACAGCCCTGTAGTGTTCTACAGGTAACAGATCACAGCCCTGTAGTGTTCTACAGTAACAGATCACAGCCCTGTAGTGTTCTACAGGTAACAGATCACAGCCCTGTAGTGTTCTACAGTAACATATCACAGCCCTGTAGTGTTCTACAGTAACAGATCACAGCCCTGTAGTGTTCTACAGTAACAGATCACAGCCCTGTAGTGTTCTACGGTAACATATCACAGCCCTGTAGTGTTCTACGGTAACAGATCACAGCCCTGTAGTGTTCTACAGTAACAGATCACAGCCCTGTAGTGTTCTACAGTAACAGATCACAGCCCTGTAGTGTTCTACAGTAACATATCACAGCCCTGTAGTGTTCTACAGTAACAGATCACAGCCCTGTAGTGTTCTACAGTAACAGATCACAGCCCTGTAGTGTTCTACGGTAACATATCACAGCCCTGTAGTGTTCTACGGTAACAGATCACAGCCCTGTAGTGTTCTACAGTAACAGATCACAGCCCTGTAGTGTTCTACAGGTAACATATCACAGCCCTGTAGTGTTCTACAGTAACAGATCACAGCCCTGTAGTGTTCTACAGGTAACATATCACAGCCCTGTAGTGTTCTACAGGTAACATATCACAGCCCTGTAGTGTTCTACAGTAACATATTACAGCCCTGTAGTGTTCTACAGGTAACAGAGCACAGCCCTGTAGTGTTCTACAGTAACAGAGCACAGCCCTGTAGTGTTCTACAGTAACAGATCACAGCCCTGTAGTGTTCTACAGTAACAGATCACAGCCCTGTAGTGTTCTACAGTAACATATCACAGCCCTGTAGTGTTCTACAGTAACAGATCACAGCCCTGTAGTGTTCTACAGGTAACAGAGCACAGCCCTGTAGTGTTCTACAGTAACAGATCACAGCCCTGTAGTGTTCTACAGTAACATATTACAGCCCTGTAGTGTTCTACAGTAACAGATCACAGCCCTGTAGTGTTCTACAGGTAACAGAGCACAGCCCTGTAGTGTTCTACAGTAACAGATCACAGCCCTGTAGTGTTCTACAGTAACAGATCACAGCCCTGTAGTGTTCTACAGTAACAGATCACAGCCCTGTAGTGTTCTACAGTAACAGATCACAGCCCTGTAGTGTTCTAATGCTGAGCTATCAACAGTAACATATGATCCGTAACATTTTAAAACCACTTTATCACTAGAACGGCACAGGAATTGTTTGATGAATACTCTGACATTGGCCTGTCAGAAAAACAATAACAGAAGCTTACAGCTCACTGTTTTCAGACCAATTTAAAAGGTTTCATAAGACTAACAAAACAACATTGTGGGTGAAATAACAAGCTAGTTCTCAGTAGCAAAGTGTATTGAAATACCTCATCAGAGGAGGAGCCTGGAATGTAGCCACTGTACAATAGAATGGAATATGTTGTTGATGGACTCTGAATATTAGGCTACCCCACATTGTGAGATATCGATCCAATTAAACAAACCAACCAACCTAGAGGATGTTTGGGAGAGTGCTCTCATCACCATGCTGTATGCAAGTAGTATCTGGGCTGTAGAGGTGACTCTCCTTAGAGCCTGCAGTCTGTCCTGAGGGTCTCTCAGCGATGCGGCCTGCTCTCCCAGAGTCAGAAGGCCAGAGGAACCTAACCCCTTAGTGTCAGTGCTGACCACACCTGTATACCAGAGATACACAATACATTACAACATCTGTGTGAGCATTTGAACATATTTCACAGAATTTGGGCTGTATGTTTGCGTTAGTGTGAAACCTTCCCACGAACTCTCAGATTTTTTTCAGAAATCCCAGTTGAAGAATTGTAGGTTGGAGGATTGCCTTGCAGCTGATTCCCTGTTGATTCCAGAAATTCTCCAACCATGGAGTTTTGGTACAATTTGGGGATTCTGCAACCCTAGTTTGCTGCACAATGCTGTATGTGAAGTACAGTACCTTTCTGGATCATGGACCCGTCAGGGTTACTGGTGCTGTTGACCAGCGCTCCCAGCGGGTCGTTCTCTGTGAAGGGGATGGGGTCTGGCACCAGCTTCTTCTCACTCAGACCCAGAGGCCTCAGCAACACCCCAAAGTCCTCCAGCCCAGTCAGCCGGTCTGGGTCACAGTCGTCTAGCGGGCCCAGCTCCCAGTCTTCTGGGTGGGAGAAGAAGATACATTTAAAATAAATAAAAGCATGTCCCATTGAGGTATTTATTCATATTTTCCTTTAACCTTTATTTAAGACCCTTGAGGTTAGAAACCTTTTTTTGTGTGGGGGACCTGGATATGATTCACCAGATGATTCACTGTCTCCGAGCACATGGTGAATTTATTGGTTCACTGAGGCATAAGTCAGTAATAAGAGGTCAAGGGAGTCACTTAAACATATGATTCACAGAGCAGAAGAAACCGTAACAAATAGAGGGTCAAATCCTTACCATCGGAAGTGCTGTCCAGTCGGCCAATTAAATCAGAAGCAAGCCCTTTCATTCTGAGGAGAGAGGAACAGTATGCCTGTGAGTAACTGACAGACTCAACTGTTGTAGTACTTTTAACAAGCATATACAGTGTTACTATCCAGCTCGAAGGACTAGGAAAAAGAGCTTATGTGTGTGACTCCTGCACAAAAAGGCATTCTTAAGAATAAAGTGCATTTCTTACTCACCGGTCATGTTTGGATCCAATCTCCCCCAGGTTAGCTGCCAGGTACTTCTCTCTACAGGTGCTACAGAGCAGGTAGTAAGGGCTACCGGACCCACACTCCCCTCCGAACCACCCGTCCACGTATGCCCCGGTGGAGCGGTACCCTCGCCGCCCAGCGCTCTGGCCACAGCCCGGGTGATGCCTCTTCATGTGGTTGTTGAACTGCAGGGTCAGGATGTTACACAGCTCACACTGTACCATGTCATGGGGCTGGTGCTCCTCGCCCCCCTGAGGGAAACAACTACCACATCAACTGGACCGAACCAGGGTTGAGATCAATTCAACTTGAACAGGTACCTGCCTGAAATTGACTGATTTGAAATGGAATTGATTCTAACCCTGGCCTAAACCTTTTTCTCTAGTCCTATCCTACTGTTTGCTCTTTTTAACGAAGGCCATTGGGCGGCCAAAACGTCATGTTTTTAACCTAAAAGTCATTGCGCTTATATACAGTTGAAGACGGAAGTTTACATACACCTTAGCCAAATACATTTAAACTCAGTTTTTCACAATTCCTGATATCCTACTACAAATTCCATGTCTTAGGTCAGTTAGGACCACCACTTTATTTTAAGAATGTGAAATGTCAGAATAATAATAGAGAGAATGATTTATTTCAGCTTATATTTTTTTCATCACATTCCCAGTGGGTCAGAAGTTCACATACACTCAATTAGTATTTGGTAGCATTGCCTTTAAATTGTTGAACTTGGGTCAAACTTTTCCAGTAGCCTTCCACAAGATACAAACAATAATTTGGGTGAATTTTGGCCCATTCCTCCTGACAGAGCTGGTGTAATTGAGTCAGGTTTGTAGGCCTCCTTGCTCACACACGCTTTTTCAGTTCTGCACACAAATGTTCTATAGGATTGAGGTCAGGGCTTTGTGATGGCCACTCCAATAGCTTGGCTTTGTTGTCCTTAAGCCATTTTGCCAAAACATTGGAAGTATGCTTGGGGTCCTTGTCCATTTGGAAGACCCATTTGCAACCAAGGTTTAACTTTCTGACTGATGTCTTGAGATGTTGCTTCAATATATGCACATCATTTTTTTCTTCCTCATGATGCCATCTATTTTGTGAAGTGCACCAGTCCCTCCTGCAGCAAAGCACCCCCCGCACAACATGATGCTGCCACCCCCGTGCTTCACGGTTGGGATGGTGTTCTTCGGCTTGCAAGCCTCTCCCTTTTTCCTCCAAACACAATGATGGTCATCATAGCCAAACAGTTCTATTTTTGTTTCATCAGACCAGAGGACATTTCTCCGAAAAGTACAATCTTTGTCCCCATGTGCAGTTGCAAACCGTAGTCTGGATTTTTTTAAGGCGGTTTTCGACCAGTGGCTTCTTCCTTGTTGAGCGGCCTTTCAGGTTATGTCGATATAGGACTTGTTTTACTGTGGATATAGATACTTTTGAACCGATTTCCTCCAGCATCTTCACAAGGTATTTGCTGTTGTTCTGGGATTGATATGCACTTTTTTCGCACCAAAGTACGTTCATCTGTAGGAGACAGAACGCATCTCCTTCCTGAGCGGTATGACGGCTGCGTGGTCCCATGGTGTTTATACTTGCGTACTATTGTTTGTACAGATGAACGTGGTACCTTCAGGCGTTTGGAAATTGCTCCCAAGGATGAACCAGACTTGTGGAGGTCTACAATTTGTTTTCTGAGGTCTTGGCTGATTTCTTTTGATTTTCTCATGATGTCAAGCAAAGAGGCACTGAGTTTGAAGATAGGCCTTGAAATACATCCACAGGTACACCTCCAATTGACTCAAATGATGTCAATTAGCCTATCAGAAGCTTCTAAATCCATGACATAATTTTCTGGAATTTTCCAAGCTGTTTAAAGGCACAGTCAATTTAGTGTATGTAAACTTCTGACCCACTGGAATTGTGACACAGTGAATTATAAGTGAAATAATCTGTCTGTAAACAATTTTTTGAAAAATTACTTGTGTCATGCACAAAGTAGATGTCCTAACCGACTTGCCAAAACTATAGTTTGTCAACAAGAAATTTGTGGAGTGGTTGAAAAGCGAGATTTAATGACTTCAACCTAAGTGTATGTAAACTTCCAACTTCAACTGTATATTTCCCGGATCTGTGATTGTGAAATGTGATGTAGTACCTCGACCATCCAGAGGGTGTCTCTCTCCGAGCTGATGAACTCTCTAAACTGTAGCTCCTCGTAGGGCTCTTCATGGTAGGGGTCATCCATGTACCCCAACTCTGACTCCTCCTCAGCAGCGAAGGGGTGCGTCTCCGCCCGCTCCGGCCACTCAGACACCCCTGGATCCTGCCTGTACAGCGGTGGGATGGGGTTGGGGGACGGAGAGTCTGAATGAAGAAAGGATGGTGGTGGAAATATAGTAGGTTAGCAAGAAGAACAAGAGTCACAATATACAGTACATGACTGTCTCTGACTAGTCATTTCTACCTTCTTTTTTACACTTAAAAAGACAGATAGCTGCCCAGAGGATAACATATGAAAGACAGATAGCTGCCCAGAGGATAACATATGAAAGACAGATAGCTGCCCAGAGGATAACATATGAAAGACAGATAGCTGCCCAGAGGATAACATATGAAAGACAGATAGCTGCCCAGAGGATAACATATGAAAGACAGATAGCTGCCCAGAGGATAACATATGAAAGACAGATAGCTGCCCAGAGGATAACATATGAAAGACAGATAGCTGCCCAGAGGATAACATATGAAAGACAGATAGCTGCCCAGAGGATAACATATGAAAGACAGATAGCCCCCCCAGAGGATAACATATGAAAGACAGATAGCCCCCACAGAGGATAACATATGAAAGACAGATAGCTGCCCAGAGGATAACATATGAAAGACAGATAGCCCCAGAGGATAACATATGAAAGACAGATAGCCCCAGAGGATAACATATGAAAGACAGATAGCCCCACAGAGGATAACATATGAAAGACAGAAAGCCCCCCAGAGGACGCTCTGTTAGGTCAGAACGCTCAGATCAAACCTACTTTTCGGGCCAGAGCGTCCAGTGTGCGCTCCAGTGTGCGCTCCAAATTTACGAACGGCCAATCTGACAACGCTCTGAGTTTACTAACGCCCAGAGCACACTCTGGCACTCCAGATTAAATTTACGAACACACCCGTAGTATAAACCAGCCTTTAGTCTTGAAATCGTTGGATGTTTAGGACATTGCCTCACATGTGAATCCTTAAAGAGGATAACATATGAAAGCATTGTCCAGCACTTTGCTTAATGCCCCTCAATCCACACAGAATCCTTTCCTAACACCAGCAAGGCAGAGTTGTCTGCATACAGCAGGAGCAGTAGAGGTCCTAGTACGAGCCCCGAGAGACACCACATGATGTCGCAGACAGAGAGCTTCAGGTCAGCTAGCCAAATATCTTCCTGTTGGAGGTTGTGCTGACCTGCTCTCCTGAAGGAGGTTCTGTGCCCCAAGCTGGAGCGCTGGCGTCTGGCCGGGGGAGGCCTGTTCCTGGTCAGGTGGACATCTAGGAAGTTCTCCCTCTCCACCAGGTCCAGCCCCGCCAGCAGACTGCAACACAATTACATAACAGTAACTAATCTTCCAACTCAACCAAGCCAACACAATCTTTATTCACAGAAACATTGTATTGATCTCAATCTTGATCTCTCGAACTGACTTGCTTCTTAAATTTTTCTTTAAAGAATTATATTGAATTGATGGCAGATTAATCGACACAGCTCTACTGCCCTTAATAACACATGGCTGAGTCATCGACACAACTCTACTGCCCTTAATAACTCATGGCTGATTAATCGACACAGCTCTACTGCCCTTAATAACTCATGGCTGATTAATCGACACAGCTCTACTACCATTAATAACACAAGACTGATTAATCGACACAGCTCTACTAGCCTTAACTCATGGCTGATAAATTGACAGCTCTACTACCCTTAATAACACATGGCTGATTCATCGACACAGCTCTACTACCCTTAATAACATATGGCTGATTCATCGACACAGCTCTACTACCCTTAATAACACATGGCTGATTCATCGACACAGCTCTACTACCCTTAATAACTCATGGCTGATTAATAGACACAGCTCTACTACCCTTAATAACTCATGGCTGATTAATCGACACAGCTCTACTACCCTTAATAACTCATGGCTGATTAATCGACACAGCTCTACTACCCTTAATAACTCATGGCTGATTAATTGACAGCTCTACTACCCTTAATAACTCATGGCTGATTAATTGACAGCTCTACTACCCTTAATAACTCATGGCTGATTAATTGACAGCTCTACTACCCTTAATAACTCATGGCTGATTAATTGACAGCTCTACTACCCTTAATAACTCATGGCTGATTAATAGACACAGCTCTACTAGCCTTAATAACTCATGGCTGATTAATAGACACAGCTCTACTAGCCTTAATAACTCATGGCTGATTAATTGACAGCTCTACTACCCTTAATAACTCATGGCTGATTAATTGACAGCTCTACTACCCTTAATAACTCATGGCTGATTAATTGACAGCTCTACTACCCTTAATAACTCATGGCTGATTAATTGACAGCTCTACTACCCTTAATAACTCATGGCTGATTAATAGACACAGCTCTACTACCCTTAATAACTCATGGCTGATTAATAGACACAGCTCTACTAGCCTTAATAACTCAATTGATAAAAAAAGAAAGAAAACAAAAAGGTTGTTTTTGTGTCTGACCTTTCGTTGGGTTCGCTGGTGGGGGCCTCGGGGCACTGGACGGTCTCCGGTCCGTCAGGGGAGGGGGTTTCAGTTGTGGAGGCTCCTGCTGGCTGGCTCTCCGTCTGCAGCTCCTCAGTCAGGGGGTGCTCCAACATCCAGCTAGCCAGCACCTCGATGGTCCGCGAGTCTACCTCGCCTGCCACACCTGGGGTCAAAGGTCAAGGAGAGGTAAGAGATCAAGTCCAAGTGAGGGGACACAGGCCCTTTTTAAAAGGGGGATATTGCATAAAGGCAATGACAATATAAGTCAAAGTCAATCATTTGAAAGGGACACATTACACAGAGTGTTAGATTGGAACGTCTGTGATGGAAGTACATTCAATCCAAACTAATATGGGGAAGAAGGACGACAGTACTAGGGAAGGAGAAAAGAAGTCAAACAAAAGTGTGAGAGAGACAGAGAGTGAGGGTCCTATTCAATCTAATTCAACGACAAGGTTCATAGGATAAGCATAAAATAGAATTTGTATTGAAAACATGCATGTGCGGATTCATGTGCTTAACCAAACAGTGGTGTTTACAATTAACCTGAACTGTATATGAATCAATATCAATATCTAAAATGCTTTCTCACTATACAGTAAAATTAGATCAAGTAGTCCAGAAACTTGGTTAACAGGGCTTAATTGAGAAGGAGACAGACAGATTTGAGTGGGGTACAGTATGCCAAGGAGAGGGAACAGAAAATTACCAGTTGTATCACCATGAGCCTATCATTTCACATATTTGCTGGCTGGTTTGAAAAAGTTAAATTCATGAATCACGATATATAATTTTACGATTATAATCGAAGGAAAAAAATGCCGAACAACATCTCTGAATCATAATATACTAGTGTCTATTGTAATCAGGAGTTGGAACCGGTTCAGGGAACAAAACCAAAAACCAGCAAAGAACAACATTTTTAGAGGAACAGAATCAGAACCGGGAAGGAAAGTGATCTATACTGTTCCGGAACAGAACCATTATTTCAAAAGCATGGGAACCGGTTAATAAAGTTATTTTATGTTTCAGGATTTTTTGCAGTGTGTGTGCAGGTTACCTGCCCCTCCCTCTCCGAAGCATAGGCTACTGTATCCTATATATCATATCAGCGTGATTCAGAAATTAGAGAGCGATGTTTTTATTAGAGAAGAATGGAATTAACTTTCTCAATGCTAGTTAAGGATACTATAGTTATCACGGTTCACATTGGATTTATTAACTACAAAAAGGTATTTTTTAATTCTGGTGCCTCTCTGCACACACAAGCTTGTTAGCTAGCTACAGTAGCTCTTGTCCAACATTACGCCAACTCTCGGGAGATCAAAGACATTTTAAAGTTCCTCCATAGAAGTCACTCCTCCATTAGGTATAATTCTGTGGACCTAATTCATATAACGCATGTCATAACAAGATTCCCAGCGCTTCAAGCCAAGCCTCTCTCGCTCTCTCCACACCAGAAAAAAAGTTCAGTTGCATCTCACGCCCTACACGTGTCTGTCCATCATGAAAACAACTATAGCTTTCCCGCATCATAGCAAGCTGCTCTATCTGCACTGATTGGTGAAGTAATTTAACGTCAAGCTAAATGTAAAAAAAAACATAGGTTTCTGAGGTTTAAAAAAAAAAAAAAATATATATATATATATATATATATATATACATATATATAAACGGTAACTTGTTTTGGGTTCGAATCGGTTCAGAACTTTATTTTCCTTGTCAGAACAGTGGAATGGAATGAAAAAAACAATGGTTATTTTCAGAACGAAATGATTGGAAAATTATTTTGGTTCCAACCCCTGATTGTAAAATACTAGTATCTATTCTACGACACGTTTCAATAGACCGCATGCAAAGAGGAAAGACATAAAAGTAGGCCTAAAAGAAAGAAACCCAAACCCCTCTGGAAAAGCAGGAACTAGCCTACAACACAGAAAGCGGATGGAGCACAGTACACACCACACTAAACACACAGAGCGCAGCAACAGCAATACCTGCTGCCTCCATGGCCTTGTAGACATGTCTCATAGAGAAGCCCATTTCTAGTAAGCGGACTGGGACAAACATTTGAGGCCGTTCTAGAAATTGAGGAGAAAAAAGGTAAAAGAAAAACAAGCCAACAAATCTGTCATCGACAGTAAAATGTTTGACATGTCATCATACAATGAAGGCAACGACAACTTCCTATCGCGCTGAAATGCAAAAGTAATTTCAGTAGTGATATACTATTTAATGTTTAATATTTTGAATACATATGCTAACATTTATAAAAACCTGGTTTTGCTTTGTCATTATGAGGTATTGTGTGTAGATTGATGAGGGAAAAAAATATGTAATCAATTTTAGAATAAAACGTGGAAAAAGGGAAGGGGTCTGAATACTTTCTGAATGCGCTGTATGTACTACAGTAACAGTTGTATTAAGCACTCAAAGTCCCTACAAACAAAAAAAGTGTATTTATTTTACCACAGGAAGATATCTAAATTGATTTGCAGAACAGTGTGAACTCATTGAGCAGGCTGCACCTTTCCCAAAACAATTGTCACCATCCTAAAGTTATTTGGTTTTATATAGAAAGGACTGAATGAATTTTCCATGTAGAGGGCTTCTATTTATGACTGTTCATTTTCAACACAAATTCATGGTTCCATTCAAGCAATGTGAGAAGATGACAAACCGATTTTCATGCACGCATCAATCAACTCTTCATATACAAATAAACAAACCCATTCAATGACAGCAAATCCACAAACTCTGGTTGTCAAAATCAAGCACCCATAACAAAAATAGCCAGAGTAATGAACATTAGCTGGACATGTCATTCAACATGCCATGACATGCAACAGGCAGACATAAAGTTCCCCGTGAGCAATACAGTATCTATCCTGTCCTGTTATTGACAAGGCGGGGTTGATTTGTAGCCTGCTCTCAGATCTGTCTGCACTGTATAGCCAACTGCAAACATTTCTGGGACCAGGCTAGTTGGTCCGTGTTGCTGTGTGACCGGTTCTCTTATTGAATGAGATGGGCAGCACACCATAAAAGGCTGTTTATACATGCAGATCAATTCTGATCTTTAGCCACTAATTGGTCTTTTAACCAATCAGATCAGATCTTTTGCCAATATTTGGGCAAAATATCAGAATTGGGCTGCCTGTCTAAACGCAGCCAAATTGCCTTCAATCTCTACAAGCGTTTTTCTTACCCGCGCCACGGCTCCTGGCCTGAGTATTAGCACAGGGCTCCATGAAGCTGGTCTGCTGCTCTGTGAAGCCCTCACAGGAAGACGAGGTGACCAGGCCGAAGCCTGGGCCTGGACCGTGCAACATGGGGGGGTTATTAACCAGGCCAGCCAGGGTAGGGAACCGTGCTAACACCATCCGCCTAGAGGAAGCCAAGCCAACAACACAGTGGTAGTGGGCTGCATTTAGCACAAAGACAGCTGAGATACAGAGGCACCGCTGGTTGTGTGTTAGGACCAGAAGTTCCTGGACAGAGGGAGCCCACAGAATGGAGTACAGTGACAATAGAGGCTTCCAATTCTCTTCATAGCCTCATCATCAGAGGTAGAAAACGTTTGTTACATTTAACATGTAGGGCCGATTGCTCCATTGAAAACGTCCAGGAAACCGGCTCATAGAGTTGAACTGTGCTGTAAGTCTGCTTGTCTTTGGGAAGCCGGCAGTTAGATCAGAGCCAGGCTGGGTTGCACCAGAGCTGAAGCCTTGGGAGGGTTAGACAGAGCACAGTCTCATTTCACACACTCACCACCACTCAGAGTCTTCTGTGTCTCAGACGAGCTGCCGACTGATATGGATCTGGAGCAAGAACATCAACAACCCAGGCTGTCAATGGAAAGTGTGTGCGTGCGTGCGTGCGTGTGCGCATGTGTGTGTGTGTGTACCCTGAAAAGAACTGAGAACTACTGTGATTCAGACATTAACCTTCATTAATGACTAAACGTACCATAACATAGAAATAAAACGCCATAGATTATATTTCTATGTATGGATCTGTACTCACTGCAGGAGGTTGATGGGGAGGAAGGGGTTAAAGTTCTCCAGGCCATCAGCCTGCAGCGCAGAGAGCAGAGAAGCAGCCAGGTCATTGGTGGAGGACGAGGCAGAGGCTCCGTTTGATTGGCCGAAGATGGCGGTGCCCTCTGACCCCGTGCTGTAGAGAGACACAGAGCTGGAAGACTTTGACAACGGCTGGGACGAGGAGTGGTGACCAGGCTCTACAGGGAGAAATTAGAGAAAAGTATTTTAATTGTTCTTCAGCGGTAGCAACAAGCTGAATTGCAAAAACTTCAAATAAAAAAAACAAGAATTTCGTACCACTCGTTAAGCTTAACCTTACGTCTATTCTGAACATTAAATTTCTATAACTCAATAATAACAGTACTAGTACCCTTCCGGTCTTTGGCTCCTTTGTCCTCCTGCAGTCTGTTGAGAGTTCCTTTGAAGATGATGACCTGAGCTCTCTCTAGGTCCGACAGGGCCACACTCTGTTTGATAGGGCAGGGTCGCACAGCCCACTTCACCATGCTCCGCACCATAAACTGGAGCACAGACCTAGGAACACCATCATGGAAATACTGGAATTCAACAACAGTGTTATGCAAGATTGTTTTTAACTGTATATGTAAATGTCATTTTATTTGGGTATTTGAAAAGCACTCTATGAATCATATATATATATATATATACGTATTATATTATGAAATTGTTTTTGAAAAATAAATTCAAAATCAATCGACCTCATTTCAGCAGCGTTGCTGTCTTCTCCGGCCGGGGCAGGGCTCAAACCAGAGCCCCCTGGCTTAGCCTGGTCAGGGCTGGTACTGGTCAGGATGGCAGCAGTAGAGGGGTCTTGATGCTTTGGCACCAGCAGCAGGTCAGTAAACCTCCCACAGCTGAGGATGACAGCCAGGGACTTTAAGGCTCCCAGCAGGAGGTAGGAAACCCTTACAGCCCTGAGCTCCAGGGAGAAGACATCTGGCTGGGGCTTGGTCTGATGGGGGGTGGGGGTCGGTAGGGTTGGGGTAGGAGTTGGGGGGCAGGAGGACGAGGTACTACCCTCCTCTGGATCGTCACAGGACTCTGAGAGAGCTCTAGTTGGGGACGGGTGATTGTTCCTCTCCCTCTCTCTTTCCCTCTCCTCCCTCTCCTCTGTTAGCCCTGTGCCTCTTTCAATGTCATCATCGTCCATCATGACACGGGCAATGTCTTCATCTAGCCTGCGTTCCAGCACGCTCCGCGGTATGCTCCATCCCTCCTCTTCCTGCTCTGAGGAGCAGCTCTTCCTGGTTCTCCCTGCGCCTCCTCCTCGTCCCCGGGCCTCCTCCTGCTCCTCCAGGAGGCCGGTCAGGAAGATCAGGTCTAAGAGGACAGAGGGTTTGAGGCCTCGGAATCTGCTGACGTCACACTGGGGCACGTCACAGGGCTCCAAGGAGGAGAGTGGGGTGTCGCTGGGTGACCAAGAATTCAGGAAGCTTTGGTTAGTGGTGAGAGAACCAGGACATGAAACAGATGGAGAGGGAGGGAGGGAGGGAGGGAGGGAGGGAGGGAGGGAGGGAGGGAGGGAGGGAGGGAGGGAGGGAGGGAGGACAAAAAGAAGAAGAGAAACAAAAAGAAGGAAGAAAAAGGAAAGGTAAGAAGGGTAAAGTAGGTAACCAAGGGAAAGACAGATGATTAAAACAGAACAGAAATAAACAGAAAATAAAGACCGACATGCACAACAGAACAGGATGGAACTGGAGACAGACAGACAGAACAGGATGGAACTGGAGACAGACAGACAGAACAGGATGGAACTGGAGACAGACAGACAGAACAGGATGGAACTGGAGACAGACAGACAGAACAGGATGGAACTGGAGACAGAGAACAGGATGGAACTGAAGAAAGACAGACAGACAGAACAGGATGGAACTGGAGACAGACAGACAGAGAACAGGATGGAACTGGAGACAGACAGACAGACAG
Source organism: Brachymystax lenok tsinlingensis (assembly GCA_030435695.1). Taxonomy (NCBI): domain Eukaryota; kingdom Metazoa; phylum Chordata; class Actinopteri; order Salmoniformes; family Salmonidae; genus Brachymystax; species Brachymystax lenok. Next base: position 7,970,438 of record CM059795.1, on the reverse strand, counting down.
ACAGAGAACAGGATGGAACTGGAGACAGACAGACAGACAGACAGACAGACAGACAGAGAACAGGATGGAACTGGAGACAGACAGACAGACAGGGCTAGAGATGAATTAATGATACCGATCTTGTAAGATCTATTGTTGCTTTGCTATCACAAAATAATAAAATATAACAGCACTGTGCATGAAAACAATTCTCTACAGTTGAGTGTGTGTGTGTAATCTGTACTGTAATACCTGACAGAGAGGTCAGCCTCCTCCCATTGAAGCTTGGCTAGGGGGCTTCCTTCCTTCAGTACCCCCAGCAGGGTGGCCCTTCTCCCACTGGGTTTATGCAGGCAGAGCCCCCCTGCCCGGAGCCCACTGTCCACTCCTCCGATCAGGGCCAGCACCGGCCACACCTCAGAGCACAAAGCTCCCAGCTGGGTCTCAGAGAGGCCTGAGGGTCCCGTCACCAAGTCCCCTGGGTCTACAGTCTCCTCTCCAACACAGCTCCCAACCTGCTCCTTGTCCTTCTCCCTTTCATCAATTCCTTTAGGTCTCGGGCCTGCTGAATTAACAGGGACAGATAAGAAATCAGATAAAGAAACTCGTTGTTGAATAGTGATAGTAGTACTTTTCATCTTTTTAAGGCTACATTTTTAAAATTTACATTTTAGTCAGAGATAGACTGAAGCAGAACACACATCACGATCATAGCATAGTAAAAACTTCTTCAAATACCACTAGCCTTCCAGACAATGCTGAATAGCTACAGTTAGTTTGAGCTCTTTCTCTATTCTGTGAATGTATTCAGGTGTGTAAATGTGTGACTTGTTTTGGTAATCAGTGGCTGTATTGGAGAGGGAGGGGTTTCATCTCTTTTGTGAGTGTATATAACCAGCTTCTCAGCCTCCATCTCAGTGTACTTCATTCTATATCTAGAATATATAGAATATCTATATATTCTATATCTAGAGGACTCCTGATATCTCAAGTATAATTTTATTTGTCTTTATTTGTTGGGGTCTAGTACATTCTTTTTCCTAGCTAGGACCAACTACTTAAAGGGCTGCCTGTCTTCCCAGTAGTCTACTTGGTGTGGGATCTGCTGCCTGTCTTCCCAGTAGTCTACTTGGTGTGGGATCTGCTGCCTGTCTTCCCAGTAGTCTACTTGGTGTGGGATCTGCTGCCTGTCTTCCCAGTAGTCTACTTGGTGTGGGATCTGCTGCCTGTCTTCCCAGTAGTCTACTTGGTGTGGGATCTGCTGCCTGTCTTCCCAGTAGTCTACTTGGTGTGGGATCTGCTGCCTGTCTTCCCAGTAGTCTACTTGGTGTGGGATCTGCTGCTTGTCTTCCCAGTAGTCTACTTGGTGTGTGATCTGCTGCCTGTCTTCCCAGTAGTCTACCTACCTGGTGTGTGATCTGCTGCCTGTCTTCCCAGTAGTCTACTTGGTGTGTGATCTGCTGCCTGTCTTCCCAGTAGTCTACTTGGTGTGGGATCTGCTGCCTGTCTTCCCAGTAGTCTACTTGGTGTGGGATCTGCTGCCTGTCTTCCCAGTAGTCTACTTGGTGTGGGATCTGCTGCCTGTCTTCCCAGTAGTCTACTTGGTGTGGGATCTGCTGCCTGTATTCCCAGTAGTCTACTTGGTGTGGGATCTGCTGCCTGTCTTCCCAGTAGTCTACTTGGTGTGGGATCTGCTGCCTGTATTCCCAGTAGTCTACTTGGTGTGTGAACTGCTGACTACTCATCATTTGCAGATAGTTGTTGACACATCAACCAGGATCAAGGGGCAGGGCAATGTGTGACTTGTTTTGGTAATCAGTGGGGGGAGTGGTTTCACCTCTCCTAGCCAATCAGCAATTAGTACAGGGAGGTGTGCTCTCCACTTCTGCTAAGCAATTGGCAATTAGTGTTAGTTCTTCAGTCTCCCCTGGTTTCTCAGTGGCAGCTGTAAGTTCTTCCGAGTTGTTCTGCAGAGTTGATCGTGGAAGGCTCCACACCACTCTCTCAGTATCTTACCTAGTTATTTACAGATTCTCATTTTGCTCTTTTGTAGCTCTGTGTGTTTTCTATGCCTGTTCGCTCCTCTCCCTGTAGGCTTTACAGACGCTCCTCACCTCTCGGCTGCTACCCTTATAATTTAGTGTACCCCGCACGCACAAACCATGGAATTCTCGGGTCTCTGGCAGCGCTTGGAACTGCCGATCTGCGATCAAGAACGCAGAGATCATCTCAGCCTCTGCTGCCCTTCAGTCTCTTGACTTGGCCCTGACGGAGACCGGGATCACCCCAGGGAACACTGCTACTCCAGCTGCTCTTTCTTCATCTGGCTGTTTTCTCTCTGAGTCCGAGAGCATCTGGTCGTCGCGCTGGTGGCACAGGTTTACTCATTTCTCCCTCACCTGTCCATCTCCTCATTTGAATTCCACACTGTCACTTGTCCACTCACGCTTAACATTGTCATCTATCGACCACCAAGTAACCTTGGAGAGTTCCTCAATGAGATTAACACCCTGATAAGCTAATTTCCTGACGATGGTTCACCGCTCTTCGTACTTGGCGACTTCAACCTCCCGACATCTGCCTTCGAATTCATTTATTTCCCCTCCTTGCCTGATTTGACCTCACCCTTTCCCAATCCCCTCCAACTCAAAGCAGGCAATACGCTTGACCTGATCTTTACTAGAGGCTGCTCGCCTCCTAATCTCACTGCAGGTTTCAGATCACTACTTTTGATTTCCTTTTCTGTCTCCCTTTCCTCCAACCCGAACCACTCAGCCGCTACCCAGGTGGCCATGCGCGGACGCAATCTTCTCTCTCTCCCACTACTCTTTCCTCTTCTATCCTATCATCTCTCCCTTCTGCTAAATCCTTCTCCCTCCTGTCTCCTGATTCTGCCACTTCGACCCTACTCTCCTCATCTTATGATTCGCACTGTCCCCCCGCCTGCTCCATTGCGAGCTTACAGGGCTGTGGACAATTGAGCAAAAATGGAGGAAACTAAACTTCCAGAGGACCTATTATCCTTTCAGTCCCTTGTCTTCCTCTGTATCTGCTGCTAAAGCCACTTTCTATCACAACATTTCAAGCTTCTGCCTCTAACCCTATGAAACTCTTTTTTATTTCTCCCCCTCCCTCTGCGGACGACTTTGTCAACCACTTTGAAAAAAAGGTTGATGACATCCGCTGCTCATTCACTCAGCCTATTAAGTCCACTGGTCTCAACTCACACAGAACTACCCTAAGCCTTGACCTCTTTCAAATCTCTCTCTTGACTAGTGAGGTCTGGCCTCCAGACAACCTGCCATCCTCCCTTCTCCAGACCATCTCTGGAGACCTTCTCCCATTCCTCATCAACTCATCCCTCACCACTGGCTGCGTCCCTTCTGACTTCAAAACGGCCCGAGTTGCTCTCCTCTTCAAGTAACCAACACTCTAATCATCTGACATCAAACTATAGACCTGTATCCCTTTCCAAAACACTTGAGGGTGCTGTCTCTGATCAACTTTCTCATCTCAGAATGATCTTCTTGACCCTAACCAGTCAGGCTTCAAGACGGGTCACTCAACCGAGACTGCTCTTCTCTGTGTCAGAGGCTCTCCGCACTGCCACAACTGATTATCTCTCCTCTGTTCTCATCCTCCTAGATCTATCTGCTGCCTTCAACACCGTGAACCATCAGATCCTCCTCTCCACCCTCTCAGGGCTGGGTGTCTCAGGCTCTGCACACTCTTGGATTGCATCCAACCTAGCAGGTCTCTCCTACCAGGTGACGTGGAGAGGATCTGTGTCTGCACCACGTACTCGTGTCCCCCAGGGCTCGGTTCTAAGCCCTCTCCACTTCTCTCTATACACCAAGTCAGTTGGCTCTGTCATATCCTCACATGATCTCTCCTATCATTGCTATGCGGGTGACACTTAAATACTTTTCTCCTTCTGACACCCAGGTGGGGACATGCATCTCTGCGTGCCTGGCAGACATCTCATCTTGGATGTCTGCCCACCACATCAAGCTCAACAAGACGGAACTGCTCTTCCTCGCAGGGAATGCCTGCTCGCTCAAATACCTCTCCGCCAGTGTCACCCTTCCAGAGTGCAAAGAACCTTGGTGGGACCCTGGACAACACCCTGTTGTTCTCTGCGAACATCAAAGCAGTGACTCAGTCCTGCAGGTTCATGCTCTACAACATCCGTAGAGTACAACCCTACCTCACACTGGAAGTGGCGCAGTTCTGTCTTCTCGCTCCTACGCACACTCCACTGGCTTCCAGTCTAAGCTTACATCCACACAACTAAGACTGTGGTGCTTACCTACAGAACAACGAGAGGAACTGCCCCTCCCTACCTTCAGGCTAAGCTCAAACCCTACACCCAAACCTCAGGTCTCTTGGCACTCGCGCTCAGCCCAGTCCAAGCTCTTCTGTCCTGGCACCCCAATGTTGGAACCAGCTTCCCCCTGAAGCTAGGACAGCAAAGTCCCTGCCCATCTCCCCGAAAACCTACCTCTTCAAACAGTATCTTAAATAATCCTCCTCACCTCGACCCCTCCCTCAAAGAAAAGAATACTAAAATAACATCCAGCACTTGATAGATACGTTGAGGAAAAATGTACTTTCTATGCCAGTGATATGTAGTTGTCCTACTTCGCTATTTTAAGCTGAATGCACTAAGTCACTCTGGATAAGAGCGTCTGCTAAATGACTAAAAAGCTAAATGTATCATACTGCTAGTGTGTGCGCCCAGTGGCTGACCATGTTTGACGGTCCCCAGGCCTCCCTCCTTCATGAGCGGTCCTATGAGCTCCAGCCGGCTCTGCATGTGCTGGTTGATGTGTTGTGTCCAGTAGCCGTCACACTGGTGCAGCCTGCGGAGGAGCTGAACCGTGGCCTCCAGCAGTACTGTGGTGCGGGGGGAACACAGGGGTTCACCAGGCAGCAGGTCACTGGGCATGCCTCTCATCTGGAGGTCACACAACGCCACCTAGGGGTAGTGGCGAGTCCTACTTTAGTCCATTGAAAGCAGAGTGATGGCGTTATGCTTGTAATGAAACATTTTGAAGATACTATCTTGTATTAAGAGACAATTAAAGACACACACCCACCTTCTCTCCAGGGTTGCTGCTGTAGAATAACACACAAGGGTACAACTCCGTGGCCTCCACACCTTCAAAAGCCAGCTTAGGCTCCTGTCAACAAGACACAGTATTAGGCATGTCCTAATGATATTCAAACAAATATCCTATGCCTGCCAGCAACAACTGTCATGGAAATGGACAATAAAAGTATGGTAATAATTGCCTTTTTAAACTGAATTGAATAGGGTTGAATGTAATTCCCTTCCTCCCCAGGCTGTACAGTATACAGACCTTGTTGTTCTTTGCAAAAGAGATGGTCCTAGCCTCCATGTCCAGGATGCAGGTGATGGTGTCTCCCTGAGTGAAGGATGGCAGGGCCCGGCCCAGCTCCCCTCCGTGGTACAGACTACCGCTGTAGGCCCGGTACAGCCACATGTCTGTGGTGGTGCGGTGGTTGTAGTCCCGGATGGGCCAGCGAGACACCCCGATACAGGTGCCCTCGTTCCCTTTGTTCTCCTTGGTGATGTTGAACTGGAGGAGGGTGATGAAGAGGTGGAATGAGGAGGATACAATGTTGCCCGGTTTCATGATTTAGGCAACTTAACTTGCTACCAAATTAGCATATGTTTTAATCAGTGTGCATGTCTGACATCGTCATTGTCGTCAAACTGTACAGAATCACTTGTCTACAAATCACGTTGCATCCTAAATACCTCTACTCAGTATGATCAAGATGACCTCAATTGCATTGACTAACCGGTGCCCCCGCACATAGACTCTGTACTGGTACCCCCTGTATTAGAGGTTGACTGATTAATTAGGGCCGTTTTCAAGTTTTCAGAACAAATCAGTAATCGGCCGTTTTGGACGCCGATTACATTGCAATCCACGAGGAAACAGCGTGGCAGGCTGACCACCTGTTACGCGAGTGCAGCTTCAAAAGGACCTTGTGGCTGCAAAGAGCCACGGTAAGTTGCTAGCTAGCATTAAAATTATCTTATAAAAAACAATAAATCTTCACATAATCACTAGTTAACTACACATTGTTAATATTACTAGGTTAACTAGCTTGTCCTTTTCACAAATGTACCTAACCATAAACATCAATGCCTTTCTTAAAATCAATAAACAGAAGTATATATTTTTTTAAACCTGCATATTTAGTTAAAATAAATTAATGTTAGCAGGCAATATTAACTAGGGAAATTGTGTCACTTCTCTTGCGTTCAGTGCAAGCAGAGTCTGGGTATATGTAGCAGTTTGGGCCGCCTGGCTCATTGCGAACTGTGTGAAGACCATTTCTTCCTAACAAAGACCGGAATTAATTTGCCAGAATTTGACATAATTATGACATAACATTGAAGGTTGTTCAATGTAACAGCAATATTTAGACTTATGGTTGTCACCCGTTCTATAAAATACGGAACGGTTCGTATTTCACTGAAAGAATAAACGTTTTGTTTTTCGAAATGATAGTTTCCGGATTTGACCATATTAATGACCAAAGGCTCGTATTTCTGTGTTTATTATATTATAATTAAGTCTATGATTTGATATTTGATGGAGCAGTCTGACTGAGTGGTGGTAGGCAGCAGCAGGTTCGTAAGCATTCATTCAAACAGCACTTTACTGCGTTTGCCAGCAGCTCTTCGCAATGCTTAACTCATAGCGCTGTTTATGACTTCAAGCCTATCAACTCCCGAGATTAGGCTGGCAATACTATAGTGCCTATAGTCAAAGGTATATGAAATACAAATGGTATAGAGAGAAATAGTTGACGCGTCATAACTCCTATAATAACTACAACCTAAAAATTCTTAACTGGGAATATTGAAGACTCATGTTAAAAGGAACCACCAGCTTTCATATGTTCTCATGTTCTGAGCAAGGAAGTTAAACGTTAGATTTTTTACATGGCACATATTGCACTTTGACTTTCATCTCCAACACTGTGTTTCTGCATTATTTAAACCAAATTGAACATGTTTCATTATTTATTTGAGCCTAAATTGATTTTATTTATGAATTATATTAAGTTAAAATAAGTGTTCATTCAGTATTGTTGTAATTGTCATTATTACAAATATATATATATATATATATATATATATATATATATATATATATATATACACACACTGCTCAAAAAAATAAAGGGAACACTTAAACAACACAATGTAACTCCAAGTCAATCACACTTCTGTGAAATCAAACTGTCCACTTAGGAAGCAACACTGATTGACAATACATTTCACATGCTGTTGTGCAAATGGAATAGACAACAGGTGGAAATTATAGGCAATTAGCAAGACACCCCCAATAAAGGAGTGGTTCTGAAGGTGGTGACCACAGACCACTTCTCAGTTCCTATGCTTCCTGGCTGATGTTTTGGTCACTTTTGAATGCTGGCGGTGCTTTCACTCTAGTGGTAGCATGAGACGGAGTCTACAACCCACACAAGTGGCTCAGGTAGTGCAGCTCATCCAGGATGGCACATCAATGCGAGCTGTGGCAAGAAGGTTTGCTGTGTCTGTCAGCGTAGTGTCCAGAGCATGGTGGCGCTACCAGGAGACAGGCCAGTACATCAGGAGACGTGGAGGAGGCCGAGGAGGGCAACAACCCAGCAGCAGGACCACTACCTCTGCCTTTGTGCAAGGAGGAGCACTGCCAGAGCCCTGCAAATGACCTCCAGCAGGCCACAAATGTGCATGTGTCTGCTCAAACGGTCAGAAACAGACTCCATGAGGGTGGTATGAGGGCCCAACGTCCACAGGTGGGGGTTGTGCTTACAGCCCAACACCATGCAGGACGTTTGGCATTTGCCAGAGAACACCAAGATTGGCAAATTCGCCACTGGCGCCCTGTGCTCTTCACAGATGAAAGCAGGTTCACACTGAGCACGTGGAGAACGTTCTGCTGCCTGCAACATCCTCCAGCATGACCGGTTTGGCGGTGGGTCAGTCATGGTGTGGGGTGGCATTTCTTTGGGGGGCCGCACAGCCCTCCATGGGCTCGCCAGAGGTAGCCTGACTGCCATTAGGTACCGAGATGAGATCCTCAGACCCCTTGTGAGACCATATGCTGGTGCGGTTGGCCCTGGGTTCCTACTAATGCAAGACAATGCTAGACCTCATGTGGCTGGAGTGTGTCAGCAGTTCCTGCAAGAGGAAGGCATTGATGCTAAGGACTGGCCCGCCTGTTCCCCAGACCTGAATCCAATTGAGCACATCTGGGACATCATGTCTCGCTCCATCCACCAACGCCACGTTGCACCACAGACTGTCCAGGAGTTGGCGGATGCTTTAGTCCAGGTCTGGGAGGAGATCCCTCAGGAGACCATCCGCCACCTCATCAGGAGCATGCCCAGGCATTGTAGGGAGGTCATTCAGGCACGTGGAGGCCACACACACTACTGAGCCTCATTTTGACTTGTTTTAAGGACATTAAATCAAAGTTGGATCAGCCTGTAGTGTGGTTTTCCACTTTAATTTTGAGTGTGACTCCAAATCCAGACCTCCATGGGTTGATAAATTTGATTTCCATTGATAATTTTTGTGTGATTTTGTTGTCAGCACATTCAACTATGTAAAGAAAAAAAGTATTTAATAAGATTATTTCATTCATTCAGATCTATAATGTGTTATTTTAGTGTTCCCTTTATTTTTTTGAGCAGTGTATATATATATATAATAAATCGGCCGATTAATCGGCATCGGCTTTTTTTGGTCCTCCAATAATCGATATCGCCGTTGAAAAATCATATTCGGTCGACCTCTACCCTGCATATAGCCTCGCAATTGTTATTTCACTGCTGCTGTTTAATTATTATATTTTTTTGTATTATTTAACTTTTTTTCTTAAAGCGTTGATGGTTAAGGGCTCGTAAGTCAGCATTTCACTGTCAGGTAATATTATTATTGTTTTTGATTAGCAATTCTGTGCCTCACCTTGCTCAAATGGATCCTCTCAAACACACTGATTATCTAGTACAGACAGTCTACCGTCATAAAAAGCAGCCTGAGGTGATGGAGTGGCAAGACGGTAGAGACGAGGCCGTACCCCTTCCCTCCTGATCCATCTTATATTATCCTGTACATTTACTCATTAAATAAAGTACTTTAATATCTCCCCCTACCTTCCATATGAAGCAGCCGGAGTTGATGGCTGTGGTGGCGAGGCCGTACCCCTTCCCTCCTGATCCATGAGACAGGACGTTGCCACTCTCCAACGAGCAGCAGATCAGCTTGTAGGGGTCAAAGGAGAAGTCCCCGATAGGAATACACTCATCATCACTCCCTGGGTCCTGGAACACAGCATGAAGATGTATACCAGTTAGCATATGCTTTTATCCTAAGTTACTTAGAGTACAGTACGTTCCTAACCCACAAACGTATAGTTAATTCATGACCAACTGAGTTACCAACTGAGATACACAGGACCACATTGCTCAAACTCAACAAACACCACACCAAGTTCATAAAATGTCCATGCTATTGTTACTGTCAATACCCTGTTGGAGCTCTCTGCTGTTTTCTCTTGGTTCTTCTTCACAGCTAAAGGCTCCTCCCACATACACACGGAGAGAAGCCCAAACAGCTGAGCAACAATCTGAAAAGGGGAGGGAGGAGAAAGAAGTGAGTAAGTTCCATTCTTTATAAATGGCAGGTACAGACAGACAGACAGTAGAATACTCTGGTGTCAGACAGACAACAGAGACAGTAGAATACTCTGGTCTCAGACAGACAGACAGTAGAATACTCTGGTCTCAGACAGACAACAGAGACAGTAGAATACTCTGGTCTCAGACAGACAACAGAGACAGTAGAATACTCTGGTCTCAGACAGACAACAGAGACAGTAGAATACTCTGGTCTCAGACAGACAACAGAGACAGTAGAGTACTCTGGTCTCAGACAGACAACAGAGACAGTAGAATACTCTGGTATCAGACAGACAACAGAGACAGTAGAATACTCTGGTCTCAGACAGACAACAGAGACAGTAGAATACTCTGGTCTCAGACAGACAACAGAGACAGTAGAATTCTCTGGTCTCAGACAGACAACAGAGACAGTAGAATACTCTGGTCTCAGACAGACAACAGAGACAGTAGAATTCTCTGGTCTCAGACAGACAACAGAGACAGTAGAATACTCTGGTCTCAGACAGACAACAGAGACAGTAGAATACTCTGGTCTCAGACAGACAACAGAGACAGTAGAATACTCTGGTCTCAGACAGACAACAGAGACAGTAGAGTACTCTGGTCTCAGACAGACAACAGAGACAGTAGAATACTCTGGTATCAGACAGACAACAGAGACAGTAGAATACTCTGGTCTCAGACAGACAACAGAGACAGTAGAATACTCTGGTCTCAGACAGACAACAGAGACAGTAGAATTCTCTGGTCTCAGACAGACAACAGAGACAGTAGAATACTCTGGTCTCAGACAGACAACAGAGACAGTAGAGTACTCTGGTCTCAGACAGACAACAGAGACAGTAGAATACTCTGGTCTCAGACAGACAGACAGTAGAATACTCTGGTCTCAGACAGACAACAGAGACAGTAGAATACTCTGGTCTCAGACAGACAACAGAGACAGTAGAATACTCTGGTCTCAGACAGACAGACAGTAGAATACTCTGGTCTCAGACAGACAGACAGTAGAATACTCTGGTCTCAGACAGACAACAGAGACAGTAGAATACTCTGGTCTCAGACAACAGAGACAGTAGAATACTCTGGTCTCAGACAGACAACAGAGACAGTAGAATACTCTGGTCTCAGACAGACAACAGAGACAGTAGAATACTCTGGTCTCAGACAGACAACAGAGACAGTAGAATACTCTGGTCTCAGACAGACAACAGAGACAGTAGAATACTCTGGTCTCAGACAGACAACAGAGACAGTAGAATACTCTGGTCTCAGACAGACAACAGAGACAGTAGAATACTCTGTGGTCTCACCTGTTCAATCTGTGCTGTATCAGAACAGGCCGGTAACAGACCTTCTAGAATGTGGAAGGCTAGCAGTTTGGTTCTCAAGTTCCGGAATCGTGGAGAACCTAATGGAAACGTCACATCTTCATTTCAAGCAGCTGATCAAATTATATTTCATAAACATTTTAAAAGGTGATACAAGTGCAGAGACATGACACGTCCCCGTAATATTCTGAATTACAATTTTCTGCAGTGTAAAGAGAGACAAAACTGAGTTGTTGATTCCGTTCAGCCCTTACCCGAAGAGCACTTGTGTGAGACGATGGTCATGAGTGGATCGATCCACTTGATGAAGGCAGAGACTCTCTTGGTCACTCGTAGCGATAGGATACGCCTCAGGAATACCAAGAAGTCAGCGAGCTGAGACTCAATGACTCTACTGCTCCGCGCCACCTCCATCCCTACAGAGAAATGTAAACTGTGAAGGTTCATCCCACCTGACATTATGTCCACTCCAGCTAACATCTCATACTGGGCCACAACAATGGCGTTAAGGACTACTTTTACAAGGAACAGTGAATACCCCTTTTAACACTCAGAACACACACACACACATATTAAAGTCATAACCGACCTGTCAGGTTCTCTCTCTCCCTTACTGCCCCTCCCCACTACTGAGTCTGTCTGTCTGCCCCTCCCCACTACTGAGTCTGTCTGTCTGCCCCTCCCCACTACTGAGTCTGTCTGTCTGCCCCTCCCCACTACTGAGACTGTCTGTCTGCCCCTCCCCACTACTGAGACTGTCTGTCTGCCCCTCCCCACTACTGAGTCTGTCTGTCTGCCCCTCCCCACTACTGAGACTGTCTGTCTGCCCCTCCCCACTACTGAGTCTGTCTGTCTGCCCTCCCCACTACTGAGACTGTCTGTCTGCCCTCCCCACTAATGAGTCTGTCTGCCCCTCCCCACTACTGAGTCTGTCTGTCTGCCCCTCCCCACTACTGAGTCTGTCTGTCTGCCCCTCCCACTACTGAGTCCGTCTGTCTGCCCCTCCCCACTACTGAGTCTGTCTGTCTGCCCCTCCCCACTAATGAGTCTGTCTGTCTGCCCCTCCCCACTACTGAGACTGTCTGTCTGCCCCTCCCCACTACTGAGTCTGTCTGTCTGCCCCTCCCCACTAATGAGTCTATAAGGATAAGGACCCGAACTACAGCAATCAGGCTGGCTTTGTAGAGCCTGTCCCGATTTGCGCGATCATGTGAATGTGTGAATTGGAAGACACCACGTCAGTAGCGATTGGGTTATGGAAATGTGTTATACTGTGCTATAATGTATTACGATAAACCGATTGCCAAGGTTCAATGAAGATAATTCATGATATGTTTAGCTGACTGATAAATGGCGGCTTTGATGTTTGAAATGGCTTAATTAGTTAATGAGTTTGGTATGATCTGATGGGAGGGGCTTCCCCTACAAAAGGAGCCTCAGTTCAAGAGGGTACCTTTTTCATTGAGCTGTTGATGGGGCAGCACTGTTTAGCTGTCCCCATAATGTATACTTTAGAGGCAGTACAATTCTTCTTTCAGAATCACTATGTAAACAAACCCTTGCACAGAAGTGCTTTTAGGGCTCCGCCACAGTTTTATTTGGTAGAGTTCAAGGTTAATATAGGCTTAAGTTTCAGTTAATGTTTTTCAGTTTAGCCTTCTGGCCTACTCTACACGACAAATATGTCATCTCCCCCTATGTCCTATGTTGTCCATGGAATTTAAAGGCCTATATAAAAGTAAGTATTTTTCCACTCTAACGTTGCCTCACCCTCTATCCTGATCCTCTTGGTGGAGGTGTCCTGGTCTGCTTCCTCTGCTGACGTGTTCTCCAGCACCTCCTGCTGGTGGACCATGTGTAACAGACTCTGGAGCTGCTCACGCATCACATCCAGCAGGGCCTGAGACACGTCCAGAGGCAGGGAGTCCTCACACGAACTGGGGACAGAACACACACAAACACACATACACAGAGAGAGGGTGGACTTCAGTTAGGCAGCAGGTAGTCTAGAGGTTAGAGAAGCCAGGTCTGCAACTAGAAGGTCGCTGGTTAAATAAATACATCTGGTGGGATTCTAAGTATCCTAGATACCATATCCTGCTGTTGTGCACTAAGCAAGGCAGCTATATAACTATCAGCGATGGCCAGTATCTCCAGCAGGCCAGCTCCACTCGGCAGCATTCTCACCTAGCGTCCTAGTTCCTTTCCCATTTCCTTTCCTCATCCCTGTCCAGTCTACTCACCTAGCAGCGATGGCCAGTATCTGCAGCAGGCGGGCACAGGCCAGTTTTACGGCTCCATTCAGCAGCATGCTTCCTGACACGGAGGCTGCTAGCCAGCGCTGGTTCATCAGAACACACGTATTGTCTGTCAACAACGACAGGATCTCCAGGATGCCAGACTTACAGACCACCACCAGATCTACTGGATGGTAGTGGAAATTTAAGGCAAACACTGTGGCCAGCAGCAGGGGCTGGTAGGAGCCTGAGAGAGAGGGAATACAAAAGGGGTTCAGGTCTGGGGACACTCACTGATAGCCTGATCCCAGACCTGTTTATGCTGTGGAGGCAACTCCTATGATCGAGTTGGCAAGACAGCACAAACAGGTCTGGGACCAGGCAAGGGGAAATCACTGTCAGGGATGGATATATGAATATATGGAAGCAGACCCTGGAGTCATGTTACTGTAGCCAGATCTTGTTGTGCCGTCTGGCCAAAATAGTTGGCTATACGGAAACAAACAGATCTTGATCCAGTCTAAAGTAAACGTGTTATATAGTATTTGGATCCCAACCTGTCTGTTCCCTCTCCAGGAGGACCTTCTGTCTCAGGACTCGGACCACCTGCTGGTAGAGGGTGTGGGCAGCAGACTGCAGCTCTCTCTGGGTAAACATAGACGCTGACTGGGTCCCAGACTGGGGACAGAAACACAACAGTATAACATTAAAATACTACGCAATCAACTTTAAATGACTATAGTCACCTGGCAGAGCTAGATCTCAGCAGTTGAGTATTTAGCAAGTGCCAGTGAGTTTTCTCATCTTTGTCAGCACACAGTAAAGACTTACTTTTCTACATGTGATGGGTCCCCTACCCCTTCCTTAAGGCATTGTTCATACTACCAGCGTCAACTTATTTTATTTTAACTTTATTTAACTAGGCAAGTCAGTTAAGAACAAATTACTTACAATAATGGCCTACCGGGGAACAGTGGGTTAACTGCCTTGTTCAGGGGCAGAACAGACAGACAAGATTTGTACCTTGTCAGCTCTGGGATTCGATCCAGTAACTTTTCGGTTACTGGCCCAACGCTCTAACCACTAGGCCGCCCCAACTTGTGTGTTTGCTCAAGTAATTACTATTTACTACTATGGTAGTAAATTTACTACAGTGCAGTGATTATATGTAACTGAATTTACAGTGTAGTGGTTCATCTGGTCTACCTTACAGTGTAGTGGTTCATCTGGTCTACCTTACAGTGTAGTGGTTCATCTGGTCTAACTTACAGTGTAGTGGTTCATCTGGTCTACCTTACAGTGTAGTGGTTCACCTGGTCTAACTTACAGTGTAGTGGTTCATCTGGTCTACCTTACAGTGTAGTGGTTCACCTGGTCTAACTTACAGTGTAGTGGTTCATCTGGTCTACCTTACAGTGTAGTGGTTCACCTGGTCTAACTTACAGTGTAGTGGTTCATCTGGTCTACCTTACAGTGTAGTGGTTCACCTGGTCTAACTTACAGTGTAGTGGTTCATCTGGTTAACCTTACAGTGTAGTGGTTCATCTGGTTAACCTTACAGTGTAGTGGTTCACCTGGTCTAACTTACAGTGTAGTGGTTCATCTGCTCGTTGTCTCCAGACTGGCAGCCTGTGATAGGTGTCCCCAGTCCGAAGCAGCCAGACAGGAACTGCAGCTGAACAGATTGTAACAAGCCAGGGAACCGCAGGGGAGGAGAGGAGACTGAACCGCTACTCTTCTCCTCCATCTCAGACAGGAAGGAAGAGATCTGGCACAACGCCTCCAGGCGAACCTGGGCACAGGAGAACCACAGTGTTTTACTAACATTACTGTAACCCTCCATGTTGAATGACTGGACGACTACGGTCGGTTCGTAAAAGACAATGTGTTCCCAATATATACGTTTAAAATAAATAAATATCCTTATATTCAAGTCTTTGATAATGATTCTACAATGCTGCAGTAGGGAGAATAGACCCACCGATAGCGCAGACAAGAAAAGAAGGTATGAAGTTTCTAGGGCTGGGAATTGCCAGGGACCTTACGATATATAAAAAAAAAACGTAGGTATCGATATGTATTGCGATTCTCACAATTCTATGTTTTTTGATACAAAATACTGCAATTTTATTTATTACAATTTAATTCCATAACATATTGCTCACTAAGTCTGCTGCACAGAAGTAAGACAGAGCATGAGAAGAGGAGTTTTGATCAGCCAGGGAAATAAGAGTGCTGAAAACATGTTGACTCGCTATTTAAAAACAAGACGGAGAACAAGCTATGGGATGAGAAATACTGCCGTCTAGCTAACGCTAGAGCTAGTTATGATACATCATACTAATCCATACTTGCAGGCAAATATCGATAATAATATTGTCCAAAAATAATATTGCAATGTGTAACTGTAGCGATTTTTATAAATACAATACCTCTGCCCTCTGCTGTTGTTGATACATGGCCAGTGTGATGGCCTTGGGGTCTGCCTGGCTGCCTGCCTCTCTCTCCAGTAACGAGGAGGGCGGGTTCGGACGGAGCAGGCTCCCACACAGGAAGTGAAAGACCTGGCTGAGCACGCTGGGCGAGCTGCCCGCCCCGCCCTGGCACATGGAGCTGGTGGTGGGGCTGATGCACTGGCGTAGCCTCTCCCACGCATCCTTCATGATGCCCAGGGAACACAGTGGTAGACCTGAGGGAGGGTCAGAGGTCAGGGTTAATATAGTTGACCTCTCATCCAATCAATCAATCAACTGTGGTTATAAAGGGCCTTTCTACATCGTCAGTTGTCACTAAGTGCTTTACAGAAACTGGGTCTCTCATTCCATCTTCTATTGTGTGAAATCATTTGTGGATTGCTGTGACGGGTTGTGTGTGTGTGTGTGTGACTGTGTACTTCCTGGATTGATAGTTAGATCATATTCAGTCAGCCATTTAGTACCCATTCGATTCTTGAAGGAGTTTCTGGACTGGCCTGCAGATGTTATTCTACTGCCCATGGTGAATCTGCTCTGTTCGGTCTTTGGGCTGAGTAGAGAATCTGTAGATGAAGTTGATTTCCTGTAGAGAGCAGACCAGGTATTTATAGTAGATTAAAAAACAATGAATACTATGGCTAATGTACTGAAATATACACACACACACATACTGACACCAATTCCCAAACCCACAACCCCACCCACGACACACACACACCCCTGACTCCCCACCCCCTTCCACAGACCCACTCACCTGGCTCCAGTGCTCTCCGCCTGCCCTGTCTCTTCACTCTGTTCCTGCCATGCGGGCCGGACCCCCAGGAGGAGGAACACACAGCGGGACACAACCAGGTGGCAGGCTGCAGGGAATGACATGCCCTCTTCGGACCCCCTCCGCCGCTCCCAGCCCTGCCTGTTAGGGGGTTCTCTTTCTGGGGTGCCGGGGCTCTCTGTGCTACTGGGGAGGGTGGAGGTCCCGGAAGACTCGTAGACAGTCTCGTTCTGCTGCAGCTGCATGGCCTCCCGCGTGGCCAGGAAGCACTGGAGGACCTCTATTGGGCAAACAGGGATGGGGAGATGAGATTTAGGTGGGAGAGTGTGTGTGTGTACTACACTTCAAAATCATCATGCGACATACAAAGACCAAGGACATGGCCCAGTTTACCCGGCAGGTACATACTGCTGATGCTGGGCGTGTCCTCCTCTGGCCCCTCCTCCTGGTTGTGTTCTGCAGCCGTGGGGAGGAACTGCCCTCCCTGGCGAGTCCCGTGACTTCCACCGTGACCCCCCAGCTCAGGGTCCTGGTCCTTCCCCCGGTCCGCCTGCTGCTCCCTACCAGAGGGACCCGGTTCCTGCCGGTCCTGCCCAATGGGACTCTGGAAGGAATAGAAGAGACAGAATGAGACAGATACATTACAGACAGTTAATAAGAGAGAGAATGAGACAGTTAATAAGAGAGAGAATGAGACAGTTAATAAGAGAGAGAATGAGACAGTTAATAAGAGAGTGAAAGAGACAGTTAATAAGAGAGAGAAAGAGACAGTTAATAAGAGAGTGAAAGAGACAGTTAATAAGAGAGAGAAAGAGACAGTTAATAAGAGAGTGAAAGAGACAGTTAATAAGAGAGAGAAAGAGACAGTTAATAAGAGAGTGAAAGAGACAGTTAATAAGAGAGAGAATGAGACAGTTAATAAGAGAGAGAAAGAGACAGTTAATAAGAGAGAGAATGAGACAGTTAATAAGAGAGTGAAAGAGACAGTTAATAAGAGAGTGAAAGAGACAGTTAATAAGAGAGAGAAAGAGACAGTTAATAAGAGAGAGAATGAGACAGTTAATAAGAGAGTGAAAGAGACAGTTAATAAGAGAGTGAAAGAGACAGTTAATAAGAGAGAGAATGAGACAGTTAATAAGAGAGAGAAAGAGACAGTTAATAAGAGAGTGAAAGAGACAGTTAATAAGAGAGAGAATGAGACAGTTAATAAGAGAGAGAATGAGACAGTTAATAAGAGAGAGAAAGAGACAGTTAATAAGAGAGAGAATGAGACAGTTAATAAGAGAGAGAATGAGACAGTTAATAAGAGAGAGAAAGAGACAGTTAATAAGAGAGAGAATGAGACAGTTAATAAGAGAGTGAAAGAGACAGTTAATAAGAGAGAGAATGAGACAGTTAATAAGAGAGAGAATGAGACAGTTAATAAGAGAGTGAAAGAGACAGTTAATAATAAGAGAGTGAAAGAGACAGTTAATAATAAGAGAGTGAAAGAGACAGTTAATAAGAGAGAGAAAGAGACAGTTAATAAGAGAGTGAAAGAGACAGTTAATAAGAGAGAGAATGAGACAGTTAATAAGAGAGAGAATGAGACAGTTAATAAGAGAGTGAAAGAGACAGTTAATAATAAGAGAGTGAAAGAGACAGTTAATAAGAGAGAGAATGAGACAGTTAATTAGAGAGAGAAAGAGACATTTATAGCTCTTCAGGTTGAATGGAGATATCATGCAGAAAACTTCCTTTACAACAGGTGGAGACCTTACAGGGAAATACTGAATACAACAGGTGTAGACCTTACAGCGAAATGCTTGCTTACAAGCCCCTAACCAATAATGCAGTTTAAAAAAATATGAATAAGAATAAGAAATAAAAGTAACAAGTAGTTAAAGAGCAGCAGTAAAATAACAATAGCGAGACTATATACAGGGGGTACCGGTACAGAGTCAATGTTCGGGGGTACAGGTTAGTCGAGGTAATTGTGGTAATATGTACATGTAGGTAGATTTATTAAAGTGACTATGCATAGATAACAGAGAGTAGCAGCAGCGTAAAAGAGGGCGGGGGCAATGCAAATAGTCTGGGTAGCCATTTGATTAGGTGTTCAGGAGTCTTATGGCTTGGGGGTAGAAGCTGTTTAAAAGCCTCTTGGTACCGCTTGCAGTGCGGTAGCAGAGAGAACAGTCTATGACTAGGGTAGCTGGAGTCTTTCACAATTGTCAGGGCCTTCCTATGACACCGCCTGGTATAGAGGTCCTGGATGGCTGGAAGCTTGGCCCCAGTGATGTACTGGCCGTACGCACTACCCTCTGTAGTGCCTTGCGGTCGGAGGCCGAATAGTTGCCATACCAGGCAGTGATGCAACCAGTCAGGATGCTCTCAATGGTGCAGCTGTAGAACCTTTTGAGGATCTGAGGACCCATGCCATACATATTCAGTCTCCTAAGGGGGAATAGGTTTTGTCGTGCCCTCATCACGACTGTCTTGGCGTGCTTGGACCATGTTCGTTTGTTGGTGATGTGGATACCAAGGAACTTGAAGCTCTCAACCTGCTCCACTACAGCCCAGTCAATGAGAATGGGGGGCGTGCTCGGTCCTCCTTTTCCTGTAGTCCTCAATCATCTCCTTTATCTTGATCACGTTGAGGGAGAGGTTGTTGTCCTGGCACCACACGGCCAGGTCTCTGATCTCCTCCCTACAGGCTGTCTCATCGTTGTCAGTGATCAGGCCTACCACTGTTGTGTCATTGGCAAACTGAATGATGGTGTTGGAGTCATTTGAAAATAAAGGATAGCCGCACACTCTAGGAGCTCAGATGCAACATTTTTATGTCCAACGTTTCGACAGGCAAGCGGTCTTCATCAGGGTATAATCACAAACACTGCGGGGTGACTCGTTTATATAGTGTCAAAAGACACACACACACACAGGTGTCTGTAATCATTGCCAAGTGTGGCCTAATATCATTGGTTAATTATCAAATATTAAAATGGCATACAAAGAACATACAAAAAAACTAATGGATAGCATACGATCATAGATTCAATTTAGGCTACATAAGCCTACAAACAATTACAGTGGCAAAGTCACAATAATCACAAGAATGGCTTCAGATCAAAGTCTACGTTAAGACCGAAGGGGAGCGAGGGTCTTTAAATTAAAGATGCAGGCAGCCTCTCGTTTTAACAATAAATTATAGAGGTCACCCCCTCTCCTAGGGAGGGTGACATGTTCAATGCCAATATAATGTAGAGACGAAATGGAGTGGTTTGCTTCCAAAAAGTGGGCCGCAACTGGGTAAATCGAGTTTTTGCACCTAATGGTGCTACGATGCTTTGAGATACGTACTATTAATTTGCGCTTTGGAGTCATTCCTGGCCATGCAGTCATGAGTGAACAAGGAGTACAGGAGGGGACTGAGCACGCACCCCTGAGGGGCCCATGTGTTGAGGATCAGTGTGGCGGATGTGTTGTTAACTACCCTCACCACCTGGGGGGGGCCCGTCAGGAAGTCCAGGATCCAGGTGCAGAGGGAGGTGTTGAGTCTCAGGGTCCCTTAGCTTATTGATGGGCTTTGAGGGTACTATGGTGTTGAACACTGAGCTGTAGTCAATGAATAGCATTCTCACATAGGTGTTCCTTTTGTCCAGGTGGGAAAGGGCAGTGTGGAGTGCAATAGAGATTGCATCATCTGTGGATCTGTTAGGGCGGTATACAAATTGGAGTGGGTCTAGGGTTTCTGGGATAATGGTGTTGATGTGAGCCATGGCCAGCTTTTCAAAGCACTTCATGGCTACAGACGTAAGTGCTACAGGTCAGTAGTCATTTAGGCAGGTTACCTTAGTGTTCTTGTGCACAGGGACTATGGTGGTCTGCTTAAAACATGTTGGTATTACAGAGTCTAACAGGGAGAGGTTGAAAATGTCAGTGAAGACACTTGCCAGTTGGTCAGTGCATGCTCGCAGTACACGTCCTGGTAATCCGTATGGCCCTGCGGCCTTGTGAATGGTGACCTGTTTGAAGGTCTTACTCACATTGGCTTCAGAGAGCGTGATCACACAGTCTTCTGGGAACAGCTGGTGCTCTGATGCATGTTTCAGTGTTATTTGCCTCGAAGCGAGCATAGAAGTAATTTAGCTCATCTGGTAGGCTCGTGTCACTGGGCAGCTCTCGGCTGTGCTTCCCTTTGTAGTCTGTAATGGTTTGCAAGCCCTGCCACATCCGACGAGCGTCGGAGCAGGTGTAGTACGATTTGATCTTAGTCCTGTACTGACACTTTGCATGTTTGATGGTTCATTGGGGGGCATAGCGGTATTTCTTATAAGCTTCCGGGTTAGAGTCCCGCTCCTTGAAAGCGGCAGCTCTAGCCTTTAGCTCAGTACGGATGTTGCCTGTAATCCATGGCTTCTGGTTGTGGTATGTACGTACGGTCACTGTGGGGACGACGTCATCGATGCGCTTATTGATGAAGCCAATGACTGATGTGGTGTACTCCTCAATGCCATAGGAAGAACCCCGGCTAACAGTCCTGCACATATGTCCAGTAGCTATCTGTTCATGGGTAATACCTGTTTGCTGTTACCCAGGGCCTGTGTGTTGGCTGTAGTCCTACCTGTTTACTGTTAGCCAGGGCCTGTGTGTTGGCTGTAGTCCTACCTGTTTACTGTTAGCCAGAGCCTGTGTGTTGGCTGTAGTCCTACCTGTTTACTGTTAGCCAGAGCCTGTGTGTTGGCTGTAGTCCCACCTGTTTACTGTTAGCCAGGGCCTGTGTGTTGGCTGTAGTCCTACCTGTTTACTGTTAGCCAGGGTCTGTGTGTTGGCTGTAGTCTTACCTGTTTACTGTTAGCCAGGGCCTGTGTGTTGGCTGCAGTCACTGGAGAGTCTTTGTGTGCCAGCAGAGCACTCCTGATCTTATACACCATCTCATAGATCTCTATCAGCATCTCACACGGCTCGTACCTGACAAGGAGAAGAGGTATTACGTTATGATACATCCTTTTCCTGGCACACACACTACACATTGCAGGACTGGAGCCATTTCATCTGCTCTAGAGACCCATATTGGATACATCTCATAAAACATCCAGCCACAGACTGAAATGAAGTCAGAAATGGGTCAAATGTAGGGTTTCAGTAGCTGAGAATTAAAGGGATACATTGGTATTTTGGCAATGAGGCCCTTTGTCTAGTACCCCAGAGTCAGATGAATTAATGGATGCCATTTTGATGTCTCTGTGTCCAGTATGAAGGAAGATAGAGGTCGTTTGGTGAGCCAATGCTAACTAGCACTAGCGCAATGACTGGAAGTCTATGGGTATCTACTACCATTCTGGCAGATACCCATAATCTTCCAGTCATTGTGCTAACGCTAGCCAGCGATTGGGTTTGAGTGAGTTAGCAACGCAGAGACATGAAATTGGTATCCACGAGTTCATCTGACTCTGGGGAAGTAGATAATTGGCCTCATTGACAATATCGCACAGTATCCCCTTAAGAATAACTTTGTATCTCTGTATCTGTATCACAGTTTATTTAAGCAGCTCCACTCACTTGTCCTGCCAGTAGGCCTCATCCTGTAGCCCTGTGTGTTTGAGGAGAGCAGCCAGGCTGCAGCGACACGCCGTCTCTAACAGGGAGTCACCCGAGGGGCCGCTGTTATCCCAGTCTGCCAAAGATAACGCAAGACAGAATTGGTTTATTCAAAACACAACACCACAAATGACCTACAATCTCTCTAAATCAGAGGTTTTAAAAAGGTATTGGGTTGATGGTGATGACAGCATCACCTTCATTCAGGATAACTGTAATGAATGACGATAGCAAGAACAAGATACTGTAGACAAGAGATGCTGCTTTAAGGACTTATAATCTGATAAAACGGCCTTCCTTTGGAAACAACACACTTTATGAATAGCCCCTCACAGTCACTGAATTCATTATCACCCACACAGGATGTCACAGTGTTGCTGTGTGTGTGTTCGTACATGTGTGTGTGTGTGTGTGTGGTGAGTGTACATATATATGTGTGTGTGTAGGTACGTGTGTGTGTACATGCATACGTGCATGCATACGTGCATGCATCTGTGCGTGTATCTGTGTGTGTGTGCGTGTATCTGTGTGTGTGTGCGTGCATGCATCTGTGTGTGTGTGTGTGTCTCCTCTTAGCCCTACCCCTGCTGATGGCGTACTCCTTCATCTTCCTCCACAGGCCTCCGGCAGGCTCTCGAGACGATCCTAGTGCCAGCTCCATCAACATGCTGTTCTCCTCGCTCAAACTCAGGTCTGCCAGCTTGGCATCAGGACAGCCCAGCAGCACTGCCTCGGTGAGCCACGCTGTGCTGGAGTCTGCAGGGACAGACACAAAATAACACAGGCACTTATTATTACAATGAAAAGCCTGACGAAGGCCTTCGGGGTGAAATGCTGCATTCAATAAACTGTAGAAGAATTCAACACTGTGTGGGCACGTATTTGTCTCAATATGACTTTTTTTGTACCCTGTTACCTGCAAGTTACTGGCTGAGGGGACAATACTTCTGGATGTATTACTACAATGGTGAGGAGTTCCAAAAAGAATTTGGGGCGGCAGGTAGCCTAGTGGTTAGAGCTTTGGGCCAGTTTACTGTTAGCCAGGTCCTGTGTGTCGAATCCCCGAGCTGACAAGGTAAAAATCTGTCGTTCTGCATCTGAACAAGGCACTAACCTACTGTTCCACCGGTAGGCCGGCATTGTAAATAACAATTTGTTCTTAACCAACTTGCCTAGTTAAATAAAATTATTTAAAAAATACAACCTAAACACCCCACAACTAGTTCATTTTCTGACGATCTACTGTACTTGACCAGGAATTAGACTTGAGATTGATATCTTTTTAAAGATTGAACAGATGCTGGTCATCATGGTTGGCGTGTGTCATGTCATAGAAATATAATTACTAGAAAGACCATTCCCATACAGGTCAATGTTTCTGTGTGTGTCATTACACACCCAGTTGTTCAAAGTCCATCTCCAGTCCGTTCCTGAGGAGAGGGTTACACAGCCAGTATTCTGATGTCCTCTCTTGGACAGTGGGGGGCGGTCCCTGCAGCATCCCGCCCAGGCAGCGTCCAATCGCCAGCGCCACAGATCTCTCCAGGTCCAGAAGCCACACCCATCCGTCGTCCTCCGCCCCTCCGTGGCTAGGACCTGCCCTTTCAGAATCATCTGGAAGCACAGAATTAATCCATTAAATCATGACACTAAGGAGCGCCTGGACTCTGCTATATTTTCTACTTCTTAGCAGCAATCATCTTAAAATCAGACATTCTGTTAATACACAAAAAGTTATTTCCCTTCCTGTTTATAAAAAAAATAAAAATAATGTCTTCCTGTCTCTGTGTCCCAACAGAACAATGCCATTGGCTATCCATGACTGGTCTGGTGGTCCATACTGTCAGGGGCTTGAAACCGGTAGTAATGAAACAGGAGGTCTCCCCCTAGTAATCTTGTTCCCAGACACGCTTTGGGCAATTAGCCAGCTTGGGGACGAAGTTACCCACCTATATGTCCTACCCAGCGGTCCTGAACACGCTGCCTCCAGTCGACACCTACCCAGCTGTCCTGAACACGCTGCCTCCAGTCGACACCTACCCAGCGATCCTGAACACGCTGCCTCCAGTCGACACCTACCCATCGGTCCTGAACACGCTGCCTCCAGTCGACACCTACCCAGCGGTCCTGAACACGCTGCCTCCAGTCGACACCTACCCAGCGGTCCTGAACACGCTGCCTCCAGTCGACACCTACCCAGCGGTCCTGAACACGCTGCCTCCAGTCGACACCTACCCAGCGGTCCTGAACACGCTGCCTCCAGTCGACACCTACCCAGCGGTCCTGAACACGCTGCCTCCAGTCGACACTTACCCAGCGGTCCTGAACACGCTGCCTCCAGTCGACACCTACCCAGCGGTCCTGAACACGCTGCCTCCAGTCGACACCTACCCAGCGGTCCTGAACACGCTGCCTCCAGCTCCCTCTCCTCCAGCAGGGCGGTGTCTGGCAGCAGGCAGTTGAACTCATTGAGGTGCTCCAGCAGACAGAGCAGGTGGGTGAGCAGCGGGCGTACCACCCACAGGGGTAGCAGCAACAGGGAATACATGACCTGTGACAGCAGGCTGCCCGCTACAGAGCTCAGGAGCACCGCTAGAGGGAGGGTGGGGGGAGGGAGGGAGATTCAGAAGAGCTTTGTCAGCTTATGTGGTACGTCAAGGCCGCTACGTCTCCAGTTGAGTAACACAAATGAGGAAAAAGTTGTATTCAGGGCTGTTGCAGTGACCGTATTACCGCAACACCAGATGAGATATGCTTCTAAGTCCTGTGCCATTATTTTATATTAAATTATTTTCTAGTAAGAAGTATAAAATGGAAAGGATATTTTTCCCATTCCCGAGCGAGAATGCACATATGAAGTTGCTATGTTGAGCAAAAAAAATGATCATTTGAAACAGGTCCTAAATGCTAGATTTAGAGTTATTTGGCAACTTTAGTTGTGAATGATACAAAGCTTAGAATGTCTTAGAAATCAAAACATATGTAGTGGCTTGTGAAAGTATTCACCCCCCTTGGCCTTTTTCCTATTCTGTTGCCTTACAACCTGGAATTAAAATAGATTTTTGTGGGGGTTTGTATCATTTGATTTACACAACATGCCTACCACTTTGAAGATGCAAAATATTTTTTATTGTGAAACAAACAAGAAATCAGACAAACAAAACTGAAAACTTGAGCGTGCATAACTATTCACCCCCCCAAAGTTAATACTTTGTAGAGCCACCTTTTGCAGCAATTCTTTTGGGGTATGTCTCTATAAGCTTGGCACATCTAGCCACTGGGATTTTTGCCCAGGCAAAACTGCTCCAGCCATTTCAAGTAGGATGGGTTCTAGTGTACAGTGTACAGCAATCTTTAAATCATACCACAGATTCTCAATTGGATTGAGGTCTGGGCTTTGACTAGGCCATTCCAAGACATTTAAATGTTTCCCCTTAAACCACTCGAGTGTTGCTTTAGCAGAATGCTTAGGGTTATTGTCCTGCTGGAAGGTGAACCTCTGTCCCAGTCTCAAATCTCTGGAAGACTGAAACAGGTTTCCCTCAAGAATGTCCCTGTATTTAGTGCCATCCATCATTCCTTCAATTCTGACCAGTTTCCCAGTCCCTGCTGATGAAAAACATCCCCACAGCATGATGCTGCCATCACCATGCTTCACTGTGGGGATGGTGTTCTCGGGGTGACGAGAGGTGTTGGGTTTGCGCCAGACATAGCGTTTTCTATGATGGCCAAAAAGCTACATTTGACCAGAGTACCTTCTTCCATATGTTTGGGGAGTCTCCCACATGCCTTTTGGCGAACACCAAACATTTTTGCTTATATTTTTCTGGCCACTCTTCCATAAAGCCTAGCTCTGTGGAGTGTACAGCTTAAAGTGGTCCTATGGACAGCTACTCCAATCTCCGCTGTGGAGCTTTGCAGCTCCTTCAGGGTTATCTTTGGTCTCTTTGTTGCCTCTCTGATTAATGCCCTCCTTGCCTGGTCTGTGAGTTTTGGTGGGCGGCCCTCTCTTGGCAGGTTTGTTGTGGTGCCATATTCTTTCTATTTTTTAATAATGGATTTAATAGTGCTCCGTGAGATGTTCAAAGTTTCTGATATTTTTTATAACCCAACCCTGATCTGTACTTCTCCACAACTTTGTCCCTTGGAGAGCTCCTTGGTCTTCGTGGTGCTGCTTGCATGGTGGTGCCCCTTGCTTAGTGGTGTTGCAGAATCTGGGGCCTTTCAGAACAGATGTACAGTATATATACTGAGATCATGTGACAGATCATGCGACACTTAAATAAAGTCCACCTGTGTGCAATCTAACTAATTATGTGACTTCTGAAGGTAATTGGTTGCACCAGATCTTATTTAGGGGCTTCAAAGCAAAGGGGGTGAATACATATGCATAGTTTTTTTCATTTCACTTCACCAATTTGGACTATTTTGTGTATGTACATTACATGAAATCCAAATAAAAATCTATTTAAATTACAGGTTGTAATGGAAGAAAATAGGAAAAATGCCAAGGGGGGTGAATACTTTTGCAAGGAACTGTATGGGCTGCATGATGTGACTACAGGCTACTGATGATTTGAGAAAGTAGAAGAAAAAAAAGCTTGCCTCAGGCTGCACACACTGTTCTCTCATCAAGTGATCATATTTTCACCCATCAGACTTTTCTCAATTTAATCTAGTCTTTACTAATATGTAAAATTAGTTTTGATTTAAAAGGGCCCATTATCAAATGGGCAGGAACCGGGACAAGGGGAAAAATACATGTCATCCGTATGCACTGGAATAGCGAATGGATGCCACTTTCCCTCCGGGGTCGTTTCACTCATATTTCGCCGTGCGACAGGTGAAATTCCGTCCAAACTCTTTATGCCATGGGCTCTCCAACCCTTGTTCCTGAAGCTACCCAGTGCTTAATTTAGGAAACCAAGTGAAATCTGCTCAGGAACATTGATTGTAACATGTTTTCATAAAGAAAGATATTTCATTCACCTGTTGACAGCCCCTCTCTCTGCGCACTGGAGAAAGGAACGAAGGAGAGAGAGCAGATGGAAACGCACGGTGGTGAGATATTCTGTAGCTAAAGGTAATGGGTCAGCCTATTCATTATGATATTTTTTTTTTAAATGCCTTATTACTTGGCTATTCAAAATCTAATACTAATTCACAATAATTGTAGGCGAACTCTGAATTTAATTTAGGCTAGACCATTTACGTACCAAAGATATCTTCAATCAGTATTTTTGTTAAAATGTTTTTCTGCCATGTGTAATATGCAGTAGGCTTTGTATTGTATAATGGCACAATCATTACTTTAATTCAGTTTACATTTTTTCAGGCTTGGGCTCATATATAGGCCTATTCATATGGGTAAACTCTTATATTCATATGGGTAAACTCATATTCATATGGGTGTTTTGAATGAATCACCCCCTTAGAAAGCCCTGTCCATTTCATTGTGTTTCAGCTTTGAAACAACATCCACAACAAACATGTTTTCCACTCAGTTTCAACCCGGTTGTTGAACTTCTTTCTTTAAATTGATCAAATCACAGTGAGGTGAGTTTTGAAACCACATAGCGGCCTGAGGATCATTAGCCAGTTGGGTACTACAAACGCGTGTCCAGAGTGCATAACAGGAGATTACCGTGACTCTACGGTATTTTTACCGCGCTCATTACTCATGACTGCCGGTGTAGAGGTAATACGGTCACCGCAACAGCCTTACCCATGTACAATAGCTGCCTAGTGTCGAGTAAATCCTGAAAAGCTGCATGTACAAGCATTTCGCTACACTCGCAACACTTGCTAATCATGTGTATTGTGATCAATAAAATTTGATTTGGTATTGAGAGGAGTAGAGCGCTACAGTAACATCTGGCTGGTCGCAGCAGCATTATTAAACCACACGGAGTCAGTCCTGAGTCTTCCTCACTGGAGCAGTTACAGTCCTCTGACCGAGTGACCCCGGACAACCGCATGGTGTCGATTTTATGCAAATGAAGGAAAGAGTGTTATGTGTGGATGTGTACAATATTCTGAAACTGTTGCGATAATGCTCTGATAAAGGAACTTGCTCTGAAACGCGTCAGAATGAAACATTAAGGAAGGGAATTAGTTGGCGTTCCGGAATCTTCTTTTAACATTTCTGGAATACTATATAGCATACTACATGCATAATGGTGATTTATCTGTGATTAATGAGTAAAACTCTGGGTATAGGCATCGATCTCTTACTGTGTAGCTTGTGGATGACGTACTTCCGTTCTATGTGCAGATCTATAAAGTGTTATGTAGGCTATATCTGTGACGATTTGTGCATAAGACATTGCAGGATAAAGCATGGTTGTCTTACTGTGTAGCTTGTGGATGACATGCTTGTCCAGAGAGCTCTCCTCCAGTAAGATGGTGGACCTCCTGAAGGTCTCGGCAGTGTAGGGCAGCAGTAGGCATAGGTGTTTGTGGAGCAACGTCACACTGCTGTCATCCTAGAGGGGTAGACAGGCGGAATAAGGAATTGAGCGCTTCACAGCACCTCGCACACTCTTTTAGAATACAATAATATATTATATTACCACTTTTCCAAGATGGCTCCAGGATACAGCAGCAACGTATCTCATGCTAAATCTGTAGAATGTCAAATCTAACAATGTACAGTAGTAGGTAAAAATGGACCAGTACCTGTGTGTCGGTCTGGCTGTAAAAATGGACCAGTACCTCTGTGTCGGTCTGGCTGTAAAAATGGGCCAGTACCTCTGTGTCGGTCTGGCTGTAACAATGGACCAGTACCTCTGTGTCGGTCTGGCTGTAACAATGGACCAGTACCTGTGTGTCGGTCTGGCTGTAACAATGGACCAGTACCTGTGTGTCGGTCTGGCTGTAACAATGGACCAGTACCTGTGTGTTGGTCTGGCTGTAACAATGGACCAGTACCTCTGTGTCGGTCTGGCTGTAACAATGGACCAGTACCTCTGTGTTGGTCTGGCTGTAACAATGGGCCAGTACCTGTGTGTCGGTCTGGCTGTAACAATGGACCAGTACCTCTGTGTCGGTCTGGCTGTAACAATGGGCCAGCAGGTGTTTGTGCAGGGCTGACAGGAGGTGATGGAAGTGAGAGGGAGGGTCTGTCTGTCTCTGGGGCCGGCTGGACTGCTGCTTGTCACTGTTCTTCTCCAGCTCACCAAATGCCCGCTCCTGCAGGGCAGGCACCACTTAGCAGGAGATAGTCCATTATTACCCAGCTCCAGTTACAACCCCCTATTAAACTTCTGCTGACACATGTAAAGATGAGAAGCTGGAGACATGGTGTTTTTAATGAACACCTATCACGTTTCTAGGTGTATGGAGAAAATAAACATTTATACAAAAGGGAAAAACTACAGCATACTTGTGATGGTCCACAAACAATTTAATAGATCTCACAACCAACGTTTCTAATCTATTCCACACAAATACATGTGTTAATGCAGTACACCTCCCCCCACTGCCAGTCGTACCGTGTAGAATCCGATGCTGAGCAACAGGGTCTTGAGCAGCATCTCAGCCAGGTGGAGATGGTCGTGGAGGGCCTCTGGGCTAGGGCTGGGCCGGTCTGGGCTGGAGGTCAGGGCCAGGGGTGGCCCCAGGGGGCCAGACCCAGCAGTCAGCTCCCCAGGAGAGGAGTACCCCAGCAGAGAGGCCACATGGGACTGCTCCTGGAGGCTGTTCAGAACCATGTCCAACTGCAGACGCTAGGGGGGAGAGGGAGAGAGGACATGAAGGGTTAGGCTAGGTGTGTTTAGTCACCTGTCCTTTAGAGAGGCTCTCTGGGCCCTGAGGTAGCAGTATGCTAGGCTAGGTGTTTTTAGCTACCTGTCCTGTAGAGAGGCTCTCTGGGCCCTGAGATAGCAGTAGGCTAGGCTAGATGTTTTTAGCTACCTGTCCTTTAGAGAGTCTCTCTGGGCCCTGAGGTAGCAGTAGGCTAGGCTAGGTGTTTTTAGCTACCTGTCCTGTAGAGAGGCTCTCTGGGCCCTGAGGTAGCAGTAGGCTAGGCTAGGTGTTTTTAGCTACCTGTCCTTTAGAGAGGCTCTCCCAGCTCTCTGGGCCCTGAGGTAGCAGTAGGCTAGGCTAGGTGTTCTTAGCTACCTGTCCTTTAGAGAGGCTCTCCCAGCTCTCTGGGCCCTGAGGTAGCAGTGAGTGGAGCAGTTCAGTTCTCTCCCTGAGGGGGGGCAGCAGCAGAGACGCTCCGATGGACAGAGTGTTCATCACCGCCTGGGGAACACACACACAACACACACACACACCTTATTGATAGTTCAGCACTGGCTGGGGACCTCTGGGGTTATATACAACAGAAAATAGTAGACCCTGCATTCAGACACAAAATGAATGCCTGCAAACAATTGCATTAGTGGTTCTAATGAGTCTATTGAAATGCTTAGAATAATTACTACCATTTTAGTTAATTCTTTCACAAATCTAGCTAAGGTGTTTTTATTAAGATATGCTTGATATGGTGGCATTGATCATGTCTGTTGTACCTGTTGTATGGATTCAGGTACACTGGAGTCTATGAGCCTGAAGAGCAGGTTTCGGAGGGGCCTCCCTTGGGCCCCTAGTACTGTGGCCCCTGTGCCCCCAGCATGGGCTAGAGAGAGGTGGATGGACAGCAGCTTCATACACAGCAAGACAAACTGGTGGTGCTCCCTGAGAGAGAGACAGAGAGAGAGAAAGATAGAAAGATAGTAAGAGGAGAGAGAAGAGAGGGAGAGGGAGGGAGAGAGAGAGCGAGAGAAGCGAGAGGGAGGGAGAGGGAGGGAGAGGGGAGGTGGAGGGAGGGGGAGGGGATAGAGGAGAGAGAGAGAGGAGAGGGAGGGGGATATGTTGTTTTACCTCTTGGAGGGGAAGGGGATATGTTGTTTTACCTCTTGGAGGGGAAGGGGATATGTTGTTTTACCTCTTGGAGGGGAAGGGGATATGTTGTTTTACCTCTTGGAGGGAAGGGATATGTTGTTTTACCTCTTGGAGGAAGGGATATGTTGTTTTACCTCTTGGAGGAAGGGATATGTTGTTTTACCTCTTGGAGGGAAGGGATATGTTGTTTTACCTCTTGGAGGGGAAGGGGATATGTTGTTTTACCTCTTGGAGGGGAAGGGGATATGTTGTTTTACCTCTTGGAGGGGAAGGGGATATGTTGTACCTCTTGGAGGGGAAGGAGATATGTTGTTGTACCTCTTGGAGGGGAAGGGGATATGTTGTTTTACCTCTTGGAGGGGAAGGGGATATGTTGTTGTACCTCTTGGAGGGGAAGGGGATATGTTGTTTTACCTCTTGGAGAGGAATGGGGAAGGGGATATGTTGTACCTCTTGGAGGGGAAGGGGGCATGGTGTACCTCTTGGAGGGGATGCGTGCAGGGGGCATGTTGTTTTACCTCTTGGAGGGGAAGGGCGTAGGGGGCATTTCTCCTCCTATCCCGTCACAATATCTCTCCAGGAAACTGCGTAGGTAGGTAAAGGTGCTCTCCTCCAGGTCCACACAGAACGGTCTATGCCATGCCACCAACTGCCTGTCCAGCCCAGGATAAAATAAAGAATTCAATAAGGAAATAAATAATGAAACAAGCAACCTGCCTGTCCAGGAATAACTCATTTTATAAACACATCAATGAATAATGCAATGCCTGAGCTGCAAGATGAGATCAGAAGAACACAGAGATAAGAGGACAAATAACTGTCAGACGGAAAATCTCTTTTTGTTTTTTCATCCATCAAACAAGGATAGATGTGGTTTTGAATTCAAACGGTTACTCTTTCTGGGTAGTGTTCAGGAGACACGTCTGGAAGAAAAATGGTGAAACAGGGAGGTACCATTTGAACTTGTCCAATAAATACTTGTTTTCCAAATGACCCTGAGGTCCTCCTTCATACCTGTCGGTTGGGACAGCGGTCCAGGCCAGGCTGTGGGAAGTGCCAGCGGTGATCTGCTGGATTGACACTCCTTCTAGACCAATCACTTTCTTCGGCTTGGTGACGGGTGTGGAGGTGTGCCCCTGGCCACACTGCCCCATGGCATTGTTTCCCCACGCATACACCTCATTTTCTGACAGGAGGAAGGGAATAGAAGAATGAAGAAGAATATGCACGTGTCCCATTTTTCAATGTCTTCAAGTCAAGTTTATGTTAATACAAGTAGCCGAAAAAGTAATTTGTTTTGCTAAACACTTTATGTTAGGAGGCTTTACAATGTGTTATAATTAGGCAATAAGGCACGAGGGGGGTGTGGTATATGGTCAATATACCACGGCTAAGGGCTGTTCTTATGCACGACACAGCGCGGAGTGCCTGGACACAGCCGTTAGCCGTTGTATATTGGCCATATACCACAAACCGCCAAGGTGCCTTATTGCTATTATAAACTAGTTACCAACGTAATTTCGTCATACCTGTGGTATACGGTCTGATATACCACGGCCGTCAGCTAATCAGCATTCAGGGCTCAAACCACCCAGTTTATAATAAAGTTTATAATGTGTTAATGTCTGTATTTACTGGATCCGTATGACGAGAAGGATGGATGGTGGACTAAATCTGAATCTGATTTAGTGGTGTCAGTGAACGGTATCGTTGCAGACCCAATGAAGAACTTTTACAAACACGGCCATCTGTTAGTCTCTCACCATGGGACAGAGCCAGACAGTGGCTGTCCCCACAGGAAATATCAATAATCTTGGTCACACTGAGCTCTTCGATGAACCTGGGTCTCAGAGACGTGGTTTCAGAGGAGCCACAGCCCAAACATGAACCACAGCCCCACGCAAATACCTGAGAGGGAACAATGAGATCAGGGTTCAGGAACAGTAGACAAAATACCTGAGAGGGAACAATGAGATCAGGGTTCAGGAACAGTAGACAAAATGACTATGAGGCCTTTAGCTGTGATTTTGCATGAGAAAATATGACCGAATGTGTTCATGTCAAATGTATGTTAATATTTTTCCTAACACAGTGTTTATTTAGCTGGTTTAAAGATGACATACTGTAGCAGGATAAGCAGTTATAACATGTTTAGAAAACATGAACTAGGGGTGTTGAGTGAGCGTGTGTGTGTGTGTGTGTGTGTGTGTGTGTGTGTGTGTGTATGTTACAGTACCGTACCTGTCCAGCAGAGGTCAGAGCCAGAGATGACTGGCTCCCAGCACACACCTTCCTGATGATGAACCCATGCAGTGCTTCAATCACCTTGGGCCGGTACACACGGTTAGTGTCCCCGTGACCCAGTTTACCTGCAACACAAATATAGCAAAATCAGTCACCCTGAACAACGTGGTAGCCCGGTCCCAGATCAGTTTGTGCTTTTGCCTACTCTGTTGCCATTGTTGTTTGGCACGACAATTCCAGACTGGCGCTATGACCATAGCTACAGTAACAGACGGTGTGAAATGGAGGAAGGGAGAATGCATGATAAGAGTATTTTAATAAGGTGTTCTGTTAGTGTCTGGTATTTAGAGGAGAGATTAAGTGAAATGTCATATACTGTATAAGTGAGTGGACCAGCCCAGGGACATTATCAGCTCTGTATCAAACGGTTATCTCTCCCTCTGAAGGACATTATCATCTCTGACTTCCTGACGGGCCGCCCCCAGGTGGTAAGGGTAGGTAACAACACACCCGCTACGCTGATCCTCAACACAGGGGCGCGTACTCAGCCCCCTCCTGTACTCCATGTTCACTCATGACTGGACAGCCAGGCACGACTCCAACACCATCATTAACAACAGTGGTAGGCCTGATCACCGACAACAACGAGACAGCCTATATGGAGGAGATCAGAGACCTGGCCGTGTGGCGCCAGGACAACAACATCTCCCTCAAAGTGATCAAGATAAAAGGAGATGATTGTGGACTACAGGAAAAGGAGGACCGAGCACGCCCCCATTCTCATCGACAGGGCTGCAGTGGAGCAGGTTGAGAGCTTCAAGTTCCTTGGTGTCCACCAACAAACTAACATAGTCCAAGCACACCATGACAGTCGTGAAGAGGGCACGACAAAACCTATTCCCCCTCAGGAGACAGAAAATATTTGGCATGGGTCCTCAGATCCTCAAAAGGTTCTACAGCTGCACCATCGAGCACATCCTGACTGGTTGCATCACCGCCTGGTAAGGCAACTGCTTGGCCTCCGACAGCAAGGCACTACAGAGGGTAGTGCGAATGGCCCAGTACATCACTGGAGCCAAGCTTCCTGCCATCCAAGACCTCTATACCAGGCGGTGTCAGAGGAAGGCCCTAAAAATTGTCAAAGACTCCAGCCACCCTAGTCATAGACGGTTCTCTCTGCTACCACACGGCAAGCGGTACCGGAGCGCCAAGTCTAGGTCCAAGAGGCTTCTAAACATCTTCTACCCCCGAGCCATAAGACTCCAGAATATCTAGTCAAATGGCTACCCAGACTATTCACATTGCACCCCCCCTCACCACTGACACTCACTTAAATTAACTCCACCTACATGTACATACTACCTCAACTAACCGGTGCCCCCGCACATTGACTCTGTACCGGCACCCCCCTGTATATATTGTCATTTTTTACTGCTCCTCTTTAATTACTTGTTACTTTGATCTCTTATTCTTATCTGTATTTTTTTTTAAACTGCATTGTCAGTTAGGGGCTCGTAAGTAAGCATTTCACTGTAAGGTCTACGACCTGTTGTATTCGGCGCATGTGACTAATACAATTTGATTTGAATCAAACCGTTATCTCCCCCTCAGAGAACCATTATCATCTCTGTATCAAACCGTTATCTACCCCTCAGAGAACCATTATCCTCTCTGCATCATACTGTTATCTCCCCCTCCGAAGGACATTATCATCTCTGTATCATACTGTTATCTCCCCCTCAGAGAACCATTGTCATCTCTGTATCAAACTGTTATCTCCCACTCCGAAATACATCATCTCTGTGTCATACTGTTATCTCCCACTCCGAATGACATTATCATCTCTATATCAGCCCGTTATCTCCCCCTCAGAAGGACATCATGATCTCTGTATCATACCGTTATCTCCCCCTCCGAAAGACCACACCATGCGTCCGTCCTGAGCCACAGCCATGGTGTGAGAGCTACCGCAGGCCGCCTGACCCACTCCACTGATATCCTTCACCAGCGTAGGCACGTTACGACTATGGCTGTCACTGTGGCCTGGAGAGACAGAGAAAGATTGTCATGACTGTGGCCGTCACTGTGGCCTGGGGAGACAGAAAGATCGTCATGACTGTGGCTGTCACTGTGGCCTGGTAACAGAGAAAGATCGTCATGACTGTGGCCGTCACTGTGGCCTGGAGAGACAGAAAGATCGTCATGACTGTGGCTGTCACTGTGGCCTAGAGAGACAGAAAGATCGTCATGACTGTGGCTGTCACTGTGGCCTGGAGAGACAGAAAGATCGTCATGACTGTGGCTGTCACTGTGGCCTGGAGAGACAGAAAGATCGTCATGACTGTGGCCGTCACTGTGGCCTGGAGACAGAGAGAAAGATCGTCATCGTCCATCATCACTTTTACTTGTCTGATAATAATAATCATACATTTCATTTCTAAAGCAGTTTTCAAATACATCTAGATGTCACTGAAAGTTGCTCTGTCTGATGATGTTCTATGAATTGGCTTGCAGTGTCAATTCCCATACAATGTTTGAAATGAAGGTTTGAAATGAAAAGAAGAGGAACTCTACCCAATCTGCCGAAGTCGCCTTCTCCCCAGGTGTACAGCTCTCCATCGTTGGTTACAGCAGCACTATGTCTGTAGCCAGCAGAGACACACACCACAACCTGAAAGTAGAAAACATTGACGAATCATATGAAAAAAGTAAGGAAGTAGTTTTCTTTTTGGGTATTAAATAAAATTGTCTGCTTTCATCCTAGCCTCAATTCCAGAACTGATTCAAGCTGATTCTCAAACGAGACTACGCTGTGACGTCTTGTACCAACGAGACTACGCTCTGACGTCTTGTACCACGAGACTACGCTGTGACGTCTTGTACCACGAGACTACGCTGTGGACGCCTTGTACCAACGAGACTACGCCAGACGCCTTGTACCACGAGACTACGCTGTGACGCCTTGTACCACGAGACTACGCCACGCCTTGTACCAACGAGACTACGCTGTGACGTCTTGTACCACGAGACTACGCTGTGACGTCTTGTACCACGAGACTACGCTGTGACGTCTTGTACCAACGAGACTACGCTGTGACGTCTTGTACAACGAGACTACGCTGTGACGTCTTGTACAACGAGACTACGCTGTGACGTCTTGTACCACGAGACTACGCTGTGACGTCTTGTACCAACGAGACTATGTCCATCCTAAAACACAATGAGCTTGGGTTAGTCTCCATTGCAGGCTTACTTTGCCCAGCAGAGGTCCTTGTATTATCTTGGGGTATTTCTGAGTGGCACTATTTCCATGTCCCAACTTCCCATAGTCTCCGTCGCCCCAGCTGAAGACCTCTCCCTCCCCTGTGACAGCCAGGGTGTGACCATCAGAGCCCTTGGACGAGGAAACCTGAAGCACAAAACAGAAGACCACGACAAACGGTTCAAATCAGCAGGTGCCCTTATTGCCTCTGACCACAGACCATGGACAGTCGTGTTCTGTACATTTATTCTACATGTTGAATCTCCACAGTTCATCGACACCCAACAGGTGAGCTACTGCACACGGCCAACGTTATGGTGAGTCTTTTACCTTACACATGTTCCTCGGGGGCTCCAGGGCCAGCTTCTTGGGCAGGGACTGGTTGTTGGAGTCCCCCAGACCCAGCCGGCCATAGCTGCCCTTCCCACAAGCCTTCACTGAGCCGTCCGCAGACACAGAGAACGTGCAGTACTGTCCCGCTTCAATCTAGAACGGAGGAAAGAGGAAGTGGAAAGAGAAAACATGTCATTCAACAGAACTAATCATCTCAAACTGGACATGACATTCATTATTTCTGATTCATTCAAATGCATTTAGCTGCAAGTAATCAACTTATTGTCCTGTTTCCGTGAGCTGATCAAGGAGACAGATGAAGCTGTGTTTTTAATATACGCTTTAGCAAGTGTATACTATAACTCGGAGCTGACAGAACAGATATTTTCTTTTTCACATTGTCCTTTCCAGCACGGTTCCAGTAACTATGGTGGATTCATAGCCAGGCTAGCCCAGTACAGCTCGGCTTGATGTTATTTGGCCCTACAGTGTGAAAGAGGCTAGACAGAGATGTAGAGTACCATTTGAGCGTCACTGAAGCCCTGTGCCAGTTTGGGCTGTAGGATCTTCTCCAAGGTGCCCTCAGCCAGTTGGTGAGAGCTGTTGCTGCCCCACACATACACCATGACAGCATCGTTCTCCACTCCACCAGGGGTGGCTGAGCCCGCGCTGCACGAACACAAGCAGTTGGACGCCAGGTTACAGATCTGATGGGGAAAGGGGAAGGAAGGACATTTACATACAGTGCTGCAGTGTCTTTAATCTGTAAACTAGAAGTCACAGATAAACAGTCTGTCTTGCTTGATGTAAAATATTTAGTAAGTGTTACTGTACGTTTGTCTTTCGATCCGTATCCTACAGTATACCTGACAGATATAATAAGCCCTCGGGGATGAATGAAGTTTATTGAACTGTATTGAATACAGTGATGCCATAGCTTTACACTGTCAGTCATCATTCAGATTCAGACCGAGAAAACACAGATATTCTTAATTGCTTTAGTCCAACCAACCTCTTCAAACAGGCAGAGAGCAACGTGGGAGAGACTGCACAGTCCATCTGCATCCTTCTTCAGGGCCTGAGAATTGAGAGAGTCTCCACGGAAACCCTAAGGGAATAAAAACAGAACATTAGAGGGTCCTGTTCATGGACAATAACAGAACATTAGAGGGTACTGTTGAAGGACAATAAAAGAACATTAGAGGGTACTGTTCAAGGACACTAACAGAACATTAGAGGGTACTGTTCAAGGACACTAACAGAACATTAGAGGGTACTGTTCCAGGACAATAACAGAACATTAGAGGGTATTGTTCATGGACAATAACAGAACATTAGAGGCTACTGTTCCAGGACAATTGATCCCATTTGGCTTGAAGGACAATGAAAAAGAGGTACAGGTACTGTTTTACTACAAAGAGAAGCCTTAACAGTTCACAACTGACATCCTTCAGTTACCACTTCTCAAGTGGGAAGACAATAAAACAATACCACAGAAAATATCTCCATAACAGTCTGTTGGGAAGACAATAAAACAATACCACAGAAAAAATCTCCATACCAGTCTGTTGGGAAGACAATAAAACAATACCACAGAAATAATATCTCAATACCAGTCTGTTGGGAAGACAATAAAACAATACCACAGAAATAATAGCTCAATACCAGTCTGTTGGGAAGACCATAAAACAATACCACAGAAATAATAGCTCAATACCAGTCTGTTGGGAAGACCATAAAACAATACCACAGAAATAATAGCTCAATACCAGTCTGTTGGGAAGACCATAAAACAATACCACAGAAATAATAGCTCAATACCAGTCTGTTGGGAAGACAATAAAACAATACCACAGAAATAATATCTCAATACCAGTCTGTTGGGAAGACAATAAAACAATACCACAGAAATAATATCTCAATACCAGTCTGTTGGGAATACCATAAAACAATACCACAGAAATAATAGCTCAATACCAGTCTGTTGGGAAGACCATAAAACAATACCACAGAAATAATAGCTCAATACCAGTCTGTTGGGAAGACAATAAAACAATACCACATAAATAATATCTCAATACCAGTCTGTTGGGAAGACAATAAAACAATACCACAGAAATAATATCTCAATACCAGTCTGTTGGGAAGACAATAAAACAATACCACAGAAATAATATCTCAATACCAGTCTGTTGGGAAGACAATAAAACAATACCACAGAAATAATATCTCAATACCAGTCTGTTGGGAAGACCATAAAACAATACCACAGAAATAATATCTCAATACCAGTCTGTTGGGAAGACAATAAAACAATACCACAGAAATAATATCTCAATACCAGTCTGTTGGGAAGACCATAAAACAATACCACAGAAATAATATCTCAATACCAGTCTGTTGGGAAGACAATAAAACAATACCACAGAAATAATATCTCAATACCAGTCTGTTGGGAAGACCATAAAACAATACCACAGAAATAATATCTCAATACCAGTCTGTTGGGAAGACAATAAAACAATACCACAGAAATAATATCTCAATACCAGTCTGTTGGGAAGACAATAAAACAATACCACAGAAATAATGTATCAATACCAGTCTGTTGGGAATACCATAAAACAATACCACAGAAATAATGTATCAATACCAGTCTGTTGGGAAGACAATAAAACAATACCACAGAAATAATATCTCAATACCAGTCTGTTGGGAAGACCATAAAACAATACCACAGAAATAATGTATCAATACCAGTCTGTTGGGAAGACAATAAAACAATACCACAGAAATAATAGCTCAATACCAGTCTGTTGGGAAGACAATAAAACAATACCACAGAAATAATGTATCAATACCAGTCTGTTGGGAAGACAATAAAACAATACCACAGAAATAATGTATCAATACCAGTCTGTTGGGAAGACAATAAAACAATACCACAGAAATAATATCTCAATACCAGTCTGTTGGGAAGACCATAAAACAATACCACAGAAATAATGTATCAATACCAGTCTGTTGGGAAGACAATAAAACAATACCACAGAAATAATAGCTCAATACCAGTCTGTTGGGAAGACAATAAAACAATACCACAGAAATAATGTATCAATACCAGTCTGTTGGGAAGACAATAAAACAATACCACAGAAATAATGTATCAATACCAGTCTGTTGGGAAGACAATAAAACAATACCACAGAAATAATATCTCAATACCAGTCTGTTGGGAAGACCATAAAACAATACCACAGAAATAATGTATCAATACCAGTCTGTTGGGAAGACAATAAAACAATACCACAGAAATAATAGCTCAATACCAGTCTGTTGGGAAGACCATAAAACAATACCACAGAAATAATGTATCAATACCAGTCTGTTGGGAAGACAATAAAACAATACCACAGAAATAATGTATCAATACCAGTCTGTTGGGAAGACAATAAAACAATACCACAGAAATAATGTATCAATACCAGTCTGTTGGGAAGACAATAAAACAATACCACAGAAATAATGTATCAATACCAGTCTGTTGGGAAGACAATAAAACAATACCACAGAAATAATGTATCAATACCAGTCTGTTGGGAAGACAATAAAACAATACCACAGAAATAATGTATCAATACCAGTCTGTTGGGAAGACAATAAAACAATACCACAGAAATAATGTATCAATACCAGTCTGTTGGGAAGACAATAAAACAATACCACAGAAATAATGTATCAATACCAGTCTGTTGGGAAGACAATAAAACAATACCACAGAAATAATGTATCAATACCAGTCTGTTGGGACATTACCACCCTGTCATATATATCTACATTTCGAGATCCACTTGAAAAGTTGCTAGTGGAGTTCTTCATCACCCAGAAGATAAAAGCTTTCTGGTGGAACATTTCCTATTGATTAAGTGACTAGTAAATCAAGTGGACACACAGACAGACGAGGCAGCACCACCACATTGAGGAATGGACCAGGCTTTTAGCTCCAGGCATCAGGCCAGGATACACAGTAAAATGAAAAAGTAAATATGATTTACAACGAGGAGAAATGTTACGCTGCCACCCGCTGCATTAGTACCCTCCACAATACACACACTGAGTGTACAAAACATTAAGAACGCCTGCTCTTTCCATGACAGGGTGAAAGCGATGTATCCTTATGGATGTCACTTGTTAAATCTAATGTTTTGTCCACTCATATGGAAGTAGTTTAGTGCCTAAAAACAGGGGTTAAATATGAGTAAAAAAAGTAGTGCATTCAGAAAGTATTCAGACCCCTTGACTATTTCCACATTTTGTTACATTACAGCCTTACTCTAAAATAGATTAAATAGTTTTTTTCCTAATCAATCTACACACAATTCCCCATAATGACAAAGCATTTATGGGGTATTCTTTGCAACTGTATTACAAATCCAAAACAAATATTACATTTCCATCAGTATTCAGACCCTTTACTCAGTACTTTGTTGAAGCACATTTGGCAGTGATTACAGCCTCGAGTCTTCTTGGGTATGACGCTACAAGCTTGGCACACCTGTAGTTGGGGAGTTTCTCCCATTCTTCTCCCTGCAGATCCTCTCAAGATCTGGGAGCGTTGCTGCAAAGCTATTTTCAGGTTTCACCAGAGATGTTCGATCGGGTTCAAATCCGGGCTCATGCCGGGCCACTCAAGGACATTCAGAGACTTGGCCCGAAGCCACTCCTGCGTTTTCTTGGCTGTGTGCTTAGGGTCGTTGTCCTGTTGGAAGGTGAACTGTCGCCCGTCTGAGGTCCTGAGCGCTCTGGAGCAGGTTTCTATCAAGGATTTCTCTATACTTCGCTCTGTTCATCCCAGTCTCTGCCGCTGAAAAACATCCCCACAGCATGATGCTGCCAGATAATCTTGTTTCTCATAGTCAGAGTCTCCAAGCGGGCTGCGGGCTGTCGTGTCTTTTACTGAGGAACGGCTTCCGTCTGGCCACTCTACCATAAAGGCCTGATTGGTGGAGTGCTGCAGAGATGGTTGTCTTTCTGGAAGATTCTCCCATCTCCAAAGAGGAACTCTAGAGCTCTATCATAGTGACCATCAGGTTCTTGGTCACCTTCCTGACCAAGGCCCTTCTCCCCCGATTGCTCAGTTTGGCTGGGCAGCCAGCTCTAGGAAGTCTTGGTGGTTCCAAACTTCATCCATTTAAGAATGATGGAGGACACTGTGTTTTGGGAACATTCAAGGCTGCAGAAATGTGTTGGTACCCTTCCCCAGATCTGTGCCTCGACACAATCCTGTCTTGGGGGTCTAGGGACAATTCGTTCAACCAGTTTTTTCTCTGATGTGCACTGTCAACTGTGGGACCTTATATAGACAGGTGTGTACCTTTCCAAATCAAGTCCAATCAATTGAATTTACCACAGGTGGACTCCAATCAAGTTGTAGAAACATCTTAAGGATGATCAATGGAAACAGGATGCACCTGAGCAAAATTTTTTGTCTCAGAGCAAAGGGTCCGAATAGTTATAGTTTTTATAAATTTGCAAACATTTCTAAAAACCTGTTTTCGCTTTGTCATTATTGGCTATTGTGTGTAGATTGATGATTTTTTTTTATTTAATCAATTTTAGAACACTTTCCGAATGCACTGTATATAAATAATTTACTGATCTTCCTTATAATCGCTCAGGTATAGGACAGACACTTCAAAACATACGTAATTTTGATTATATTTTGACTATCTGTTTTTCTATCTACGAATCGTTATTCATTAGGTTTCTATTGGCTAATAGCAGTAAGCCAAAATTCAATGTTTGGTCAAATTATAGATATATGTTTTTTATATAGAGTGGCAGTCAAAAGTTTGGACATACCTACTCAAGGATTTTCCTTTATTTTTACTATTCTCTACATTGTAGAATAATAGTGAAGACATCAAAACTATGAAATAATATGGAATCATGTAGTAACCAACACAGTGTTGAACAAATCTAACAAAAATGTATATATTTGAGAATCTTCAAAGTAACCACCCTTTGCATTGATGACAGCTTTGCACACTCTTGGCATTCTCTCAACCAGCTTCATGAGGTAGTCACCTGGAATGCAATTCAATTAACAGGTGTGTTAAAAGATAATTTGTGGAATTTATTTCCTTCTTAATGCATTTGAGCCAATCAGTTGTTGTGACAAGGTAAGGGTGGTATTCAGAAAATTGCCCTATTTGGTAAAAGACCAAGTCCATATTATTGCAAGAACAGCTCACATAAGCAAAGAGAAACGACAGTCCATCATTACTTTAAGACATGAAGGTCAGTCAATGTGGAACATTTCAAGAACGTTGTGCAATCGCAAAAATCATCAAGAGCTATGATGAAACGGGCTCTCATGAGGACCGCCACAGGAAAGGAAGACCCAGAGTTACGTCTGCTGCAGAGGATAGGTTCATTAGAGTTACCAGCCTCAGAAATTGCAGCCCAAATAAATGCTTCACAGAGTTCAAGTAACAGACCCATTTCAACATCAACTGTTCAGAGGAGACTGTGTGAATCAGGCCTTCATGGTCAAATTGCTGCAAAGAAACCACTGCTAAAGGACACCAATAAGAAGAAGAGACTTGCTTGGGCCAAGAAACAGAAGTAATGGACATTAGACCGGTGGAAATCTGTCCTTTGGTCTGATGAGACCAAATTTGAGATTTTTGGTTCCAACCGCTGTGTTCGAGTTAGATGCAGAGTAGGTGAACGGATGATATCCGCATGTGTGGTTCCCACCGTGAAGCATGGAGGAGGAGGTGTGATGGTGCTTTGCTGGTGACACTGTCAGTGATTTATTTAGAATTCAAAGCACAC
The DNA here is from genome assembly GCA_030435695.1 of Brachymystax lenok tsinlingensis. Taxonomy (NCBI): domain Eukaryota; kingdom Metazoa; phylum Chordata; class Actinopteri; order Salmoniformes; family Salmonidae; genus Brachymystax; species Brachymystax lenok. Next base: position 7,926,759 of record CM059795.1, on the reverse strand, counting down.
TTAACAAGCATTGATACCACAGCATTCTGCAGCGATACGTCAGCCCATCTAGTTTGAGCTTAGTGGGACTATCATTTGTTTTCAACAGGACAATGACCCAAAACACACTGTTTGACCAAGAAGGAGGGTGATGGAGTGCTGCATCAGATGACCTGGCCTCCACAATTACACAAACTCAACCCAATTGAAGTGGTTTGGGATGAGCTGGACCGCAGAGTGAAGGAAAAGCAGCCAACAAGTGCTCAGCATTTGTGGGAACTCCTTCAAGACCGTTGGAAATGCATTCCTCATGAGGCTGGTTGAGAGAATGCCAAGAGTGTGCAAAGCTGTCATCAGAGCAAAGGGTGGCTACTTTGAATAATATAAAATATATTTTAATTTGTTTAACACTTTTTTGGTTACTACATGATTCCATATGTGTTATTTCTTAGGTTTTTATGTCTTCACTATTATTGTACAATGTAGAAAATAGTAAAAATAAAGAAAAACCCTTGAACGAGTAGACGTGTCCAAACTTTTGACTGGTACTGTATATAACTAAAAGTCTAAATGAAATCGCTAAATGTTAGCTTAGTACAACCCCCCAGGCTTAGACTTTAGGGGGTACCAAATGGCCCCCTATTCCCTTTATAGTACACTACTTTTGACCTGAGCCCTATTAGCTATATAGTACACTACTTTTGACCTGAGCCCTTATACCATTTGGGACTCATCCATCATATATATAAATAGCAGAACATGAGCACTGCTATTATTGATGAAACCTACCCTGAATAGAAAGGAGAGTTAGACAGATAGAGCACATATTATTGATGAAACCTACCCTGAATAGAAAGGAGAAGGTCAAGGTGAGGGAACGTACGTACCGAGTATTGCCTCATTTGAAGAAGTGTTTGATAGATGAGGTCATAGCCTACTCCTCCCTCTGACTTTAACTGTTGTGACCCCGTGGAGGAAGTTATAGAGGAAGAGGAGGCAGCAGAGGCAGCCAGGGCCACCTCCACCCACTCCAGCAGGAATCTCAGGGACCCCCTCTGTACAGCCAGGCCCAGCAGCAGCTCCAGAGCCAGCCTGCGTCCCGCCCGGTCTGCCCCTCCACTCCCAGAGCTCACAGACGTCTTCTTCAGGAAGTCTGCCACCTGAGCCAGGCAGTCCAGCCCCACCGCTGGGATCTTGTTCTCGTTGGCCAGAGAGAGAGGGGGCAGGGAGGCTAGGACAGAGGAAGCGGTAGCCAACACGTCGTTACAAAGCGCCACTCCGGGGTCCTCACGGGCGTACCGCCAGTTCTGCTGCAGCAGGGCGAAGAGGAGACTCAGTCCTGTCCGTACGCCCATCTCTATCAGAACGTCCGTCCCTGATTTAACTCTGGACGCTCCTCCAGGCAGCCAGGGCTCCGAGGCAGGCTCCATGGCCCCGCTGTCCTGGCTAGCCATGGCCTGCGGGGGAGCAGGAGCCCGGAAGCGGTCGTGGTACTTGCTGTGGAGGGCGTAGTATATCCGCTGGAGGACCACGAGGCGGTGGTGCAGGCCCAGGGCATACGGGGTCTGGGCCAGCACACGGTGGGCCAGGCAGCGCTGGCTGTGGAGTAACGACGACAGGTACTCCTCCCGCTCCTCAGCAGCACTGGACTCATACTGGAAGTCTGGCAGGCGCGGGCCAATCAAGTCCTGAAATTAAAACAAACCCTTCAATTGCAACTTATATTCAAGTATTTTGAATATACACAGAGTACACCAAATATTGAGCCTGGTCCCAGATCAGTCTGTGCTCTTGCCTGCTCCATTGCTGTTACTGTCATGACAATGAGTGACATGGGGTTGGCATGAGAGCAAACAGACTGGAACTCAGGCTATTTAATATATGCAAGAGGATAAGAGTTGAGCACGTTCTGTCCCTTTACCATTACAGGCTGGGCCACCCCCACCACCTCCTTATTGTGTAGCAGTTTGGCGTAGAGTCCTGCAGCCCCCTGGCGCGTGGCCGTCTGGCTGTCCTCCGCCGCCCAGGAGCTGTTCAGATGCTCCTGCCACTTCAGCATCACGTGGGTCTGGCAAGGCACCATTTCTCCTGATCATTATCTACACTGTGGAGTTATTACAGCTGTCGGGAAAAGACGAAGGGGTGAAAGACAAAGCACCTTGGTTAATAAGGTTAGACTACAAGCTATAGATACCAAAATCAAGGCAGCACTTCTCCTGATCATTATCTACACTGTGGAGTTATTCCAGCTGTCGGGGACGGGACCGAAGGAGAGAGGGAGTGAGAGAAAACCAATTATACTGTATGAACCAAGGTGTTAAGGTCAAATTATTAAACACTACCACTATAAAAGCTATGGCCCATCACTGTATTTGGCTGTATGCCCCGACGAAAGTTGTTTTGGAACGAAAGCTTAGCACATTAAAACCTCTACAGGATCTGTGGATCCCCCGAGGGACGGTTGAGCTAACGTAGGCTAATGCGATTAGCATGAGGTTGTAAGTAACAATAACATTTCCCAGGACATAGACATATCTGATTTGGGCAGAAAGCTTACATTTTTGTTAATCTAACTGCACTGTCCAATTTACAGTAGCTGTTACAGTGAAAGTGAGAATACCATGCTATTGTTTGAGGAGAGTGCACAGTTATGAACTTGAAAATGTATTAATAAACCAATTAGGCACATTCGGGCAGTCTTGATACAACATCTTGAACAGAAATGCAATGGTTCATTGGATCAGTCAAAAACGTTGCACATCTGTTGCCATCTAGTGGACAAAATCTAAATTGCACCTGGGCTGGAATAATACACTATGGTCTTTCTCTTGCATTTCAAAGATGATGGTACAAAGAAAATACAAATAAACACGTTTTTTTCTTTGTATTATCTTTTACCAGATCTAATGTGTTATATTCTCCTACATTAATTTCACATTTCCACAAACTTCAAAATGTTTCCTTTCAAATGGTATCAAGAATATGCATATCCTTGCTTCAGGTCCTGAGATACAGGTAGTTATACTTGGGTATGTCATAATTAAAACACTGAAATTAAAGTCTCATTAGGACATGAGATGGTTCTGACAGTGTCCTTTTCAAATAACATGAGATGACATGAAAATAGCTTAACTGAAATGTCCTTGGAGTCAAGGCCTTTCAGTGAAGGAATCCCTCGTCTTGATCTGATCGATATGGGGCTGTGGCTTGTAAATAATTCATTTACATTACAGTTGGTGGCAGCAGTCACTGGTCAGCAGCTGGAAAGTACCAGTAGTACGGTAATAGGATTCTCTATTTTAAATACATTCTGTTTCAGTGTCACGCCACAGCAAGGCAACGTCTAGCAGCAGAGCAGTAGGCACATGACCACGAGTGTTTGACACACTATCCCACTGGACCCAGTCCCTTCTTAACCCTCTATGTCTAGCCAACTAACCTTCCAGACGTCTTGTTCTACAATCTACTGCTTACAAACACTGCTCAGTACAACACCCCTCTCTGATCTCAAGCCTTGAACTCCAATAAGCTACACAACACAACAGCAGGCCTATTCATAATAGGCCTAAGACGTGATCATGTGAGCAAACAAAGCATGTCAAATGATTTCATTACCGTTGACAAGGTAAGAGCAGGCTAATAAGAGTTTAATTGCATTTTTGTTAGCTTTGGAGTATACTTTTATTTCTCCAAGTACTGCCAACGCCTAGGGAAATATTGCATCCATCTCCTTGACCTGGTCAATAGCTTGAGAGTCTCTTAACTTCCCTTTAGACAGATAAAAGTCAACCCTTTCATTGGTTACCTGTCTCTACAATGCCCAGAGGCCAACACAGTAGCTTGGATAAGACTGTCCAGTACAGTAGCCTCTCTCTGGTCTAGCGGAGTGGTCTGGGGGCATCCATACTGTCATGCTTGAGTCAAACACAACCACCGACCGTTTCCTTGTTGTTCTTGCTCTAAAATGGCATCTCAGCGCATGCGTCAACTGAATGTCAGATTACATAGTGTAATCTATGTCTTAGAGCCCTTTTAGAGCAACAGAAACTATGAAACAGTCGGTGGTTGTATTTGACTCGTTTTTTCTTTTTTTTTAAACAATGAATTTCAGCAAACAAACACGAGCCCAGCTTTAAACAGGATAAACATAGGTACACAGTAAGAGTTTAAAATATTACATTTTTACAAGTATCGACTGACAGCGACTCGATATAGTCGGAGTTCCAGTCCACCCACACTCGTTGCCGCTCAACTCTGCCTTGTACTTGTACGTGGAGTGTTGAGATTTCTGAGCAACCTCACAACCGACAATTAAACTTGATGCACAGCACAGGGCATTAAGACTTTCATATGACTTGAACTCTTACTGTAAGAGGAACTGTAATACATTAACATGATGCAGCATTAGCGAAGTGAGAGCTAGTTATGGGCCGACTAATGTCTGAGAGTGAGCCGCTCTCTCTTTGCAGCTCAACAGTCAGAACAGAGGCCCAACAGACAGGCTTGCCTAGAGCAAAGCCCTAGGACTGAGCCTTTATGGTTTCCAGTGGACAAAAATAACAGGAAGCTTCTTTTAAGAGAGGCAACAACGTTACAGTAAAGGTCTTGACATAGCTAGTCGGGCCTAACCTAGCCCTCCTTGGCTGACTCTGCGACATCCCTGAACCAGCACCTGACCAACCATCTGGATCAACAGACAGACCTATATAGGGCATGGGGGGTGTCATTATTAAAATGAATGTCAATTGGAGAGGCCTCACACTTTGTCTAGTATCAAGATGACCTACAACTCCAGACCGGTCAGGCGGTCTCTGATTATTTACTATATGCAAGAGCAAATGTGCAGGTTAGGTTACATGTTACTAATAATAAAAGGCAAATAGTAAGGTGACCGGAGGCAATAAAGCTTAGGTCGCCATACACAGAGTACTGAAATAACAGACCGTAGGGCCGGTTTCCCAGACACTAATTAGGCCTAGTTTTTTTTTTTTTGTCTAGAACCAGGCCTAATTGTCGAGAACCAGGCCTAATTGGTGTTCATGAAACTAGCTAATGGAGTTAGTTTTATTTATATTTTTTATTTAACCTTTATTTAACCAGGAAAAGCCCATTGAGACCCAGTCTCTTTTTCAAGGGAGACCTGGCCAAGAAGGCAGCTACAATCAATACATTACAGAATTAAAACATACAACAATACAATACAACATGATCCAGCCTAAAGAAACTCCTCTGTAACAGAGTCTCACATTAATATCTTAAATTCATTCAGTGGCACTAAAGATGAAGCATGGATTGTAGACTATTCCATGCTTCTGAAGCACAAGAAGAGAAGGCAGTCTTGCCTAATACCGTGAATGTCCTGGGGACTTTAAGTAGCAACCACCTAGTAGACTGGGTATAGTAACTGCTGGTGGTGGAGACCAGACTACAAAGGTGAAGAGGGAGTTTACTCAAAAGAGCTTTGCAGATGAACACATTCAAATGTATCTTTCTGTGCATATAAAGTGAGGTCCAACCTCCCATTTGGTACAAGGTGCAATGGTGGGTGAGTGACTTGGCATTTGTAATAAAGCGCAAGGATGCATGAAAAACAGTCCAGTCTCTGTAAGACGGAGGAGGTTGCCTGCATATACAACAAGTCACCATAATCAATTACAGAGAGAAAAGTGGCCTGAACAAGCTTCTTTCTAGCCATAAGCGGGAGGCAAGCCTTATAACGAGGATTGCCTCAGACAGCAGTAACTAACGTCGATAAGTCAATCCCTGTCAGGTTTCAACATACTTTAGGACTAGCTAACATTTGCTAAGCTGAGATGCAACAGTAAGATACACTAAGGTTAAGTTCAGCTGCAAAATGGCCTAAAAGCAATACATGATGGGGTGGGACGAACGACGCGACAACAATGGCATGATTCCTCGTTGTCAACAAACCAGTGGCAACTGTAACAACTGAGACAACAATAATTATTATTATTAGGGAGGTGCCTTTATTTCTAAGTGTGTAAAAGAAATTCGTATTTTTTTTGTTGCATATTCCAACTCCCCGAGACACCCAGGTGTGGTCACCGCCAGGGTCACTATTGGACAGCGCCCCTGGAGCCATTCGCGCTAAATGCCTTGCTAGAGGGCACTGCGACAGATTTTTTTTATTTTATTTTTATTCACCTTGTCGGCTCCAGTATTCGAACCAGCAAACTTTCAGTTACTGGCCCAATGCTCTAACCTCGAGGCTACGTAAAGCGAAGAATCTGTGACAGAGGTTTGTGGAAAGCTTTTCACTTTTCTCTGAATACTCTTTCTGTCATCAGAAGACCACAATATGAGAGTGCATGACTAACATGTTTTTTTTTTTTTTTAACTGCTAAGTGTAGTAGACATGTAGTAGACATGTGTATGCCGCCATCTTGTCTATTTCAAATCTTCTCTCATTGATTGAGAAAGGTGGCTGTGTTCTATGCTTTACACTACCTACTGTGTAATGACAGTATGGAACTGTTTACATACTGTATCACCGCTGTTTCAAAGTGGTAACTAATCTACTACAACATGACCATGTGCCCCTGAAAATAAATCCTGCTGGAAAAACAAAAAACAACTCACGTTGTTGTTTTGCAAATGCATACATGGCACAGGAGGGTGACTAAAGTGGATTCTGGTCAAGCTTTTATTCTTGCAATCACATTGACTAGCTGGGTATTATAAACAGTTCGCTACTGTAAAAAAACTAGCTAACTTGCATAGGTACAATACAATACCTAAACTACTCACAGATTTGGTACAGTGACAGCTGTCATTTTATAAATCAGCCCCAGATCTGCATTGTGTAACGTTAACAGCTCTGCATTGTGTTGCAGCAAGCTAGTAGCTAGCTACTGTCCTATCAGGTCTTAGCTTTCTATCTAGCTAGGTTGACAACTGCTCTTTAACCAAACTCAACCTAGCTATAGTTAGCTATCTTGACAAATAGGATATGGTCATTCTGACATTAGATAGCATTGCTAACTAGCAACAAGCCAAGTTAACTAGCTAGCTATCAACAATTGTTGTTTTTGTAACACAAAAAGATGTGTAACGGTGATTTTCTATTGGCAAAGCTACACACACTGCATACACAAATGCATTCCAAATAAAACCCTACCTCTGTTGTCAGTGTTATTCACACCCGGTCTCTGCTTTCCTCGTACGCTCAGTTAGCTAACGTTAGCTACAGCTGGCAACTAACGTTCACGTTACAGTGCCACTGCAGTTGACAGCTAAAGGGCAAAACAAGTTTAGAAAATAATTCTGTATCTAGAATTAAATAAATAACAACGAGTAACAAGTTAAGACATTGGGGTTTCCATGAAGTCAGTGTCGGACACGGCACCGGCTAAATGTTTTCGGTCTCGCCAGGAGAAACAGCAGTAGTGTGCCTGGTTGCCATGAAAAACAGCCCGTCACGCCCCGGCGTCAGCAAGAACACATGGACAACGTCACGCGAGACCAACATTCTTCTTCGGGTTTATTGGCGAAATACAGATACTGTATGTTGTTTATTTGTTCTAGGACCTATATTTAGCTAGCCAAGTGGGTTAAGAACGAATTCTTATTTACAATGACAGCCTAACCCCTGCCAAACCCTAACCAAGCTGGGCCAAATGCACACCACCCTATGGGACTCCTAATCAAAGCCAGTTGTGATACAGCCTGGAATTGAACCAGGGTCTGTAGTGAGAACACAATATGGGAACCCAATATGTCGTCTCTGTAGAGTAGTGGCCTAAGGGCACACTTAATGTATTGTGAAGTCTGTTGTGAAATGTATTGTAACTAATGTTTTTTAAATTGTATATAACTGCCTTAATTTTGCTGGATCACAGGAAGGGTAGCTAATGGAGAGCCACAATAATTACAAATACAAAATACATGCAGAAATCTCATCAAATGTTATTTGTCACATGCGACGAATACAACAGGTGTAGACTTTACAGTGAAATGCTTACTTACAAGCCCTTAACCAACGATGCTTTAAGAAGTTGGAACGAACTACAAAAATCACTGAAACTGGAGACACTTATCTCCCTCACTAGCTTCAAGCACCAGCTGTCAGAGCAGCTCACAGATCACTGCACCTGTACATAGCCCAACCAACTACCTCATCCCCTACCATAGTCATTTACTTATCTTGCTCCTTTGCACCCCAGTATTTTTACTTTGCACATTAATCTATTGCACATTTACCATTCCAGTGTTAAATTGCTATACTGTAATTACTTCGCCACCATGGCCTATTTATTGCCTTACGTTCCTTATCCTACCTCATTTGCACACATTGTATATAGATGAGTGTTTTTTTTCTACTGTATTATTGACTGTATGTTTGTTTACTCCAATGTGTAACTATGTGTTGTTGTATGTGTTGAACTGCTTTGCTTTATCTTGGCCAGGTCGCAGTTGTAAATGAGAACTTGTTCAGAACTTGCCTACCTGGTTAAATAAAGGTGAAATAAAAATAAAAATTAAAAAAGTTAAGAAGTGTGTTAAGTAAAAAATAGATATGTCGAAAAATAGAAAATAAAAGTAACAAATCAGGATGCTCTCGATGGTGCAGCTGTAGAACCTTTTGAGGATCTGAGGACCGATGCCATATATTTTCAGTCTCCTGAGGGGGAATAGGCTTTGTCGTGCCCTCTTCACAACTGTCTTAGTGTGTTTGGACCATGTTAGTTTGTTGGTGATGTGGACACCAAGGAACTTGAAGTTCTCAACCTGCTCCACTGCAGCCCCGTTGATGAGAATGGGGGCGTGCTCGGTCCTCCTTTTCCTGTAGTCCACAATCATCTCCTTTGTCTTGATCACGTTGAGGGAGAGGTTGTTGTCTCTGACCTCCCTATAGGCTGTCTCATCGTTGTCGGTGATCAGGCCTACCACTGTTGTGTTATCAACAAACTTTCTGATGGTGTTGGAGTTGTACCTGGCCATGCAGTCATGAGTGAACAGGGAGTACAGGAGGGGACTGAACACTCACCCCTGAAAGGCCCCCGTGTTAAGGATCAGCGTAGCGGATGTGTTGTTTCCTACCCTTAACCCCTGGGGGCGGTGTTGTCGCCACCAACTGGACGGGGGTAAAAAATGCACACAAGAAAAGTACATTCTACTAGAGGGAAGAGAAAATTAACAAACTACGGCTCCGCAGTGTCTTAATCTACAAAGGAAGCCTGTCCGACCCTAGTGCAGCAGTAAGAAAGTGTGTCAGATCTGCTGGCTACATGTGCACCGACCTGTGCAACTGTTCTATTATTATTATTATTATTATTATTATTTCAATTGTATTTTTTATTGTATTCTGCACTTTTGGGAAAGGCCTGTAAGTAAGCATTTCACTGTTAGTCTACACCTGTTGTTTACAAAGCATGTGACAATTAACATTTGATTTGATTTGAACTCTAACAAGAGATCGGCACAGGTGATATAGCCTACATGCCCCACAACAAAGGGGTCACTGATCCAAGTCCTGCACTGACTGGTGCACCTAAATCACTGCAGTCAATGACCTGTCTCTCTTTCTCTGTCTCTGTCTCTCTCCAACAGTATAATAATGATGCTCTTACAGAGAGACAGAGAGACAGGTAATAGACTGCAGTTATTATCCCACTGCTGCCACCAGTACATTACGTGTGGTCCGCTATATAATGCTGCCATCTACTGTTAAGGATCGGTGACCGCTTATGAGACAAAGAGTGTCTGTGTAAGAGAGTGAGGCAGAGAAACAGACAGGCGGATGGACAGACATGCACACAGGTAGACAGATGGACAGACAGACAGACAGACAGACAGACAGACAGACAGGCAGGCAGGCAGGCAGGCAGACGGACAGACAAACAGGCAGGCGGACAGACACACATACATGCAGAAGGACAGACATACAGACAGGTGGGCAGACGGATTGACAGACAGACATACAGACGGGCAAACAAACAGATGGACAGACAGGCAGACAGATGGACAGAAAAAGAGAGAGAGGGGGGAAAGTGTGTGTGTTTCTGTGTGTGTGTTTCTGTGTGTGTGTGTGTGTGTGTGTGTGTGTTAGATTGACTGTCTGTCTCCTTAGGGTCAAGTAAGGAACCAGGAACTTTGTGGGGTCAAAGGGGCATCTTAAGTGTCTCCTCTACACAAACAAACTATGACATCAGTTTGTACAGACTTCAATTCCTGGATGGCAGTTGAGTGTAATTCCCACTTCCATGCCGGATTTCTAAAACAGGGGGGCAGGCTGGCAACTAGAATAGATGACAACACCGGATTGAGGAAATTGACGAGGGCAAACCATGTGGGGAAAAAACAAACTTGTTTTTAAGCCGATATAACCATGCAACCTCATGTATTAAGTCACTCCATCCAAGCAGCGACGTCGTCAGCCCAGAACAGCTCTTCTGAACATTCAAGGCGCCCCTTGCTAATCTTATCCAAATATGTATTTTCTCCTTTTCACATTATTCTCCATATTCATAGTGCGTAATGTTGACGCTTGGGGAACAAGTGTCAAGTACGCAGTGAACTGCCCGGAGCGGTGCAATGTGGACCTGTGCGGCTTGACGCAGCGCTGCAGACGGACAGTGCTGGATGACTGCGGTTGTTGCCAGGTCTGTGCGGCAGACAGAGGGGAACACTGCTACCGCACTGTGTCTGGGATGCACGGAGTCAAGTGCGGACCGGGATTATTCTGCGAGTTCTACAAAGATGAGGACGACTATGGAGATGAATATGGCATTTGCAAAGGTAGGCTATATTCACCATGACGCATCAAATGCGCAATTGCGCATCATATATTGTGTGATTAATCTGTAAATAGTTAATACATATGCCATAACAGGCCAGCTACATGTGATATCTATTTATATTGTGTTACATATTGACTATTACGTCTGTCTATTTATTCCCAAAACGATTCAAAGGACCCCTCGAAGCTTAATTTCGTTCACGCTTAGCCTGACTGCTTCATTGATGTTATTCCAAAGTGATCTATAGTTTCTGTGTGCATAGCATTCCTAAAAGTTACCATAATGAAAAAGATGCCTAATATGACATGTTTCATGTAGATATGAGTATTTACATCAAACTATGCTTAGCTTTGACTGTGGCCTTAATGGATGCAAAGTTCCTCAAATTGGGATGTTTACTATTTCTGCTCATGTTGATAGAGGTGAAGAGAACGGTATCTGTAGGCTTACATCACTATATTGCAGATCTGATAAATGACCAAGAGCAAGGATCATGGACCTATAGAACAGAACAGTGGCCCGCTGACATTCCCACTATGTACTTTTTTTGTCTAATGGATGATCATTGAATTGCCAACTGTAAGTACATATCATGTACATCTCCTGCAAGTGCAATAACATTGAATCGTATTCCCTCCCTTACAGATTGCATGTATGGAACCTATGGGATAGGGTGTGGTAAAACATGCCATTGCAAAGCTGGAGGTATCTGTGACAGAGAGACAGGAGCCTGCCTCACCTTCAAATTCTTCACCAAAATCGCCAGTAAGCTGAAGACACAGCACCCCAATGCAGGTAAGAGATTGAGAAAATACTTCAATGTGAGAGGCACCCTATGGGACACAGATTCTGGACTATGAAGCACTTCCAATGGAGATTATCCAGTGCTTTTTAATACAGGTGATGGTCTTGTCTTTGTCTGAGAAACTGTATGCTAAAGTTAAAAAGCAAAGACATTTGAGCATGTTTTGGATACACAATGTGGAGTAGCACTAAGCAATGGCACAATTAAAAGCAATCCAGTTATGAAAACGCAGCGTGTGTATCTTTGTGAAGTATTTGCAGTGTCGTATCACGTTGAATAGATATTGACCAGCTGATATTTCTTGTTTTCAGGAGGTGAGATTGGTTCAGGAGATGACAGCACCAGTCTGAATGGGGAAAGATCCACTGCTCCAAAGTGGTTAACACCTCGCTGACACTCATTATCAAGACTTAGTTTATTCTGTGTAAATGTAGAAAGCATAGTAGTAAATTAAATGATTGAAGGATATATTTTATTATGTATTATTAAGAAAACACATTTTCTACAAGATTATTGAATGTTTTGAACACCTCTGTGGTGTTTCTATTTTATACCAGGGACCCATCATGTCATAAGAGTTGTGTTGTACCAAACGAAGGGAGGTAAAATGTACCAAAGTTAACATATATGTTTATTCTACTTTTATACAAAGTATGAGTATATCCAGAATGTCTATGATGACCTCTATGATGAGTTAACATTCTAGATGACCTCTATGATGAGTTAACATTCTAGATGACCTCTATGATGAGTTAACATTCTAGATGACCTCTATGATGAGTTAGCATTCTAGATGACCTCTATGATGAGTTAGCATTCTAGATGACCTCTATGATAAATTAACATTCTAGATGACCTCTATGATGAGTTAGCATTCTAGATGACCTCTATGATAAGTTAACATTCTAGATGACCTCTATGATGAGTTAACATTCTAGATGACCTCTATGATGAGTTAACATTCTAGATGACCTCTATGATGAGTTAACATTCTAGATGACCTCTATGATGAGTTAACATTCTAGATGACCTCTATGATGAGTTAACATTCTAGATGACCTCTATGATGAGTTAACATTCTAGATGACCTCTATGATGAGTTAACATTCACTGCTCCATAATTGAGATAATTTGGTTCAATCAAATTACGTGAAAATGTTGTGCTCATATGATATGACCCCCCAGGGATATAAAAAATAAGTAATATATTGTCTTTTCTTCTAGAAGTATCTACTGTGATCTGCGCTTTCAATTGTTTGTTTTTTTGATTGATTGTTCTTTACTGAGAATCTCCTATTTTTCTTTCACCTGTGACCACATGGAACAATATATATATATATATATATATATATATATATATATATATATATATATATATATATATATACATATATATGTCATATCACCTGCCAATGTACAGTATGGTATTACAAATAAACCAAAGTTGACCTGGAAAAAATCAGTTTGAAGCACTCTGTTTATTCATTGCAGTTTATTTACCTCCTATGTTATTAAAGATGTCAATCTACGCAAAGAGAAAGCTACATTTATCAGACGCTCTTATCCAGAGCGTCTTACAAGAGCAGTTAGGGTTAAGTACCTTGCTCAAGTGCACATAGTCAGCTTGGAGATTCGATTCGGCGACCTTTTGGTTACTGGCCCAACGCTCTTAACCGCTATGGCTACTTTTTAAAGAAAAACCACAAGGACATTAAATGAATCTGCAAAGCTATGTTTTATCTGACTGCAAAATGATTATATTGATATCACGAGGCATTCCATGCCTGACAATGGAAGTTACAAAACTGCAGTTGTCACACTACTTCTTGACAAATGCAAAAGATTTCGCCTAAATGGATTACATCAAGTGTATGTTCATAATTTATAAAAACGTTTGTGGTCATACGCACATCCTTAAAAAAACATAGATTCTGGGAAAATGAAGTTTACTTGAAAAAAAACAGAAAGGGGTGAATAGTCTCCCAACTACCACCTTTATTGACAATGTTTCGTCATAACTTATAGCCAAGTTAAAAGCCTATTGTTGTCCCTCAATTGAATCACTTTGGAACCCATGGATCTTCTGGATCTCCATTGAGTGGCCTATGTCCAGCCTGACTCTGAAAATACCCCGGTCAGGGTTAAAAATAGCCTGTTATTAGCCTAGCCCTCACCTCTGAGAATCAACACGGTACACAACACAACTGTTTTCCAGCATCAGGCTTGTTTGTTTCCTGTTCCTGGGCTTCCTGACACCTGTGAAAATGGTCCGTCTTCCTGTTGTTGTTGTGCCTGCCCAGGAATTTAAAAGGCTTGGAATTTGTGAAGTGACACACGTCACTGGTGGCTGTCGGACCGTCATCCCGGCAGAGCTGGAGACACCGTGCTTCCTCCCTGGCTGCTTGGGTTTATCGGAATTCTTTCCTGAAACAACTTCAAGTCAACACCTAAACACAAACAAGTTCTCACACTCACAGGGAGCAAAGACATGTTGCACGGTGGTGTCTGCAATAACAGTATTGGAATGTTGTGAGAAGGCACATCATAGGATAGAATAGGATAGGATAGAATAGAATAGAATATAATAGGATGGAATAGGGTAGAATAGAATAGGATAGAATATTATTATATTATACAAAGACAATGTACTTGTGTTCAGATGGAATGCATTTCTTTTTCGGCATATTCTGGTCCAATATTTCATTATTTTTACCATCAACAATTCCATGGAAGGATGACTGGACAGTCTCTTACAAACCTTCAGCAGCAGCAGTCACATCGGCTACTGTAAGGCTAAATTAGACTCTTTTGATTATGAATAAAAGTATCTGAACCCATCATGTACTTCAAGGACCTCATTTCAGTCAATGCATCTCTGTTTTTGCTTTTGGAGGGCACACACCATACACGTTTGTTGAAGGGTGTGACTCATGTGACATCTAATTATCACCAGTTTCTTTCGGTTGACAAAATTAATACAGAATTTTATGTGTATAGAAACAGTATCAAGCGTGTCAAGATGGCAGAGTATGTAGGCTATCCAAAGTTTTCCAGCTTTTCATGTATACCTACAAAGCTTTAGAGCTTCTTATGGTCTAAACTCAGCCACCCATGACAAAGATAGCATAGACTTTATTGAATGCTAAGGAGTGGATAGCCTTGACCTGGTCAAGGGCCGTGTCAAGGTAAGAGCCCATGAAACAGGACGTGTTGCATGTCAGGATGCAATACCAGAACAACAAGCCTCAAACTGTGACAGCCAGACAGGTCAGGGTTGCAACAGAAAACGTTTTTAAAAAGCATAATTAATCAGAAATTAATTATTGTACCAAGTAGTCCACTTATTCCCTTCGTGTTTCAGTCAGTTTCTTTTTCTCCATTTGGTGCCTAATGAGCACAACGCAGGTCTGATAAGAGGCTGATCTGTGAGGGCTATGAGGGGTGTTGATAGTGTTCAGCCTTGTATGTTCCTGTCATTCCCCTGAGAACCAACACACTGAGACTTCACAACCAAACAAAGGGCCATGCAAAATAACAGGAAAGTGTTGGTGAGAAATACTCTTTATCTGACTCCCCCGAGCACGTCAGCGCCGCCTCACAGAAACAAAGGTGTGTGAACGCAGCAGTAAAGATCTCTGATTTATGGCCAATGCCCTCCTTTCTATTATTTACAGGGGACTTGCTTAAGAAATGGACTGGCAATAGGGAAATTCAGCCAACTGCCCGGTGGGCTATTCCATCATTTGGCTAACGGGCTGGTCTTACGGGAGAAAAAAATATTGTTAAAAAGAGAGAGAGAGAGACAGAAAGGATGCAAGCACGAATTAAGGTAAATGGCTGCTGTCCCATTTCACAGACACAGGCCCAGAAAAAAATTATGCATCAGAAATGCCCGGGCTGGTTCCTGGTCCCAGTCCGCCCCCTGCCGTTTACTTCAACAGGTTGTTTATTAGCACAGTCAAGTGGATAATAAAAGGCAACATGTCGTGACCTTCTAGGAAATTAACTGATGTCTGGGTCACCCACTAAATACAATGAATCGGACGGATATCTAATTCAGGAATCAAAGGAAAATTGTAACTGATTAGGTGGTTTTGAATTCCAGGGTAGTTGGCTTACACACAACATGCCATTGAACAATTTCCAGTCTAGCTTTGAAGTGACAAGTGACATTTTTGCACGCAGACTTAGCCTGACGTGATACTACTGCTATGTTGGATGGCTATGCCTCAACTGTTCTTTTGGATTAATGTGTCTGTCCATTGGCTGGTTCCCTCAAGTTTGGTCTCTCTGAGGTCCTCACATACTCATGGGACACATTCAGCAGGGCACACCATGGACATTTTTTAAAAACCTTTTGCAACAGAAAACAAAAATGTGCTTTTCTTATTGAAAAGTAGATCCTACTCTGTTTCAGTCAGTTTTCTTCAGTTTGGTGGCTAATGAACACAATCCTGGAGCTCTTCAACAGTTCACTGCTTACTGTCCGAGTTTAATTGGCTGTGGCTGTGACCCATATGACCCACTGATGAACTTTTGACCTTAAAGTCTGAGCACCAATTGGAGCGTTGGTACTTTCTGAAATGTCCAACTTGCTAACTACTTGAACGTAGCACATGTAGTCTATAACTACAACCAGTTAGCAAGTCGGATATTTCAGAGGTCCGACTAGCACGTGAAAGTGGCATTTGTGCGCATCCTGGTTGGAGGTTTTCATATGATAGTGCTCACAGGTTTGATTGGGATTGGTTTGAAATTTTACATTTTCTTCTATTTTAACCAATCACAATCAATCATGGTCAATAAAGACATACGTTCATGAGTGCACAGTGCACACTGTTTGACTGTCATACCATGAAGCTGCCAGATAGCCTCTTCAATAACGGGGCAATAAGAGCTGCTAAATAGCCTACTTTAGGCTTACATTTCATGGTAGCAAGTTAATTCTTAAACATATGCACGGTTCAGTAGCCTAAATACTTGTAATCCTTCAATGCATGATTAGAAAGATGTTTTGGCATGTTTCAATATAAACCTTGTTTCTTGTTCGAGGTGATTGACATCATACATCTCTTTCTCATACAGGTCTATGAACAGTTTATCATTATTATGTTTTTCTTTGTATAAATGTATCCTTTTTGTGTCAGGGTAGGAACTGAAAAGAACGTAGGCCTAGGTTTTGGTAAATCTAGCCTACAGTATATGTCTGCTGTATAGCCATCTCAAGCCATAGCGAGCACAAACAGATCAGGGACCTATACAGCCCTTTTTCTTGATTTATTGGAACATACACGTTTGTATACATGCCCCTGTGTATACAAACGTAAAACAAGCAAAGGGTCTAGCCCCCCTTGAGGTTCTTGAGAGAGCAGCCAAGTAAGTGCGAGAAAGGAATGTGTCCATTTGAGCAGCAGCAAGGGAAAACATAGACTGAATGATACTGAAGAGGTACACTGACAAACAAGAAAAACTAACGTGTACCTGTGTGAAAGTGAGGCTAATATAGAGTAGCAGAGGCACACAACGTCTTATCTGATGACCCTGGGGCCATACTTGCGAACATTATAAAAAAGTTGAAGTTCAAGCATCCGCCAATTAAAATCATCACCGTGGTATCAAGTGATAGAACGCTACATTGTAGCTGGTCCCATCAGATAACATGGCACATGTTAGCCCTATGCTAACTTCACCAGGTGGTATGGATTATTTCCTGTAACAAATGCCTCATCAGCCTATCACAGATCTTAAACTTTTTCTCCACAAACCAATGGCATTTCTTAAAATAGGTCAATTTAGCCACCAGAGTATACATGTAAACCTCCACATTAAAGGTTTACATTTATCCCTCTGGTGGCTGAGTTGATCTATTTGAAGAAATGTTTATGATAGGTTGATGAGGAATTTGTTACGCTAACGTGTGCCAGGTGTTGCAGTTATTTCACTAGCTGTGGAAGCTGATGTGTATAGTGTTGAGTCATCAGCACACATGGACACACAAGATTTACTCAGTGCCAATGGCAGGTCATTAGTAAAGATTGAAAAAGTAAAGGGCATAGACAGATGCCCTGGGGAATGCCTGACTCTATCTGGATTATGGTGGAGAGGCTTCCATTAAAGAACACCCTCTGTGTTCTGTTAGACAGGTAACTCTCGATCCACAATATTACAGGGGATGTAAAGTCATAACACATTTGTTTTTCCAGCAGCAGATTATGGTTGATATTGTCAAAAGCTGCACTGAAGTCTAACAAAACAGCTCCCACAAGCTTCTTATTATACATTTCTTTCAGCCAATCATCAGTCATTTGTGTAAGAGCCGTACAGCCCCACCTATAAACATGCTAAATGTCAGTCCTGAGGGCACACACTTTCCTGTAGGCTTAGACTGAAGAGATGGCAAAGATGAGTGGCAATGTAGTCCTCAGTAATTTTCCGTCCATGTTGTCAGACCCAGGTGGCTTGTCATTGTTGCTAGACAACAACAATAAATTACATACTCACTTTATGGAATTCAAAATTACAATGCTTGTCTTTTATAATTTGGTCACTTATGAATGGATAAATTGTAAAAATGTCTATTTGTTGTTGGAATGTCATGCCTAAATTTGCTTATCTTGCCAACTAACAAAATCATTAAAGTAGTTGAAAATATCAATGGGTTTTGTGATGAATGAGCCATCTGATTCAATGAAGGATGGAGCTGAGTTAGCCTTTTTTGCCCAAAATGTAATTTAAGGTGCTCCACAGCTTTTTACTATCATTCTTTGTATCATTTATAATTTATAGTACAGTATCTTCTTCTTTTTGTTTAGTTTAGTCACATGATTTCTCAATATACAGTACGTTTTACGATCAGGTCTTATTTGCCATTCATTTTGCCTCATCCTTCTCAACCATAAAATGTTTCAATCGCTCATCGATCCACGAAAATGTAAACTGTTTTTACAGAAGCGTTCTTATTGGTTGCACGCTTATTAGTAACCGGAATAAGCATGCGTTAAGAGCAGCGTCTGGTTGCTTCTCATTACACACAACAGACTAGCAAATATGACAGAACGTCTTGTATGATCTCTATATTAGGCCCAGCCTTTGGAACTTTGGTTTTCCTAGATATGGCTACTAAATTATGATCGCTACATCCGATGGATGTGGATACTGCTTCAGAGCAGATTTCTGCAGCGTTAGTAAAGCTGTGATCAATACATGTGGATGATTTCATTCCTGAACCAGGTTGCAGGCACTGAAACAGGTTGCAGGCACTAGTTACAGTTTGAAGCTTTTTCTTGAGTGGACAGCTTGATGAAAAAATACATTTAAGATATACAATATACCACACCCCCATTCCATGAATTACACTTTGAACTACCAGCACCATCACCCACTGTCACAGGACACCGTCACCCACTGTCACAGGACACCATCACCCACTGTCACAGGACACCATCACCCACTGTCACAGGACACCATCACCCACTTACCCCAAGGCGGCTCAACTTACCCTATCCCTATGTTCCAATTAGCTCATACCCGGGCGAAATTGTGGCAAACTTTTTTAGCATGCTATGTTTTCAAAACTGTAATGTTTACATGAATTCTGATTAATTCCAGGGATACAAAAACATCCTGAAAAATATATAGATATCTTTGTTAGAAACAATATCCCTTGACATGCGTGTGTGCGTGCGTGCGTGAGTGTGGGAGTGCGTGAGTGCATGTGTGTGCGTGAGTGTGGGTGTGTGCGTGTGTGCTTATGTGTGTGCGTGTGTGTGTGTGTGTGTGTGTGTGTGTGGTTAATGCTGCTTACAGTAGTGTCCTTTAAACCACTGGCTTTATATTTCGGTCTAATGGGACCACCTAGTGGGGACATGCTGTACATGGGGTGGAATAGAGTAGACCAGAACAGACCTGATCTGGGATCACAGGGTCCACTCCAGGAGAGCCTAATGGATGTCTGCGTGTGAGTGAGTCAGTGAGGGGAGTGAATAACTACTGCAATGTCTGTATCATGGTACAGCCTGAGGAGGATGAGCCTCTACTCTGTCCAGTAGTTCCTCCCAATATTTCTTCATTCTATAGAGTTTGTCATTGCCAGGAAAGCAGAGAGGCCAGTTTTGATCCAGGTCCACTAATAGAAGTTCTGTGAGTCACCACAAGGGGGTAGTAGAGAGTACCAGAAAACAGGATCTGTCGAACAACATAAACTGCAGCTGTAGTTCTACAGTTACTTCTCCTCATTACAGATTTGAATAAATTGAACACAAAAGCGTCATGCCCATAGGCGGCACAAGGACATGCCGTCTCACATTTTACAGTTATTTTATTTATTTTTCAGATGTAAAATGAATTACTAAACTTAATTTTTAAGTCCAAGTTTTATCATTTTGTATTTGTTTTATTTTATTGACCCTTTATTTAACTAGGTAAGTCAGTTAAGAACACATTCTTATTTACAATGACGGCCTACCAAGAGGCAGAAGGCCTCCTGCGGGGACGGGGGCTGGGATTAAACATAGAAATATAGGACTAAACACACATGAAGACAAGAGAGACACCACAACACTACATAAAGAGAGATCTAAGACAACAACACAGCATGGCAGCAACACATGACTACACAACATAGTAGCAACACAACATGGCAGCAGCACAACATGATAGCGGCACAAAACATGGTACAAACATTATTGGGCCCAGACAACAGCACAAAGGGCAAGAAGGTAGAGACAACAATACATCACGTGAAGCAGCCACAGCTGTCAGTAAGAGAAGTCCATGATTGAGTCTTTGAAGGAAGTTTGAGTGTTTTTTGCAGCTCGTTCCAGTCGCTAGCTGTAGCGAACTGAAAAGAGGAGCGACCCAGAGATGTGTGTGCTTTGGGGACCTTTAACAGAATGTGACTGGCAGAACGGGTGTTGTATGTGGAGGCTGCAGTAGATATCTCAGATAGGGGGGTGTGAGGTCTATGAGGGTTTTATAAATAAGCATCATCCAGTAGGTCTTTGCTACGGGTATACAGAGATGACCAGTTTACAGAGTATAGAGTGCAGTGATGTGTCCTATAAGGAGCATTGGTGGCAAATCTGATGGCCGAATGCTAAAGAACATCTAGCCGCTCGAGAGCACCCTTACCTGCCGATCTATAAATTATGTCTCTGTAATCTAGCATGGGTAGGATGGTCATCTGAATCAGGGTTAGTGGCAACTGTGGTGAAAGAGGAGCGATTACGATAGAGGAAACCAAGTCTAGATTTAACTTTAGCCTGCAGCTTTGATATGTGCTGAGAGAAGACAGTGTACTGTCTAGCCATACTCCCAAGTA
The DNA here is from genome assembly GCA_030435695.1 of Brachymystax lenok tsinlingensis. Taxonomy (NCBI): domain Eukaryota; kingdom Metazoa; phylum Chordata; class Actinopteri; order Salmoniformes; family Salmonidae; genus Brachymystax; species Brachymystax lenok. The sequence goes on along the minus strand of CM059795.1, from coordinate 7,905,896 downwards.
CTTGTATGAGGTGACTACCTCAAGCTCTAAACCCTCAGAGGTAGTAATCACACCTGTGGGGAGAGGGGCATTCTTCTTACCAAATCACATTACCTTTGTTTTGGAGGTGTTCAGAACAAGGTTAAAAGCCAAAGATGGTGGATAAATGAAGATAGCTCACTCAGGTCGTTTACAATTGAAAAATAATTGTCAGTTCCGGTTTACTTAACTGGATGTGTCTCCCATAGACATCAATTTAGTAGCTCCTGGGTCTTCTCTACTTAGTTCATTCACTTTCATTGAACCAGAAAAAAATTGCGAGTGGGGTGTTGCATCAGTGGAGGAGAAGAGAGAGAGTGTCGAGAAGTCGCGTTCTCTTGCTCAGACGTTGCATGCTTCAGCCAATGGTTGCGTGCCACATCATAGACTGTGCCCACATAAAACAAATACAGTTTACTATAGAATACTATAGTACTTACTGTAGAATTTTATAGAATTCTATAGTAAACTGTTAGTAAACTGTAGAATATTATACTACACACTGTACTATCCCCTCATCATATGTAGTACTTACTTAAGAATTGTGTAGTATTCTGTAGAATTCTATACTACACACTCTAGTATCCCCCTCGATCCCAGTGTACTTAGTATAATATTTTGTAGTATACTATAGAAATCTATACTACACAATGTAGTATCCCCATTGATCATGTACTGCTTACTATAATATTTTACAGTTCTTTAGAATACTATACTAGACACTGTCGTATCCCCCTTGATCGTGCAGTGCTTACTATCGAATGTTGTAGTACACTGTCAAATACTATACCACACACTGTAGTATCCCTTGATCACATTGTGCTTACTTTAGAATTTTTATATCGATTGGACTGCTAGCGAGCTTTACTGCTAGCTTCTAGCTTTGTCAATACTGTTCTTATTTGAATGTGCTGTCCTTGGGGAGCTAATCCCAGGGATTTCCTTTGAGGTTCCCCATCGATTGTTATAGTACTATATAATTTAGTACTATACAGTAGAATAATATACTCCACACTGTAGTATCCCTTGATTGATTGTTTTTATTTCAACACACTACAACCACAACTCTTGCATTTAGAAATTCAAACATCCAACATGTTACAGCTAACCCACATGACAATATACTAGTAAATCAAATCAAAATCAAATCAAATCAAATTTATTTATAAAGCCCCCTTTACATCAGCTGATGTCACAGAGTGCTGTACAGAAACCCAGCCTAAAACCCCAAACAGCAAGCAATGCAGGTGTAAAAGCACGGTGGCTAGGAAAAACTCCCTATAAAGGCCAAAACCTAGGAAGAAACCTAGAGAGGAACCAGGCTGTGAGGGGTGGCCAGTCCTCTTCTGGCTGTGCCGGGTGCAGATTATAACAGAACATGGACAAGATTTAAAATGTTCATAAAACAGGCAGAACAGTTGAAACTGGAGAAGCAGCACGGCCAGGTGGACTCGGGACATCAAGGAGTCATCAGGCCAGGTAGGCCTTGAGGAATGGTCCTAATGCTCAGGTCCTCCGAGAGAGAGAGCGAGAGAGAGAGAGAGAGAGAGAGAGAGAGAGAGAGAGAGAGAGAGAGAGAGAGAGAGAGAAGAAAAAAGAAAGAAAGAAAGAAAGAAAGAAAGAAAGAAAGAAAGAAAGAGAGAGATAATTAGAGAGAGCATACTTAAATTCGCACAGGACACCAGATAAGAGAAGAAATACTCCAGATATAACAGACGGACCCTAGCCCCCCGACACATAAACTACTGCAGCATAAATACTGGGGGCTGAGACAGGAGGGGTCGGGAGACACTGTGGCCCCGTCCGACGATACCCCCGGACAGGGCCAAACAGGCAGGATATAACCCACCCACTCTGCCGAAGCACAGCCCCCACACCACTAGAGGGATATCTTCAACCACCAACTTACCATCCTGAGACAAGGCTGAGTATAGCCCACAAGATCTCCGCCACGGCACCAGTAAGCCAGTGACTCAGCCCCTGTAATAGGGTTAGAGGCAGAGAATCCCAGTGGAGGGGAACCGGCCAGGCAAAGACAGCAAGGGTGGTTCGTTGCTCCAGGGCCTTTCCGTTCACCTTCACACTCCTGGGCCAGACTACACTCAGTCATAAGACCTACTGAAGAGATGAGTCTTCAATAAAGACTTAAAGGTTGAGACCGAGTCTGCGTCTCTCACATGGATAGGCAGACTATTCCATAAAAATTGAGCTCTATAGGAAAAAGCCCTACCTCCAGCTGTTTGCTTAGAAATTATAGGGACAGTAAGGAGGCCTGCGTCTTGTGACCATAGCGTACGTGTAGGTATGTACGGCAGGACCAAATCGGAAAGATAGGTAGGAGCAAGCCCATGTAATGCTTTGTAGGTTAGCAGTAAAACCTTGAAATCAGCCCTTGCCTTAACAGGAAGCCAGTGTAGAGAGGCTAGTACTGGAGTAATATGATCAAATTTTGGGGTTCTAGTCAAGATTCTAGCAGCCGTGTTTATCACTAACTGAAGTTTATTTAGTGCTTTATCCGGGTAGCCGGAAAGTAAAGCATTGCAGTAGTCTAACCTAGAAGTTACAAACGCATGGATTAACTTTTCTGCATCATTTTTGGACAGAAAGTTTCTGATTTTTACAATGTTACGGAGATGGAAAAAAGCTGTCCTTGAAACAGTCTTGATATGTTCGTCAAAAGAGAGATCAGGGTCCAGAGTAACGCTGAGGTCCTTCACAGTTTTATTTGAGACGACTGTACAACCATCAAGATTAATTGTCAGATTCAACAGAAGATCTCTTTGTTTCTTGGGACCTAGAACTAGCATCTCTGTTTTGTCAGAGTTTAAAAGTAGAACATTTTCCGCCATCCACTTCCTTATGTCTGAAACACAGGCTTCCAGGGAGGGCAATTTTGGGGCTTCAACATGTTTCATCGAAATGTACAGCTGTGTGTCATCCGCATAGCAGTGAAAGTTAACATTATGTTTCCGAATGACATCACCAAGTGGTAAAATATATAGTGAAAACAATAGTGGTCCCAAAACAGAGCCTTGAGGAACCCTGAAATTTACAGTTGATTTGTCAGAGGACAAACCATCCACAGAGACAAACTGATATCTTTCCGACAGATAAGATCTAAACCAGGCCAGAACTTGTCCATGTAGACCAATTTGGGTTTCCAATCTCTCCAAAAGAATGTGGTGATCGATGGTATCAAAAGCAGCACTAAGGTCTAGGAGCACGAGTACAGTTGCAGAGCCTCGGTCTGACGCCATTAAAAGGTCATTTACCACCTTCAGAAGTGCAGTCCCAGTGCTATGGTGGGGTCTAAAACCAGACTGAAGCGTTTCGTATACATTGTCTGTCTTCAGGAAGGCAGTGAGTTGCTGCGCAAAAGTTTTTTCTAAAATTTTTGAGAGGAATGGAAGATTCAATATAGGCCGATAGTTTTTTATATTTTCTGGGTCAAGGTTTGGCTTTTTTAAGAGAGGCTTTATTACTGCCACTTTTAGTGAGTTTGGTACACATCCGGTAGATAGAGAGCTGTTTATTATGTTCAACAAAGGAGGGCCAAGCACAGGAAGCAGCTCTTTCAGTAGTTTAGTTGGAATAGGGTCCAGTATGCAGCTTGAAGGTTTAGAGGCCATACCTGAAGTAAATACTGTAGTATAAATACTGTAGTATTGCTATATTTATATACTAGTATTCAATGTAATGTTTTTGCATACTTTACTGCAGTATTCACTGTAGTGTTTTTGTGGACATGACTAGTATAGTGAAGTACTTTCTGCAGTGTTTTCACGTACATGACTGTAGTATACTGTAGTATATATTGTAGTGTTTTTGCAGACATGACTGTAGTATACAATATAATATTCACTATTTTCCCCTGTTCAGAGAAATTATTGAAGTACTCCTTGACGAAGGCAATGCAGCCGAAACACGTCAGAGTTTTTAAACTTTGTTTCCATTGAACATGCCTAACAAATATAGGAATTTTAATTAATGAAATGAAGAGTGCCTTGGTCCTCCTTTCTTTCTGATGAACAATTTCCCCCTTATACCAAAGAGCACCTTCTGTCCACCAAAATCGACATAGCAGCGATTCTCTTCCTCCCTTCTTTCATACTAGTCATTGTTGTTAGGTTTATGTCCCAACGTACATCCTGATATTACCAGGTTCTGACCACTAGATGATGCTGGTCCTGCTACTAGGTCATTTTGTAAAGGGATATTTCACCCAAATTACAAAATGACATGTTGGTTTCCTTACCATGTAAGCAGTCTATGGACAGGGTGTGACAGCAACCTATGCTTTGGTTATGGTACCTATGTTAGCATTTTCACACTTCATGTCCAAATCATCCTAAAGTATCTTAAAATGTGTTGTGTAGCAGCTAACCGATCGCTGCAGCTGTACATAGTCTGTACATCTGTAAATAGCCCACCCAATCTAACTACCTCAGCACATCATCATCTGCTAGATTGTAATTTACCTCGCTACTATAGCCTGTTTATTGCCTACTTCCCCACGCCATTTGCACACACTGTATATAGACTTTATTTTTAATTTATTTTTTCTATTGTGTTATTGACTGTACGCTTGTTTATTCCATGTGTAACTCTGTGTTGTTGTTTGTGTCGCACTGCTGTGCTTTATCTTGGCCAGGTCGCAGTTGTAAATGAGAACTTGTTTTTAACTAGCCTACCTGGTTAAATAAAGGTGAAATATTTTTTTTTTTTTAAATGTTGTTATTTATAGAATGGATAAAAATGCTAATAGACTTGCGTTGGATTTGTGCCACAAATGCTAAAAAAGTTAGCATTTGAAACAGTGGTCAGGTAAACAAAACCAAAGCATGTCTTGCTGTCATACCTTGTCCATAGACTGCTTACAGGGTAATGTAATTTGGGTGAACTATCCCTTTAACATTGAGGAGGGGGTGATTGGTGTAGGGTGTGGGGGGGTCCGTGGGTGTCTTTCTCACGTCTTACTCATTGTAAGAAAAATGATTGGTCCAAATTGGACGTTAGATACTATATTTATTAAATATTCTATGAATCCTAAAAATGTAAATGTCAAATTTGGGTGAAATTAATTAGCTTAATTTCTCAGAGATCAAATTATATTTCAACAAAATAATGTTGCAGGAATGCTAATCGTATTTGTTTCTAACTACAGAAACCATTTCAGAACAATCTGAGATGGTGGGTGTCATGGCTTGCTGAAATGACATGGCCCTACAGTGAATACTACAGTATATAAATATAGTAATACTACAGTATATAAATATACTAATACTACAGTATGTAAATATAGTAATACTACAGTATGTAAATATATTAATACTACAGTATATAAATATAGTAATACTACAGTATGTAAATATAGTAATACTACAGTATGTAAATATAGTAATACTAGAGTAAATAAATATAGTAATACTACAGTATTTAGACTATAGTATTTATTCATGTGGGATGTCATTGGCTGACGGATTGCTATAACATATATGACGTGGTTAGCTGCATATCTCCATATTACTGTTTCTCTGTAATACTAACCACCTAGCAATTCTTTTAAGTTTTCTTTAGCTAGCTAGATATGTTCTCAATCTCATAACCTCATACCTACAGAATCTACCAAGCCATCTGAAGGTATTTACTCCTGAGTGGCGCAGTGGTCTAAGGCACTGCATCTCAGTGCAAGAGGTGTCACTGCAGTCCCTGGTTTGAATCCAGGTTACATCACATCTGGCTGTGACTGATAGTCTCATAGGGTGACGCACAATTGGCCCAGCGTCGTCTGGGTTTGGCCGGGGTAGGCCGTCGTTGTAAATAAGAATTTGTTCTTAACTGATTTGCCTAGTTGGATCAGAAAACCAGTCAGTATCTGGTATTACCAACATTTGCCTCATGCAGTGCAACACATCTCCTTCACATAGAGTTGATCAGGCTGTTAATTGTTGTCCCACTCCTCTTCAATGGATGCGCGGAGTTGCTGGATATTGGCGGGAACTGGAAAACGGTGTTGTACGAGCCAAATCAGGGCATCCCAAACATGCTCAATGGGTGATATGTCTGGTGAGTATGCAGGTCATGGAACAACTGGGACATTTTCAGCTTCCAGGAATTGTGTACAGATCCTTGCGACATTGGGCCGTGCATTTTCATGCTGAAACACGAGATGATGGATACAGATGAATGTCACGCCAATGGGCCTCAGGATTTATGGTATCTCTGTGCATTCAATCAATAGAATGCAATTATGTTTGTTGTCCTTCCATACCATAACCCCACCGCAACCATGGGGCATGGGACATCAGCATACCGCTCGCCCACACAACGTCATACACGTGGTCTGCGGTTGTGAGGCCGGTTGGACGAACTGCCAAATTCTCTAAAACGACGTGTATGCCTCAGCTTATGAACATTAAATTCTCTGGCAACAGCTCTGGTGGGCATTCCTGCAGTCAGCATGCCAATTGCACGCTCCCTCAAAACTTGAGACAGCTGTGGCATTATGTTGTGTGACAAAACTGCACATTTTAGAGTGGCCTATTATTGTCCCCAGCACAAGGTGCACCTGTGTAATGATCATGCTGTTTAATCAGCTTTTTTGTATGCCACACCTGTCAGGGTTGATGGATTATCTTGGCAAAGAAGAAATGCTCTGTTTACAGAGAAACAATATTTTTGTGCATATGGAACATTTCTGGGATATTCTATTTCAGCTCAGTTGATTTGACATTTGTATCTTACAGTATAATTGAGAAATAATTAATTGAAGTTGGAATATTTGTGACACTTTGGCATACCCCAGGCCTCCTTTAAGACAGCATAATGCTTACTTTGTAGGTACTACAAAGCAGGAAATGTTTTTTCTTGCATTGTATTATGAGCAGTATTAATTTTTTTTATGCATTCAAAATGTTCGCCCTCTGCTGGTGATTTGCACGATGTGCATTGATACAAGTGAAATGAGGGACGTGATTGGTTACCTTGCCTACTATGCCAATAACTAGCAGAGATCCCACTCGGGAACTATGTCTGTAGAGTATATTATGTCCAACAATATATAGAAACATTTGCCCAATTTTTTTTTCGTGTATTTTGAATATTCATGAATTAATGTAGGGAATGTTTTATTTAAATATGAATGCTACTAATATTACATAGCAAGCAGTAAAGCTTCATATACCATACATTCTTCAATTTGTAGCACTTCCAAGTTAACCAGTATGCTGTCTTAGTAGGGCCTGGGTAAGGCCAAAATGTCACTAAACTTCAATTAATTACTTCTCATTTTATGCTTTAAAGATGTCAAAATGCATGTCCTTCAGTCCTTCCTCCATAGGACCCTTCTATGGTCTTGTTTTGTTGTAGTTTTATGACGAATCACCCAATAGGGTGAGATATATCGATCAGGCCATAGCCTGATAGTGAACGGAGAGGAGAGGCTGAGTAAGTGAAGTGTGTGTGTGTGTGTGTGTACATCAAATCAAAGTTTATTTGTCATGTGCACCGAATACAAGGGTAGACCTTACAGTGAAATGATTACTTACAAGCCCTAACCAACAGTGCAATTTTTACGTAAAAAGTAGGTATTAGTTAAACAATAGATAAGTAAAGAAATACAAAGTAAAAAGAAAACAGTAAAATGACAGTGAAAATAACAATGGTGGCTGGTGGCGGGATACAAGGCACATAGTCCGGGTAGTTGTACATGTCTCTCTCTCTGTCTGTCTGTCTGTCTGTCTGTGTGCATTTGTGTCTGTCTAAGTATGTGTGTGAATCTGTCTCCTGTTATTTGTCTTGAGTGAGAACAAGCAGGCTGTTGTACCCAGAAAGAGTACTGAGCTGGGGACTGGGGTGACACCCAAGATGAACATTAGAAGTATAATTTGTGCCACTGCCAACAACAGGAAATGTGTTCCTTACTGTCCTTACTGTCCCTAGAATTTCTAAGCAAACAGCTGGAGGCTGGGCTTTCTCCTATAGAGCTCCATTTTTATGGAATGGTCTGCCTATCCATGTGAGAGACGCAGACTCGGTCTTGACCTTTAAGTCTTTATTGAAGACTCATCTCTTCAGTAGGTCCTATGATTGAGTGTAGCCTGGCCGGTTCCCCTCTCTCCACTGGGATTCTCTGTCTCTAACTCTACTACGGGGGCTGAGTCACTGGCTTACTGGTGCTCTTCCATGCTGTCCCCTAGGAGGGGTGCGTCACTTGAGTGGGTTGAGTCATTGACGTGATCTTCCTGTCCGGGTTGGCGCCCCCCTCGGGTTTGTGCCGTGGGGGAGGTCTTCGTGGGCTATGCTCGGGTGGTTGAAGATATCCCTCTAGTGGTGTGCGGGCTGTGCCTTGGCAAAGTGGGTGGGGTTATATCCTGCCTGTTTGGCCCTGTCTGGGGGTATCGTCGGACGGGGCCACAGTGTCTCCCGACCCCTCCTGTCTCAGCCTCCAGTCTGTTATATCTGGAATATTTCTCATGTCTTATCTGGTGTCCTGTGTGAATTTAAGTATGCTCCCTCGAATTCTCATTATTTTGTTCTTTCTCTCTCTCTTTCTCTCTCTCTTCTCTCAGAGGACCTGAGCCCTAGGACCATGCTTCAGGACTACCTGGCCTGCTGTTTTGGACTCTCTCTCTACCGTACCTGCTGTCTCTAACTCTGAATGATCGGCTATGAAAAGCCAACTGACATTTACTCCTGCACCCTCTACAACCACTGTGATTATTATTATCTGACCCTGCTGGTCATCTATGAACATTTGAACATCTTGGCCATGTTCTGTTATAATCTCCACCCAGCAAAGCCAGAAAATGACTTGCCACCCCTCAGAGCCTGGTTCCTCTCTAGGTTTCTTCCTAGGTTCTGGCCTTTCTAGGGAGTTTTTCCTAGCCACCGTGCTTCTACATCTGCATTGCTTGCTGTTTGGGGTTTTAGGCTGGGTTTCTGTAAAGCACTTTGTGACATCGGCTGATGTAAAAAGGGCTTCATAAATAAATTTGATTGATTTATAGTTCATACAGTATTTTTCTCCCTCTCTCCATCTCTCACTCTCCCTCTCCCTATCTCCTAAGAACATATAGCCAGTATTGCCCTTGAGAAACTGCAATATTGTGCGTTTTTGTGAGATGACTTTTCTGTTTAGCAACACATTTCCTGAATGAAAATGTATCAGATTCACTTGCTTTATGATTACTCTTTCTTCATGTTTCACTCTCTCTCTCTTTTCCCCTCTCTCTCTCTCTCTCTCTCTCTCTCTCTCTCTCTCTCTCTCTCTCTCTCTCTCTCTCTCTCTGTCCCTGTTCATCTCTCTCTCTCTCTCTCTCTCTCTCTCTCTCTCTCTCTCTCTCTCTCTCTCTCTCTCTCTCTCTCTCCTTCCCTCCATCCCTGTCTCTCTCTCCCTCCCTCCCCCTCTCGCTGGCTCTGTAGGACAGTAGAGGCCAGTTGAGGTCATGTTGAAATATGTGCAGGTTTGTTTGTGCTTGTTTCCTCCCTCCACTCGTTCAAGGTGCTGGCCTGTCATAGTTTAACTTATCGTTCTCTCTTCATTTCCTTCAGGGAATGTGCCTCAATGTGCCTCCAAGTCAGCAGTGCAAATAGCCTGTAGTCATACCGTTATGCTAGCTCTTCCATACCCTACTGTCTCTTCAACCATTACTGAAATGACTGCAAAACAACATAGCTGTAGCTGTGCATGATTCAGGAAGAAGGCTATTAGACTGTAATCTCTTAGTGTTCCAGTTGGTAAGAGCGTGATGCTCGCAACACCAAGGTTATGGGTTTAATCCCTGTAAGGATCATAAATATTGTTGTGTCCCCCTGCTGCAGGAAAAACTGTATGTTTGTCATGAACAATATAGGATACTATATGATCCCTGTAACCCCACTTCAAGATCAGAATCTGAGTAGGTTTGAGCCAGTAGCGAGTTGTTACAGTTGTACAGTTAGTAGCATTCATCAAGCATGATTCTATCAAAGTTTAACACTGATGTAAACATATGAAATATGATCATGTGACTAGATGGATGGCTGTAACTGTCTGTCAGTGAAATGTCTTCTGTTGCCATGGGCCCCTCCTGTGCTCTGTTGCCAAGGGGCCCTCCTGTGTTCTGTTGCCATGGGCCACTCCTGTGTTCTGTTGCCATGGGGCATACCAGAGTCTCCACATGAGACCTGGTCGGAGTCTGAGGAGAAAGTGAGCAAAATGATCACTGTAAACCTGCAGATGGATCATAGGAAGATTAAGGTGGATCACGCCCACAGGTCTGGAAAACCTGGAACCGGCCCAGGTGACAGACCCAGGTCGATAGTGGTCAACTTCCTAAAGTTGAAGGACAAGATGGTTGTTCTGGAGTGAGCCAAGAACTTGACAGGAACCAACATTTTCCTCAACGAGGACTTCTCTGAAGCTGTGCTCCAGTCCGGAGATAATTTATCGCAGCTATGAACGCTGCCAGAGAGTGTTGGGATATTGATTACATCCTCTACGACAGGTTCACCCTCCTTCGCAAAAACCTGGGAGGAGTGAGAGAGTCAAGCTTCCTGGGGAGTCTCAGTAGCTTCAACCTAACATCACACACACACACACACACACACACACACACACACACACACACACACACACACACACACACACACACACACACACACACACACACACACACACACACACACACACACACACACACACACACACACATCAGACTCTATTAGCTAAACTATGTTTTTATTTGACTTATTTTCTCTCCATATTACTGTCTGTCTGTGTCCAATAAGTTACCCAGGAAGGGTCTAAGAATAGCCCATATTAATATATGTAGCCTTAGAAATAAAATTCCTGAAAACAATAACTTGCTAACATCAGATAACTCTCACTTAGATAGTTCCTTTCATGATACAGCAGTAGCAATACAAGGATATAACATCTACAAAAAAGACAGGAATGCCTATGGGGGATGTGTTGCTGTATATGTTCAGAGCCATGTTCCTGTAAAGCTTAGGCAGGATCTCACGTCAAATGTTGTTGAAGTATTGTGGTTGCAAGTTCAGCTGCCTCCATCTAAAGCCTCTTCTTTTGGGGTGTTGCTAGAGGCCACCAAGTATTAGCAGTCAGTATTTGAATAATTTGTGTGCCAGTGCTTGATAGTGTGTGTGATGTTAACAGAGAGGTCTATTTTCTGGGTGACCTGAACATTGACTGGCTAGCAACTAGCTGACCTCTTGAGAGGAAGCTTCTAACTGTGACTAATGCCTGTAATATGGCCCATCGCTCAACCAATTAGAGTGCGTACCGATAGTGTTGGATCTGTGACATCCACAGTGTGTTGATCTTATCTTCACTAATGCTGCAGAGATTTGCTCCAAAGCAATATCAGTTCCCATTGGCTGTAGTGACCATAACATTGTGGCAATAACAAGGAAAGCCAAAGTGCCAAAGGTTGGGCCTAAAGTAATTCATAAGAGAGAATACAAAATGTTTTCTCAGGACTATTTTATTGAAAATGTAAAACGTCTATGTTGTTCTGATGTGTATGAGGAAGTGAATCCAGATGCGGCACTGGAAGTATTTGTACAATTATTCTTGCCAGTTGTTGACAAACATACACCTGTTAAGAAACAAAACTGTTAGAACTGTTAGAGCCCTCTGGATTTTTAAAAAAAATATATATTTCACCTTTATTTAACCAGGTAGTCCAGTTGAGAACAACTTCTGGCCCACTGGGAATGTGATGAAAGAAATAGAAGCTGAAATAAATAATTCTCTCTACTATTATTCTGACATTTCACATTCTTAAAATAAAGTGATGATCCTAACTGACCTAAGACAAGGAATTTTTACTAGGATTAAATGTCAGGAATTGTGAAAAACTGAGTTTAAATATATTTGGCTAAGGTGTGTGTAAACTTCCGTATGGGCAGTCTTGATAAAACATTTTGAATAGATATGCAAGATTTCACTGGATCACTCTTTGCACATACAGTGCTTCCATCTAGTGACCAAAGTCGAATCTGCGCTTGGGCTAGAAAAATAAATTATGCCCTTTCTCATGCATTTCAAAGATGATGGTACATAATCATATTATCTTTTACCAGATCAAATGTGTTATATTCTCCTACATTCCCTTAACATTTCCACAAACTATAAAGTGTTTCCTTTCAAATGGTATCAAGAATATGCATATCCATGCTTCAGGGCCCGAGCTACAGGCAGTTAGATTTGGGTATGTGATTTTAGGCGAACATTTAAAAAAAAGGGGCGGCTCCTTAAGAGGTTAAGGTTTACAAGTGCATTTTATATTGTTTCCAAAACAGGAAAAGTGACACCACAGAGCAGTACAGTATGCTAAAACACGAGTAAGATCTTTGGTACGTGTCAATGGAGAGCTATCACCAAACAAGAGGTGTCTTCTGTTGTCAATAACATTTCTAAGCATGTAGACTTGTGGGGCCTGCAGGAACATCAGACATCTCTTAGACATGGTCTCAGAGACAAATGTTTCTCAGGCAGCTGTAGTCCACGAACAGTATGAAGTTTATCTCTGGTGTCATGCCACTTTGTTTTGCTGTCAGATAGAACAGGACCTCTGGGGTTGGGTTCATCCTTTTCTTCCTATCACTTAGAGATACAAAAAATAATGAAAACTGTATGCACTCACTACTGTAAGTTGCTCTGGATAAGAGTATCTGCTAAATGACAAATGTGACCCACTGTCACGATCTTCAGAAGGGACAGACCAAGGCGCAGCGAGGTATCCAGTATACATGCTTTATTTATCAACATAACTGGCACAAAACAACAAAAACGAAGATCGTAACATATAACATAGACTAGACACTTTCGCTATGAAACAAATAATAACCCACAAACCCCTAGTGAAAACTACAAACATATATATGGTTCCCAATTAGAGGTAACGACACTCAGCTGCCTCTAATTGGGAACCTTGTGGCACAGCCAGAAGAGGACTGGCCACCCCTCACAGCCTGGTTCCTCTCTAGGTTTCTTCCTAGGTTTTGGCCTTCTAGGGAGTTTTTCCTAGCCACCGTGCTTTTACACCTGCATTGCTTGCTGTTTGGGGTTTTAGGCTGGGTTTCTGTACAGCACTCTGTGACATCAGCTGATGTAAGGGGGGCTTTATAAATAAATTTGATTTGATTTGATTACCCCAACATAGAAATAGATCACCTAGAACAAAAAAAACCTACACCAAAACAAAACTAAACACGCCAGCCTATAAAAATCAGGCCTGAACGTGACACCCACCACCTGGATTCGATCCTACGTAGCACACTGTTTATTAAACTTTTGCAATTATTGCTTTCCTCTTTCTCAACCGAATGGGTGTAATACTTGGGATGTATTTATATGTCAACTTACCCATCTTCTCTCATTTGCCGTTTCTCAGCAATAGTTTTCAACTGGCAGTCTCTGCTTTCCGTGTTGTTCAAGTCATGCCAGACTCTGGAAATCTCCTCTGAGGGAGAGGCCGAGAAGGGTCTAGCGCCAGCGGTCCAGCTCCTCACAACTGGCTACAAATGTACTTGGCTCCTCTACACTCCCAGAGAAGCGGTTGCTTCTCCCAGAGGGAAGAAATGGCTCCAGAAATGGCTTCACCAGCAAAGGGGAATATTCCAAGACGCAAGGCTATGGGGCATCTGATTTCAAGGTTTTACTGCTAACCTACAAAGCATTACATGGACTTGCTCTTGCTCTTACATCCTTCCTGTCCTCAGGGGGAGATTTTCCTGGGCTATACACGGCCTTGTCTCAGGGTAGAAAGTTAGTCGTCTGTTGAGACGCCTTTGGTGGTGTGGGGGCTGTGCTTTGGAAAGGTGGGTGGGGTTATATCTTGACTCGTTATATCCTGCCTAGTTGGCCCTGGGTTAACTTTGGATGGGGCCACAGTGTCGTCGTCCCCCCCCCAACTCAGTCTCCAGCTGCAATAGTCTTTGTGCCGGGGTTCTATGGCCAGCCTGTCATATCTGGTGTAATTCTCCTGTCTTAACTGGTGTCCTGTGTGATCTTAGGTATGCTTCCTCTAATGTTCCCATCTCTCTCTCTCTCTCCCGTCCCGGAGCCATAGGACCATGTCTCGGGATTACCTGGCCTAAAAACTCCTGGCTGTCCCCAGTCCGCCTTGTCGTTCTGCTGATCCAGTTTCTGCTGTTCTGAACACGGCTATAGAACTCTGACCAGCTACCTTGTCCCACACCTGTTGTCTCGACCTCTGAATGCTCAGCTATGAAAAGCCAACTGATACAGTGGCTTGCGAAGGTATTCACCGCCCAAAGTCAATACTTTGTAGAGCCACCTTTTGCAGCTGCAAGTCTCTTGGGGTATGTCTCTATAAGCTTGGCACATCTAGCCACTGGGATTCTTTCCCATTCTTCAAGGCAAAACTGCTCCAGCTCTTTCAAGTTGGACAGCAATCTTTAAGTCATACCACAGATTCTCAATTGGATTGAGGTGTCTGGGCTTTGACTAGGCCATTCCAAGACATTTAAATGTTTCCCCTTAAACCACTCAAGTGTTGCTTTAGCAGTATGCTTAGGGTCATTGTCCTGCTGGAAGGTGAACTTCCGTCCCAGTCGCAAATCTCTGGAAGACTGAAAAAGGTTTCCCTCAAGAATTTCCCTGTATTTAGCGCCATCCCTGCCGATGTAAAACATCCCCACAGCATGATGCTGCCAATAAAATGCTTCACTGTGGGGATGGTGTTCTCGGGGTGATGAGAGGTGTTGGGTTTGCGCCAGACATAGTGTTTTCCTTGATGGCCAAAAAGCTCAATTTTAGACTCATCTGACCAGAATACCTTCTTCCATATGTTTGGAGAGTCTCCCTCATGCTTTTTGGCAAACACCAAACATTTTTGCTTATATTTTTCTGGCCACTCTTCCATAAAGCCCAGCTCTGTGGAGTGTACAGCTTAAAGTGGTCCTATGGACAGATACTCCAATCTCCGCTGTGGAGCTTTGCAGCTCCTTCAGGGTTATCTTTGGTCTCTTTGTTGCCTCTCTGATTAATGCCCTCCTTGCCTGGTCCTTGAGTTTTGGTTGGCGGCCCTTTCTTGGCAGGTTTGTTGTGGTGCCATATTCTTTCCATTTTTTTACAACTGATTTAATGGTGCTCCGTGGGATGTTTATCACAGTTTCGTATATAGGAAGGAGAGAGGATGGAGTGAGGATGGAGAGAGGACGGAGAGAGGACGGAGACAGGACGGAGAGAGGACGGAGAGAGGACGGAGTGAGGACGGAGTGAGGACGGCTAAGTAGCTAATTTGTGAATGGCAGAGTACTGCATATCAAATTAAATCAAATGTTATTTGTCACATACACATGGTTAGCAGATGTTAATGCGAGTGTAGCGAAATGCTTGTGCTTCTAGTTCCGACCATGCAGTAGTATCTAACAAGTAATCTAACAAATTCACGACAACTACCTTATACACACAAGAGTAAAGGAATGAATACGAGTATGTACATATAAATATATGGATGAGCGATGGCTGACCGGCGTAGGCAAGATGCAGTAGATGATATGGAGTACAGTATATACATATGAGATGAGTAATGTAGGATATGTAAACATTCTATAAATGGCATCATTTAAAGTGGCTAGTGATACATTTATTTCATCCAATTATAATTATTAAAGTGGCTAGAGATTTGAGTCGATGGCCGAACGGCATAGGCAAGATTCAGTAGATGGTTTAGAGTACAGTGTATACATTTGATATGAGTAATGTCGGATATGTAAACATTATATACAAAATTGTTTAAAGTGTCTAGTGATACATTTGTTATATCCAATTCCTATTATTTAAAGTGGCTAGAGATTTAAGTCAGTACTTTGGCAGCAGCCACTCAATGTTAGTGATGGCTTTTTAACAGTCTGATGGCCTTGAGATAGAAGCTGTTTTTCAGTCTCTCGGTCCCAGCTTTGATGCACCTGTACTGACCTCGCCTTCTGGATGATAGCGGGGTGAACTGGCAGTGGCTCGGGTGGTTGTTGGCCTTGATGATCTTTTTGGCCTTCCTGTGACATCGGGTGGTGTAGGTGTCCTGGAGGGCAGGAAGTTTACCCCCGGTGATGCGTTGTGCAGTCCTCACTACCCTCTGGAGAGCCTTACGGTTGTGGGCGGAGCAGTTGCCGTACCAGGCTGTGATACAGCCCGACAGGATGCTCTCGATTGTGCATCTGTAGAAGTTTGTGAGTGTTTTTGGTGACAAGCCGAATGTTGCGCTGTTGCGCCTTCTTCACCACGCTGTCTGTGTGGGTGGACCATTTCAGTTTGTCCGTGATGTGTACGCCGAGGAACTTAAAACTTTCCACCTTCTCCACTACTGTCCCGTCGATGTGGATAGGGGGGGTGCTCCCTCTCCTGTTTCCTGAAGTCCACGATCATCTCCTTTGTTTTGTTGACGTTGAGTGAGAGGTTATTTTCCTGACACCACACTCTGAGGGCCCTGCTCCTCCCTGTAGGCCGCCTCGTCGTTGCTGACGACACTACCACTGTAGTGTCGTCAGCAAACTTGATGATTGAGTTGGATGCGTGCTTGGCCACTCAGTCATGGGTGAACAGGGAGTACAGGAGAGGGCTGAGAACGCACCCTTGTGGGGACCCAGTGTTGAGGATCAGCGGGGTGGAGATGTTGTTTCCTACCCTCACCACCTGGGGCCGGCCCGTCAGGAAGTCCAGGACCCAGTTGCACAGGGCTGGGTCGAGACCTAGGGTCTCGAGCTTAATGACGAGCTTGGAGGGTACTATGGTGTTAAATGCTGAGCTGTAGTCGATGAACAGCATTCTTACATAGGTATTCCTCTTGTCCAGATGGGTTAGGGCAGTGTGATTGCGTCGTCTGTGGACCGATTGGGACGGTAAGCAAATTGGAGTGGTTCAAGGGTGTCTGGCAGGATGGAGGTGATATGATCCTTGACTAGTCTCTCAAAGCACTTCATGATGACGGAAGTGAGTGCTACGGGGCGATAGTCATTTAGCTCAGTTACCTTAGCTTTCTTGGAAACAGGAACAATGGTGGCCCTCTTGAAGCATGTGGGAACAGCAGACTGGGATAGGGACTGATTGAATATGTCCGTAAACACACCAGCCAGCTGGTCTGCGCATGCTCTGAGGACATGGCCAGGGATGCCATCTGGGCCAGAAGCCTTGCAAGGGTTAAACATTTGTTTTACTCACGTTAGCTGCGATGAAGGTGAGCACACAGGTTTTGGTAGCGGGCCGTGTCGGTGGCACTGTATTGTCCTCAAAGCGAGCAAAGAAGTTGTTTAGTTTGTCTGGGAGCAGGACGTCGTGGTCCGCGACGGGGCTGGTTTTCTTTTTGTAGTCCGTGATTGACTGTAGACCCTGCCACATTCCTCTCGTGTCTGAGCCGTTGAATTGTGACTCTACTTTGTCTCTATATTGACGCTTAGCTTGTTTGATTGCCTTGCGGAGGGAATAGCTACACTGTTTGTATTCAGTCATGTTTCCGGTCGCCTTACCCTGGTTAAAAGCAGTGGTTCGCGCTTTCAGTTTTGCGCGAATGCTGCCATCAATCCACGGTTTCTCGTTGGGGAAGGTTGTAATAGTTGCTATGGGTACAACATCACCAATGCATTTGCTAATAAAACTCGCTCACCGAATCAGCGTATACATCAATGTTGTTGTCCGATGCTATCCGGAACATATCCCAGTCCACGTGCTCGAAGCAATCCTGCAGCATAGAATCAGATTGGTCAGACCAGCGTTGAACAGACCTGAGAATGGGCGTTTCCTGTTTTAGTTTCTGTCTGTAGGCTGGGAGCAACAAAATGGAGTCATGGTCAGACTTGCCGAAAGGAGGGCGGAGAATAGCCTTGTATGCATCACGGATGATGATCAAGGATTTTACCAGCCCGGGTGGCACATTCGATATGCTAATAAAATTTAGGGAGCCTTGTTTTCAAATTAGCCTTATTAAAATATTATAATGTACAACAGAGGCCTCTGGTGGGTCCTGGGTGTCATGACGTTGGCCCTCTTTGGGGATAGAGAGCACCACCCCCCCCTCTCCCATCTCTCTCCCTTCATCCCCCTCCCTTACACCCAGGTTCACTTATCGCACGTCGTAAATTCCGGGGGGAAACTCTCCCTCATGGCCCTGCAGTGTACACAGAGGTTTTCATAGGGAGAACAAAGGAATTTCTGCCACATCACAGAACTTGAGAAATGAACAATATCCATGTTCTGCAGAATGTATACACGGTCGGTGAAGAATCCAGCTACGACTGGTCCAATTCGTTTAATGTTGGTGAAACTCAGGAGAGACAATACAGCCAAATTACCATAATCATGTTTATACAAGAGTCTCAGTTTTGAGACTTGCATCTAATTGTTGTATAAAATTAATTAGTTACGATGAAACTATTTGTGAAATGATGTGACGCTAAGTAATGATGTTAATGTGCGAGAATTGTAATTCCCTTCAATAGTTTCGCTAAGGCATAGGCCCGCCCCATGAGCACAGACAGTGATCTGGCGTCATGGGACGGCCCTTTTCTACTGTTAGGAATATAACCCCCACCTGAAGGAATCATCTTCAGACCAAGCTTACCTCGATCAGTGAGAGAGCTAAGGGTTGAGTGGAGACCAGTACCTCTATTACAGAGAGAACTAAGAGTTGAGTAGAGACCAGTACCTCTTTCACAGAGGGAACTAAGGGTTGAGTAGAGACCAGTACCTCTATCACAGAGGGAACTAAGGTTTGAGTAGAGACCACAAATGGTTTTTGAAATCTTAACCATACCACATGGTTAAACTCTGAGACTATCGATCCGACAGAATAAGAGCAACTCTTCGATACATAGTTAATAGTCTGCAGCTAGAAATTATGTCGATCTGAATGCGAGAACCGCCGAAACATCTATTCTAAGAACATTTCTTAATGGTACTCTGAAGTACCCATTCCAACTTTCCAACAGAAAGACGGACGATCCCAACGACACACTGAGCGTAAACATATATTGATTTCAATTGTTCCCGAATGAGTGAGCGTTCATGTGCAAAGGATTAGCATTTCAAGAAAAATTATTATCAACTGTGTAGGGACTCTTGTAATTCCCGCCTTTCTCAAGCCACACCCACTTCCCTTGGTCCACCAAGCCGCCATACCGGCTAAGCCCACTAGGGAAACATCCACTATCATTTCCTTGTAACCATATCTACTTTGTTTGTTTACTGTTTGTCCGTGCATTTCTGTGATTATTTAGTTAGTTAATAAATGAGTGATTTAAGACAATTGGTGTATAGATAATTCATAGTAAAGGCTGCGTTCGTGCAGATAACCAACAATTTACGACGTTCGGAATGAGACTAACGTGAGGTAGAGAATAATTCATTAATGAGAAGACTAATTATCAAATAATAAAATATCTGAAGTTATATTAGGAAAATTATAACTTTGTAATCTGAATATTTTCCTTGGTGCCCCGACTTCCTAGTTAATTACATTTTCCTAATTAGTTTAATCACGTAATAATAATTACAGAGAATTTATTTGATAAAATAACAGTCTTCACTTTAATGATGCCAAAGACACGACATGGGCATAATAATCACCTCTTCAGTGTATTTACAGTGTAGGCCAGGTGATTTTTTAAATATATTTGAACTCCAGAATCAAGACAACTGATGGAATTCACTTACTCTGTACAGTATTATATAATAACCCTTGTCTTTCCAATGTTGTACTGTACACAGGCATGGTGTTATCTTATATAATAACCCTTATCTGTCCAATGTTGTACTGTACACAGGCATGGTGTTATCTTATATAATAACCCTTATCTTTCCAATGTTGTACTGTACACAGGCATGGTGTTATCTTATATAATAACCCTTATCTGTCCAATGTTGTACTGTACACAGGCATGGTGTTATCTTATATAATAACCCTTATCTGTCCAATGTTGTACTGTACACAGGCATGGTGTTATCTTATATAATAACCCTTATCTGTCCAATGTTGTACGGTACACAGGCATGGTGTTATCTTATATAATAACCCTTATCTGTCCAATGTTGTACGGTACACAGGCATGGTGTTGTATTATATAATAACCCTCATCTTTCCCATCTAGTACTCAGGATTGGGGAGTAATGGTAACTGTACAGGTAACTGTAATCCGATATGTTACCAGCAAAAATATTGTAATCAGATTACAGATCCTTTTGAAAAACCAGATGATTACTTCAAGGATTACTTTTAAATTCAGAAAGGATTTTTTGTGAAAAAAAAATATTTGACTCTTCTCTGTTTTCTCAATGACATTCAAATCAGCATTGAAGAAAGGAGCATGTGTATATATATATTTGTTCCACCTGAGCGAGTCTGACCACCAGTCAGAGACCACTATGATGACAAGAGGACAAGAGCAGGACAAGAGCAGGAATAGGCTTTTGTAGGCTACAGTCCAAGCTATGTCTTCCACTGGTGCAACTGCTGTCGGCATCCAAAGATTATCCAACTTGAATAAATGCTTGGGGGTAAGGATGACAGCAGAGGTGTAGTCTACGGCGATACGAATACCGCTTATCTTTTATATCTACAGAAATCATTGATGTTAATCACACTGCTGCTTTTTCATTTAGCTTACAGGTTGTGGTTGTTGCGGATGGCTGTTCACAAATGTAAATGTGTATTTGAACCCAATAATGGTTGAATGCAAGAAGTTTAAGCTGCCTGTCAATCACTGTTTTTTTGTGGTGCGGATCCCAACCTATTGAATAAACGTGGGGCTTTTATTGCCCAAAATAGCTAATGCTGATTGAATTAGAAACAAATAACTTTCTTCTGAAACTCATCAGTCTATTCTTGATCAGAGAAATGAAGGATATTCCATGCGAGAAATTGCCAAGAAACTGAAGATCTCGTGCAACGCTGTGTAACTGCGCTCGTCACAGAACAGCGCAAACTGGCTCTAACCAGAATAGAAAGAGGAGTGGGAGGCCCCGGTGCACAACTGATCAAGAGGACAAGTACATTAGTGTCTAGTTTGAAAAACAGACGCCTCACAAGTCCTCAACTGGCAGCTTCATTAAATAGTACCCGCAAAACACCAGTCTCAACGTCAACAGTGAAGAGGCGGCCAGCATCCCAGAGTCGCTTCTTCACTGTTGATGTTGAGTCTGTTGTTTCCACCAGTCAGCACTCCACCAATCAAGCCTTTATGGTAGAGTGGCCAGACGGAAGCCACTCCTCAGTAAAAGGCACATGACTGTTTGCCAAAAAAGCACTTAAAGACTATCAGACCATGAGAAACATGGTCTCTGAAAGTCCTTGAATGGCCCAGCCAGAGCCCGGACTTGAACCCGATCTAACATCTCTAGAGAGACCTGAA